>JAINUG010000134.1:1740000-2340000 GCA_029706075.1 Aldrovandia affinis | reverse complement strand
CAATTGGCACAATTTCTTAACTTGAAATAATTGTTTTCTGAGTTGTAAAGACTAAAACTCTTTACTGTCAAGCGTTTGAGGCCTTTTTTGGCTACAGGCAAATTTCTCAGAGGAAGAGACCTACTTTATTGGAAATAAATAACACATAACATAAGAGTTTTTTTTTGTAATGTGCTGTTTTGTTAGATTGTACTCCTTTCCATTATGCATGTCTGGCATTTTGCCAATTTCTTGGCCATTTCTACTAATTCTATGAGTGAAATATCGAGAAAATTAGGCCGAAGACGGCTGTGTGAAAATCAATGTGCACCACTTTGCATCTGCCTTGCATGGAGGCCGTCGCATGGCTGAGAATGTGCTTGATGGACATATATAATTAAAGTCAACGTGGAGGGCTTTCAATAGTTAATAAAACGTGACAAGGCTTACATGCCTGATTCATATTTATGCAATTAAATTATGATGAATGAATTAAAATGCATAGCAGTTAAAATAGTATAAATGAGTGGTTGTTGCATAATTATATGTACACACAGAAGGCAACAGAAATATTAAGTTCACCCCCCACCCCAGCCTCCTAGAAGACCTATCCATTCTTAGATGATAAGCTTGTCACAAAGTGAGTCCAGATTTCACTTTTCCGAGCCTCATTCCCCTTCACTCCTTGGTGTATTTAGCTTCCGAAGCCCTTCACTGCACACTTTCAACAGCATTCGTGTGCTGAGGTCATTAGACTTTACGAACAACGCCTTGGATGGGAATTTGTGATTCAGTGTGTATGTGTGTATGTGTGTGTGTGTTCAATCAATTAATTTAAGAATTTTTAAAAAATAAAAATAAACTAAAAACATTGAAAAGCAAATTGCTAAAGGTGTTACGATACGATACGATACGAGATACTTTATTTGTCCCCGTGGGGAAACTTGTCTTGGACTCTCAGTAGCTGTTTCACAGTAATTAAACACAGAACAAAAATAGAAACATAGTACCTCAAAAGAGCAGCATGGGCCACCCTAGATAAAGCTTGTCATTGGGATGAAATTCTCTGGCGGGCCATAATGGAAGCCATTTAGTTGGCTGTGTGCTGTGTCAGGCGCACTGCATGGTTATGGCCATTGTCAAATATTTCTCATCTCTAGCCATGGATGTAATTATTTTGTAGTGTTTGCGTTGTCAAATAGAGGCGCATGCAAAGAGGTCTGGAACTGAAAGTAAAATCGGTCAGTGTTGTTGCCACACGACACAACCATCGAGGCCATTGTTTATGCCTTAAAAGCAGCGGCAACGGTTTAGAAAGCAGCCGCCGCCTCCCTTGCTTTCCCCGAGTATGAAGCCGGTGAGTGCTCCTTCTGCAATCTGCCACCACTCGCAACAGAGGAACGGAGATAGTTGGAGATCAGTGGATCTGTGTTCAAAATATTTGTTAGGAAGCCTGGATTTGGGTATTATATTTATGTGATTGCATTTTTGCTACCATAATACATCATCATCTTCATCACCACTATCATCATCTTCATCTTCATCATGATGTATTGAATGACGAGTATTGACTGTAAATCAGCATGATTATGTTTCAATAGTGAACTACAGAACACTGCATGCCATCCGCATGCGGTTTTAATCAAAGCATTCCTGACAATTAACACTGTCCACAAACTGCAGCGATTACCGATTACAAAGCAGTCCCTAAATAGCAGCAGAACAACTCTGCTTCTACGGTCACTCCATTGAAAATCATCCATGTCCATAATAGAACCAGGGGCTCCTGCTACTTTTTCTAGCAGTTTTTAAACGGTATGCCTGTCACACACTGTAAGGATCATCCATTGTTGAAGGTGACTGCATTATTTTAATCACTTAAAACGCCTGCGTGACCCTCGCCCTTGAATTACTGTCTAAGCTAAATAAAGCTCACCAAAGCTGTCAAACAGCTCTGCAATTAAAATTAAACATAATAATTTATGGATTGTGATTATGGGTATTAAATGATTTCTGAGGCAACCAAATACACCCCAGCCTGAGAAGTCTGTCTGCGTAAACTTATCATGAGGGATAATTATGGCCAACGAGCACCATGCCTCTGATGGAAATGGAGCAGGTCTGGGTTAGAATGAGCATGAGGGTCAGAATGCAAATGGCTACAATTGTGTGTAAAGTGCATCACTACGTTATTGAATGTCTTTCATCAACTCTGACCACCCTTATTTCTGAAAATGTTTATTCAATCAGGAATAAACTGGCATGCATGCTACTTTACTTGTATGGTTAAATGTGGATTCAGGGCTGATGTGAATTGATTGGTTCACCCACATGGCAGTCATTTAAGAACTGGCCGCCTAGACATCAGAGATTTGATTCATTTTGTGAGCTGGACCAGGGTTCCAGAGTGGCAGGACATAGCTGGATCTCTATAATGGACCACTCCCCATCTTGTGTCAATTTGAACAATATATTGATGTTATTGCGATGGAAATTGCTTAATGCATCTGGGGCAACCGTGTGACCATGCCATGACACTCTGCATTGCTCGAGTGAAGGGTTGTGCTGTTGTGTACCCAGGAATTTGCTGATGTGACAGTAGAAATTGTGAATTAAATGTTCTTTGCACACATACAAACTGTGGGTTGATGGAAAACATATGGAAATATGATCTAAATCTCTAAATGTTCCTCCTGCAATGAAATGAACATGACTGTGGGGACCAGAGTAAACCATAACTGGAGAGCGTGAGAGCATTTATGAAAACAGAATGAACACTCTATGTAAAGAAAGTGAGAAGAGTCTGTATACCAGCAAAAACCCATGAGAAATAAAATATGGAATATGGCTTCCCAGTATCACAGCATATGTACACTGCCTGGCCCAAAGTCACCACCTGGATTTAACTAAGCAAATAGGTAAGAGCCTTCCATTGGATAATTACTGCAGTGATTAATATGTTTTAGCTGGCAACAAGTTATTTAACCCTAACTGATGCAGTGAGTAGCTTCTCATTTCTTAAACAACCATGTCGCAAGACATATCCTGTGGTCGTGGAAAAGATGTTAATCTGTTTCAGAAGGGTCAAATTATTGGCCTGCATCAAGCAAAGAAAACAACAAGGAGATTGCTGAAACTACTAAAATTGGGCTAAGAACTGTCCAACGCACTATTAAAACCTGGAAGGATAGTGGTGAACCATCATCTTCGAGGAAGAAATGTGGTCGGAAAAAAATCTTGAATGATCGTGATCGGCGATCACTTAAACCTGATCGGAAAAAAAGGCTTCAAATTGCTAGGGAGCATAAAGATTGGAGCCTGGAGCAATGGAAGAAGGTCATGTGGTCTGATGAGTCCAGATTTACCCTGTTCCAGAGTGATGGGAGCATCAGGGTAAGAAGAGAGGCGGATGAAGTGATGCACCCATCATGCCTAGTGCCTACCGTACAAGCCTGTGGGGGCAGTGTTATGATCTGGGGTTGCTGCAGTTGGTCAGGTCTAGGTTCAGCAACGTTATGTGCCCAAAGAATGAGGTCAGCTGACTACCTGAATATACTGAATGACCAGGTTTTTCCATCAATGGATTTTTTCTTCCCTGATGCCACGGGCATATTCCAAGATGACAATGCCACGATTCATCGGGCTCAAATTGTGAAAGAGTGGTTCAGGGAGCATGAGACATCATTTTCACACATGGATTGGCCACCACAGAGTCCAGACCTTAACCCCATTGAGAATCTTTGGGATGTGCTGGAGAAGACTTTGCGCAGCGGTCCGACTCTCCCATCATACAAGATCTTGGCGAAAACTTATTGCAACTCTGGACGGAAATAAATGTTGTGACATTGCAGAAGCTTATCAAAACGATGCCATGGCAAATGCATGCCATAATCAAAGCTAAAGGCGGTCCAACGAAATATTTGTGTGTGACTTTTTTGGGGGACGGGCAGTGTATGTACTGTATGTATGGCTTCCCAGCTTATTATTTTAACAGTTTTTTAATTCATTTCCCAGATATAAACACAGTTCCAGATAGGTGTGTTCATCACACAAAATACCAGAGAAACTGTGTCCACAGCAATTATGGCCCCACAGATGTAATCTGTCAGTCTTGAATTTGAAATTGAATTGAATTGAATTGAATTACAAACTGTGAGCTCTTCTAAAATAGCACTTTACAGAAAATAAAAGCATGAGTTGATCTGACTGCCTAAGATGTGAATATGGGAATGTTGTATAGCTTGTCACAATTCCGGAGTTGCAACTGTGGTTGAGAAACAAAAGCAAAAAAAAAAAAAAAAAAAACCTGCATAAACGGGCATCGCCAAGACCAAGTTTGAGAACTGCTTCATAGAGCCCCAGACATTTGAGACTGGGCTGGAAGTGTGCTGGATGGAAGATGGAAGAGTTAAATGTGTGAGAAGTGTGACAGGAATGGTTGAGGAAGTACTCAGATGTGAGGGGGCTGGAAAAAGGAGATAAATGCGTTTTAAGAAAAAAAAGGTCTTTGGAAACTCCATATCTGTGACCCAAAAAAGCCTCCACATTCAGATGTGATTAATGGTGTGTGTTTATCGCCAGGGGTATAGCTTAAAAACTCAAAATTGGTGGGGACATTTTATGGGAGGGGTCTGGGGTTCCTTTCCTGAGGAAAGAATGTTGCTTCCTAAATGCAATTTCCTGCATTCTTACAATATTTAGCATGACTACACCCTTAGTGTAAACAATCTTTTTAACGGTCCAAGAAGCTAAACTGCAGGGGCGCAATTTTTGATGGGATTGTTATCATTATTTTTCAATAAAAACATTTCTAGACCGTATAATGAAAACACAACCACTGCATATGCCAGAGCATTGAAGAACATTGTACAGAGACATGCTATAAGATGTCATCTAATTTTTGCAACTTTCAAGTTAATAATTAATTAGAGGATATCTTATAGCATGCCTCACTGTCACATTTGAATGAAAAAACCCCACAAAAAACACCTCCAAGCATAATTGATGACGCTAAATACAATGGTTGGTTTTGATGTTTGAGAAAAAGAGCGATGTGACTTTGGTTGCTAGCCGTACGTAGACGTAAGTAACTCATGTAAATCATTCACTATTCTGTTTGTTTTTGTCTATGCTACTATGATTTTTGCACCAATTTACCCACAAACCTTTTTATCGATTGAACCCATGTGTAGTAATATACACACCTGCACGTTCCTGCAAAAAGTAGGGTGGCCAGTTATTAACATGTTGTGTTATTTGGTCCAGTCCAAACTGATGGTTCAGCCAGACTGTATGCCTTTCACACACATTATATGGTGATGATGGTGATGATACTGCACTGCATTTACATTACAGGCATTTAGCAGACACTATTATCTGGAGTGACTTACATTTCCTTACACACAATCCATTTATTCAGCTGGATATTTACTGAAACAATTCAGGTTAAGTACGTTGCTCAAGGGTACAACGGCAGAGCCCCACCGGGGAATCGCACCTGCAACCTTTGTGTTCCAAGCCCAGTTCCCTAACCATCATACTACACTGCTGCCCATGCTGCGTGTATGGCACGAGCATGCGTGCATGGCATGCATGCAGAGCTTTTATTGTTCGTAAAAACTTTACGCATTTGTCTTCATTCATGACTCTGACACCCCTTGCAAAAAATGATTGATCTGCCCCTTTGATTCGGTAGCTACAGTGTACAGAGATCAGTCCACTGCATAATTATATGATACACTTTCACTACTTTAGTGCAGACTTGATGAATCATTGTGTTAGTAAACTGGGTTACTGTCACCCTTCACTGGCTGCACTCTTATTTAAGACTCTTAATTACAGATCTGCTGTTTATCCCCTGCTACATCCCTGTGAGACAGTACAACAAGAAACTTTGAGTGCCGCGAGGAGAAATGACACCACCTTTCTCTTACATGCGCAAAATTTTAGAAAACGAAGCCACAAAATGTGGCATGTTTGCATGATGAGTTTAAAATGCCCTCAGCTTTGGGATATATCACATTTAATTTCCTCTCTGAGGAACAAGTGAAGTGTGAAGTCTAAGTCTAAATCTAACCAGGTGTGGAATCAAAAGTGTGTGACATTCATTGGAGTTGAGGCTGCTCATCACGATTTGAATCAGTTTAATGCCTGGGGTTTTTATGTAAGGAAGTCTGTGAGAGTGGGAGGTTAAACCATGCTTGCCGGCCTGACAATTTGGCTGTTTCCCCTTCATAAATTCATAATTTCCCTTCAGGAATTAATGAAAGTCTCATTTATATGTGGATGAAGCGACACCCAGCAAAGCCCGGTTCTGTTGTCCGGGTGACTAACTAATTAGTGCCTTCGCTTGTCCTCCTTAATTAGCACTCCTTTCTGTGTGGAATCTGGGCCCAGGTGTCCCCCTCACAGCTAAATGTTCAAGATCTTAACAATCCATGGATGGATTTATCTGCACTGTTAGAAATGGCTGTGCACCATGCAGTACATTACTGTATTTATTTGTCACAGTAAAACACTGTATATGTTATGCATTGTACATTATGCTGCATAGTGGGAAAATCAACACCATTAACCATACTCATTTTTACAATATGATGCAAATACGCTGTTTGATCCTGTTTGAAGGGAGGTTTGATCCTGAAATCAGAATGTGCCTGTATCCGTAATGGTATTCAGTGGATGAGATGTGGATAATCTGTGACCCAAATAGTTCCTCTACCTTGTCCTTTGCCACATGCCCAGAATTAATGTTATGACAGGGCACTTTGGGTTCAGTTCCTCTTGTCATTTACATTTAGAATAACAAGTAAAATAAGGGAAGTTCAGGTAATCAGGACATAGCAAAGGGCCAGTTCTTTGTGCTTATTTAATCAGGGTGAAAGGGGGTACTTATCGCCTCACGATGCTCCCCATGTTTTCACACATGATCTGAAGGGGGCATGCCTGAGGGGGATCCCCCTCACACTGAGTTCAACCAAATAGCCTGACTGCTTTCTGGCAAGGCCCGTGTGATTATTTATTCACAGGGGACATTCTGCATTATTTGACTTTCATATGATCATACTGCTCCCAAGCTGAGTCAGTTCTCTGTCTCCACTCCACTAAATTGAATTTGGCACTACCTCTTTTGGTGGATATGAGCAGTTGTGTGGTTGTAGTGTTGTAGTGTAATTATTTTCTACAATATATTTTTGTAGTTAATTTAATCTTCATGTGTGTTCAAGCATTACTGACTTCTAATTAAAAAATATATAATAATAATAATAATAATAATAATAATAAATAAATAAACATATATACAGTATATACAGTATATATAGGCTATATACACTCTATGGCCACTTTATTAGGCACATCTGTACACCTGCTCGGTAATGCAATTATCTAATCAGCCAATCATGTAGCAGCAGCTCAATGCATAAAAGCATGCAGATATGGTGAAGAGGTTCAGTTGTTGTTCAGACCAAAAATCAGAATGGGGAAGAAATGTGATCTAAGTGACTTTGACCATGGAATGATTGTTGGTGCCAGACGGGGTGGTGTGAGTATCTCAGAAACTGCTGATCTCATGGGATTTTCATGCACAACAGTTCTGTGAGCAAAAACACTAATGAGAGAGGTCAGAGGAGAATGATCAGACCAGAATGGCCAGCTTAAGCTGACTGGAAGGTGACGGTAACTAAAATAACCACGTGTTACAACAGTGGTATGCAGAAGAGCTGAATGCACAACACGTCGAACCTTGAAGTGGATGGGCTACAGAAGCAGAGGACCACACCGGGTTCCACTCCTGTCAGCTAAGAACAGGAAAGTGAAGCTACAGTGGGCACAGGCTCTGCAGATGGTAGGGTCAGAATTTGGCGTAAACAACATTAATCCATGCATCCATACTGCCTTGTATCAACGGTTCAGGCTGGTGTTGGTGGTGTAATGGTGTGAGGATGTTTTCTTGGCACTCATTAGGCCCCTTAATACCAGTTGAGCATTGTTTAAATGCCACAGCCTACCTGAGTCTTGTTGCTGACCATGTGCATCCCTTTATGGCCACAGTCTACCCATCTTGTAATGGCTACTTCCAGCAGGATAATACACCATGTCACAAAGCACATGTCATCTCAAGCTGGTTCCACAAACATGACAATGAGTTTAGTGTACTCCAATGGCCTCCACAGTCACCAGAACTCAGTCCAATAAAGCACCTTTGGGATGCGGTGGAACGCGACATTCGCAACATGAATGTGCAGCTGACAAATCTGCAGCAACTGTGTGATAATATCATGTCAACATGGACAAGAATCTCTGAGGAATGTTTCCAGCACCTTGTTGAATCCATGCCACAAATAATTCAGGCTGTTCTGGGGGCAAAACCAGTACTAGAAAGGTGTACCTAATAAAGTGGCCATTGAGTGTATATGACATACACATGAGGTACTTTGACTTAAGGTCAACACCTCAGAATACATGCACAGATGCTTATGAATGATTTTGAAAATGTTGTGGTAATGAAGACCACCACAGGCCATTCAGTAAATGGATGAATCACATCCTCGTGCACTGGGTTCAAATGAAATTGATATTAGTTTAAAGTCTCATCATTCACACACATATGTCCACACACCTCTATATTCAAGATTCACTTTTGTGTCCGTTGTTGTTTAGTCATCACAAACAATCATGAACAGGGGCATGAATCAAAGACCCTAATAGCACAACTAAGAGAAAGAAAGAAAGAAAAAAGTCACATTCAACAAAGAACGGTCATTAGTTTTAACACGCATCACTATAGGAATAGCTGGTAAGAAAGCATATAACTACAATGAAAAAGATACTGTCGTTACATGCTGGTTCAATGTCACCCAGGATGAACAAAAATGATTATTACAGTTATTTCCACTTTTATGTGTCCTACCCTGTCTATCTGTCCAAAGAGCGTAGCAGTACTGTCTCCAGGGACACGAGATCAGAGAGGTTTACGGTTTGCTCGCAATGCTGAGGGGAGTCATACCTAATGAAGATGGACACAAGGTCACTGCACTGCCACAGAGCGAGCAGGGCATGCCTCTTCAATTGCTGCCAGTTTCTGCCCCTTAAACACGCTGTACACGGTTAAGGTCTGTTGACTTTGAATAGTACCTTGTGGCTTGTAGTGGTGTGTATGGGTAACCCTGTCCGTGCCCGTTGCTAATTAAGACTTCAAATGGTCATAGATGTGCAACTCAACAAGGCCATCTTGTATATTTAGTTTCACTTATTTATTCATCTATATACCTTTTTTACTTTTTACCCCTTGTTTTCATTTCCTGCCATTTCCTGCGTTTGCAGCTTGGGAGAGATGAGGCAGTGGTTACCCTGCTGATTGAAATCTGCCGTCCCTAGGTGATGCTATGGCCAATTACATGTCGTCCTATCGTTCTTCTCCTGACCACTGCCAGGTTTTTGGATTTGCACTAGCATTTCAAGCACACTGTTTCCATGCTACATGCTTGGCTTGCAGTTGAGGACAAAGGGGCGAGCTACTGAGACCCGGGTTTGGTGTACCCTCAATTCCCACTGGGATCTGGTGGAGGTGAGTGACAGACCACAGGGGTTCCGAGGTTGCCAGGTGGCTGGGCAAATCTGGTCACCTGGTCATGCGAATCCAGGCCTTGGCTTATTTGGTGTTTTCACACCATGACCACTGCAAGGGGGAAAAAAAACTAGATCTGAATTCTGAGATCCCATCAGTATCCAAAGAGCCAATCTTAAGACATGCCTTCGGTCATTTTGTGTACCCGGTAAATACTGTTTACCATCACAAGAGTATTTACAGAGAGGACACGAAAAACAACAGTTCAGAATGAATAATTCCATTGTACTAAATTACACCCTGAGGAAAAAACCCACTGAAGCTTACATAAGCACAGTGTACCTACAGCTCTGTATGTTCAGGGTGCATCGCATAAGAGGGAGAGAGAGAGAGAGAGAGATGATTTTCAATCTCACTGCAACCTTGAGCTTGTTAAATAGACTAATGAAGTGTAAAGGGCACACATATGTGCAGTGAAAGTGCGATCCTGGCATTACGGGCAAGCAAGCAATCTAAATGGTCCTGAAAACAGAACGTAAAAATCAAAGGAGATGCTGTAATATTTTAATGGGAATACCCTGATGATCTGTACTATATTAGACAGACATTAAGCACAGAAAATGGACTGGTAGTTTATTGCAATTTTTTCTGTTCTTTTGTTTCCCCAGACTGTTAACAGAGCTCCTGAACTGACACGGAGCTGTCCTACCCTCTAACCTGTTACCTTATGCACACTGTTGCTTAATGAGCCGGGGGGGGAGGCAAATAAACTACTCCATGGAAGGCTTGAATTATTCCATGAATTCTTCCCATCTGAAAAACAGTAGCCATTACAGCCAGGAGTTATTCCTTTGTCACTCACTTGTGCGGGGGAGCGGGTGGCTCTGATTACCTTCTGTAACCGTAAAAGCACGCTCCCCAGGAACGCTAACCAACCGACATGGGTTTTGATTACTCTTTCAGGTTTTACATTCTCCGGACAAACTTTATAACTTTTTTTTGCAATTACAATATTTTAGAAAAAAAAAAAAAAAAAATGCCAACACCACACCCACTAAAGGATAAAACATAAAACTAAAATTGTAGATGCATTTTGAGGTTTTGGTAATATGAAGGACAAATTATTTGAGTGCTTTTGGCATCAGAGTTTTATCCAGAGTATGTCTTTAACATCAAAACAAATAAGTGGTTTATGCTTGTAAAGGGGGGTTTAAAGCTCCATTTGAGTTGAATGAATGAGATGAATGGCCGGGAGTCTTACAGTTGCTGTTTCAAACTATATTACCAAAATGATACGACCAAGAATGAGGCACTGATAGCTGCTGATATACCATATAAGAATGCTTATCTGTCATGTTCCCTATTTTAAAAAAGTGTCAGTATTATATATATATAGACCAGTTGAGACACAATGTGCTGTCAGCAAGATACAAGACATTCATAGCCCAAGATCACAGCGCTCTCATAAAATAAATTATCAACTTAAAAAGAGGAGTTATGCTGGAGTTAATTAATTCAGAGGTTGACATGAGGACTTTTGATCTGGCATCAGTGTATCTGGTTAAAGCACGGGGCTAGCCAGTAGTTCGTAGGTGCGGCTCTGACATTTCGGTAAGGTTAGGGTTGCATAATCGGGTCACCTAGTTAGGCTTATCTGCCTAACTAGTACACCCGTATGGGTGTCGTTCCAAGCTTGCTTTTATATGTATTGTGGTGTATACCTTCAGGTTGTGATGGGTGAATGAGGTATCATTACACAAAAAACTTGGTGAGACTACAATTAGCTGTCAATAACTGACTTGTTTGAATCAATCGGAATATTTTGCTTTTCACAACCAAACACAAGGATTGGTTCAGATCAGTTACTGGCATTCACTAACCACAGGTGCAAGGCACTCTATTGCTATTCTGCACCTTTTTTTTTGCACTTGACTTTCTTCAGCAAAGAAGAAGATTGTTAGAGGGTATACATTCCACATGGTTTCTTGAAAATATACTACACTTGGCAGCTTTGTAGAGGGTTATGCTCTGCTGGTTTGATCATAAAATCCAATATTATAATCCATAAATATTTAATTCAAGTCTAATACTTTGTACCACTTCACATTTTTTTCACAGTGTGCATTAGTCTGGTCCATCATGTTGAATTTTCCAGAATTTTAAATGCACAAAACCCCCACAAAGGCAAGCCTAAGGCAACAGTGGCAAAGAAGAACTCCCTAGGTGGAACAAATAGGAATAAACTGTCGTGGGGGGTGCATTTTAGCCATCCTATGCAGGCAGACAGAGTGGGGCCATCTTTGGCGGGTTTATGAGTGAAGCCAGGGCACTTGGGTTGGTGAACCAGTGACACACCCCACAACTTCAGGTTTATACCTACAGTTGAGCTGAATATTATGGATCATGGAGAACATAATTATGGCACACCAGACTAAAGCGGAGGTCAACATATGATTGGCCTCTTCACTTGGTAGCAATGCTCTTGAGCATATTATGCCTCCCCAAATATCAGCTCAACCAATATCTCGGTATAAATGAAGCTGGCTTCACCGGGCCCTAGTGATGTTTGATATCGCCACGATTCTCAACATGAGAGGAGCATATCAATGCCAACCTTGAAAATATATCTTGTGGTTGTAAATGATCCAAAACAAAAACATCAAAAGAAGGTCTGAACCTGTCTTACGCTGGAACTCTCCCCCAAATCATAAATGATGGGCTAAGAAGTGAGTGAGCCAACCTCCCACCCTACACTTAAAGTCTGACCTGTTGGTGACATGGCTTAGATTGGGGGAATTCTACTCTTGCTCTGTCCTGTTTTTCTCTTGGAAGATCTGGTGCCAGCTAACACCTCGTCTGCATGTGTTTTGCATTTGGAGAGAGACAAGCTTGGTTTGGTATCATTTTCTTCCATTTAATCTCTTTTGTGATTGTTACATGTCAACTTTATGTCTAGAATGTAGTATTTGTTAAGCCGGAATATCCAATTGAATGTTTATTTCCATGTGGGTGATAATAGTTGGGGCTATCCAGTTTGGAACGTATGTCTTTTTTGGTCGCGGCCAGATGAGAGCAGAGCTTGACATGGTACGAGCAAGCTTGTGGAATGGTAGCGATAAATGTTCCATATCTGAAGAGATAGAACTAAATCCTACATATTGGGTGTTCCAATTTAGTATTTGTTAAGGTAGTTCAACCTACGTAGATTGGATGTTGAATATTTGGTCTAACTGTTGTAACAGAATAAACTAGCTGTTAATTTTAATTGAATTGTGAGTTATATATTTTGATGAAGCTTGATCCACCAGTTTGCTCTGCCTATCAACGAATTCGGAGATTGAATTGATAATTGGTATCCTGTGTAGCGATTATTATATTAAATCAAATCAATATATTTTACATGTAGGATAAGTTAAAGCGTAATACCAGTTGTGTTCAGTATTCAGGAATTTCACTGTTAAGGCTATTGGATTCAGGGAATAGACCATTTTTATTCTAACTTCACTGTTCCGACAAAACCTTAGGAGGAACCAGACCCAAGAGGGGGAGCTGATCATCCTCTGGCCTCACAGCTGTTAGAGGTGACAGTAAGGCTCTTTCCACCCCACAAAACTCTATGGCTACATGCTTTTCCAGCTCTGTGTTCAGACTATAATTGGTTGTATGCCTGACTGTAGAGGTGTTTTCTTAGCCTTGACTTAAACATTTAGTCTATGAATGATTCCATTATCAGTTTTGGTATGTTGTTCCACAGTAGTGGGGCTCTATATGAGAAAACTCTACCACCTGTTAAATTATTTTACATTCTCGGAGCAACCAGATAGCCTTCAGAACAAAGTGATCTTGTGGGCTTGTATGATGAGAGTAAATTATTTAAATACACCGATTGAGATTGTGTAGGGCTTTGGAAGTCAGTCGCAGAACCTTGAAGTCAGCCCTGTAGGTAATTGGTAGCCAGTGAAGTGTTGCTAGCACTGGGGTGATATGTTCATGCTTCTTTGTTCTAGTCAGAATACGAGTGACTGCATTCTGAACCAGCTGGGGGCTCTTTAGAGAGGTATTAGTGCAGTCAGATAAAAGGGCATTGCAATAACCTACCCTTGACATGACAAAAGCATGTATCAATCTTTCTGTGTCCCCTAGTGATAAGAAGTTCCTGATTTGTGAAATATTCTGTACGTGAAAAAAGGCCACTCTGGACAGTAGGTAAGATCCAGGTCAATAGGGACACTAAGGTCTTTTACAGCAATATTTGGCACAACTACACAGCAGTCCAGGTTTAAACTGGGGTTAGATCATGTCTCCCTTAATTTTTTCTGACCTAAAACCAGCATTTCAGTTTTGTCTAAATTTATGAGCAGAAAATTAAAGGTCATCCAAGCCTTAATATCTGCTACACATGCCTCGCGAAACCTCTAGTGCTACACATTGTTTTGTTGAGTTGTATAGCTGAGTATCATCAGCATAGCAGTGCAGTAAGTGTAGTATGAAAATATTTTTTCTATTTTCATGTATTTTAAGTTTATGCCATGAATATATTCTCACATATTTCACAGGTTTTTAAACGTAAGTTTTGATAGGTACACCTGTGCCCTTCAAATCCTGCCATCAACCATGTCTCTGCACTGTTTTTTTATTTGTTTCAGATTTTTTCCCATTTTTCTCCCAATTCAGTGGCCAATTATACCCTCTATTTATTTCAATTTGCCCTTCTCACACAAATTCGCCACTCGTCTCTACGAGGAAAGCTAATTATTCAAGGGCAGCGAACTCTGCTTCCTTCAAGACAGAATTCACCCACCCACATTCTTGAGTCACTTGTAACACTTGAGTTACGTGCTTCTGAGTGAATTTGTGCCAGCTCACCTTCCCCCCTCCCCTTGGGGCAGACAGCCCCGATTGGGGCCCCCCACCATGGCCAATCTGGTACAGTTGGGTTTTGAACCGTGATTGTGATAGGCAGCTCACACTCCTAAAGGACCAGTCAATACGGGTGCGTTAGACAGTCTCTGCATTGTTTTATTGCAAAGTAAAAAGTATTTATTTAATAGTAGTGCAAAATAGGCAGAAATAGTGGTGGGTGGCATAGTTAAGAGGTGCAACCATGTCAAAGGTACATCTTAGAGTACAAGATAGCTGGCTAGTTAATTGGTCCACTGATGATTCGTCAGAATTTTGTTCGCTGGAGAAATGATTCTGGGAGCATATAATTCCTGGCTACAAATGGGCCCATTGGAATGGGCCTACAGAAAGTAAATTAAAAGGTGTATTAATTCTGTTTTGAACGATGCACATCTCACTATTAATGAAGACCCTAGGTGCGAGATTTATAAGAATGCATGTTTTTGCCGTTTTATCTAAAAATATATGATTTGCAACTTTGTAGGGAAAGAATATTAAAGCCAATAGAACAACAGATGGAATCCGTGTAAAATGAGCAAGTCGTGGGGGTGAGAGAAATAGACATGACCAAACTCATGATGGGAGAAGGCCACAGATCTTCTGAAGGTAAAAATGTATTCATGATGAGGTCTATGCCCTACTGACCACATACATACAATAAGACAATTGTTAAAATTCGACGACTAGTTGATTAATATAAATACTGCGTCCATTCATATCATTTTAAAATTATATCTGAAAATAAATTTGAAGTTATAGTAAATACAATACTATTTATAATTATGAAACAATACTTTAAAGGGCCTAAATCAGCCTAATTTACAAAATGTTCTGTTTTATTGCATTCACCCCATGTATACATATGCATGAACAGATTTAACTATTCATCTAAAGGAAAGTCGCAGAGTAACGTAAGCCCTGAAAATGACATCCCAATAGTGATTTGAATAGCGGATAGCTATTCAGTAAAGAAGACATAGATATTGTGACATTATAGCGACTGTGGGAGAGATGGAAGGAGGAGTAGAGAGAGCTGTGCCTCCCTTTTGGCTGCTGGCAGGTCCTCCTGTTCCCTCCCACAGCCCGGACTGGACTACAGGACCCTGGACAGCAGCGGCCTCACTTATAGGCAGGCTTACCTGAGGCTAATGAGCAATCGACTCAGCTGTGAGTAATTGCCTTCATTAGGCCATTATAAAAGCGCAGTTTGCCATGCCTGATGGAGGAGATTTTGTACATGGAGGAAGAATTGTTGCAGTTTACCCTCTGACAAATGTTTTTCCATTTACATTTTATAAAAGGAGAAGTTTAATAAACTGGCCATTAGCTGTTAGAACTGTTTTTGAGTTGGTCTTTCACCTGGCAGGGTGGGTTGGTCTTTCACCTGGCAGGGTGGCCACCGCTGCCACCTTGCTACAGATTGCTTTTGTGTTGAAAAGTAAAACCCTTAGTCTTTGTTCTGACTGTTTTGTGCATTGATTGATTCTGTGCTGTGCACCAAGTCTTCAGTGGAAACAAAACTTCCAGGACTGTCTGTTCCTTTCGGTTTCACCACTGATCTGATCTGGTCCTGGGGCAGAGATTTGTATTTCAATAAATATCCATTTGCTGGCCATTTCTCTGTTCCTCATACCTGAGGGAAAAAAGGTATACATTATTCAGAGGTTTTATACGCACAAATAAGTCATATTCTCATGAGCAGCAGGGAAATCTTTTCAAACAGGTTTCAGAAAATGCTTGTATCCTCATCAACAGCCCTGAACTACGCAGAGGTCAATGCATTATTGTCTGAAGTGAGCCACAAGCAAAACTGCACTGGTTTTGCGTGCATGAGAGCCTTCTCAGCTTAGGTCAAGTAAAGAACAGTAGCATTTGTGTTTGAAATGCCAATCTTTTATCGTTTTATATAAATGTTATCTTTATTGAAAACAACATGTTCTTTTGGGTTTAATTTTTGAATAACAGTAAGGCTCCAGAAAGGCTGCCTTTCATGTGGGACTCTTATGTGAGCTGCTAAAGGGTTGGCTGTGGATTCAGTAGCCTTTGAATACATGAAATGAAACAAAAACGAGCCTACCAAATACAATAGTTCAATTCTTTCCACGCCAGAAAGATATGTTCAATAATGGAATATTGCTAAGATGAGTTTTATGGATCGATGAACCTTGACTTTTTTCCTCTATTGCCAGATTATGCCTCTTGAATCACTAGGGAGAACATTTTGGGAGAACAACTGTTGAGTAGTGGTGGTGCATCTCTCTCTCTCTCTCTCTCTCTCTCTCTCTCTCTCTCTCTCTCTCTCTCTCTCTCTCTCTCTCTCTCTCTCTCTCTCTCTCTCTCTCTCTCTCTCTCTCTCTCTCTCTCTCTCTCTCTCTCTCTCTCTCTCTCTCTCTCTCTCTCTCTCTCTCTCTCTCTCTCTCTCTCTCTCAGAAAACTGTTACTCTTTGTTTCTTTGTTTAGGATCATTATTATTAAACACCCCTAAACACACTGCTAAACAGAATGGATTTATGAAGACCAGGATGAAGTTAAACAGCTCCCATGGCTTCCTAATCACTAGATCTAAACATCATTGAACCTTTATGGGAAGTTATAGAATGTAGATTGTGGAATAGATTTCCACCGCCTTCATCTCTCAAAGAACTGGAGGCTTACCTTTTTGAAGAATGGTCCAATATCCTACTAGAAACGGTTCAAACCTTGTATAACAGCATTCCAAGAAGGACTGAATGAATCAGTTCTGAAGGCAAAGGAATATATATACTGTATATTATACATATACACTACCGGTCAAAAGTTTTTACTGAAATTTAAGCAGTTCAAGTCCAGTGAATAACCTGAAATGGTACAAAGGTAAGCGGTAAACTGCCAGAGGTAAAAAAAAAAAAGTTTAGGTTACGAAAAACTGAAAAATAATGTACATTCTTTGGCAGGACAACAGCTTCAAGCACAGCTTAACACTGGTTGAAGTAAGGAAGTCTCAGTTTCAACTGTGAAGAGAAGACTTCGAGCTGCAGGTTTGACAGGTCGAGTGGCAGTAAGAAAGCCATTGCTAAGATGGCAAAATAAGAAAAAGAGGCTTGCCTGGGCCATGAAGCACTGCCAGTGGACTACTGAAGACTGAAAGGTCGTATGGAACAATTAATCAAAAAAAGGTTTTTGTAAGCCATCGAGTAGGCGAAAGATTGGTTCCTCAGTGTGTGCCACCAACTGTCAAGCATGGAGGAGGAAGTGTGATGGTCTGGGCCTCTTTTGCTGGATCCAGAGTTGGCGACTTGCAGAGAGTGACTGTTAACCCACGTTAACCCATTACTTGTTCCCTGAAAAGGGCATTTTTTTATAACTACATTACATATACATTACATCTTTCCCAGTGTTACAGGTATGATATGCAGACGCCTGCAATGATGTCTATTGCTGTTTACTGCACTGATCTTGTGCGCCAACTATGATTGTTCTTACCTTGTATTAATGCACATCTTGTAAGTCACTCTGGACAAGAGCGTCTGCTAAATGCTTAAAATGTAAAATGTAAAATGTATTACTGAATGTATGTAACTCTGAAATGTACATTCTTTTTCAGTTTTTGGTAACCTAAACTTTTTATTTTAACCTCTGGCAGTATACCACTTACCTTTGTACCATTTCAGGTTATTCACTGGACTTGAACTGCTTAAATTTCTGTAAAAACTGGAAAATGGGGGTGTTCTAAAACGTTTGACCGGTAGTGTATATACATATATCTTTTGTATGATATATATATTATATATATACATACACGTATATATACTATATATATATATATATATATATATATACACGTATATATATACTATATATATATATATATATATATATACAGTATATATATATAATTGGCAGATGCTTTTATCCAAAGTGAGTTACAAGAGTGATATATACTGTATATATATATATATATATATATACATACATATATGTAGTTGAGATGTATGATTACATTAAATGTAATCTGTTTTTCAAGACATAAAAACATAGACATTTTGTCTCGATCTCATGAGAAATCAATTCCATTTCTCATGAAACAGTGAATTCTATTTTACTCACCCCCCCCCCCTTCTTGGTAACCGGTTCTGTTCCAAAACATCTACCTGGTTTAATTCACCTCCTCTATCGGACTCAGCCCCCCCTCTTTCCCCTCCTCCCTCCTCCTCCTCCCACATCTTCATCAATGTAAACACGATTACAGGCACTGCTGCAGGGTATTCATCAAGCCAAGCTCAGGAACAGCATTATTTAAAGATGAGCTTTTTGTACCCTCGGTTTCGACCGCGTGCAACCGATGGCGCCAGAAGGCGGTAATTGCAGAAGAACTCACGGGGAGAAGAAAAACAAATGCCTAACCTCCAGAGGCGAATCTCAACAACTGGTGCTGGTGGAGCTTCAGGACCACCTGCTGGAAACCATCGCAGCCATTAGCGCCACCTGAAACAACATCTATTGTAAACACGAACTGCAAACCAAATTAACTGGCATATGGAGCGTAATTGTTGTGGTATTTATTTTTCATCAAGTTCATCAAGCTTCAAAGGCCAGGAAAGACTGGGAAGAAGACTGGAATATTACAAGGACCACACCCCAAATCTAATCCTGAGCTGCTGATATTTTAAGAGATAGAGGAAGTATTGCATGAAATGGCAAGAAAGCTCTGAAGAAATTACTTCAATGAAATGTGCGAGTGACATAATGAACCTGCGCAGACAGTTTAGTCGTATCTGTAGGCCAGTCCCATCACTGAAATGGCCTCCATCAATTTTGGAGAGTGCAGACAAGCATGCATTCTCATCTGAAGCATGTTCTTCTCCAACCTGTGGTCCAGTATTGACTTACGCCAACTGACTTAGGCTGTATATTGACCTACGTACTGTATATACAATGTAAAAACACTGGATATTCCACACAAACAATAAAACATTTGTAAAAAATGCTTTGAGTGACCGTAAGAGTTTACAAAGCAAAAAAATCTGGGAGTTTCAAGCGATAGCACCACAGCATCTCTTACTTGACCTGTGGCATCACGGTGTTATGTAACAAACATTGCTTTTCAAATGTGCTCTGTGTGGCTTCTTCTCAGACACAGGGTCAGTGGGGCGGGTTTACAAGGATTCAAACATCCCATTTACCATGCACTTATGTTATCAGGGAGAGAATGACACAGAATTGATAAGCTAGTTGCCTCAAGAGACTGTGTTTGGGGCAACTTATATCTGTGTGTTCCACAAAATACCCCAACACAAATGATGGTTATGTTCGAAATTTATATATATATGTATTTTCTTTTTGTTGCTGTTGCATGCTGAATACAACAACACCGGTTTCCTCTGCTCCGAATGTGTACTCGTCATGATGCGACTTGCAGGGGGCTTGGGAACATGGAATTAATGTAAGAAAAACAAAAACTTGTTTTTCGTGAGATGGACATTATATTTAATAAGTTGTTCATTTTATTTCAGTATCAGCACTGGCGTGTTTGTGGTCCATGTCATTATGCATTATGTATCAGTGTATATTATCAGTTTTACTACAGAGAATGCAGTAGTGCACATAATTGTTTTGATAGATATTTATCTGACAATTAAAATTGTATCATGGGTTTGTCTCTGAAAGACGAGGGTTTGGCAGTACCATCTTGAGGATGTGAGGGACAGTGAATCTGCTGTATTTAAAATAACAAATATATATAATTAAGCCAGAATATTAATTGTTTGATTCAACAAATCACCTTTTGATTCCTGACTCCTGAGAGTTAAGTTAACTTCTAGTTTATGGAGATCTAGTGGACCAAAAAGAACCTTCTGAATGGTCACTCACACACTTACGGGAAAAATAACATTAATTATGTGTGAAGCACATGTTTTTTTGGATATTGTGGTGTCCCCAGGGGTTGGGCGACACTCACGGACCTTGCAGAGGGCGTAGGCAAGTTCAAAAACACAGAGGAGGCAGTATTCAGAACAAAAACAATAATTTAATAAATAAACTCTAGACAACACAAAACAAAGGGTGGGGTCTTCAGGGGAATACAAACACACAATGTCCGCAATCCTTCTCGTTGTCGATGTCCGTTCCAATCCAAAATCCAGGTCCAAGTCTACAATCCAGTCCACAAGTCGGTACACAAAGGGGGGTCCTCAATCAATCCAAGTTCATACACCAAAAACACTCCAACAATCACTCTTTCTCCTAATACTGGCTGGTCAACAACTTCACAGTACTCTCTCTCTTTGAACAAACACTCACCAACTCCTCACCAACACTTTCCTACTCCTCTCCATGGGTAATGGGAGTCAGCCCTTTAAATAGGCCTTGAAATGGCCTTCAGCTGTTCGTTAGTCCCGTTACTTCCACTTGGCTCAGGTGTGACTGTGGTCTGCTGGGAAATGTAGTGTTTTCGGCTCCCATTTGTTGAAGGACCCGGCAGCCATTTTCTTGGGCAGCCTTGGGCTGCCACACACCTCCTCCTCAGCTCTGACCTCGGGAGGGCTGAGCGGCCTATGTCCAGCAGCCACCAGGAGGGCCCCCTCTCCAGGTCCACTCAGGCAGTTTTCCGCCAGGGTCAAATGTCCAGATTCCATCTCCCTTCATCGCCTGAAAAACATCTGGCAGACATTAGTGAGTGACGCAGGTGGCTCACCTTTACTGCCACCAAGTGGCCATATGGGTATACTGGCTCTGGGCTCCACAGACGGAGCGGTCACCGCTCCTGCTCTGGTCTTCACCAGCCCTCCATGGCTCCTCCGGTACACTTTGTGCCATTTCGGAATGCAGTGTCCTCGCTTTAGCATTTTCTTCCACGTCCCTTTTGCTTCCAGGGGGTCAAATTCAGCATCCAGTGAAAACATGTTCTTCACAACCCTGTTAATTTTCCCTTTGTCTTTCTTTGTCCTTCTTGCATCTCTGCTCCACACACGCTTCCCACGGTCATTCCATCTACACATCTGCCTGGTCCGTTTTCCTTTTCTCTTTAGTGGAGAACCTCTAATCTTCACTTTTCTTTTCAGTCTTTTAAACTTTGACGGAGTTGGACTCACCACATCAGAAGAGGGTTGGGTGTTCAACAAGACCTCAGCATCCTGCTCCTCCAGTTCCCCTCCAAGATCCGGCAGGCTGAGGGGGACTGAGGACCAACTATTCAACTCTGTCTGGTCATCATCGACGGTCAGCTCCACTGGTTGCGAGATCTCCACCTGCGTGCTAGAGTCTTTCGTGATAGGAACACATTTTATACACTCAAGTTCCACACTCACCCTTTTTAGTTCATCCTGTAGATGGAGCAAAGTTTCTGTTTGGATTTGGAGGACGTCCGAAAAGAGTTCCCTGTAGCCTGCTGCTGGGCTTCTTTTGGTTCAGCCTCTCCCCAAGACATGCACTTTTTTCCTCAGGACCGGAAGCTCTTCACTTTTTCCTTGTTCCATTAGCAGTGCTGCATAGGTCGTTTGCTGAAGTTCCTGCAAAGCCTGAATATTTTCTTTTTGTTGCTGTTGCATGCTGAATACAACAACACCGGTTTCCTCTGCTCCGAATGTGTACTCGTCATGATGCGACTTGCAGGGGGCTTGGGAACATGGAATTAATGTAAGAAAAACAAAAACATGTTTTTCGTGAGATGGACATTATATTTAATAAGTTGTTCATTTTATTTCAGTATCAGCACTGGCGTGTTTGTGGTCCATGTCATTATGCATTATGTATCAGTGTATATTATCAGTTTTACTACAGAGAATGCAGTAGTGCACATAATTGTTTTGATAGATATTTATCTGACAATTAAAATTGTATCATGGGTTTGTCTCTGAAAGACGAGGGTTTGGCAGTACCATCTTGAGGATGTGAGGGACAGTGAATCTGCTGTATTTAAAATAACAAATATATATAATTAAGCCAGAATATTAATTGTTTGATTCAACAAATCACCTTTTGATTCCTGACTCCTGAGAGTTAAGTTAACTTCTAGTTTATGGAGATCTAGTGGACCAAAAAGAACCTTCTGAATGGTCACTCACACACTTACGGGAAAAATAACATTAATTATGTGTGAAGCACATGTTTTTTTGGATATTGTGGTGTCCCCAGGGGTTGGGCGACACTCACGGACCTTGCAGAGGGCGTAGGCAAGTTCAAAAACACAGAGGAGGCAGTATTCAGAACAAAAACAATAATTTAATAAATAAACTCTAGACAACACAAAACAAAGGGTGGGGTCTTCAGGGGAATACAAACACACAATGTCCGCAATCCTTCTCGTTGTCGATGTCCGTTCCAATCCAAAATCCAGGTCCAAGTCTACAATCCAGTCCACAAGTCGGTACACAAAGGGGGGTCCTCAATCAATCCAAGTTCATACACCAAAAACACTCCAACAATCACTCTTTCTCCTAATACTGGCTGGTCAACAACTTCACAGTACTCTCTCTCTTTGAACAAACACTCACCAACTCCTCACCAACACTTTCCTACTCCTCTCCATGGGTAATGGGAGTCAGCCCTTTAAATAGGCCTTGAAATGGCCTTCAGCTGTTCGTTAGTCCCGTTACTTCCACTTGGCTCAGGTGTGACTGTGGTCTGCTGGGAAATGTAGTGTTTTCGGCTCCCATTTGTTGAAGGACCCGGCAGCCATTTTCTTGGGCAGCCCCTTGGGCTGCCACACACCCTCCTCCTCAGCTCTGACCTCGGGAGGGCTGAGCGGCCTATGTCCAGCAGCCACCAGGAGGGCCCCCCTCTCCAGGTCCACTCAGGCAGTTTTCCGCCAGGGTCAAATGTCCAGATTCCATCTCCCTTCATCGCCTGAAAAAACATCTGGCAGACATTAGTGAGTGACGCAGGTGGCTCACCTTTACTGCCACCAAGTGGCCATATGGGTATACTGGCTCTGGGCTCCACAGACGGAGCGGTCACCGCTCCTGCTCTGGTCTTCACCAGCCCTCCATGGCTCCTCCGGTACACTTTGTGCCGTTTCGGAATGCAGTGTCCTCGCTTTAGCATTTTCTTCCACGTCCCTTTTGCTTCCAGGGGGTCAAATTCAGCATCCAGTGAAAACATGTTCTTCACAACCCTGTTAATTTTCCCTTTGTCTTTCTTTGTCCTTCTTGCATCTCTGCTCCACACACGCTTCCCACGGTCATTCCATCTACACATCTGCCTGGTCCGTTTTCCTTTTCTCTTTAGTGGAGAACCTCTAATCTTCACTTTTCTTTTCAGTCTTTTAAACTTTGACGGAGTTGGACTCACCACATCAGAAGAGGGTTGGGTGTTCAACAAGACCTCAGCATCCTGCTCCTCCAGTTCCCCTCCAAGATCCGGCAGGCTGAGGGGGACTGAGGACCAACTATTCAACTCTGTCTGGTCATCATCGACGGTCAGCTCCACTGGTTGCGAGATCTCCACCTGCGTGCTAGAGTCTTTCGTGATAGGAACACATTTTATACACTCAAGTTCCACACTCACCCTTTTTAGTTCATCCTGTAGATGGAGCAAAGTTTCTGTTTGGATTTGGAGGACGTCCCGAAAAAGAGTTCCCTGTAGCCTGCTGCTGGGCTTCTTTTGGTTCAGCCTCCCCCAAGACATGCACTTTTTCCCTCAGGACCGGAAGCTCTTCACTTTTTCCTTGTTCCATTAGCAGTGCTGCATAGGTCGTTTGCTGAAGTTCCTGCAAAGCCTGAATATTTTCTTTTTGTTTTATTGAAAGGTTCTTCAGGTTTGAAAAATCCTCTCGGACTCCCTCTAGCTCTACAACCTGCCTTACTTGTTCTTTTAGTTGAGTCCTCACCTGTTCAAACTGAGCCTCCAGCTCCCGTCTTCCCTCACTCTCATGCTCCACTCGGCTCTGGAGTTTCTCTGCTTCGGACACATGAGTCTCCGCTGCCCTCCTTAGCTCCGCCTCCTTCTGCTCGAGCCTGTTCTGTACATCCCCCAAGGCCCTGACATACTCCTCTTTGGCCTGGTCTTGGGACTCCTGGTTGTCCAGACACTGCAGATGCTTATTATCCAACATCTGGGTTAGGTTTCTTACCTGCTCTTTGAGCGCCAGGTTGTGGGACTCTACCTGCCTCACTTCATCGCCCAGGGATGCTTTGTCCTTCTCCAGCTCCCCAGCCATGATTCCCAGCACTCTCAGGGAGTCAGTGTGCTCCTGCAGCAATCTCCCAATGGCCACCAGATGGCGCTCCTCCGAGGTCCCCAACTCAGCTTTCGTCCGGTACAGCTCAGTCTGGACACCTTTCAGTTGTTGGACCTCCCGGAGGGTGACTCGCCATTGGTCCTCCACCATGGCCGCCCGTCTCTGGTTCTTCACCTGTTCCTCCCTCTGGTCCCGACAACATTTCTCCAATTTATGGATCTCGTCCTCTTTGCCCTTGATCACCTCTTGCGCCTCTCCCAACTCTGTCTCCAACACAGCATATTTCTCCGCTTCATTTTTATGTTGTTTTTGTGGCCTACCTGGGATCTTTTTCCTCTTTTCCCTAGGGGGCACCACAGAGCAGGGGTGGCCAGTTTTCTTTCTGACTTCTTTTGTATCTTGTCCCTCATTTGGGTCTTTCCAGCCCACTTCTTCCCTCATGGAACACTCACTGGGTTGGTGGCCATACTCCATGCAGCATATGCACCACGGGGCACCACTTTGTGCCAATTGGGCCTGTTCCTTGTTCCAGGCGTCCATGGCTGGGCCTCCTGTCCAGTCACCTTCCATGAGCGTGCCTTTTCCTGTCAACAATTCAAAAAATAAATCCTGCTGCACTACCTCCTCTTGCCTGTAAGTGATGCCCTCTGCCTGCATTCTCCACCATATGTGGTGTCCCCAGGGGTTGGGCGACACTCACGGACCTTGCAGAGGGCGTAGGCAAGTTCAAAAACACAGAGGAGGCAGTATTCAGAACAAAAACAATAATTTAATAAATAAACTCTAGACAACACAAAACAAAGGGTGGGGTCTTCAGGGAATACAAACACACAATGTCCGCAATCCTTCTCGTTGTCGATGTCCGTTCCAATCCAAAATCCAGGTCCAAGTCTACAATCCAGTCCACAAGTCGGTACACAAAGGGGGGTCCTCAATCAATCCAAGTTCATACACCAAAAACACTCCAACAATCACTCTTTCTCCTAATACTGGCTGGTCAACAACTTCACAGTACTCTCTCTTTGAACAAACACTTTCACCAACAAACCAACTCACCAACTACTCACCAACTACTCACCAACACTTTCCTACTCCTCTCCATGGGTAATGGGAGTCAGCCCTTTAAATAGGCCTTGAAATGGCCTTCAGCTGTTCGTTAGTCCCGTTACTTCCACTTGGCTCAGGTGTGACTGTGGTCTGCTGGGAAATGTAGTGTTTTCGGCTCCCATTTGTTGAAGGACCCGGCAGCCATTTTCTTGGGCAGCCCCTTGGGCTGCCACAATATGTTACATGTGATTTGTATATTTAACACTTATTTTCACATGTATACCACATTTTGTAACATGCTGTTACATATCATGATTACATATAAATATATATATATATACATGTATATACATGCATTTTTGGTATCATATTGTATTGCAATATTTGTTGTTTCCAGTGTGTTGCAGCTCGCATAGTTGCTTATAATGTATCATATATAAATCTGAAGTTTTAATTTTCTTCTGAGTATATAGCCTATATATAACCTATTTAATTGTATTGTGTATTATTTCAGTCTGTGATATGAAAGACAGAGGCAGAGAGAGAGACAGAGAGAGAGAGAGAGATACAGAGACAGAGAGAGAGAGAGAGAGAGAGAGAGATACAGAGACAGAGAGAGAGAGAGAGAGATACAGAGAGAGAGAGAGAGAGAGAGAGAGAGAGAGAGAGAGAGAGAGAGAGAGAGAGAGAGAGAGAGAGAGAGAGAGAGAGAGAGACAGACAGAGAGAGAGAGAGAGAGAGAGAGAGAGAGAGAGAGAGATCAGTGTTTCTGAAGAAAGGTATTTAACTGCAGAGAGAGGATGACTGAACGAACTGAACCTGGATAATCCAATATAAATGGTAATTATGCACACATATTGACACTGATATTAATAGAAGAAATATTGCACTGTGATATGATTGAATTTATAAATGTGTGTCCTACTTCTCATTCAAAAGAAGTTTGAGCCTTTTGGGATGCTAGCTATGAAGCAGAGGTCAGATGTAGGGCAGCTAATCTAGTGCTCATATCCAAATCACGGTTAGAAAATGGTGTCGGAAATCAGCAGGAGACAGCACGCAGAAGTTATGTTGGAAACCTCCAGTGGAAAATTTGCAAAGTACAAATGAGAACATCTCCTGTTACTGACTGTATTGTTTTCCTGTTAAGACTATCCAGCTGTTTAATTGGACATGTTTGCTACCGTTGGGCTGACTACTGATCTTGCCAAGAAGAGAGGACTAAAGAATAGCTTCTACATTTACATTTAGACATTTAGCAGACACTCTTATCCGGAGCGACTTAGAAGATGTGCATTAATACATGGTAAGATCAATCATTGTTCGCGCAAGAGATCAGTGAAGTCATACAGTAACAATTGTTATATACCGTACCTGTAACACAAGGAAGGAAAAGTTAATGGATTTATTTATTTCATGTTTTTGGACAGACTTCAACATAGATACATATTACAAAATGCAGTATTAAACATGTAAGCAGTGGTGATGACAATGACTAAAATGTACAGAGTCAGTGGTAGTGGAGTCTGAAGTTGTGGGTTTTAAGTCTCTTTTGGAAGATGGCCAGTGATTCCGTGGTGTCTGACCCAGTGTGGAAGATTGTTCCACCACCGAGGGGTCAGTAGAGAGAAGAGGCGAGACCGTGAGGAGTGGTTGCCGGGCATCCGGAGTGATAGGACAGTCACTTTGCTAGACGAGGCAGAGTGGAGGGCTCTGGCTGGGGTGCACGGTTTGATGAGTGTCTGGAGGTAGGACAGAGCAGTTCCTCTAGTGCCATAGTAAGCCAGAACCAGTGATTTTAATTGTATGTCTGCTGTGATAGGGAGCCAGTGCAGAGAGGTGATTAGAGGGGTGACATGCGTGAACTTGAGCTTGAGCTTCTAGTGATAATAACACCGCTTACACTTCATACCTTGTAATTAAGTCTTTCTCATAAAATTACAGACATTTATAGAACTGTATTACTTTATCTGAAACGAATTGTATTATTATTATTATTATTATTATTATTATTATTATTATTATTATTCGTGGGGGTGAGATGGTGGCAGTGTGTTTTGTTAATATTGTATTTTTCCCTATGTCATTAATTGCATGTGTAAGATTATTCAAAGTTCGTGCAAGAGATTAGTGTAGTAACACTGCAATAGACTTTATTGTTGGCAGCTGCACATCATACCTATAACACGGGGAAATAAATCTATCACATTTTTAAACATGTAAACAGTGGTGATGGCAGTATTTAATGTATTAACTTTTACATTATGTTAGATAAAACTTATACTTATACTAAATTCTAATGTAAGATACTTAGGTAAAGCCTATATTTCCGAACAAATGTAAGGCTAAGATTAGGCTAACTTATTGGGAGGCTGACAGATCACACAAAACATATCATACAGCATTCCTCCTGCTAGCCATGCCACACCATTCCCCTCTCCTATGAAAGACCACATTCATACTGTACGCCACTCTTCTATATACATCGAGAGCACAGCGCCCAGAACCAGGAAAGTATCATTATGACAGAGACACTTTAGGAAAGTACAGTATATATACAGCCTGTGGAACTCTGCATAGATGCAATTTGTCATCCATCATGATAGGAGGATCCTACATTTCAAGGAAGAACATTCCATGTGACACCTAAATTTAAACAAATAACATCCTGGCTGACAAAAAGGGCTCCACTTTAATGAGGAACATCTAAGCATGTACATACATGAGATGACGAGGCAAAACACGCTCGGCCGCCAAGAACCAACACAAGTTCAGCCAATCAAACAAGGGTATATGATGCAGTATGGAGAGATACACCTCCTCTACACAAAGATTCCGAAACATATATCATTTAAAGCCTACTCCTATTAATAAGCTTCACACGTTCCGACTCAGTGATTAACATACATTTGAGAACAAAAACAAGGGGTGTGATTGAAATAATATAAAAGAAATCAAACAGAATAAAACACATTTATCATCGTGATGCAGGTCATGCTGCTTAACGTAATCACACCTCATATCACTAACCAACCTTCTATATTGCTAACCAACCGCGTATAAGTATAGGGTTGGTTAGCAAGGGATGCCTGGGTTACAGTCTTTAGGGAACCTGCAATCCTATGCACAAGCCAATCAGCCTTATCAAAATGCTATCAAAACACAATCATGTAATACATTAAAGGGCATTAAAACCATGGACACAGCTATAATACATATTATAATGTCTCCCCCGAGCATTGAAGCTCTTCGCGATGTGGCAACAGATGCACTTTACTTGACTGCAGGATACAAATGAACTTTGAACAAGCTCAACGCGCATCTGTGGTTCCCTCTCCCCGTTTAATGAATGGTGTATCATGTCCCTGGGCTAGCAATATGGCGCGTGTAGCCAAGACTTGATTTATAGCATTGGGAAATGTACTAAGGCAAATTAATGTGGACCAGGACCAGACACCTGTTCACAGCATGAATGTGAATACTAACATCAATTTGATGAACGCCAGAGAGTGTCAGTGTGAGTCTCCCTTTAGTATCGCATTCAGTTCCGAAACTTGCTTTTAAAAGACTCTTTGAACCCCAAAAATAAATCGTCAGGGACGTCAACACATTTCTATTGTGAAATCTCACATTCCAAACTTAAATGGTAGGTGATGCCAAATTTATGCTTATTTGGAAACATACTAACCATACTTATAGTAATTGCACAATTTAGATATGGTTTAGCAGGTGTACTCATGCAATCTCATTGATCACTAGTTTTAGGGTTTGGTTTAGGATTTTGAATCAGTTTAGTTCAGTTCAAACCAGGATATGTAACTTCAATGTACAGGTAACTGCCAATTATGCAGGCCCTCACTAGCTTTTAGGGTTTGGTTTAGGATTTTGAATCAGTTTAGTTCAGTTCAACTTTTTTCACCAGGATAGTCCACTCGTTATGTAAATGTATTTAAGCTGTTTTTCCCAGGGCCAGTCCTGGGTACAGGAGTGGAATATGGTCGAGGTTATGGACGGTGGCAAAACTGGGTTAGTGGTCAGTGTTAGGTTAAGTCCTTTATAGAAGTGCAGCTATAGAGCTACTACTAACAACATATTGAACTTAAAAACCATTTGACATTTTCTGCATTTCTCTAGTTTTCTGGTCCCCGCTCATTCAGCTGAAGAACTTAAAAACCATGGTTTGCATACAGCAGCAGTCTGTAACATCTTACCGATAAAAGAATATGTATCAATTAAATGTACCAATGTATCAATTGAATACTAGTATGTCAATGTAGTATGCAAATGCAATATATAATGCCATTTTCTTTCGGTGTCTTGTGCACCCGTAAGGGACGAGTCTTTATCTCGACAGCATTGCACAAAAATAAAAACATTCATCCATTCATTCAGTAAAAACTGTGAGGGGAGCAAACATTTTGTCTCCAGAGTGGCTCATTTGCTGAAGAGGCTTGTCTCTAGTCTATAGTCATTGCAGAATCTCCTGTCCCACCATGTGGCCTGTGGTGTGAAGAAATTGTCACTGTTATATGGGCAAGTGCCCACACTTCAGCCACGGAGCTCCTCACTCGGGGACCCAGGGGCCCAGCTGTAACATTTGGGAAAGGAAAAAAACATGGGAAAAAATACAACAAAAACTGAATTTGAACTGAATTTCTGTTTTTATTTTATAATCAATGCCTATTGCAGCAGGTGGAATGGCATATTTTATTTTTAGATGAATGGGCAAGGCAGAGGATTGCAGTCCAGGTATATAAAACCTGCAGCTGAACTTAAAAAGCAGTGCGGTACGCAAGAAAGTTACTTTAGTGGAGCGCAATTTGTTTTGTTAAGACATCACGCTGCTGCAAGCAGACATAAATCATATGAAAAATGTATAGACTGTGGGCCTCTTTAAATTACCTGCCAAAATGTTTCATGACCAGTAATGTGCCTCCGATTGAAGGAGAGGGATATTGGCGGTTGTGTCCAAGCGTGTCGGGTCCTTTTCATAAGGCGGTGAAACGCACTGCCTGCTATAACCCATTTATTAAAAAGAGTTTCAAATATTGCATTTCAGATTGATGTAAATCTGAATGTTCATGTAAAACTTTTCTTTGTACATTTTATACTGGAAAAGATGTGCTTCGGTTGTGATCCCGTTATCCCAAGCCATTATTTCAACAGCATTACACAAAAAAAAAAAACATTCATTCATTCATTCAGTAGGAACTGTGAGGGAACCCTGGCTGCCTTTGGTGGGATGAGCCTGATGGTGCCCCGCCACTTTGGGCACCCGGTCACAGTTGTCTAATGACATAGCCGAGTCCTGTACCTGTAGTGAGCAACTATTCTAGGTGAGTCCCTCAGGACACTGACCTTTGAACCCTGAGGGGAAACAAATCCAGACTTCCTAGTAAAAAATAATGACATCAACAAATGGGTCATCTCTGAAACTATAATTGTTTGGTCTCCTTGGTTACGGGTGTCTAATGAGAATCTTTTTTTAAACAGCGTACAATTTGAGTTCAGATAGTAGATGAATCTAAGTTCAGTTAAACATAAGTGCAGTCATCTGATGCAAATACAGGGTTACAGTGGGGAAAATAAGTATTTCACCCCCTGCTGATTTTGTGAGTTTGCCACCTTACAAAGAAAGGAACGGTCTATAATTTTCATGGTAGGTTCATCTTAACAGTGAGAGACAGAATATTTAAAAAAATCCCAGAAAATTACATTATATGAATTTTAAACATTTATTTGTGTTTTATTGAGGAAAATAAGTATTTCACCCCTAGCAAAACATGACTCAGTACTTGGTGGAGAACCCTTGTTGGCAAGCACAGCGGTCAGACATTTCTTGTAGTTGGTCACCAAGTTTGCGCAGATCCCAGGAGGGATTTTGGCCCACTCCTCTTTGCAGATCCTCTCCAAATCCTTAGAAATCCATTTTCAGTGTCCTAGCTGAGGAAGGAGGTTCTCACCCAAGATTTCCCGGTACATGGCCCCATTCATCCTCCCCTCGATCCGGTGAAGTCGTCCTGTGCCCTTAGCAGAGAAACAGCCCCAAAGCATAATGTTTCCACCGCCATGCTTGCGGTGGGGATGGTGTTCTTGGGGTCCAAGGCAGCTTTTCTCTTCCTCCAAACACGGCGAGTCGAGTTGATGCCAAAGAGCTCGATTTTAGTCTCATCTGACCACAGCACTTTCTCCCAAGCCTCCTCTGAATCATCCAGGTGCTCATTGGCAAACTTCAGATGGGCCTGTACATGTGCCTTCTTGAGCAGGGGGACCTTGCGGGCACTACAGGATTTCAATCCATTACGGCGTAGTGTGTTACCAATGGTCATCTTGGTGACTGTGGTCCCAGCTGCCTTGAGATCATCAACAAGCTCCAGCCGTGTAGTTCTGGGTTGTTCCCTCACCTTTCTCATGATCAGGTTCACTCCACGAGGTGAGATCTTGCGTGGAGCCCCAGACCGAGGAGATTGATGGTCAATTGGTGTTTCTTCCATTTTATAATTATCGCACCAACAGTTGACTCCTTCTCACCAAGCTGCTTGCCAATGGTCTTGTAGCCCATTCCAGTCTTGTGCAGGTCTACAATTTTGTCCCTGATGTCCTTAGACAATTCTTTGGTCTTGCCCATTGTGGAGAGGTTGGAATCTGATTAATTGATTGATTCTGTGGACAGTTGTCTTTTATACAGGTAACGAGTACTTAATTAGGAGTACTAATTAAGTAAGAGGACTAATCTGTGTGCCTCCTGGTCACATAACCGGTCTGTAGGAGCCAGAATTCTTGCTGTTTTGCTAGGGGGTGAAATACTTATTTTCCTCAATAAAACACAAATAAATGTTTAAAATTCATATAATGTGATTTTCTGGGATTTTTAAAAAAATATTCTGTCTCTCACTGTTAAGATGAACCTACCATGAAATTTATAGACCGACCGTTCCGTTCCTTTCTTTGTAAGGGGGCAAACTCACAAAATCAGCAGGGGGTGAAATACTTATTTTCTCCACTGTATGTTATTCTTGTTGGCTTAGTTGCAGCCAACTTTGTTGGAAGTAATTGTAATGCAAAATAAACTCACAGCTGTTTTTGCAAAATAATTCAACTTATTATTGAATAAATATTTAATCAATTAAGAGGCCACAATTATGGAATTCAGGAAAAACAAAATGCTTGATAGCAGATGTGTGATATATTTTTTATGTAGTCTCACTTGCAAGTGTTATTCCCAGAAGGAAAAAAATGACTGGCTATACCTTTTGTTACTTCTGAGAGAAAAATCGGAGATCTCATTACAGCATTAATAAATTATTTTCAGAACTTTAATTAAATTTTTATGGCCCCATGAGCCATAAAAATCATTACAAAGAGATAGAAAAACTGAGACATCTTTTTTTTTATTTTTATGTGGTGGTCAGTTGTACCCCCTATTGATTAAATTACCCTCCCGACGAGCCTGCCACCTGCAAATACGGGACTAGCTGCTACCCTGGGACCGGCAGTGATGATACTGAACTGCTTCCTTCGAGACAGACCCCGCTGAGCCGTCAACCATGAATCCGATACATGCAGGGAAGCTTTCTGTACCTGCGGCGAGCTTGTGCCGGCTTCCTTCCCCCTGAGGTGGACAGCGGGTCTCCTGAACAGGACTCCTGAGTGGGACTGCAGCCACAGTGGGCCACCTGCACCTCGGGCAAGTGCTTCTACCGGTTGAGCTGCCCGAAGGCCCCCAACTGAGACCTCTTTGAGTCAACTGAGATCAAAGGAAGATTTTTCTTCTTAAGACGCAACAGAATGAGTCAAAACTCAACTATACCAATGGACAAGAAGATACATGAGTTAGTGGGGGCAGGTCAGAGATACATTTCAGATCTTTTTGTCATCTACTTTTTAAGTTGCCTGAGACTGCTGGAGAGTTCAAATTAGTTTCCATTAAGAATGCTTATATTCTTAGGGGACCCAGGCCTAGGTCATAGAGCAAGTCTCAGTAAAAGTAAAAGGTTAAATTATGTTTGTCAAACATCTTGGAGGAAAAATAAAAGTTAATTAATTCAGCCTTATCCATCAGTATAATTGCCTGTAATCATCCTATACTCATATTCATGCCAATCTCAACACATACCCCAAAATTAAAGCTCCTGGCTCATTCAAGGAGTTACTGGCAGGCGAATCACACACTCCTTAGTGACAGCTGTGTTTTATCTTCAATATTGTCCCGCCTTCCACCTCCCCAAGTCTGACTTGCGAAAAACACATCAACATGATAATCAAATCACTAATTTACCGACCCGCTACTGTTGCTGGCTATGTGTGGGAGATGAAAAAACACACACACACAGTCATCCTCTCTATGTTTACTTCTTCAAAACATGGCCTTAGGTTGTTTATATCTCACCCTGGTACCAAGCCGGGATGACTGTGTGAGTCTAGCAGTTGGTTGAAACCTACCTTTTGTTGGAGGAAAAACTGTAACGGCTCATCCAATCAGACGTTAGCCATCCTGTATTTGTTTTTGTGTTTTTTGGAGGGGGATAGTACATGGAGAGAATGCACCTCCTACAGAGGTTTCTGGGTTCCCCTAACAAGTCAGTTTAACAAGATGGTTTGCTTCGACTGGCCAACGGTGATGTTGTGCTCCCTGCTCACTTCCCCACGTGATGGATGATTCATGGCTGAGTGGTGCATCGATCAGAACGCCTGAATCCCCCTCTCCCTTTGTCCTTTTTTTGTCCCTACCTGCCCCAAACTTCCACATCCCAAGGCCCCTGTCACGCCACCATAGATGCTTTTAATCACCTCTCTTCCGCAATCAACCTTTGTTCCATCGATCATTCCCCTCCACCGGTACTTCCCCCTTTCGATCCCACATTCCGCCCCATTGGGTAACTGCGGATCAATGGGCCATCCGTTAAACCTGGAACCGTCTGGTTGTCCTTTATGAAAGAAAACAAGAAGTGAGGACACGTCTTTCATCGGATCACCATCCCGAAGATCGTCCCAAAGTTTAGATTTTTTGTGGGGGGGTCTCCTTTTAGCTAAATTGGTGCTAAGTTACTCAGACCTCCCCATTTCTGTTATTCTGCTCCAGGGGACTAATTGTTTCCCCCCTAAGGAAAATATCCAGGTACTCTATCACAGCTATCTCTTTCAAAGGGGGTGACACTGCTTGGAAGAAACCCTACCAATGTCAACACATTTTAATACCTGACCCCAGAGGACCCTGTGCCACAAGAGGAGATGGGATCATCAGTTTTCCTACCGCTCCCTTGGCATAGAAGCACTATCTCTTCCAGCACCATGTCATCTGCCCACAAATACCACCACTTAGCCTATGGTGCCGCCCACGTGAGCTAGCTCCGCCACAACATTGCCGGGGGCTGGTCAGCACCACCGTTGCCCAAGTGAACCATTGCCTGGGTAACACAGCTATGCATCCACGATTGAGGGAGGGTTGGGGGAGGGTGGGGAATGCTGATGGGGGTGCCATCGCATTACCGCAGGAAGCTGGGTATAGCTCAGGGAAGCTGGCTACGTGCAGCCTTTCCAAGCACATGAGGTGTGACTGCCAGTTAACCTGGGAGGGCATACAAGGACAGCAGCAAGTTTCTGAGAGGCTAAATAAAACATGGGGGACGAGAAAAGGTCAAGCTTCAAGCTGCTGTATAAATTCTCACTAAATTCTGATACAAGTCAAAAAAGAAAAACATTTTGAATTTATTACATTTTCACTCAATATGTGACAAAATATTTACATTTGTTAAACGCCCACCCCAGCACCGGTAACATGCCAGGAGTGTGTTTTTTTGTGCAAATATGGGTACTCCTAGGACATGGAGGTTCTGTAGATCCAACCTAAATCTGTCAAATATTTCGCCCTCAGGACAAGTGCAAATATGATTTCTGTTCCCCATTAACCTAATTGCTGCCAAACGAGTGAGAGAATTCCCTTTCCTCTGTAATTTCTCTGAGATGCTTCAGTTTTCATCTGTTTTACAAAAAAAAAATTATGTTTGGCAGATAATGCTAATCTCACAGCTGCAATGTGGGTCTGTGTGTGCGAGAGTGTGTGTGGGCCAGTGTTTGAGTGAGTGAGTGAGACAAGGGAGTGCGGCGCATGAAGGGTTATCACCCTTCTGGGGACGAGTGACTGTGGGAGACTGTGCCGAGCTGCAGGCGGCTGCTGTCCGAGGTCCTGTGGCTGCTATCTGTGGTTCTGAAGTGCACCTGGTCCCCCCAATGGGAAAACTGCAGCTGCCCTGACTTGCTATTTAAAAAACCACAGCTAATGTTGTCTCTTCCCACTACAGCAGGAACGTGATTAACATTGTATCTGCAATGTGTGTGCGTGTGTGTTTGAGTGAGTCAGTGAGTACACGAGTGAGTGAGTGAGTGAGTATAAATTGTATTTTAATTGGATTATTGATCATTATTGAGCATTATTCTGGAATACCTTGAAAGTGCTGTACATAAAAAATGGGAAAGGTCTCTGCCATACACCGCCAGACTACAGCATAACATAGCATCAGGGAATCTAGATGAATTTAGGTTTCCTCGTGCACTCAAAAAAATAACTCATTGGATGAACTCAATTAAATTGTGGGCAGGATTTCCATCCAATAAATATATGTACCCCCAACTCAAACTAAGTACATCCACATAACATAATTTAATTGAGTTGATCAAAACCACTTTTATCAAATGCAGCTAAAATTAAATAATTACATTAAAAAAGTGAAATTTATTTGTGTTTGTCCAACTCAAAATAATACAATTAACTGGAAGTGAAATAATAAGGTAATATCCATTCTTCATTTGATCCCCCATTCAGACACATGAGACAGAATCCTGATTATGAGTTTTTATTGAAAATGCTCAAAATATGGTCAAATACCAAAAAAGACTGAGCAGGAAATTAATAACAATCAACAGCATGTACACACTACAGCTTACACTGTTCAAACATGTACATGAACTGCATGAGCTTCTCACACTATTGAAAAGCTCACCATTTCCAGTGTATCAAAAGCCCAAAAGCCGCAGACAATCCAATCAATGGTCAACAAAGACAACAAATTATAACTGGTATGCATCTTCTGCTGTGTAGTTAGCATGAGGCAACAATAGCTGTCATGGCTGAGCTAACATCAAAATGGAGATCACTGAAGAACGACCAATACACACTACTGGCAAAGACACTAAAGTTGTACCGACAAACCAAACGAGGATACAGTTTTGCAATTATTCATTTACACTGAATAGAACACTGATAATCCTTTGGTATCACAATTTTGAACACATCAGGGAACAGGCATGTTGGCAACCATATAAAAGTCTCTGTGATAAGTGCTGCTTATAGTACAGTCCTTAGTGTGCAAAAACAAAACGTATGTCCACAGAAGAGCTGATCCTGGCCTGCACTGGTGCAACTTAGTCAATTCTTTCAATGTCAGAACATGGAAAATGTCCATGAGGCTGTTGGTTGATGACTTGGTGGAAGATGAAGGTGAAACAACAAAACAAAAACAACTCCCAAAGGATCTGATAAGGAAACTTGAAACTGTATTGTGTCAGCTCCTATGCAAACAACTTGTTTTTCAGCTGCTGTATCTTTTTCATTTACATTTAATAGAACACTGAATATCCTTCGGTGTAACAATTTTTAACACACATCAGAAAACAGTCATTATGCCAACCATATAAAAGTCTCTTTGAAAAACAGTACAGCAGAAATCTGTGCTGCTAATAAATCTCACATACACAAGTACAGTCTTTAGTGTGCAAAAACAAAACAAATACTGTATGTCCACAGAGGAGCTGATCCTGGCCTGCACTGGTGCAACTTAGTCAATTCTTTCACAATGTCAGAACAAGGAAATCATCCATAAAGTTGTTGGTGGATGACTTGGCGGAAGATGGAAGGTGAAACAACAAAACAAAAACAACTCTGAAGAACCTGAGGAAACTTGACATTGTACTTGGTCACCTGTTGTTCATTTCTTATGCAAACAACTTGATTTTCAGCTGCTGTATCTTTGTATTCAGCTTGTGGCCATCCAGGTTCATTATGATCTTCTGGAAAAACTCGAAAGTGTACTTGAGGTTGTCTGGAAAGCTTAGATCAAGGGCATAAATGAGCCCAAACAGCATGATGAATCCCATGATGACGCTGCCGAAGTTGTTCAGGACTTTGATGCCTTCGATCACAATCCCCACGTCCTCTGGCTTCTCATTCCCATCTCTTCGGATCGTGTAAATCCCCATGACTTTGATGTCCCTCTCTGCATCCTCAGCAGCGGAGTCCTGAACATACACAAAACTTGTGTTAAGAAAAATGCTGAACACCACAAACAGAAAACTAAACAAAAATATAACTATGATGATCTAAGAATGCTTCTTAGATCATCAACTACAGTTTAGAGAAGTAGAATAGAATGCTACCCAAATAACTGTAGGTGAGTAACACTGTTCTGACCTTACATGGGAAACATATTGTGATAAACTTACCAGATATTCCTTGAAAAAAGAGTCTGGATCTTCATTGAGGTAGATGACAAGGCTTTTCAGGATGCACTCCCTCTTGGTGTCGATGTCGTCACACTCAAGAAGGAGACAAAAAATCAAGACAGAATTTAGCCAAATGTGGGTGTGATAGCAGCACAGGGAAGAGAGCAGGTTGTCTGAAGACCTAAGGGTGAATACCAATACAGCAAAAAGGATGTTTTATGTAAGTTTATGTTCATATTTTTACTCACTGAATCTTTGATCGCCAGTACTGCCTTTATCCTTTGCCCCTTCACTCCTCCTTTTGCTCTTTAATATCTGGATCAGCTTGTCTGAGAAATGGTCAGCTGTGCCATAAACTTTGATTGCAGTGGCTTGGTGGTGAGCCGCAAAAACTCTGCATTCACCTGAAAAATGTAATTAATAAACAAAATACTTTGTTAGTTGTTTATTATAATTACTACCATAGATTAATGCAGGATTATTGGCAAATTCAAATTGCAATTGTGGAGCCATTAATTATCATGGACAATAAATAAAAAATAAAAAACAGTCAACACAGACAGACATCTACATTTACTTACTTCACTCTGCTGGAACAGGGCAGGCCATCTGTTTTTGAACTCTCCTATCATGGGCCTCTGCTCAACGATCTCTAGTCGTCTGTGGGAGAAGGTTTTTCCATTTTGCTTTTATCACCGCTTCATTGTCACGCTTTTTCAGTTCTGACAATAAAGCAATTCTCTCGTTCTCCAAGCTTTCTGTGGTTTCGCCTTTTGGGTGCAGAGGAATGTAGTTAACTTCAGCCTTTCTTGGTTTCTTGATGTTGGCTGCAGCTTTGCCTTGACCTTCTCGTTTGTGCTTCAAGGAGTTCACACGGATTTCGGGATGTCCGAGTCGCCCGAGCTTTGTTCGATAATTTTATTACATGTGCTACCGGACTTAAACATGCTCCGGTGTGTGTGAGTGGGCGAGCAAGAGTGAGCGAGCACGTAGCTCCCTCGCTCGCTCTTGCTCGCCCACTCACACGCACCGCAGCATGTTTAAGTCCAAGTCCAGAAAGAGCGAGCAAGCACGTAGCTCACTCACTCGCTCCGTCTTAAAGCTCGCACACTCAAACAGACCGGAACACACCGCTAGCTTACCTTTAGCCTGCACCCCCAGCAGCAGCTAAAACACTAGCTAACGTTAGTGGTGCCTCAAATATCAAGACAGCTCTTTAACACAAACGTTCTTCCCTTAATTTGCAAGCTAACTAGCTTTCCATCTCCGGTAGCACATGCAATAATTTTGGACAATACAGAGAAGCTTAGCATGGCCTGTAAACAAAAGCTAAGCTAGCTAGCTAGCAAGCCCGCCAACTCCAACTTAACTGAAAAAAGAACAAAGTTCCCCTCACTGTTATCACAGCTGTTGCAGATATTTCTGTCAATATTACAGAATGCACGGTATTTGACAGCGACATTAACTATTTCAAAAAACGAATACTTACCAAAGAATGGACTTGCACCTGTCGTCGGACCCAGCTCTGACCTCCTTGCAGCCACACGCAGAAAACGGTGAACGCAAAGACTGAGGGCGCGGTCTGCACATGCGCAAAGGGTGGTCCCTCCCGATTAAACTCATTTATTTTGCATTCAGGAATCTTATAAGCGAAACTATTAATACATTTTGTGTTACATGCATTAAATACATATGTATAATGTCTAAAAGAGATATATTTAAATAAAACAAACAATATTAAAATGTGTCACATCTAAGAAGGGCCTGAATCATTTTTTTGAGTGTGATGTACTTTAATTAATTAGTGTATCACATAGTAAATATTGTGTTGTAGATACATTCTTAAATAGTTATTGTTAAACAACATACAGGTAACTGCCATAATGAAGGCAACACTTGAGTAAATGAGGGATTCGGTTGTAGTACAGCGGGAGCAGTACCATGAGTGTCCATTGGGAGGCTGGTACTGGCAAATAAACCTGACCGTCTTCTTTCCAACAAGTCCCTCCAATGAGTTCCCAGCCGGGACTCTCCTAGCCCAGGCCAGGGTTGTTTGTCCCTGACAAACTTCCTTCCTAAAAATCTTAAACAAAATAAAAAAGAATACAATTATATACACTGCCCGTCCCAAAAAAAAGTCACACACTCTAATATTTCGTTGGACCTCCTTTAGCTTTGATTATGGCACGCATTCACCGTGGCATCATTTCGATAAGCTTCTGCAATGTCACAACATTTATTTCTGTCCATAATCCGAGTTGCATTCATTTTTCACCAAGATCTTGTATTGATGATGGGAGAGTCGGACCGCTGTGCAAAGCTTTCTCCAGCACATCCCAAAGATTCTCAATGGGGTTAAGGTCTGGACTCTGTGGTGGCCAATCCATGTGTGAAAATGATGTCTCATGCTCCCTGAACCACTCTTTCACAATTTGAGCCCGATGAATCGTGGCAATGTCATTTTGGAATATGCCCGTGCCATCAGGGAAGAAAAAATCCATTGATGGAAAAACCTGGTCATAGTATATTTAGGTAGTCACCTGACCTTATTCTTTGGGCACATAACGTTGCTGAACCTAGACCTGACCAACTGCAGCAACCCCACACTGCCCCCACAGGCTTGTACGGTAGGCACTAGGCATGATGGGTGCATCACTTCATCCGCCTCTCTTCTGACCCTGATGTGCCCATCACTCTGGAACAGGGTAAATCTGGACTCATCAGACCACATGACCTTCTTACATTGCTCCAGAGTCCAATCTTTATGCTCCCTAGCAAATTGAAGCCTTTTTTTCCGATTAGCCTCACTGACAAGTGGTTTTCTTAAGGCTACACAGCTGTTTAGTCCCAATCTCTTGAGTTCCCTTCGCATTGTGCATGTGGAAATGCTCTTACTTTCACTATTAAACATAGCCGTGAGTTCTACTGTTGATTTTTTACGATATGATTTCACCAAACGTTTAAGTGATCGCCGATCACGATCATTCAAGATTTTTTTCTGACCACATTTCTTCCTCGAAGATGATGGTTCACCACTATCCTTCCAGGTTTTAATAATGCGTTGGACAGTTCTTAACCCAATTGTAGTAGTTTCAGCAATCTCCTTTGTTTTCTTTGCTTGATGCAGGCCAATAATTTGACCCTTCTGAAACAGATTAACATCTTTTCCACGACCACAGGATATGTCTTCTGACATGGTTGTTTAAGAAATGAGAAGCTACTCACTGCATCAGTTAGGGTTAAATAACTTGTTGCCAGCTAAACTAATTCATCACTGCAGTAATTATCCAATGGAAGGCTCTTATATATTTGCTTAGTTAAATCCAGGTGGTGACTTTTTTTTTTTTGGCCAGGCAGTGTATATATATATATATATTGTGGCAGCCTGATGGGCTGCACTAGGAAATGGCTGCCTGGCCTACAACACATGGCAGCCCCAAAACACTACATTACCCAGCAGACCACAGTAACACCTGAAAGAAGTCAAGCAAACGTGACTAACGATCAGCTGAAGGCCATTTCAAGGCCTATTTAAACTGCTGATTCCCACTACACTGGGAGAGGAGTAGGAACGTGAGTAGAAAGGAGTTGCTGAGTGCTGTGTGTTTGGAGAGAGAGAAAATACCTGTGGAAGTCGGTTGACCAGCCAGGATTTAAAGAGTGTTGGAGTGTGCTTTTGTGTTTGTTTGTTTGGAAATTGGATTGCTTTGGCTTTGGACTACGGACTGGATTGCGGACTACGAACTGGATTTTGGACAACGGAACGGACTTTGACAACGAGAAAGGATTTGTGGACTTTGTTTGTATTCCCCCGAATACCCCGCCCTTTGTTTTGTGTAGCGTTTGTCATAGTTTGTTTAATAAATTATCATTTTGTTTTTGAATACTGCCTCCTCCTGGTTCTTAAACTTGCCTACGCCCTCTGAAATATATATATATATATTTGGTATTTAAAGGTAAAGTACACATTAAATGTTTATTTAATCTTATGAAGCAATTTATTTGATCAAAACCCTTTTGACCAGATTGTGACATTTCAGATGCAGTGGTTCAGAGCTGGAACAGGATATGCCCCCACCCCCCAAAAAAAACTAACATAAAAAAAAATGGAGAATACAGTTATTTTCATAAATAGCCCAATAGCAGCATGATTTCACCAGATTTTTTGTGAGTAACAAGTTTAGTTGAAAATGATCAAGGATCATCAAGTCTAAATAATCTAGGTAAATTCTGGTCAAATTTTTAAAGCACTCCTGCAGATCTTTGGTAATGTTCAGTCTTTAAAATACATATTTGTCCCAGGTCTGATGTGGAGAGAGTTCAGAGTGATAAGGGAGAAGACTGATAACTTTTGCCCTCTTTTTACACATCCATTCATTTGGGCCCCCCAGACAAGCGAGTGTGTTGTATAGAGGGTTATGACCAGGGGTGCACATAAGTGATACGCCAGTACGCATTCGCGTCCTGAAACGCTAATTGCGTACCAAGCAAAACAACTTTTGAAACATGCCCGACTTTAATTTTGATCATTCCATCACTGGTAAGTTAATTAACTTATCAGTGATGGATTGATCAAACTTAAAGTCGCATATTTTTCAAAAGTTTGTTGTCTTGCTTGGTATGCAATTAACATTTGAGGACGTGGAATGCGTACTGGCGTACCACTTATGTGAACCCCTGGTTATAACCCTTCTGGGATGAGTGACTGAGCACTGAGAACTGGGGCTGCTCTCCATGGTGCTGAATTGCAGTTCTCCCTGCCGTGGGAGCTATCCTGACCCACCGTGGAAACATCATAGCTAATGTTGGCTCTTCCCACTATTAACAATTTATTAACAATTATTACAAAGTAATTAACAATGGATTCATATCCGATTATATAGTGGCTGAGTATGTGAAACTTGCAATGAATAGGCTGTATCAGTGGAGAAGGACAAAGTGGGATCAGAGATTGAAAGATTATTCCTCTCTTTCTTTTCTGTTCTCTTCTTTTTATTGTTATTATTATTATTATTATTATTATTATTATTATTATTGTTATTGCTCTTTCTCAGGCTGAACTGTTATAATTTGCATATCATAGATATCTAAATGTAATTACAGCATATTTATTTAATTGAAGAGAGCAGCATCTCGGGAGATAGCCATGCAGCGATGTGATTGGATTCTCCTGGAGCTTAAACTCAGCTGTGAGTGCTCTTCTCTATCTCCTCTCTCTTGCTGTGAGGAGTCCAGCTTAAAAACCAGACAGCTAGAAGCTACACGTTGAAAAGTGTTGAGGGGGGCGTGAACATTGCTGTTTGAGCCATGTTCTGCCAGGGGTCCAATTTGTCCTGACCGAGCCAGCCGCCCAGACATCAGTATGGGCAGTGAGAGAAATGTTGGCATTTAATTCTGGCCACGATTTCCCATGAACACAGCTCCACAGGTGATGGAGTCCAAGGCCCTGTTTAAGTCAATGGAGTCAGTATTCAGCTCTCGGCGCTGCACATTATTTTGTCTATTTTGTTCTTGCATGCGCCCTGCAGCAAAGCTGCATGTTGGGAAGGTCTGAATCAGCACTGCGATTCAAGGCAATATTACCCGCAAGACCGGACTGAATCGGTTTCCATGGTGCGGTGATGGGCATGGCCATCGTGCCGAACGAAGAGAGCAACTTCTGGCCGAGGGCAATTCGCTCCCCATCGTCGGTGCCAAGAACCAAAACAAGGAAACTAAACAGAAGAGGGTGAATAAAATGGCTGATAACTTTTGAAAGGAAGTCAATAAGTTAAATAACTATCAGCAGGCCAAAAACAGAGCTGTCGAGAGACAGCACCCGCAGCAGTGTCCAAATAGCTCCAACCGCCCAAAGAACAGGAGATCCTGTTTTTATAAAAGGCCCAACGAATGCAACTGAAAAAGCCTGGGCTGATTACAAATCAGCCTCAGATGTGCATGTGACTGCCCATGGTTCTGAAGGCCTCCCGTGGATTAGGAGACTAGGATGATCTGACCACAGCCACAGAGGAAAAGCCCTCTCTGCTCCCCCCCTCCGAGTTTCACATGCTCTCTAACCAGGCGTGGCAGATGACAGAAAAAGCACAAAAATTGAGCATTTGTTTAGTTTATGTCAGGAATCTGGCATGCAGTAAAAATAAGAAAAATAAAAAACTCCCAATTTGGAATGGCCAATCATATCCTTAGGCACAGTTATCCATCACAGCAATGTCCTCTGCCAGTTCAGGAGAGAGCTCAGACAAGCACATGCTGCCCTCCACACTGCTACTCAGCAGACTGCTCTTCACAGGAGCGGGTTTATATATATTTTATATATATATATAATATAGCAGGAGTAGGGAACACTGGTCCTGGAGAGCCACAGGGTCTGATTTCCATTGTTACTCAGCACTTTCTTGTTTCTCAATTAAAACAATTGATTACACAGTTAACAATCCTCACCTGATTTCTTAGGTCTAAATTGGTTTCTGATTATCAGGTGAAAACAGAAGTGGGCAGACCCTGTAGCCAAAACCAGACAGACAGAAGTGGGCAGACCCTGTGGGCCAGGATTTACCACCGCTTCTCTATATCTTCTGCTAAAGGTGACTACCAAGTTAGCTTTCCTGAGGTGGGCAGGCATCTCTTCTCTGTTCTACAGGTGTGATTAGTTTGTGCATTGTGTACAGTAATTAAAAACCTCCAGGTTTAAATATGCATGAGGCCATTGCATCAGGATCCGAGGCTGTTGTTTTTTGTTTTTTTTCTTCTGTTATGGGATCACATGACCTAGCCTCTTCAGAACCTGCATTCACGGCCACCTCACAGCGCTCTCTCCTCCGTAACATTACCGTAACATGACGTTTCAGCTTGTTAAATGGTGCTATTTATCTCCATGTATTTCTTAGCAAATGGAATGGAATGCATTGATATTAAAATGTTCATAATACAATCATTGATGAGAAAAAACACAATATGTAAAAAATATGCTCATAAATAATTTAATATGTGTGCTTCTTGTAGCCTGTGGCAAATGCAGGCATATAATCAAGGCGTCATAAATTAAATTCTATTCGCCTAAAAATAGACATACACACACATGAACGCACCCACACACACACATGCACATGAATGCACGCAAACACACACACACGCACGCAAACACATGGATGCGCCCACACACACTCGTGCTCAAATGAAAATACTCGTATATATGCACGAGCTTGACAATTAAATGCAAGTATTATTTGGGTACACACCTTGGCATGGTTGTGAATAAAAAACTAAATAAAAAACGCTTGTGCACACACACAGACATGTACAGTTACACACACTCTCACATAAACACACACAATTTCTCTCTAATACACTCTCTCTCTCTCTCTCACACACACACACACACACACATGTGAACTCATACATACACACATACTTGTACCCTCATACAGATGCATACACTTACACATGCACACATACATGTACAGTTACTCACGTTTTCAAACACACACACAGACACACACACACAAACACACAAATAAAAAGAAATGCACATATAACATCCAATATCTGCTTTAGCCCCTTCTTGGTGGTTTTATTTATTTATTTAATATAAATATAGAAAATAGTACCTATAACTCCTTCACAGTAGATATGGCTCTATGTGTGTCAGTGTTTTTCAGATCTATCCCAGTTCCCTGGAGCACAATGCCCCCAGCTTGTCAGGGATATAAAAAATGACTGTGCTCCATTGACAAAGTCTAGGCTTTCAGTGTCACCTGAGGCAAACCAAATTTTATGACTATGTCAGTAAAGAGGAATGAAACAGTCGCTCACACTTTTTTAATGGGGATCAACCCACACAATGCAACATTTACTGAAACAGATTTAATTGAGCAGCATTAATTTAGCATTTATTATGCTATTTGTCAGCCTACCCTTAATGCAAGCCCTTTCCGCATGCCGTGGTACAATATCTGGGGATGAAGTCAAACTGGTTTTTGATAGGTTTTTAAGTAGCTGATATCTAAGCTTAGGGCTATGATTTAAGGCAGCTTTTCACAAAGAAAACACATATGCATGCACGTATGATTACCACAGTGTTGCCTTTATCTATGTTTAACCCCCTGAGGTCGACGGGAGCGGCGCCGCTCCCAGCAGCAATAAAAGTATATTACTATTTCTAATTTCGCGATATTTTATCATACACACGCGACAAAAACATTGACAGAAACCTTAGAATCGCGACTTTCCGATTTGAGCACTGGCAAATCAAATGGGATTTTTTAAATTAGGTTAATTAGACCAAAAGTAAACCTTGTTTTTTACTCTGTTTTTACCTTTTAGTAACGTCCCCTTCTATTGACATGGTAACTAGGTGCGAGTTTCGGGGAGGTGTGGGGAGGGGCGTGGGGCCATGTGTGAAACGCCGGCGTAAACAACACAAACTGTCCCGACAATTTGAAGCAAGATTTTATACAGACATACAATTTTATTCAAGATGGAAAGATTTTCTGCGCTGCAGTGTTTGAGAGCATCGATGGAAAGCGACGAAGACAATAACTGACGAAGAGTAAGTAACTATATTTGATTTGCCATGTTATCAAATACTCGTATTCAATATATGAATTCCGTGTGTGAAATTGCAGCGTAAACAATGTCCCGACATTATATCGGATCTTGTCTGTGTTTACGGTTGCGAGCTGCCAGCAACAGACGGTGTATGCTGATATTTATTTGATTTACCATATTTTCAAATACTCGTGAAAATATATGAATTCCGCGTCTTGTGACGCTATACGAAAAAATCAGAATCATTGCGGACTGCTGCGAATAATTAACGGGAGGATATTTAACCAGCTGGCATTCTGTTTCGGCGCTTGGACATTATCTAGCTTAGCTTGATAATACCTATTGTGATTAATGTTTCTTGCCTCTCGAGAACTTGTTTGTGTGCTTATTGTGGTTTAGATTCCCAGCGTTTAGTTTATTCCGAGATTTTGGATACGTTTTGTTTGTTCCTGATCGTTGGTTATTTTGTTTTGTCTTGTTTATGTCTTTCCGTGTCTTCGTAGACACGGATTTTGCTTTCGTTTTCCTACAGACGTTTAAAGATGAATATCTTAAACTTTTGATCATGTGCCTGTGCCCAATGCCAGACTTTGGATGTTGTCAAACTGGCTTCTGTTGGTCGCAAGAAATGCGTATAGGCTACTCTGCAAGATGTCTTTGTCTGATGGCCTTTGACCATGATCATGAATATTCAGTAAATTAGCATATAGCCCTCCCACAGCCTGAAATAAATGTGACCAGTTCTGATAAAAACAGGTTTTTAGCTATTTAGATCTCATATGTGCTAAAACATTTTCACACCCTTACATAACCAAGACCTTGATGAACAAACGCACATTGGCAAAACAATTCGTCACTATAGTTTAGTGTGTGCTTTCACAACTTTTGTGACAGCAGAAAAATTAACTATTTTTAACTTGTGTGTTTGTAGATCTATTTACAAGCTGCATATGATACTGACCAAACTATTGATGGCATACAAATGTAGCTGTGATTGTCCTTCAAATAAAAATATTAAACACTTTGGAGTAAATGTGTGTTAAATTGATGAAATTGAGATAAATATCAGACCATGCCAAAATCAAAAAACATCGAAAAGCTTAGCACGGACCTCAGAGGGTTAACAATAACTATTTACGAAAGTATCTACAACATGATATTAACTGTGTGATACAGAATTCATTAAAGGACATCATGAGAAGACCTTAGATTTATCTAGAACACCTGTTATGCAGTAGCCTGGTGGTGTAATGCAGGCCAATGCATAGACACTCAGTGGCCACTTTATTTGGTACAGCTGTACACCTGCTTGTTAATGCAATGATCTAATCAGCCAATCATGTGGCAACAACTCAATGCATGAAAGCATGCAGACATGGTCAAGAGGTTCAGTTGTTGTTCAGACCAAAAATCTGAATGGGGAAGAAATGTGATCTAAATCCATCCCTTTATAGACACAGTCTACCCATCTTCTAATGGTTACTTCCAGCAGGATAATGCGCCATGTCACAAAGCACACGTCATCTCAAGCTGGTTCCACAAACATGATAATAAGTTCAGTGTATGCCAATGGCCTCCACAGTCATTAGATCTCAGTACAATAGAGCACTTTTGGGATGTGGTGGAAAGGGAGATTCGCAACATGAATGTGCAGCCGACAAATCTGCAGCAACTGCGTGATGCTATCATGTCAACATGGACCAGAATCTCTGAGGAATGTTTCAAGCACCTTGTTGAGTCCATGCTACAAAGACTGTTCTTGGGGCAAAGTTGTAACGGGATGACTGGTGATTAAGTGAACCCAAGCACAGAGATGAGGCGGAGACAGAGATGTGATGAAAAATGAAAATCTTTACTGAGGTTATAAAAGCTCTGGGCAGTACAGACGTGATGGTAGGTAACACAAAAACTAAAATGGCTAACAAACAAAAGTGGAACAAACAAGGTTCCCAAAACATAGAACTTAAATAATGAACGCAAATGAGACACAGGTGAAAACACTGAGACAATAATCCACTCAAACAATCAAAACAATAAAACCATTAATTGATATTACTATAAGGTAATCAAGGAATAATCAAGTGTCCAATGCCATCCTCTGGTGGCGAGCAGCGGGATGTGCCTTCACAAAAAGGGGGTCCTTCCCAGTACTAGAAAGGTGTACCTAATAAAGTGGTCACTGAGTGTATACGTACACATATATATATATATTGTGGCAACCTGGCAGGGTTCACATGGTGCCATCTACCGGTCACACCCCGACCTCGCACGACCAAAATGACTGCCACCTGTAACTAATCAACACCCAATCAATCAATTAACACCCAATCAACAGTGAAAAAAAGGAGCCAGGTTTCCCTTGTGAAGAGAGTGAGTGGAGGGAGAGAAACAGAGAGAGAAGAGGAGAAAAGTTGTTGGTAGTGTTTGCAACATGTAAAGGAAGCCTGTGAAGTCTTTTGACCAGCCAGGATTTGGAGAGGCTCTGGGTAAGGGGTTAGCTCCCCAGAGTGGAAGAAACCTTTTGTTTAAGTTTTGTTTAAGAGATTTTGAGTTCTGTTGGACTTTATTTAAATATTCAAGCCGTTTGAGTGACTTCCCCATTGTTTGTGTTTGAGTGGATTTTCCATTAATTAAAAAACGTTTTGGTACAATTGACCTTGGATCTGTCTCTTGGGTTGCACTACTCCATGTAACACCTACAACCAAACCCCGTAGGGTGTTACTATATATATATATATATATATATATATATATATATGTGTGTGTGTGTGTGTGTGTGTGTAAGACCACAACATTGCACGCATACACACGAATAAATGACACGCTAGGAGTGATGACTGCTGGCCCAATGCTGAAAACTGAGTTTATTCATCCACGGCTCAAATTAAAATCAATGCACACTTTTAATAAAACAGCATTTCAGCAAATGTTGAATCAACTACAAAAGCTAAAATGATAATGTGCACATCCACCAAATGAAGATCGCATCTAGCTAGCTGCCACTGGGCTTCGGGTTGTACCTATCACTACTTGTCTTTGCGTTTAGATCGCTAGCAAAGGAATGCGAATAACATAGCGAGCCTGGTAGTTACACAAGTCCTCTTTTATCATTACTGGAGAGCAACAGCAACACTGCTATCTCCCACAGGTGATTTTTGACCAAAACTCTGTCACAGATATCTCCCGCAATGTAAGCCACAGCATGCTGCCTTCTTTCTGTTCTGACAGGCATTGAGACTCTGCCGGAGCTTATAACAGATTCTGGCACCCCAGTGTTACATCCTGAGTGCGGGATTCCAGGCCCGCGTGCCATCTCACAACAAGATCTCACTTTTGTTCTCTGAAATAACGTTGTGAAAAATATAACTCACTCAAGGTGCGTTTTTGAAATGTTCATGTCCATGCAAGAGGCAATTTGCTCATTTGTTTTTCTGCTTTCTTTAAAGATGATATATATATATATATATATATATATGTGTATATATTATTTTTTACTATTTATTTACTTTTCCCAGATTCATTCTCCTCATTTTTAAATCAGCATGGCTGAGGCTCAAACCACCATCATAGATTGAGCTAATGGGCAGTCAGCATGTCTGCAGGTAAACCACCACTGAATACTCAAATATTCATTGTAATTGAAAATCTGTGTAGGTTTATGTTGATACTGGTCTGTGGAATTAACATTTCTGTTATCTATTAGAAAACATTCCCTTCAATTAATGTTAGACCTAAGGGGAATCCTCACCATTAGACGGCAGAACGGCCAAGGCCATCAAATTAACCAGATTCACTTCTAAAATGATAATTATTCAGCTGCAGTGAAAGACATTCAGTTCCCTGTCCAATCCCAGACATGGGATTTTAATACCCCCGTGCCACGCAGAAAATCAGGAGTGCAAATAAACAAACGTTGCCTTTCAAGCATAGTTAAAATGATGGATATTTCATATTAAAAGGGCCTATTTGACCATTAGCCCTATTTAACAAAGCACAGCCCATTTGCTTTCCTTGTTTTGAGGGCTGGAAAGAGCCTGCCTGTAGTCATGACAGTTATTCGATTTTTTGTTTATTTTTTATGTTGTAACATAATCACAGTATGGAGTTGCTAATTTGCAAGCACACGACATGTTGGATTGTATGTCATTTCTCCTCTCTCCACCTTTCAATCAAACTAGGGAGTTTGAGAAGCTCATTCATTGGTCAGGGTCATTCCTTGGTCATTCCATTGGTCACTCCTGGTCAGGGGGGCTGGAGCCTATCCCAGCATGCATTAGGCGAGAGGCAGGAATACATCCTGGACAGGTCGCCAATCCATCACAGGGCACATACATCATTCAGTCACACATTCATACCTACACCTAAAGCAATTTAAAATCTCCAATTAGCCTAACGTGCATTTATTTGGATTGTGGGAGGAAACCGGAGTACCCGGAGGAAACATATGCAGACACGGGGAGAACATGCAAACTCCACACAGAAAGGCCCAAGGCCGGGATTTGAACCCGGAAACTTCTTGCTGTGTGGCGACAGTGCTATCCAATGCACCACTGTGCCACTCAGTTTGAGAGTAAAAGCTACTTTAAAGAGGCGGGTCTTTTTTCAGTCGTTTCAAAGTGCTAACATTGGGAGCCTTTTTGACAGAGTGGGAGCTATACCAGATTAACTCCATTCCAACACACTGTAAAAAAATATATTGTAGAAGATGCAGTACATTGCTAAAAGTGGGGCTGCCAGAAGCTAAAGAAGAAAAGAAAGTATGAAAAAAGGGTTATGTAACCAACGCAGCTCTGTTTCAGCCTGTCAAACCTGTCACATGAAAGAGAGACTTTATTTCTGAAGCCCGAATCCATAGATTGGATGGAGCTTATCCCTTGTGTGTTTACATTTCAGATGAAAGGCTTATGCCTTAATCACGCAGAGATATCTGCACATCCAAGAGAACGGAGAACAGTATGTATCGGAGCTCCCGATGGCAGAACATGAAGTCGGCCAAGAACATCTAATAGGCAGGACATGGCGTGCCAGTGATAAATTACTTGTGAGATCCCTCAGACCCGATTCTGTCCCTTTGTTTCATTGTAAAATATATGGCTCACATTCTCATCTTCTCCCTCTGATCCCAAAGCAGAAACCTGGGCAATTAATGCCAGTGGCACACTGGCTCGAAACCAAACCTCCAAAAACGTACAGATGTGGTCAGTCCAGCATTACTGCTGAGGCAGGAGCTGCCCTCCACATAAAAAAACCACACTGTAAACTCCACCGCCTGATTTATTTATTTTTAATGTTTTTTTTTTTTTTTTGTGTGTAATGTGATAATGAGCTTGTTACACATCAGCGATTCCCATTACACACACACACAAGCATCTATCAATCCATCAGAAATGGTGGTGTCTGCACATTTGGAGGACAGACCTGTGACCTGTGCATGGCCCCTGTGCAGCTCTGCACTGGAAAATTACATATTGTAGGAAAAGCAGGAGTCTGTGCTACATACAACACCATCAATAATAATAATAATAATAATAATAATAGTTTTATTTTTATTTTTTATGATTAATAATAAGTATTAAGAAGAAGAATAACTTTTTAAACTTTGTTATTAAACAATGGGCAACATTGTATTTTATTTATTTACAGTAAAGTCCATAAATATTTGGACATTGACAAAGTTACTGTTATTTTAGCTGTCAACCACAGCATATTGTAGTTGAAATTAAATAATGAATATGAGCTCAAAGTGCAGACTTTCTGTTTTAATTTAATGGTATTTACATCAAATTTGGCTGCTCAGCTGTCCCATGACCAGGTGTGTGTTATTCCCTCATTATTTAATTTACAAGTAAGCAGATAAAAGGTCTAGAGTTGATTAGAGCTGATTTGAGTTGAAGGGTGGCATTTGCATTTGGAATCTGTTGCTGTTAACTTTCAATATGAAGTCCAAAGAGCTTTCACTGCCAGTGAAGCAAGCCATCATTAGGCTGAAAAATCTAAACAAACCCGGAGATAGCAAAAACTTTAGGTGTGGCCAAATCAACTATTTGGTACATTCTTAAAAATAAAGAATGCACTGGTGAGCTCAGGAACACCAAAAGGCCCGGAAGACCACGGAAAATAACTGTGGTGGATGACAGAATAATTATTTCCCTGCTGAAGAAAAAGCCCTTCACAACAGTTAGCCAGATCAAGAACACCCTCCAGAAGGTAGGCGTATCTGTGTCAAAGTCAACAATCAAGAGAAGTCTTCACCAGAGTAAATACAGAGGGTTTACCACAAGATGTAAACCATTGGTAAGCCTCAAAAACAGGAAGACCAGATTAGAGTTTGCCAAAACCATCTAAAAAAGCCTGTACAGTTCTGGAACAACATCCTATGGATAGATGAGACAAAATGATGGGAAGAGAAGAGTATGGAGAAGGGAAGGAACTGCTCATGATCTGAAGCATACCACCTCATCTATGAAGCATGATGGAGGTAATGTTATGGCATGGCCATTTATGGCTCCTAATGGAATTGCTTCCCTTGTATTTAGTGATGATGTGACTGTTGACAAAAGCAGCAGGATGAATTCTGAAGTGTATAGGGCTATATTATCTGCTCAGATTCAGCCAAATGCTTCAAAACTCATTGCACAGTTCACAGTGCAGATGGACAATGACCCGAAGCATACTGTGAAAGCAACCCAATACTTTTTTAAGGCAAAGAAGTGGAATGTTCTGCAAGGGCCAAGTCAATCACCTGACCTGAATCCAAGTGAGCATGAATTTCACTTGCTGAGGCAAAACTGAAGGCAAAATGCCCCAAGAACAAGCAGGAACTGAAGACAGCAGCAGTAAAGGTCTAGCAGAGCATCACCAGGGAATAAACCCAGCATCTGGTGATGTCTATGGGTTCAGGCAGTCATTGACTGAAAGGATTTGCAACCAAGTTTTAAAAATACTTTTACTTTTGAGCCCCTAAAATTGGGGGGGCTATGTATACAAATGGTTGTAATTCCTACACGGTTCATACAATATTTTTGACAAAACCCTTAAATTAAAGCTGAAAGTCTACACTTGCACAGCACATCTTGATTGTTTAATTTCAAATCCATTGTGATGGAGTCAAAATGATAAAAATTGTGTCACTGTCCAATTATGGACCTGACTTATTATGGACTTATTCTCCCAATTTGTTAGCCAATTACATCCTCTATTTATTTTGATTCACCGTCCCCACACGAGTCCACTGCTCATCTCTATGAGGCAAGCTAATTCTCTAAGGGCAGTGAACTCCGCTTCCTTCGAGATGGAATTCGCCCACCCACGTTCTGGAGACTCCCTTTACGTGCTTCACAGCGGACTCATCCCCCTCCCCCTGGGGCAGACAGCCAAATGCTGCACCCCATCGGGGATGACGACCAAGGTTTTGAACAGCGTGGCGCACAGGCGGCGCACACCGTATCGGACCAGCCCAGTCCAATGGGCTAAATTGAATTAAATATTTATAAAATACAGAAATCAGGGAAAGGGGAAATTATGGGAAATGTTCTGTGCTTCACGCCATATTAAACACTTGGCTTTCACATGCTGGCATTTTTTTAACATGCTAATAATTGCACTGATTTCATTAGGTTGTATATGGCCTGAAAGGTAGAAGGTTGTTGTACACCTTTAGCTGCAGGCTAGCTAGAGGAGGTTGTCATTAGCAGCAGGTCAATGTCAAGGGGCAACTAAAGGAGAATGATAACAGACAGAGATAACAGAGCTAACTATCAATATCAAAATGTGGCAATCGCAGAGCAGGTAAGCTTCTTGGAGTGCAGAACTTGAAAAGATATTTTTAAATTGGCACATTTTCGCATACCGTTTATACATTTCTTATTATTATGTTGTTTTTTAAAACTCATAGAAACACTGTGGCGGTGAACAGCGGTAACAGCATTTCACTTCCTTTTTTCAAGGGGCAAAGACCGTGAACGCCAAAACACTGTTTCACTTCAGCTTCTCATTCCTAATTGCGCACCTCAATTAAATGAGACTTTGCAGTTCGTGACACCCGGTTGAGTCACAGAAAAGGCACCTTGAGCCTAGCTCTTCAATCAGATGGGGGCAGTCCACGTCTCGGTTTCTTTGACCCACGCTCATTTCGTTTCTCCGACGGAAATGTCTCGATTACTTTCAGCCGAACAGGAGAATTGAACACTGATTACAGCATGGCGTGGCTGAGCCCCAGCGAGCACCCAAGGCTCCCAGCCGCCGGCCAACCCTCCTCCCAGACGCCCACAAAAGCTCTGGTACTCACAAAGCATTCTAATGAACGCCAGACTGATTGCCTGAACATCACCGTCTGGAATGTAACATTCATTTTTATCTCCCCACTGGCTGAGGAAGAGTAAACCTATTCATACTGCCTGATACCTTTTAAAGGAATTTAAGAGCCCTTATTCTGTTCCCTTAAACATCACTTTGTATTTCTCTTGTAATGTCACCACCTTAATGAAGGAGTTTCAAACATAAGTCCTTGGGGGATGTGGACATGGAATTTATCCTGGGTTAATTATCCTAGGGTTAATTGGTCTAATTAATTTACTGGCACTACACCGCTTACACGAGTGCATTTGCAAGTCTAGATAACACTTTCAAGCTTCGGCAGCGATTCATCATTTCATCAAAATGACAAAATGACAACTTGAGTAAATGGTTGAGCTGAACGGGATGATAAAAGCCAGTCATTGGACAACAAAGATAGCATGCACTCTGACACCCACGTATTCAGTTACACACCTCTACCATTGGGTAGAAAAGGGGATAAATTCTACAATGGGAACACAGGACATCCTCGGTTCTCAGGGTCGGAGAGGATACGACTGTTTGCGTGACGTGAAATTGTGGAAGGGCACTCTGATCTTTGATTTAAATGAATGTTTATGCACTTCACAGGTGGTGGTGCTGGGGGATGGTGACACCAATATAGTAATTAAGGCATAAGGCGTAACAAAAACAGACCACACTTCTGAACATTTCATCTATAAGGTGAAATAATAGTCCCTCTTCCAACTTTTAATGTTATTTTGTTTGCTTTCCTCCCACACAGCTCCCACACAACAACAAGGAGATAAAATGTACCTTCACCCTTTCATATTCATATTTACATTAATTTATATGGAATAAACCCTTATTCAGGTTTACTTACTGAATACATGGGATTTGCACCATCCACATAAATATCACCAGTGCTCCATTGATAACTGACCCATGTTTTGGACACTACATTCAGTGGGAAGTCCCTTATATTGATACACTTGTTATATATGTGGAATTACGCAAGCCACAAACCGATTTTTAGGTTATAATTTCTATGTAACAATGTGTAAGTACAGTGCAGATACAGTGTAATTATACAGATATTAGGGCCACTTAATGTAAAGTGCGACCAGATTATTATTTATTTATTTATTTTGGTATCTGTGGCACAGCCCTAATTGACAGAATCTATGGCAACCATTCCAGAATGTCTTGATTTCTACTGACCAGTGTTGTTTTAAAAAAATAACACACTATTGCTGAATCACAAAGTTGTGAACTTTGTTTTCGCCTTTCATATATCACTTTGAGTGATAGTGTGCTTAGGTACAAACCGAGACTCCTCAGTTTATAAGCATATAGACTTCTCCTCAAAGAAATAAAAAAAGTAGAGTAACAGGAACTGCACAGTAGCCTCTGACACAACAGCTGCAGGCAGTTTCCACCATGCAGCCATGATGCCATAGAGTTCACCCATGAGTCACAGACAATCATTTTTCTAATTCTGTCATTGTATTTTTAAAAAAAAAATTTTAATGCAAAATTACTGTGTACCAGTAATGACTCAAGAATGCATCTCGACACTGAATATACCTGACTTATACAGACGTAGGTCCAGGGGTTCATCTGTGTCAGATTCACATAAATATTCATGAGAGCCATATCTCTCCTAAAAGGAAGGATCTGAATAGCATGGGGGAGCAGATTAATAATTTAATTGCTTGGACAAATACTGCCAAGAAAGCCTCTCCTAATAACACCATTGCCTCACACAGAGTGTTGTTTCAAGATTACACCGCCATCAATTACCCATAGTGCAACTTTGCAAATTCATGTTTACAGTATGATTAGATTCTTAGTCTTTCTTCCTCATACAAATTAGTCACCCACATTTACAAGAGCCACTGTACGGCAAGCACTTTATAATTTGTATTTACAACAGTATATCATTTTTCTTCTTCATTTTTTTCATTGCAGGCACATGACATAATTATAATTTTTTATTTTACAATCTCAAAATACAAATAAATAGTATTTTGGGATTGCAAAAGTAAATCAAATTGAAGTTAACTCAATTAGGACAGCTAACTGTAATGATAAAAATAAGTACACTGTGGATTAAAGAACCTTCAAATTTAAACAAGGTGTTATGGAATAGGTGTACATACCCACTCCCAAACTGTAGACAGTTGCTTGTTTATAGGGGCAGAAGGTTTAGTTTTTCCCATCTGGGGTTGACTGCAATATCAGTTCAGGTTCATGGTCCATGGTTTTGGTGTTTATTTGGTGTTGATATCTGTCACTGTGTGAATGCCTGTGACAGTGCTCACTGCTCCCGGTGGACGAAACAGCACAAGATGATGCAATGTGTTATCAGATTTTCACAGAAATAAGATCCCTTTGAGCTGCCCTTTATGAACTCGGAGGTTCAGTTGCTTTTTTGCACTTGCTTGCCATCAATCTACTTTGTCAATGTGTGTTAAATTTTGGGGTGTTGTATGTATATATTTCACACATTGATTGCCACATTGTTTTTCTTTTGACAGGTGAAGGTTTTTAAAGTTAAAGTTAACAGTTCAACTAAATTAAACTAGCTCATTACCTCCCAAGTGATGAGCATTTAAGTACTGACAATATTGTCAGTTTGAGACAATATTTTCATATTTTTATTGTTATGGAAGAGCTGATAAGGACATGTAAAAGCATTGTCTTCCTCAGCTGAGTGTAGTGACCTAAACTATGCGACCCCCCCGCCCAACCCCACCCTTCACACGCACACACACACACATACACATCTGTGTGTTACGAAGGGACTATCACCTTATACCCATCAAGTGGGGACCATATGTTCTAAACATTTTTACAAAACAAAACACAAAACATATATACTGAGATAGACACAATGGAAAACACTATGCACTTACAGTATATATATATATATATATATATATATATATATATATATATATACTGTAAGTGCATAGAGCACAGTGTCTGGTCGGTCTCTGATCTGCTGGAGGCATTGATGGTCCTTCATCCAAGTTGTTCAAGTGTTTTCATCCTTGTCCCCACACACCACCCAATTTATTTCCTCCCCTGGCCGGCACTGGGCCAGTCAGGCGGTGTGCATAAAGTGTGCTGTGGCATTTGTCTCAAAGCACAGGGCTCTTGGTCTCAGCTCGAATTTTAAGCTTCTCCTCGTCTGTTTTTTAATTTGTTTTATATCTTTCACTTTGCCCGGGTTTAAGACTCACCGAAAAGCACAGGTGGTCAGTATGAAAAATATTGAATGGATTAAAAGAGATTCTGAAATAAATGCTTGGATTTTGTGCTCTGGAGCATTACAAAGTGAACACGGGCAGATAGCTGAAGGGCTTGCCTTTATTGATTGTAAGCATTATATCATCACATACGTTTTTTTTTTTTTTTTTACTGTACACATCCTAAAATGTGATGGGGGGATTATATAAAAGTGCAAATCCTCTACCGTCATTATTATTAAACATGAAGGTCCACTTCTTATATGAAATGTATCTACATAGGAGACACCAGGAAATGCAACTATCCCTCAAGGTGTTGGTTTCAATACCCCAGAGAAAAATCACATAAAATCTGCACGTGAATACATTTTTTATTTAATTTTAAAATTAATTTAATAAAAATATGTTTTCTTTTACATTTCACTTGTGATTCACATGCATACCACACATTTACACATGTATGCCGCATATTGTCAAATATGATCACAGGTTGTTACAGTTACTTGACAGGTATTCACGTGATCACACATGGACATCGTTGTGGGGAAATCCGAGGGAGAACCACACACAGTACAACCGCCGCATCATTAACGTGGCCCCATTCAGCAAGAAGAGGGGCCTCCACACCAGCTTTTAGATCTTGCCTCAAAACCCCCTGCTGAGTGAGGACCTGGAGAAACACAGGTTCTAGACTCCAGTGGATATTCCAGATCAGTTTTAGGATCAACAAATGAAGGTCCAGAATGTGCATCGGTAATCTGTATGGATTTGTTTTTGTTATTTTTTCTAATGTGAAAATCACGTGATGTTTCCGTAAAGGATCATTTAGATGCAATTGCCCTTGCGTCCTCATATGCTCTCAAGGAGCCCCAATGAATTCTTCAGCCTCACAGTCATAGGGAAATACAGCTGTCGGCGGTGGGGGTGTTAGGGGCTGTGCCCCAGCACTCTGTTCATTAAGCAGACAGCAGTGGGACCATAGCTGTGGCCAGACAATTGAGGTTGTTGCTGACAGTATCAGAGCCCTGCAAGTACTCTGCGCTGTTAAAAAAAGTATTAAAATGCCATTTCTATGACCCCAAATGACAGTAGATCCAAAAACTGGGTTTCAAAAAGTTATAAATTGCATCAGTGACTGTGTCATAAAAACTTTTTTGATAAAAGCTTTTTTTGATAAAAGCTTTTTTGAACTGAAGTTTCTGTATGCCACTGGTTTGGCAGTACCGTTTGCAGCCTAATTTATGCACTGTTTTACAGAAAGAGTGTCGAAATACCACTTCTCAGTCAGCCCAGAGGTGGAGTTTGGAAAATTATAAATGACAAAGTATCAGCTATGGTTCTGTTTGAAAACATTATTTTTAAACTCCAAATGAAGGAACACCATTTAGCAATTTGTAACCTAGGTTGTTGCTGCTTATGTTGGCTTTTGTCTATTATTATCAGTCACTTAAAACTTTAAGATTGGGATTTTTTAACAGAAGGTAATCTAAACATATTTACACACAGATGTTACTCATAAATGTGTATATAACCAATAAATACAGTGTTACACATTTTTACAAAATGTATTTGTGTGGTACACAAGCACTGCTTAAGTAGTTCAGAGCAGGAAGTTCTGCCTGCTCCCAGGGAATGTATGGGCTATTCTCAGTTCCCTGAAAGATATGCAGGGCTTGTATTTCACGCATCACTTTATTGAGATATAGGGGTGGGAGGACAGTAAGGGTGCAGTAATCTCCTGGGTACAGTAAGAGGAGGAGACTGCTAATTTTCTGATTTAGAATATAAACGCTGTACAACCATTATCTAAACACTCTGTGACTGCAAAGTAATTTCAACATTATAATTTTTTTAATAGATTTATTCTTTTGGATTTGTGCCATACATTTTCAGGCTACATTTATGCTGGGTTTCAAAAAAGTTGTTGAGGGGGCTGCTGGGTGGCTCCTCCTGCTAACACAACTCAATAACTGCAAGAAAATAATTAAAGTCTGAACTATGGCTAATCACAAAACCACTGATATAATTAAGCGTAAGTCTGGATGTCATGAACATTGCAAGATGTGTGATATAAGATCTCCACTGTAATGCCTTGGTAGAAGTAGGATATGATATGCTTTTCCATATAAATGCAATCTTAATATTCATTATCTTACCTCAGTGAAGCAATCAACAGGCATGGCATGGTGCTTCCCTCCTGCCTTTCTGGTGTGTAAAATGGCAGTTCAGAACTGCAGCATGGCATTAAATACTAATACAGTGGAATGTTGGAACTGAACCCCCTGCAGTTTTTGATTTGAACCTGATTTTCGGGGAGAATATTTTCAATTGCAAAACGGGCCACAGTTCGTTATCCGCTCATGTTCCTATGAAGTAGAGCCATCCCTGCAGTTGTTTTGGGGGACAAAAGAATGGAAGAACATTGGTCATTCTAACCAATTGTTAAACGAAATATGAGACGAGCAGTGCATCAAGCAAAACAATTAAGAAGGACTTTAAATCTACAATAATAAATTAAGATATTTTTTAAAATGCAAAGAGCTGAATAATTATTAAACAGTTGTTGCAAACAACAATGCAATGGCTAGAATCAGGACATGATTCACCCATGGTCTAGCGGTTACAACATTCGACGCTGGCCGCTGCGACCGGGGTTTGATTCCACCGGCCGCGCCAGTATCAGCGCTGGCCGGGAGTGCCACTAGGGGGCGGCAATTGGCTTTCCACCCCCAGGGAGGGGGGAGGACAGCCGACATGAGTTTGCTGCATATAGGAGTGGCTCTGTGTACTGGAGTTACAGTCGATGGCTTGGTGAGTGCTTGGAGGAGGCGGTAATTCGCCTTTATCACTGCTGGTCTCAGGGCTACGGCAGAAAACTCACAATACGAGGGGGGGATTGACATGAAAAGAGAGGGTGTAATTGCTACTAAATTGGGAGAAAATGGGAAAAATCTGAAACAAAATCTTTAAAAAAACAAAAACTAATCGGGACATGTTGTAGGAAGTATAATGCATTAGGTGAAGGATAAAACCAAGAGCATAACATTCCATTAGGAGACCAGGAGACAAAAAAGCATAATAAAATAAGACCAAGAGTGACACATTATTTAAAAGCTAGGCAGGCACATTTTGAATCTAGATTTAAAAATGCAAAATGCCGCAGGATCTCTAACTGATTTAGGGAAGGAGCTTGAGAAATTAAGAACAGCAGTGCTTCAGGTCCTGTTTCCATCCTGTTAAAAGAGTGTTCTGAGACATCATTGGTGTGCCTCCAAAACACCAAAGGTGGAGTTTCAATAAAGGTAAACATATCACTATTTCCAATTATATTTTAAATGGGTTTAATTAAGTAAAGGAACCGCCTCAAGACTGCACATACACCGCATAGTCCCTGCGTTGCTTCAGTGTTTTTGGCGCGAATGTATTCAACAGGCGCTGTAATTATTCATCCAGTACCTAATAATTAAATTTCTGTGAGGCCTGAAACAGGCCTTCTGTTTGACTCTTGTTTTTTTTGTTATCAAATTTGTATTTCTTATCTTTTAAACCACAAATTATAGAGAAAAACTAAACAAAGAGCACAAAACAAAACAAAACAAAAAATAAATAAATCACAAAATTAAACCAGAAAAAAAACTACAAAGAAACACAAAACCCCATCCACCCACCCCAGGAACCAAAGGAGATACTCAACTTAAAACGTTTTTAAGATCAACAGAAATGGAAATCCATAAATGAATGTTAACCTCACGAGCACCATGCATACGGGCCGTAGACAGTTCCAATATAACAACATCCAAAAAATGTAAAACCCAGTGTCTAAATGAAAGAGAATGTGGAGGCTTCCACCATGTGGCAATCATCTTCTTGGCTGCAGTAAGGCCAGCAAAGAAAATGTGTTTCCTATTTTGAGGGAGGTGTATCAGGGAAAGATCATTAAGGATCAAGACAGAAGGAGAGGGGGGTATAGTCACAGACAGCAATATAGAGAGTTTGGAAGCAACCATTTCCCAAAAAGCTGTAACCTCTGGACACTCCCAAACCATGTAAAAGAATGTGGCCACAGCCCCCAATGTGCACCGAGTACAACTAGGATCATTTATCATTTTCATACTGCACATTTTCCGAGGAGTCATGAATAAAATTATGAATAAAATTATAATGTATCTGCTGGTGATCAGGATTTCTTTATGTCTGTAAGACATCTGACCAAACCGTGTCCCAATCAAATTCCCGGTCCAAATCCGGAATGTCACCCCTCCAGACTGATCCCACTGTCAGAGGTAAGTATGACTTTTCCAATAACTACCTATAAAATGTGGAAACCAAACCGCTTGTACCACCCACATCATCCAGGACATTAAGCACCGGTTGTCTATGAAGCGCCTCTTGCCACGGAACCCCATACGTTTTCATGGCAGCCCTCAATTGAACATTTTAAAAAAGGAAGACTGAGGCAGGTCAAAATGTACCTGTAATTCATCAAAGGAATGAAGACCATAATCTCCAAAGACATCTCCCAATGACTGAATACCTCTGTCAGTCCACTGACGGAATTTAATAGGACGCCCCCCAATTAGAAGTCCGTCATTATAAAATATTGGTGAACAGGGGTTCCATTTAGAAGTAAATCTTTTCCATTGCCCGCCAGACACAAATTAATTGAGAGATTATTGGGACAAATCGTCATTTAGATTGAACAGGTGAAGTGTTAGAAAACAACACCTCCTTCAACATTCGGGGGAACGTCAATCCCTCTTCTGTAGCACGCCAAGAGACCGCAGTTGTGGAATTGAACCAAGTTCCTAAAGGACGCAGTGTAAAGGCCCAGTAATAAAGTTTAAAATTAGGCAGAGAAATTCCCCCATCCTGTCTCTCAGGGTGCAAAATAGTCCGTTTCAGGCGAGGGCATTTGCCCCTCCAGATAAATTTAGTGACTGCAGATTGCAGTTTGTTCCAGTAAAGGGCAGGGGGTGGGAGCGGGAGCATAGAACTTACAAAATTGATTTGAGGGAGCATATTAATTTTAACTATGGAGACTCACGCCCTGAGGAAATTCGGCAATGTGGCCCAACCATCCAAGTCTCAAATAATGTTAGTTAGTTAATGTAAAGGAATTCTGCAAGTCGCTTTTCTTTGACTCTTGTTTGAAACTGGAACGGAGAACCAATCAATGCGCTTTGGGATAGAAAAAGACAAGCCATATTCCTATTGGTCCAGAAGGCTGGGCAAGGCTAGAATCATGAATAAATATAAACATCTTTGTGCTTCCATGGCTACAACACATTTCCACAGCTCTGCATATCAACCAACCGCTGCGAGATGGGCACAGTTAAGATTGACACCAGAGCTCTTCAATTGATGGATTATGCTCATTTTCCCTCACTGAAATAACACTTAAAAGAGTAAGCCTGAATTAACTTTGGATTTACTAAAGCATAAAGCTGTCACATGTGCCCTAATTGGTAATATGATAATATTACCAATTACAATAGGGGGAGCCCATCCTCCTCTGGCCAGCTCAGGGTTTGAGTTTTTAATGAGCAACAGTGGTCAATGAGTCCACATGCAAAGCAATGAGGGATTCCCAATGAGATAATTTTCTCACACTCTGTTGTGATACAAGTCTTCCCAACATTTGTTGATGTGATGTGCGAATAAAGCAAAGGCTCATTTTCATGACCTTGTGATTCACCAGTTCATGACCTTGTGTAGGTGTGACTCCAAATGGTGGCGGTGATTCTAGCCAACTTAACCATTGGCCTGTGATATACCACTGGCTAAAACTTTCTAGAACCAATCAGATTGCAGGAAAGCAATCTTGCAAACTGTAATTTCCTTTATTTTCCTGTAATTTCCTGCTTTTCAGCAGCTAAGTCTAGGAAAACACTGGTCTAGTGCATAGTCGATTTGTGTTGGAATGAATGGATTCGCAGTGCTGTGAAAAGAGAAAGACCTGAGGCTAGCTTTTTTTCTTTCTGTTTTCAGTCGACAGGTTCACAGCACCAGCCATCCTGCTTTCTGTCGGGTAAATCTGTCAGACTCTCTGGGGAAAGAGAATGGGATGATTATGCCACTGGACACCTATACAGGTGTACCGCTGTGTCCAACAGAAAGTGTTCTTCAGCTAGACGGCAACCCGGTCCTGGTTTACAGGCAGGTTTAGCCTAGGATTACAGCAGAATGGCTAACTTGCGTATTCCAGAAGCAGACAGTGCAGGCAGTGCTCCAGGTATTTGATACTCTCCTGTGTTTTAAGATATTACAAGTAGTCAAGAAAAGTTATAAGTTCAAATAAGTTATTTTTTCAGGTGGAATATTATTCTCAAAATATGGGTATATCCTAAATGGTATATCTGGCCTAAGCACCTGTTCTTTGTGCAGGTTCAACAGCCCAGATTGAATCTTCACCATGCCAACTGGGGCTAGAGGTGCTCCAGGGCACCACACATTTGGCAGCAGAATTGCCCAGGCAGGGAGATTTCTGTCAGGGGAATATCTACATTCTGAATGAGTCTTTTCCTGCAGTCAGAGCATATGGATGGCATTTGGCTATAGCACCAGACCAGCACCAGGTGAGGCTTCTACTGGCTCCAACGTGATTAATTAAAGAGAAACTTGAGGGACCAGATCCACTGATCAACTGTTCATGCCAAATTGCTGTCCATTTTTTAATGACTGAATGTTGATCTGAGACAATTATTTGAGTTTCCTAAATGTGGCTCTTTAAGATTGTCTCACACAAAACAGGACAGATCAGCAACTCGCCATTTCACTCAATATCGCAACATGTCGGTACTGTGATATGTGTAACAATAAGGCAAAAAATAAATTTTGTTACCAACGTTGGCGTGTCCCTGTGAAAGTGTTAATATTAATTGGGCACAAAAAAAGTTTTACTTTGGTGCACAGTGTCAAATTATTTGGTCAAATTATTTGGTTTCTTTATAAAACTGTGAATTTGCATACTAAATATAGTTTCAAAGCCAAGAGCACAAATGTGTAGCATTCAACATAGAACTTTCCCTTGTCTGACAGGTGATCATTCCAACTCAAGAAGTGTATTAAAACATGAACTTTAAATACGGAGGAATCACAACACATCTGTGCTCATCATCGTTTCATTCAAATTAATCTTCAATGTTCCTCTAGGGCAGGGGTGGGCAAGGAGGGCTGTATCGGGTAACCGATTTCATGACAACTTTAGTATTCTATAACAATCAATTACATAATTCTTTGACAGCTGTGTCTATATGAAACGTTTCACTGTGGTCTAATCTATGAAATAACTGACGTTGGTGCATACAAACAATTATCTTATTGAGAATGGTTCATTGGTGGAAACAAAAATGTGCTTATACACCGAACCTCCAGGAACGGACTTGCCAACTATTACTGTATAATGTAAACATATCTATACAGAAAAGTCATGTTCTGTCACTGTCTTTATCTTGACTGCCTGCTTTTTTTCTCATCAGTATCTTAGTAATCATTGTACAATTGCAAGCTAGTGCTCACTTCTATGTTCAGTGCGGTATCTGAATTCACTGAATTCTGAATTCACTGAACTGAATTCACTCACAGTTGTCACATTGTGATAAAAACCCAAGTATATGCAATGACACATGCTTTTGTTTTTATCTGATATATTATATATCTGAAGAGTGGAGTTAGGGTATAACAATGACACACGCTTTTGTTTTATCCGATATATGATATATCTGAGTAGTGGAGTTATGGTATGACGAAGACATTCTTTTGCTTGATCTGATATCTGATATATCTGAAGAGTGGTGTTTCAGTATGCCAATGACACACACTTTTGTTTTATCTAATATTTGACATATCTGAACAGAGGAGATATGGTATGACAATGACATGCTTTTGTTTTATCTGATATATGATATATCTGAACAGTGCATGTTGGCTTTTACAAGCTTCAAGATTTATCCCACATAGTCCAAAACAACATGTCCTTCAACTGCAATATTCGGGTGTACTCAAATCACTGTGCAGTAGAGTGGCAGTGCCATCACACATGAACAGATTGGCTTTGACAACATCGGCTGAAGGAAAATCTTGCCAAGCCAAATCATGTTGATTTATCACCAGTCTGTGCTCAATTATATTCTTCCACTTATTGACTATAGATGAACTATCAAAATGTTACATGATCAATAGTTATGTATGCTCTTTTATGGTATTATTCTGCTTGACTGCCCCTTTACATAAAAAAAATAAAATAATAGTTTCCAATTTTTCCCAGTTTTTCTCCCAATTTAGTATCCAGTTCAATCCTCATTTCCCTCCATTTGCCCTCCTCCACAAACTCGCCGCCTGTCACTACGGGGCAAGCTAATTCCCAGAGGCCGCCGATGATCCGCCTCCTCCGAGACGGAGCACGCCCACCTACTTTCTGGAGACACCCTTCGCGCTTCTCAGCGAGTTTGTGCCGGCTCACCCTCCCCATGGTGTGGACAGACAATCGCCGGGGCCGGTCTGGCACAGTCGGGTATCGAACCGCAGCTGTAATAGGCAGCTTGCATTCACAAAATGGATGCTTACACCGCTAAGCTATCTGAGACCCCCCCTTTATGAATTCTGTAGAGAATGGGTATATGAGATGTAGCCCATAAATCATGGCAATAAAGTACAGCAAAAGGATGCATTTATGCTGTGAAGTTTGACAAATGGGTATGATGTACGGTAAATATACATTTGTGTAATTATATATTATAGTGTAATTTATAAATGTATACTATTGTCTACTTCATTATACATTACAGTTTTGTCACGGTTCCATGTAATTCATGCCACGTTTTATGTGTTATTTATGTCTTGTTTCGGTTTTCATGTTACGTTTCTGTTTATGTTTAAAGCATACACTTTTTCATGTTCTTTCCTCAAATCTTGCGCTCATGCTTTCTCTCTCTCTCTCTCGCTGTCGCTCACGTTTCCTTATTGTTTCTAACCCCTCCTTGTCTGATTACTAATTTACTAACGATTAGATAGGTTTATTGTTTCTGCTAGCACGATTGGCAATTTATTAACTCTAATTGCCGACGTGCTGGAGATTTACTAATTACTAACTCGCTTACCATGTGTATTCATGTTTCCTTTCGTTTCTAGTTCATGTCGATTTACTAATCTACTAACGCTAGGTCAGGATAGGATAATTACTAACAACGACTAATTATCTTGTTACCTTGTCACGCTCTCCTCAGCTGTTTTCTGTTTCGCTCTGTTCTCAAGCTAAGTGTCTGCACCTGTCTACACCATATAAGCTCAGTGTTTTTGTCACATCCTTGCAAAATTGTTGCCTAGTTTTCTATTGCACTCTTGAGCGTTTTCAGTGGCTGATTTCTTGTTACGATCCAAGCCTGTTATTGACCATTGTTACTGCCTGACATTTTTCTTACCACTGCCTGTTTACACCACAAGTTTTTGCCTGCTGTCTTTTGTGCCTTTGCCCCGCGGAGCAGACTTCGGTCTTGACTCTTGCACCATCCCTGACTACAAGCCTGCCTACCGTCCTCCTGTACCTCTGCCCCTCTGACAGCTACTCTGGTTTGTTTTGGATTTTTGCATGGTTTACCGAGTTCCAGACTACCTTCTCCCTCGGTACTGTACTTTGGTTATTGGCTTGATTTCTTGGTTATCGGACATTGCTTTTGTTTTGACTACGTCTCCTGAACATCCCTCTAATAAAGCCGTTGCGGGTCTTTATTTTACGTCATTGTCATTGTCGTGCATTTCGGGTCCAACCCTCACGCAACCGTCTCAAGTTTACTTTATTGCTCATGTCAAACTATATTTTTTATACATTTCCCTATTATGACTTATGGCAAGGCGGCACGGTGGTGCAGTGGATAGCACTGTCGCCTCACAGCAAGAAGGTCTCGGGTTCGAATCCAGGCCGGGGGCCTTTCTGTGCGGAGTTTGCATGTTCTCCCCGTGTCCGCGTGGGTTTCCTCCGGGTACTCCGGTTTCCTCCCACAGTCCAAAGACATGCACGTTAGGCTAATTGGAGAGTCTAAATTGCCCGTAGGTATGAGTGTGTGAGTGAATGGTGTGTGTGCCCTGTGATGGATTGGCGACCTGTCCAGGGTGTATTCCTGCCTCTCGCCCGGAACGCATGCTGGGATAGGCTCCAGCACCCCCCCCGCGACCCTGACCAGGAATAAGCGGCTTAGACAATGGATGGATGGATGGACTTATGGCAAAGAAAGAAAGAAAAAAAAAAAAACATTATTGCATCCGCAATATACAAATGTCAAAGCTTGTGTACCCTGTATTGTGTCTGTACAAATAAACACGACTGAGAATAATTTTTTCTCATATGTAAGCAACAAGGTATTGGCGAATGATGTGAGGACGCCTTGTCAGTATTCTGTCCCTACCCTCATACAATATCCATGACCTACTTAATGTGCGAAAACATGCTTATGTTGTGGGTGGGAAAATAAAACACTAACTTTTCTTTCCTTGTATTACAGGTACGGTGAACAGCTGCCTACAATGATGTCTATTACAGTGTTACTACACTGATCGGCCCATGTCCAACGGCCACCAGGAGAGGCATCATCTCCAGGTCCACTCAGGCAGTGCTCCACCTGGATCAAATGTCTGGACTCCATTGTCTCCATTCACCTCCTGCAAAAGCATCTGAAAGACATCAGGCAATGGCTCAAGCCCCTCACCTCGTCTGCCACCAGATGGCCACATGTGGATATTGGATCTGGGCTCCATGGATAGAACGGACGGATAGACTGGAACACTTGCCAAAGCACTCTTAAACTCACAACCCTGACATCACTCTCCGTCTTCAAGCAGAATCTCAATCAAATTTTTGTTGACTGCTGTACCTGCTGATTAGCTCCAGATCTCACATACACACACACACACACACACACACACTACCCTCCTCTACAGTTTAGTAGTAGTGTACAGCCCTCTCTTCGCATTTCAGCTTTCCACTGCTTCCCTGACTTAGTTACCCTATGATCAGTGGATTCCTGCTTTTGTATAATTGTACATATGTTGTTACTTGTTTATATGTTTATTCGTTGTTGTTTTTATTTTATTTTTTATTATTATTAATATTATTTTTTTATTTTTTATTATTTATGTCAAAGTAGCTATTCTTACCTGGCCCTTCTTAGCCAGGTCATGAGAGTCTACATTGCCCTAGAGAGTGTGTGAGTGAATGGTGTATGTACCCAGGTATGTACCCAGGCCGACATTGCAAATAAGAACCTGTTCTTAATGGCTTTGCCTGGCTAAATAAAGGTTTAAAAAAAAAAAAAAAAAAAAAAAAACCATTACCCCTCGGGCTCTGGGCTTCACCAGCTTTCCATGGGTCCTCCAGTGAACTCCAGGTGGTCAGGTTCAGCTACCAGGGAAAACAGTCTCTTCAAATGACAGTTAGCTTTATCCTTTGATTTATTTTCCACATTTGGATTTCTTGTCCATAAACGTTTTATACGATCATTCCCTTTACTTTTATGCCTGTTCTTTCTTTTCAGGTGAGGACCGTTAGTGTCCTTTTTCCTTTGTGATCTTTTCAACTTTAGGGAAGGAGATGGACTCACCACGTCAGGAGATGGTCGGGTCTTCCACCCGGCCTCAGTCATCGCCAAGAGGCTTTCCTCCATACTATGGTCCCACCATAGCTCCTCCTCAGCATACTGCTCCATCGACCCCATTCCAACATCTGATCATTGCCTTGTGGCAGCCCAAGGGGCTGCACAAGGAAATGGCTGCCGGGTCCTTCAACAAATGGGAGCCGAAAACGCTACATTTCCCAGCAGGCCACAGTAACACCTGAACGGAGTAAAGGCAATGGGACTAACGAACAGCTGAAGGCCATTTCAAGGCCTATTTAAAGGGCTGAATCCCATCACACTTTGAAAAAGGAGTAGGAACCTGTTTGGAAAGGGGTTGATGAGTGTGTTGAAGGAGAGTGAGAAACCGTGACATCGTTTGACTAGCCGGGATTTAGAGAGAGTGTTTTTGGAGTATTTTTTGTGTATGAAATTGAATTGTTTTGAGGACCCCCCTTTGGATTGACTACGGACTGGATAACGGAATTGAACTGGATTTTGGACACTGACAAGGAGAGAAAGATTGCGGACTTTGTGTTTGTATTCCCCCGAATACCCCGCCATTTGTTTTGTGTAGTGTTTGTCAATAAGATTATTAGTTTAATAAATTATCATTTTGTTTTGAATACTGCCTCCTCTGTGTTCTTTAACTTGCCTACGCCCTCTGCAAGGTCCGTGAGTGTCGCCCAACCCCTGGAGACACCACAGCCTCCTGCCGGCTCCACTGGCTGTGAGAGCTCCACCTGGGTGGCCAGAAATTTGGAACAGGAACGCATTTTGCACACTCAAGCTCTTCACTCACCCTTTCTAGTTCATTTTGTACTTGAAGCAGAGTTTTGGTTTGAATTTTTAGGACGTTGCAAAATTCGTTTTCCGTGGGCCGCTGCTGGGCTTCTTTTTGGTCCAGCCTCTTGGTTAAGTCCTGCAGTGTTGCTCTCAGTAGAGGGAGCTCTTCAGACACACGTATGATAAATGGTACATATTACATGTCTCCGCTGCTTTTCTCAGCTCCACCTCAATCAATCAATCATCTTTATTTTTGTATAGCGCCATTTACAAACAGGTTGTTACACAGCGCTTCACAATTGACATTTTCCAGAGGGAATCAAAAAACCAGAAAAGCATTAGAGCCAATGTGGGAAACTGGAAAATTATTCCCTGACCCCTTAAAAGGCGATTGAGATGAACCCCTGGAAAATGGTGGGATACAGAGGGAAAAAAAATAGTCCTTGAGGCTCATGAGGCTTAACAGACCACCGGAAGGGCATTCTTCGGCATCCTAAGTGTAGGGGTGGGGTGGACCTCATCCCTCCAGATACCAGGGCAGGGCGGGGGATGGAACCAGCAGCTAGGGTCCAGGCCAGCGGCATCCGGCTAACACATGGCAGGGGTGGGAGGTTGACTCTGGGGCAGGTGAGCTCCGGGCAGGTGCCACGAAGCCGGGGAGAAAAGAGGAAAGGTGCAATTATGACTATGATAAATATCACACTGGATCAGGGGAAAGAGAGTGATAACACTTTTGCACCAGCAGAAGTAATCTAAGGCAGCATAACTAATTAGGTGAGTGGCACAGGGAGCACGCAGCCATGAGGGCACTCAGAGACCATCCCACCACATCATCAGCAGTCCTAATAGGGGCGGATCATCACTTATGATTGGTGACAGTAAGGATAGCTCATTGCACCAGAAGGCTCTTCTACGCCCCCTCCACATCTGCACCTAATGACTATAAGAAAGACTAAAGAGATGCGTTTTTAAACTAGACTTGAAAATTGAGACCATGTCTGACTCCACAGAGACGGGTAGACTGTTCCACGGTAAAGGAGCTCTATAGGAGAAAGCTCTGCCACCTGCTGTTTTTTTTTATATTCTAGGGACTACCAGGTTGCCTGCATCTTGTGAACGAAGCGAACGTGGGGGATTGTAGGAATGAAGTAGATCAGTCAAATAAGAGGGTGCAAGTCCATGCAAAACCTTATAAATTAAGAGGAGTACCGTATAGTCTACACGATAGTTTATAGGAAGCCAGTGAAGTGACGCTAACACAGGACTAATGTGCTCATACTTTGTTCTAGTCAGGATCCTTGCAGCAGCATTCTGTACGAGTTGTAGGCTCCTGAGTGAGGTATTGGAACAGCCAGACAGTAATGCATTGCAATAATCTAATCTAGATGTAACAAAGGCATGTACCAATTTTTCTGCATCTATTAATGACAGGAAGCCCCTAATTTTGGCAATATTCCTCAAGTGAAAAAAGGCTACTCTGGAAATGTTTTTGATGTGACTATCAAATGAGAGACCAGGATCTATAGTAACACCAAGGTCTTTTACCACCAAACTTGCAGCAACAGAGCAACCATCCAGATTCAGAGATAAATCAGATAACCCTCTTCTGAGGTTTTTGGGCCCCAAAACCAACATCTCTGTTTTATCAGCATTCAACAATAGAAAATTATCTGACATACACATTTAAAATAAGCCTCCTTCTGAGCGAACTCCAGTCTGTGCGCCTCCACACATCTCACCTCAGTCTCAAGAGATCTTTTTTCATTCTCGAGTTGCACAGCCATATCCCCAATCTTCCTCAGGGAGTCGCTGTGCTCCTCCAGCAGTTGCCTCATGGCCAGCAGGTGGCGCTCCTCTGAGGTCCCCAACTGAGCCTTCATCCTGTCCAGCTCATTCTAAGCACTCTTCAGCTCTTAGACTTCCTGGAGGGTGACTCGCTAATGTACTAAGCTTCCATATCTGTATCCACTGTCCAGTCACCTTCCATCATGGTGTCTTTTCCTTTAAAAAATCAAAAACCAAAAACAAATCCTGCTCACAGTTGCACTACCTCCTCATGCTTATAGGTCATGCCCTCTGTGTGTGGACATATTATGGTGTCCCTTGGGGTGGGGCGACACGCACAGACCTTCGCAGGGCGTAGGCAGTTAAATAACCCAGAGGAGGCAGTAATACAAGCAAAATGATAATTTATTAAGCATTTATGTTCCAGGGGCCCAGCTAGGTTTAAGATTGCTAGCTAGTTATGTTCATAATTGTATAAATGCTGGCCTCCCGCGTGGTCTAGTGGTTTCAACGTCCGACGCTGGCCACGGCGACCTGTCCACCCCAGGGAGGGGGGAGGGAAGCCGGCACAGTTCGCTGCGCACAGGAGTGGTTCTGGGGTATCGGAATTACAGTCGACAGCGTGGCGAGTGCTGTCTTGGAGGAGGCAGCGCTTCCGCCTTTGTCACTGTTGGTCACAGAACTACGGCAGCGAACTACGAGGGAGGCGATTGAACTAAGCACAGTGGGAGTAATTGGCTACCAAATTGGGAGAAAAACGTGGTAAAATCAACAACAAAAAAATAATAATTATAATAATAATAATAATAATAATTGTATAAATGCTCTAATATGAGGAACCACATGTGATTGGAATGAAAGCCCCTTTTCCCCTGTTGCAAATTATGTTTGGATGTGTATATGTGACGACTGACTGTCATTGTGTGTGTATGCGTTGAGAATTGCCCCCGTGTGTTTGTACTTCCCCTGTGCGAGGAACTACTTATTTATTAGAGGTACTACTTATTCTAATAAATAAGTAGTACTGAAATGGAAAAGCAAAGTCTCTCGACTCTTGATTCCATGGCGTGCACTGCTACTATATATATATATAATATACGCCATTTAGCAGACGCTTTTATCCAAAGCGACTTACAGTAGTGAATGCATACATTTTCAGTATATGTGGCCCCAGTGGGGATTGAACCCACAACCTAAGCGTTGCCAACGCTGTGCTCTACCAACTGAGCCACAGAGAACCATATATATTGTGGCAGCCCAAGGGGCTGCACAAGGAAATGGCTACCTAGCCTACAACACATGGGAGCCAGGAAACACTTCATTTCCCAGCAGGCCACAGTCACACCTAAGTCAAGTCAAGTGATGGGACTAACGACCAGCTGAAAGCCATTTCGAGGCCTATTTAAAAGGCTGAGCCTGTGACACACATGGAGAGGAGTAGGAATGTGTGTGGGAAGGAGTTGCTGTGTGAGTTTGGAGAGTGAGTACCTGTGAAGTCTTTTGACCAGCCAGGATTTAGAAAGAGTGTTGGAGTGTGTTTTTTTGTGTATGAACTTGGATTGTTTTGAGGACCCCCTGTGGATATCGACTACGGACTGGATTGCGGAACAGACTTGGATTTTGAATTGGATTACGAACATTGACGACAAGAGTAGGATTGTGGACTTTGTGTTTGTATTCCCCCGAATACCCCGCCCTTTGTTTTGTGTAACGTTTGTCAAGATTATTAGGATAATAAATAATTGTTTTGTTTTTGAATACTGCCTCCTCTGTGTTCTTTAGTGATGGGATGATGATACCTCAAGGAGTGTATTGACACACTACACAAACTGTGTCGGCACTGTATTGATACTGTGTTGGTCACCCAATAGTGACCCCTGCAGTAGTTATAAAATCATTGCAGGTAAAGAAATTCCTTGTTTGTGTAAATGCTAAACTGAGTTGGTATGTAAAATATAGCAAATTTGAGTTACAATTCAGAGTTACAATTTTTAACTTATGTACACAATTTTGTTAACTTAACTGTTAAATCATATGAAATAAAAGACTAAAAAGTGATTTGTTTATGCATTTTTATTGAGGAACAAAAAATAGACACGAGATAAAATGAATAAAGCAACTGTAAGGCTCTTTCACTGACTATCATATGTATCACAGGTCACGTTGCATTCACTTGATAAAGTGAATGCAATGCGCCACCGTAAAAAACATATAGTATATAATTGAAAAACTAACAGTAAACAATGCTCAAAGGAGAAAAAGATTTACCTTGTTTGGCGTCACAAGATCAAAATTATTCCACACTGGGGAAAACTTCTTTGAACGATCCATAATCACGCAACTGCAAAACTCCATCCAACAAACCCACGACATGTTGATACAGTTTGTTTCCTTATAAACACACTTTGGCGCGGCACATCCAAACGATACAGTTCCTGTATCGGTCACGTGATTCTTTCTTAAAGCAATACACGCACCAATACGGGGTTTCACTCTTGAGCTCTCGGCACAGTGCTGACGCACCAGTGTCGCTCGTCCCATCACTAGTGTTCTTGAACTTGCCTACGCCCTCTGCAAGGTCCGTGCGTGTCGCCCAACCCCCGGAGACACCACAATATATATATATAATATTTTACTTTAATGGAAATAACAAAAAGAAAGTCATTTAATTTAGTTATAAGAATTAATGTTATTTGTCATGATCTGTCTGCTTTTTCTACCATCCCCAAAAATTGTGAATTCAGAAAGGAAGGGAAGTTAGGAATGAAGACGTCCGTAGATGCCACAATCAATATAACTCACCGCAGCCGTTGCAAGCCGTCCGGGGAGACATTAGCAAAATAGGTCAGTGAGAATGAAATAAATCAGTGCCTAATGAAATATTTCAGCGAGGATTCAAAAGAAACAGTGGCGGGCCGGGCTGACTGGCTTAAATTGTTCTCATACTGAGGGTGAGTGATAATGGGATGACATGCATTCAAATTATGTCAAATCCGTCCTTCCCAGCATACTTTGTGCCATCGTCATGTTTATCAGAGGACATCCAGGCATACGCTGTTAAATGAAGTCTGCTGAAACACTGTTTCTGTGACCCTAGAGGTTTATGAAACCCCAAATGTGGTGTTGAAAAATCCAGAGAGACCTTTTTCAACAAACTGAGAAAGCTGTTACATAACGTCACTTTAAAATAGTTTTTCCAAAGCCCCTAAATTGGTGGCTGTGCAGTTGCAAACACTTTCAGAGTTTTAAAAACACTTTTTTTTAGCAGTGCAGGTATCCTTAATGAAACAATATAAGAATTTATATACAGCAATGTATACACTCCAATGTATTTTCCAGCTTTACCGAGGGTGGCATTACACATTTTGTGTAAAACACTGTTCCCAAAAATGATAATAATGCATTAACATCAATCCTCTGACAAGTTAATCATCCAGAAATGTTTTTTAATGCTTAATATTGTAGCGATCCAGTGGATCACTAATTGAAATGTGTGCGCGGGGCATTATGGGGGAACGTTATTGTGTGTTTGTTCGTTCTCCCTGTGTAATTGAGTTACTTGTGTTGTTTACCTTTGTTATATGTGTTAATGTTACCTTGTTTATGTGTTAGCTGGCTGGTCGCGGTGTGTTAAATGAAGCCACCGTGACCAGTATACCTGTATTGTTTAGTGCAGTCCCTTGAATTTCAGGGCAAAAGTGTTCGTCATCGAACAAGTGTTTCTTTGACTGAGTTTAATTCCTGGTTGTTGTGCTGACTAGTGAAGAAGTTTAATGGTCTGGCGTGTTCTTTTCAGGACGCGTCTGTACCAGCAAAGTTCGCCAGATATTATCCGGGGTTGTGCGGTGTATGGAACACGGATATTTATCGCCTTTTAATAAAGTGGCTATTTGGGTAGCCATTTTTGCAACGCAGCAGGCCTCTGTGTTATTTCTTGATACATCACCTTGCGCACGCTCGCTACAATATGAAGGTATACTCTGGTAATGAAGGAGCTATACATGTTTCGTAAGGGTTTTAGGAACACTCCGTTTGTGTAAAGCGTGGCCGATTATAGACAGAGGTATGCTCTGCTGGTGTGTAGCCACCCAGATGCATGGATGATCCACATAACTTAATGTTCTGAGGCTACCTCATGATTTGTTTCTGTATTCAGAAACATAGAATGCCCATTATTATTATTTTTATGCCTCTCTGAATTAGGTCTTCTTTTTGGCTGAATCTGGGCAAAATCCAACTTAATAAAATTAAGGTGGACTTATATAATAGCTTCTGATAACAACCTAGAATTATGCAAGTTTAGTTTTACTAAACTTTTTTGCCTAACAGTGCAGAAAGAAACAGCGCAAGATGTTGAAGAGATGCTTGCATTTGAAAGAGGCTGAAGAAATAGAGTCTGAGGAGAGAGGCTTGTGTTTTAGAGAGTCTGTGGAGAGAGGCTTGTGTTTTATAATCTGTGGAGAAGCTTGTGTTTTATAGAGGCATTTTTTGTGAGCATTTTTATTTGACTGTTGGATAAAATGATACACTATACATATATGCTAGGAATAACCATTCATATTTTTTCCATATGCATGCATACTGTGGCATCCCAAGGGGCAGGACAAGGAAATGGCGGCCTGCCTCTTTAATTCTTGGGAGCCACTGGAGAGGGAAAGACTGCATTTCCCAACAGCCTGCAGTCCCACAGCTGAAGCCCGTAAAGCCGGAGGACTACGGACAGGCCTATGTAAATGACTTGTTTGTGTTACACTGAGAGAGGAGGAGGTTGGTGTGTTGAGGGAGTAGATTGGTGTGTTGGAGTAGTGGAGAGTGTGTCGAGGACCCCGTTTGTGTACCGACTTTGAACTGGATTGGATTTGGATTACGGATTACGGATTACGGACAACGATGACGAGTAAGGATTGTGGACCATGTGTTTTAGATTCCCCAAATACCCCGACCTTTGTTTTGTGTTTATTAAAGTGTTGTTTTGTTTGTATTACTGGCTGGGCTATTTAACTGCCTACGCCCTTGGCAAAGGTCCGTGAGTGCATTTTTTTTTACATTTTTACATTTTTAGGCATTTTAGCAGACGCTCTTATCCAGAGCGATTTATACATTTCTTTACATACAAATCAATTTATACAGCTGGATATTTTACTGAAGCAATTCAGGTTATGTACCTTGCTCAAGGGTACAACGGCAGTGCCCCACCTGGGAATTGAACCTGCAACCTCTGAGTTACAAGCCCAGCTCCCTGACCATTACACTACACTACCGCCTAGTGTCGCCTGACCCCAAGGGACACCACAATACACATACATATACTTATATTCATAGACAAAATGCAACAACAGTAAGTGCCATACAGATTCTAAACCATAGATGTCCCATTACTGAGAGCTTCCTGCTCTCTTCCATAGCCCGGGAGTCCTTCATGACCAATGACAGTGCTGGCCTTATCCACAGGCACGCACAGCTGAGTCTAATTGATCATTGGCACTGCCTGTTGTTGGATGCAGCCACATTCTTTGGCTTTCAAAAATGACCCTTAAATTAGCCACCACTACAACCTGAAATGAAGCCTCAGATGACAGTATTTATGCCAATCTCCCTTTGGTTTGATTAAACATCATCACTTAACACTTGTTTATAATATGTTATAGACTATGCCATTATAATTTATAAAGCATGTATTTTCCTTGTGTTAGCATTTCTCCTGGGTCTCCCATGAGCTTGAGGCACCCCACTGCTCCGCACACACATACTCTCTCTTCGCTTCCCTCCCTATTTGGATCAAACACCTCCTGACAGTGTTTCATTACGTGGGGTCTCTGATGAGGGCTTAAATGAAGGTTTGAGATTCTTGGATTAACCACAGCTCTCTCCAGTGGGGGGCCTATGTGAGAGGGTTCAATGAGAGGTTTCACTCAAAATTCAATGAGCCATCATGCAACTCCTTTATTTACTGTTCCTTCCAAAGGGAAAGAGACCCAACAAAAAAATGTAAATAAATAAAAATTCATGCGCATGGGCTATGTGAATAATTTAATAAATGGATACATTTAAAAACTAGCAAACAGATACGTATGACTTGTGGAGGATTAGTTTTAATAGTCTGATCGTTTGGCAAAATAAATACATAATAATAATAAAAATCTGCATTGGTGCTGGAATGGCGGAAAGAGGAGACTGCAGATTTTTGTATTTGGAATGTAATCGCTGTGCAGCCATTATCTGTGACCATGCAGTGTTTAATTATAATGAAGAAAAGAGTGAGAGAGAGAGGGAGGGAAAACAAGTCAAGGTAAAAAGAAAAGTCCTGGACTCCTCATCTTTCAAAAAGTTAAACTTAAACTTAAACTTCTGAAGTTTGAAATTAAATTTAAATGCACCGCATCCCCCAGTGCATTATCCCATACTGAGCGCATAATCACAGAGTGACAGGATGTGTGACACTGAATGTTTTTACCTGCCCCTCTGTGGATGTTTGCTTCCGACCAAAGAGAAACCACCATGAATGACACACAGATCAGGGCAGTACATGGATAAGCATTGAACTAAAGGCTTTTCCATTCCAGTAGGCATCAGTGACATACTTGTCAGCTCTTAACTTCACAGTAGGAGAACAGCCAGTGCATTATGTATGACAGCTTTGACGGATTAGGCTTTCAGGGTGAAACATTTGTATGGTTGGTAAGATGCGGTGTGCCCATAATGCAAAGCAGGCATCACAGTGAAACGTGAGTAAAACAAACGCATTGTTTAAAAAGACACACAGACTGAAAGCGGGACAAAGAGGATGTCAAAAGGGGCAGGGAGAACAGATCCAAGAGCATGAAACAAAAACAGAGGCAGGAATAAAAAATGAACTGATAATTTAATGAACCCAAACAACAAAATCTAACACAAGAACTAAATAAAACACTGCATGAAAAAATCTAATCCTAGACTTAATAGAGCACTGACAAGAAATCAAATAAGAAAGATAAAAATAAGAACTCGAAATGGCAGGGAAAACACAGAGGACCACTAACACAAGGAAACAAACTTTTAACAAAAATGTAAGCCCGAGCCCAGAACCAAGAAAACAGGCAACTTAAATAGACCATGAAAATGAGACAAAGGAGGAATCCATCAAGGCAATCAGGGAACACAATCACACCAATTAAACCATAAAAAGCATGAGGGAACACTAAAATCCAATGCTGTGGTGGCGAGCAGGAACCATGACAGAGGACACATACAAAATAGTTATGTTTGTTAAGTTCTTCCCTTAAAGAAATGACAAGCAAATATTACAACCATACTGTAATACACTGGGGTGATACCATTGAGATGGAACATATTTCATCATCTTACCAAAAAGACTGAATGCACACTGCATGCACAGATGATGCGGCAAGCCTTTAAAGATGTTTGGTTTCTGCTGAACAATTAAATGAAATGAATACAATCAAAGCAAGTAAAAAATGAATTGTAGCTCACAGTGCTGTTTCTGTGCAATTATTTTGAAGGAAATGGCCATGAAATATCTGTGGCCTGGCCCATGTGAGAGCCAGTATATTTTTTCACTTATATAAAGTCAAAGGATTTTTTTTGTTTTGTTTTTTCCTGAACAGAAGTTATTTTTAACAGAAAAAACATATCAAAATGATGGTCAAGACAGGATTCTACCGCTGCCCTGTTTGAGATTTTGAGTTGTATTGAAGCTGTCATACACATCAGGAGATTGAGGCACTTCCTTAACACAACCTAATTTTGCAAGAGGAGTATATACACTTTATAAAATATGTGACGTGTAACTATGAAGCACCAAAATTGTATGTGATTAAATATAGGTAAGTTTAACTATTATGGTAAAACCTGGACATAACTCTATCTCAACCTCCATTTTAAGGGAAGGTAGGGGTACATTTCTATGGTATTTCTATTTGATAGGAAAATGGAAGAAAATAAAAACAAGAACATAGGTAAAAAGTAATAGGACCAACCTCCCCTCCTCAACAATCCAAAGCCCCAGTGCAGTTATGGGAGCACTGTGCCGTAGGAGGTGCCATCCTTCAGATGAAACATTAAATCGTGGTCCTGACTCACTGCAGACATTAAAGATCCACGGCACATTTCTAAAGAGTTGGGGTGTTAACCCTGGGATTCAGGCCAAATTCCCACAAAAACCAGCTCTGGACATCTAATCACACCCCTAAATCTGATTGGCTCATCCCTTTCTTTCCCTGCCCACTTTGATTCCCCAGGTTGTCACTGCAAAAGAGAATTGGTAAAAATAATAAAACCTTCATCCTGCTTCTACTGCAATTGATACCACTACTGCTACACCTCTCCCTTTTCTTCTGTCCCTTGTGCTACTACTCTTTCCCCCACTGCTTCTCCTTCTACTTTCAACTTTTTTTTACCCTTCGGAAACTCAGTTTCACCAGAGTTCATTAATTACATAAATGAATGTGTGTGAAGAATAAAACTGACCCTTTCATTAACGTGTAACCCATACATAAGGACAAATGTTGATTGAATCCAGGCCAGTGGGTCTCGAACAACAAGAGTTCCCCTGTCACTGAATTGGTTTCCGCTTGGACCAGTGGAAATAATACCTCCTACTGGCCTCCCTAAACAGCAAAATGAAGCCTTATGAATAGTTGTTGTTTGCTCGTTGTTTGTGATGAAAAATAAACCCGGCAGTGAAATAATGACCCAAATCAAGCTAGAGGCAATGCAGACAAATGATAGATTGCCTTGATGTTGCTATCATGACCAGAGAGATTAAGCTTCATGAATAGTTGTTTGCTCATGTTTGGGATGAAAAATAATCCTGGCAGTGAAATGATTATCCCAATCAAGCTAGTGGCAATGCAGACAAATGATTTTCTTGATGTTGCTATCAGGACCAGAGGGAGAACAACGTATTCAGACAATTATAAAGTATCCGGATCTACCTCCATGCAGGATGAAGAGGTCAGACACAGTAGGTCATGTGCAATCAACAGGTTCATGTGCTCATTAAAGACATCCGATTAAGGCTAAACACCCCGTTCTATTCATGGGTCAACGTTTTGGTGCTAAATTCAAAACCTCTAATGTTCTGTCCCTGCAGAAAAGGAAGAAAAACACAAATCACAGAGCTTAAACTGTTTCAGTAATTACATGTCTGGAAAGAATTTATCTCAAAGGGATTTATTCAGACAGAAGAGGGCAACACTGTTGTGAAAATGCAGAGACGGTCACCTGTCATGTAAACAAAGACAAAGACGTTGCAAAGTCAAAAATAAAGAATACAAATTATTTTTTTAATATACTTCAAGCTTATTTGATGGCAACCATTTATCAAACTTAATTTGTATCATATTTCACCCCTCGTACTGCATCAAGCATGGACTGGAGTAGTCCAGGTGTTTCTGCCTCGACTACATGACCTGGCAAGCTGTTCCACACATTCACAACTCACTGTGTAAAAAATAAAAATCCTGATTTTGCCTTTAACTAATTTCTACCTGTGCCCTCTTGTTCTGTTTCACTCATCTTTAAAAAACAATTCTTAGTCCCCTTTATTAATTTAAAAACCTCAATCAAATCCCCCCTTACTCTCTGTTTTCTAAACTTAGATTAAGCATCTTAAGTCTTTCCTCATAACCTTTACCTTTCATACCAGGTACCTATTTAATTGCCTTTCGTTGTACTTTTTCAAGAGCTATTATATGTTAGTTGTAGTGTGGTGCCCAGCACTGCACACAGTACCCTAAGTGGGGTCTAACAAAGGCATTAAATAACATTAATATAATAATGTAACAATTTGTTAAAGAGCAAGTGAGGTGATCAGCCAGTGAATCAGTCAGTCACTATGGGACAGTGTCCAGGGTGGATTCCTTCCATTGCAGTCAATAAACCTGTGGTCTGGAAAGGTGGACAATATAGATAGATAGATAGATAGATATGTACTTTATTGTCCCCATGGGGAAATTTTGCTTGGGCTCTACAAAGCTAGACCCATCAACATATATAGGGCACCAACATCAACAGCACAGAACATGAAATATACACGGTTAAGACCATATAGAAGGCCTACAAATAATGCAGGACAGCAGTACAGACGACAAAAAAGATATAAACATGAACATAAAATACACAAAGTTAAAAAAAACAAATAAAAGATCTACAGATAATGCAGGACAACAAGAATCATTAAACACGGGACGAGATGTTAGACTGTCCATTGTGCCAATAGATCTTATGCACTCGTATGAGATTAGCCTTGAGATTAAGAGTGGCATGGGAGGTGTATCTCTTAAACTGGGTCACGTTGTTATTTCGGGACACATCATCCGTAGTGTGCCTTCAGATCATTGGGTGTTTCGGCCTTTCAACACTATACACCCTCCTCAAAGGTGGCCAGCTACAGGGTGATCAAGCCTGAGCTTGTGTCCCATGCCCAATCACTTTTGAGGTTTGCCATGTTGGTGAAATGGCAGATATCCCAAGGGACTATGCATGGCAGGGGAGTCCTTTTCCCTGAGTCACGCCTAATGCTGACCGCATACCTCCTATATGTCCTCATCTACCGCCCTCCTAAAGCCTCCGCTACCTTCATGTCGGAGCTATCTGAGCTACTCACCTCTGTCTGCTTCATGTCTCCATCAACAATTCTGCTCGGTGACTTCAATATCCATGTGGACTCCAGCAGCTGCAAGTTTGCTGCTGAATTCCTGCCGCTGCTGGACTGCTTCAACATCACGCAACATGTCCAAGGTCCCACCCACAACAAAGGTCATACGCTGGATCTGGTATGCTCCACTGGCATACCCCCCTCCCATCTACAGTGCCTGGATCTAGCTGTGTCCGACCACCATGCCATTCTCTTCTCCGTTCCTGTCTCCATGCCCAGGCAGCGCCCCCAACGTACCATCACGTTCAGAAACATCAAGTCAGTGAGTGCACCAGCTCTATCCGACCTGATAGCGACCCACATGACCTTGGTTCCCACCGACTCCTTGGCGGACGGCCTGGTGGCCCACTACAACACTGCCCTATCCCTCAGCCTTGACTTTCTCGCCCCTCTTAAAACCCGGTCTGTCTCCTTCGCCCATCCTGCCCCCTGGTTCACCACCGAACTCCGCACCATGAAGGCCTCTGGACGCCAGCTGGAGAGGCTCTATAAAAGAACTGGCCTCACGGTCCACCTTCTGGCCTTCAAAGATCATGTGAGGTCCTACAAGGAAGCTCTCTCTCAGACCAAGACCCAATATTGGTGGTGAAGAAGCCACAAATCCTCTGCATCCCACTTCGACTGGGTAGACTTTGGCATTCCAGCCACGCTGTTTTGCGTCTGCTGCCAGCTCTGTGTAGCGCAGTTTCTTGCGTTCATAGACCTCCTCAACCGAGTTCTCCCATGGGACTGTGAGTTCTATGATATAGACAGATTTTATTGAAGGGGACCAGAGTACCAAGTCTGGCCTAAGGTTGGTGGAAGCAATCTCAGGTGGAAAGATTAGTTGCTGGCCGATATCTACTAGCATCTTCCAGTCACGGGCCATATATAGGTGACCTGTTTCTGGCCTGATAGAAGGATGTTTGGGTCTTTCCTGTCCTTCCCGGATGAATGTTGTAGTTTTCATGGGGTTGTTTGCTCTCGGGGGCAAGGCGTTGATTGCACTCCTCTTGTTCTCAAGAGCTGATGCCAGGTTCTTGAGGACCTGGTTGTGCCTCCAGGTGTAACGGCCTTGCGTGAGGCTGGTCTTACAACCTGTCATGATATGTCTGAGGGTCGCTGGAGTTGGGCAGAGGGCGCAGGTTGGGTCCTCGCCATACCACTGATGTAGGTTATTTGGCGATGGAAGCACATCATATGTAGCCCTGATGATAAAGCTGATGTTGCTAGCTTCCATTTCCCATAACTCCTTCCAGCTGATCTTTCTCCTCTCCATGCCCTCCCATCGCATCCATTGCCCCTGTTTAGCTAGAGAGACAGCCTTTGCACTTCTTGCAGTCTCCTCCTCTTGGCACACCTCCTCGACCACCAGTTTCCTCCGTTCCGATGTTGAGGCCTTGCGCCAAGTTGGTTCCCTTGCCGCCAAGCCAAAGCCTCCTCTTCCCTGTTGGACATGCCCCACAATGTCTTTGTGCCTTAGGGCTGATGTAGCTTGCTGCACTGCGTCGGATGGTGTCCATTTCCGCCCAGTTAATAGGGGCGGTGCAGCATTGCTGATGGTCTGGTCTCTGGAGTCCTTCAATGTCATCTGAAGTCTTACTTTGGAGCACTTGTATTCCTCCGTCAGACTAGTCAAAGGTAGTTCAAGGACCCCTTTGCCGTAGAGGCTGATGTTGGTTAGGCATCGTGGGACACCGAGCCATTTCTTCACGTATGAAGTAACGGTTCGCTCCATCTTCTCCACGGTTGTTATTGGGACCTCGTAGATGGTGAGTGGCCACATTATCCGTGGGAGTAGTCCAAACTGCAGGCACCAGAGCTTGAGTTTCCCAGGCAGCAGGGTCTTGTTGATGTTATCCAGACCGTTGACGATGTCCTGCCTTAACTGCTGCACTTGCTCTTTGTCTTTGAGGCTTGCATTGTACCATCTACCCAGGCTTTTTACAGGTTGCTCAGACACTGTTGGTATCGGGTCGTCACCAATGCAGAACCTTACATCTTTAAGCTCTCCCTTAACTATCGAGATGCTCCGAGGTTTATTTGGCTTGATTTTCATCCTGGCCCACTTGATGTTCTCCTGCAGCTTTCCAAGTAGCCGCCTGGTGCAAGCTGCAGTAGTGGTCAGTGTAGTCATATCATCCATGTATGCCCGGATAGGTGGAAGACGGAGCCCATTCTTAGTTCGCTCACCGCCCACCACCCATTTTGAGGCTCTGATGATGACTTCCATAGCCATTGTGAAAGCCAGGGGTGAGATTGTGCAACCTGCCATAATGCCTATCTCCAAGCGTTGCCATGTTGTTGTGAGGTTGGCTGTTGTGAAGCACAGTTGCAGGTCTTGGAAGTAGGCCTTTACCAGCGTAGTGATGGGTTCTGGTACGTGGAAGAAGTTGAAGGATTCCCAGAGGAGTTCATGGGGAACTGAGCCGAATGCGTTGGCCAGGTCAAGGAAGACGACATGGAGGTCTCTTTTGTCTTTCTTGGCTGCTTGGATCTGATGCCAAATCATACTTGTATGCTCCAAGCAACCAGAGAACCCAGGAATGCCTGCTTTCTGTACAGATGTATCAACATATTTGTTTCTTTCAAGGTAAGTGGACAGCCTCCGTGCTACTATGCTGAAGAAAAGTTTCCCCTCGACGTTGAGGAGGCAGATTGGTCGGAATTGACTAATGTCCAACGATCCTTTTTTCTTTCGAATTAGTACGCCACCAGCCCTTCGCCATGCCTTAGGTATTATCTTCTTCTGCCACACTACCCTCATGAGCCTCCAAAGAAAGCGTAGAACATCCGGTGTGTTTTTGTAGAGCTTATATGGCACTCCATTAGGCCCAGGAGCCGATGCTGCTCTTGCTCGCTGGACTGCGTTCTCTAATTCCTTCCATTTCGGAGGGCCAGTGTCCAGGTTGAATTCAGGAGGTTGAATTGGCGGGATGTCATGTGGGATGACTATCTGCTCATGCATTTCTGTGTCACTGTGGACCTTTTCCAGGTGTTCTTCCAGCTCCTGCTTTGATATTTTCAGGATTCCACTTTTTCCTTTGTGAAGAGGTCTTTGACAAACTTGAAGGGGTTTTTATAGAACCGTGTTCTTGTGTGTTCCTTCTTCCTACGAAGTTTCCTCAAATTCTCTGTTCTTCGTAAAGTTGCCAACCGGCATTTAGTTTAGTTTAGTTTAGTTTATTCGACATATCAATTTAAAATACATGTCAGTGCAAGTCGTGCATCAAAACAATGTCCAGGATAGCACAAAAAGTCGTGGACTTATTTCCGTTGTGGTCCTTGGTCTTAACATGTTCATACGTAAGACACTTAAAACAAGTAAATATTTGATGTCCCCTTGGAGTAGTGTGAAACCTTTCCTCTCTGCATCAGAGGCTTTCTTCCATTGCTTTCTCAGCTGCCTTCTCTCTCTGGCTGGCGTTGGTAATGCCTTTCCACTCCTCCTTTTGCTCACTCCAAAGCGTTCTTCTCCATAGTGGTAGATAATATCGCCCATCCTTTCAAGCTTTTTCTCTGCTGTGCCCCCTTGTTGCTCGAGGATTTTTATCAAATCATTGTTGATGGTTTCCCACTCTTTCTTCTCAACAGCTTTCGTCCACTTCACACTAGGTCTGTGCCCTTTGATCTTGTCCTCTTTTGGAGGTCTCTGTGGTTGGGTGAGTGGCTTCAGTCAACAGACAACAGAGAAAAGTGCAGAAAATTAAATAAATAAGTCTAAACCTTTCGCTATAGCATCTGTACTGCCTCAGTGACCTCCTCTTATTTAAGGCTAACATTTAAAATACCAATCGATACAGGTACAAAGGAATTTTTAAAACGGTTTAATTTGCACCTCTGAGCTCTGTATCGTCTGCCTGATGGTAGCAGATCATACTTAGAGTGCAGAATATGGGATGGATCACTGAGAATTCTGTTTGCCTGTTTAAGGACACAGTGGTCAAAGAGAGACTGGAGATTATAGTGATCTTTTTTATCTTTCTGGCCAATTATTTTTGCCGCAGTCTGAACTAGACGTGACAACTTAAATTTTGCTGCAACAGTGAGGTTCCCAAACCATGCAGTCATCCCATATCTGATAACACTCTCTAAAACCACCTGATGAAATAAAAACATCATTTTTTGTTCAACTCCATACAGACGCAGTCTACGTTTAAAATAAGGTGATTTGTGTCACAACAGTCAACAAATTCCATTACTTCTGACTGATAGTTGTTTGTATCATCTTGCCTGTGAAGTAAGCTTAACATAGCGGAGTCATCTGAGTACTTTAAAATATAGTTCTGTGAGTGCCTGGCAGAACACTCATTTGTGTACAGCATAAAGAGAACAGGTGAGCAGCCTTGTGGGGTACTCCACTCCAGTACTTATTATTTTTGACTGAGACAGACTCTTATTTAGCTTAACCCGCTGAATCCTGTTTGTTAAGAACGAATGATACCACTTGATAACTGTGGGGTTAACATCCAGTTGTCTAAGTTTCTGAATTAAAAGGTGTGGCTGAAGCGTGTTAAATGCAGAACTAAAATCAATAAAAAGTATCCAAGCATAAGCTCCACTGACCTCAAGATGCTTTAAAACCAAGTGTGTGATGGCAGTGATGGCATCGTCTGTGCATCGTCCCTGCCTGTAAGCAAACTATAATGGATCTAATCTGCTGCTCACATCCGATTTCAACATAGACACCACACACTTCTCAAGGCATTTCATCACAACTGATGTGAGAGCAACTGGTCTAAAATCATTGTTCTCAGTTGGATGGGTTTTCTTGGGGACAGGAGTAATTACAGAGCTTTTCCAGAGAGCAGGAACCTTTTGAATATCTAAGGACTGTTGAAAGATAGGGCACCAGGCCAGTGCTAGCTCTTCTGCACAAGTCTTTAAAATAAATGGTGAAATCCCATCAGGTCCCATAGCCTTCTTTGAGGAAACATGTTTAAAGAAGTACTGAACCTGTTTTGGATCGATCTGCGGTCTATCAACATACTCAATTACTCAACAGGTAACTGCCAAATTAAAGGCAACATTTGAGCAAAAGAGGGAGCCTTAAACAGGTGCAGTACCGCGGGTGTCCATCAGGGGGTGCCACAGCTGGTACCGGTAGATAGGCCAAGTCCCCCCGGCCTGGCTGGGACTCTCCTAGCCTGGGCCATTTGTGTCCCCCCCCTCCAGTCTCCAGCCATGTGCTCTGGATGAATACATAGGTCCTGAATGCAGTGGCAGCACAATCAATATTCCGTCCCATATGGGAATTTAGAGAGCCCCTACTCTAATCTAGAGATTGATGGCTCACTTAAATTCCTGGATATTGATACACTGTGAGGGGTACCTTATTATTATTATTATTATTAACAGTTTCTCTTGTTGTTGTTGTTTATTGTTTATTTTAATACGTATGTATTTATTAAAATTTTATTTTTTAACTGTGCAAATGCATCATCAGTTACATGCTGCAAGGCTGTATGGGAAAGTGTGCAACCCTGATCGATTTTTTTTTCATTGTGTTAGTCCTGGCTGCACACCACTTTACTGTAGGTCCTGCCCATGAGAGACAATCCCCCAAACTCTCATTAAAAAACGAAAAAAACACAAACAGCCTGAGGAAGGTCAGGACACCGAAATGTTGCTGCTGTTGCTCAGAGAAATGAAATCACTTTCTTACACTAAGAAGTGTTGTGCCCTCATTCTTTAATTTATCAGGCTGAAATGATTTACCATAAATCAACATAACTTTAACCGACCTACACATGATGACTGATTATTTTTTATATTTTTTCATATTCTGAATAACCGCCGAAGAAGTTAACAATGTGAGGCTTGACCTGGCATACAGGGACAAATTGAGAGGACAGCAAACAGTGTTTCGTGGGGTGATTCACATAGGTTGCCTTTTTGTAAACTATGCTGGATGTGTGTGTTTGTCTGTTTGTGTGTGTGTTCCCATGTGTTGCATATCACCACAAAATATTGAGATTATGCTGAATTTAATACAATGCATTAATGAGATTTCCTCAAGACTATTTGTTTTAGATAAACTTAATTACTAAACCATTTCCCAAACCATCCTGGGACTGAGAGTGTTACTCCACTGTTAATTTGCTTAGTGCTCTTCCTTTGGATGCAGAGCAATTCCTTTTTTTTTTTTAAACAACAACATCTCAGTTCCTCAAATCTCCAGTTTGAGGAAAAAGCTGCAAATGAGATCACATCAGTGAATACACTCAGTGGATAATGGAGACTGTTTGGGCGCATTCAGTTTGATTTGTCAGATTGACATGGGGCCAAGTCAACAGCTAATTAAGCTATTACCAACAAAGAAACAGCAAAAGAGCAAGCTTTCATATAACAACTGCTGTTTACGTCCTCTTTCATACCTCATAATTGCCACCGAATAGAATCCCTCACTTTGGTGTCTACAGGTGACTGCAAACATAAAGGAAACACTTGAGTAAATGAAGGGTTCTGGTGGCTCTGTTATAGTGTGTGTGTATTTTCCTGGCATGGTTTAGGTCCACTCAATCCCTTAGAGGGCAAGGCAAATGCCAATAAATGCAAAACTGGATATCTTAGTCATGTTGTTGGTTAATCCCAAATACAGAAAGCAAAAGGATCTCTGTATTGATGAAAAGACAGACCTGTTGTTCCTAACCGAAGACAGGAAGGTTTAATTACACGGCCAGCTGCGGGAACACAAGCATGTTACAAAATGTTCAACAAAAGGTACTTTGTACTGTGGTTTTATGCAGTGTGAGAGGTACATTTGCATACATGCATACATGCACTTGCATTCCATTATATAGGGCCCTGCCTGATTGGGCCAGAGACACTATTGACTATAAGACATTGCCTGGCTCAGCCAGACATTGGAGCAGCATCTATGCTGTCTCTAAAACACAAATCTCATCTGTGTGTTCTCAGACCAAATGTCATGTTTTATATATATATATATGCAGTATGATAAAAAGGTAGCCTGGCTCTTTATCTCTTGGGAGCCGCTAAAGCTAAGAAAACTACAGTTTGCAGCAGCCTGCAGTCCCACACCTGAACCAAGTGAAACAATGAGGACTCCTGGCAGCTGACATCAATTTGGGGAGATATATAAATTACTGTTTTATGTCACATGGGGGAGGGAGTAGGTTGGTGTATTGGAGTGGATGAGAGTGGATGAGAGTGGATGAGAGTGGATGAGAGTGGGTGAGAGTGGGCGAGAGTGGGAATTGTTTTGGATTACTGCTTGAATTGTTGTTTGAATTGAAATTGAATTGTTCTGAGAAACCTGTTTGTGCATCGACTTTGGATTGTTTGAGGAGCTATACATATATACACACACATACACAATTATATTTGTACAGTATCATATTGGTGCTTCCACATTGTTGGCCGCTCACTATACATACACACACACAAACACAGACTTCAGAATACCACTCCTTTATGGGGAGGCCAACTGAAACAGGTGCCAGGAATCCTTATGTCATGGTAGGTAGCTCGTATCCTTACCAAAACCCACAGGGAGAGAGTCTGGCCCAGATATCTAGTAATAAAGCTCAGAAAACTACCGAGACACTGGGAGGAGTAGTACCACTAAGATTGAGAAAAGCTAGCTTGAAGTTACAGAAACAGGAGGCAGAGTGAGCAGGAGGGGCGAAATGTGTGATTTTAATCAATGGCCATATTGGGCAACAGGTCACCCATGGGACTTCCTGCATTCTGGACTTCAGAGTCTGCTACAAAGTAGCTAGCCAAATCTGCAAGCAGCATTTTCTTCTGTGTTTTCAGGAGGTTAAAACAGCACTGCAGCAGTATCTGAGTTTGGAAGCAGTATCCCCTCTCATGTGATACTAGAGAATTTATAGTTTTTTAGTGAATTTTCCAACTCCCTTTGCAGACACCTAATACAGAAATCAGCCCTGGGGCTGATAGAGAACTCTTTATTTATGCCTGGAAGCCCTAGATATTTATTGTAAAATCATCTACGTTTTATACGTTTTGCATTAAGGATATCATTTTTTCTTCATTTACGGAGGAGAACATGTTCACCCTCTGGCTGTTTTTGGAATAGATTTTTTTGGGAGCGAGCTCATGAACATAGATATTTAGATCGTAAATGTGGCTACAAATGGCATGAGGAAACCTACAAATAATTCACCTCATTTCATTGTAAATGCAATCTTTCTTGTCTTTATTTATCCTGCAAGTTTCCACAAAGGGATCAATACACAATATAGAAGTCCATTTAACCTATACAGTACCAGTGGGGGTGCACACCGAGTATAACCAGCAGTGGTTATCCATGGCAACAAGCAAATCCCGTTTTACTCATGATATGCATTTTCTTCTTGCCTATCATTGACGGTGAGTTTAAACTTCACAATACCCTGTGCGTTGTAAGACATTACAAAGACATTGTAAAACGAGTGAAATCCCTTTTGATTAACAACTGTTCAACAACAATCTTCAAAAAACTGCTAATAAGTCAAAATGGACCACATCCAGTATAGTGTTATAGCCATTTGACCGCTCAGGAAGGTAAAATGTGGACAAGAACAAGTTGTTGAAGTTCACAAAAATAAGTGTGTGTGTGTGTGTGTGTGTGTGTTATACTGTAAATACATCAGCAATAAGCTCAATGCAGTAAAATACATGACACTGCACAGTGATCAAAATCAATGTTTATTGAATGCTTTTTTTACACAGTGCCCTAAATATTATCATAGTTCAGGGACCACATTTTCAATATACAGTATGTATGTATATACCGTATATGTATATACATATACTTTTTTAAATTACATTCCTAAAGGTAAAAAGTGTTTACATCTTAGGTTCCTTTTCAGTTACATTTTGATATTTTTTTCCTGGACTTTCTGAAACACAGTGCATAAGCATTACACTATCATTCAACGCTCTTACAGTGAACTGATGTTTTTTTTTACATTTTTAGTGGTTTTATTATGCATGGTGATGAAACAAAATGATCTCTTTCACAACATACAGAAACTGCCTTTAAACTGGGTGCCAGGGCCGATACTGACAGATAGGCCCAGCCCTCCCCTTTCCAACGACCCCCTCCCCCCACGCCCAGTTGGGATTCTCCATGCCCAGACCCGTGCCATTTTAGCATCCCCCTGGTTTCTTTATTTTGACAGTTACCTGTAGTTTGATCAGTGATCATAACACTGGTCTATAATCAATTTTTTTTAAAGTTAGTTGACAATTAAATGAAAGAGTAAGTATTAATTCCCATTGACATTTGATGAGCAAACTAAACCTTGAATTGTCTGCGTTTGTGAAGAAAAAAAAAAAAACAAAAAACAATTGCACTTCTTTTTAAGCTGAAGTTAAGAACAGATATTGATTGAATCCAGGCCTTTACAATATAATGTTTGAAAGCCTGTCAGATGCTATATCTCAAAGGGGTCTGAGAAGCACAGTTTATTTCAGAAACAAAAAATTAAGAAGAAACCTTTGATCTATCAAATGCCAAAAATGTATTGACTTTACAGTTGGCACAAAGGCTGCTGCTAGTTCTGTCTGCTACTTGAGAAATGCATTGTGGGAACCTGGAGTATATGCAGTGATTGGACTGTCCTCTGAGTCATTGTGTGCTGTGTTTGTTTTGCTTTTGTGAGGGCTCCACCATAAGCAATAACTTTCAATATTTTATTATTTCATTAACTTGATGGCCTTGGCTGTTTAAACACGAGCTAAAAAAATAACCATAATTACCATCAATCAAATACAACCTGCCTAGCAAGCATTACATTTGTTTTCTTTAGTTTTTTATTTTAATTTTTTTCTTATACAAGTTTCAGCTTTTTTTCATTTCATGAAATTCATATAATTTTGCTCTTGAAGGTGAAATGTGCTATTGAAATGGCATATACGTGTTAGGAGGAACATTTTAGGAGGAATCCATAGCTGAAGAGACAGAGGCTATAAATAGTTTCATTCAAGGGCGTTGGTGTCCCACGATGCCCTGCGCAGCTTCAGAGAGCAGATGAACTGTTGTTGTCCCTACACTGTGGTTTGTGTCTTCCAATTAAAAGGCTGGCTTGTCCACTGACAGGACATATCCCACCTGAACGATCAATTGTCTTCAATTGGTTAAACTGCAGCACTGCTTTGGAATGAAGAGAGATACAAACATAGAATACAAAAATTGGCATGTCAGATTTATAACACATAATTGAAAATGGGTTCCCACAAATCATGTACAGCATGTATTTTGCAGTTACACATTTCTTCTGAATTGAAATTACTTTTTGGACATTAGTCTGTACTTATACTTGTCATTCATTTTATAGCACTTTACCACAGAGGACAGTTTTAATTGTTTCCATGGGTTAATATGAGGACACAAGTTAATTAAAAATATTGAAGCATGCTGCACATCGGTCCGTTGAACATCCATTTTGGGTGCAGTGTCTGGCCCGGCACATTAAGCTAAGTGTGTGTTTTACTGTTTTATTTATGAAACAGATGGTAGCCTTTACAAACTGAAACAAGCGGAAAGAAAATGAATGAATTAATGAATTTATGAAGCCGTCCCACCCACAGAATGAGGCACATCAATTTGGGAGGTAGTGTAGCATCACACTATGTGCCTCTATAGTGTGTGTAATTATTGTCACAATAGAGGTTTGACCTTTCATTGGTGATTGGTTTCTTTAGCTCCATCTAATCTTGTCGTATTTTCTGTCTTTAAAAAGAGGGGGATTGTTTCATGCCAGGCAAAATCAAGTCAACGGATGAACCATATTTCTCCCATGTAATATACTATATACCCTATAACACACAGTTTTTAAAAAAAAAATTCAGGATGTAAAGATGTACCATTGTTGTTAGTGGTTTTTTAGTGAATCAGTTTGTTAGTACACTTTTAAATAGTTAAGATGCAGAAGACATCTTATTTATTTACTTCATACCATGTGTATATACACTTAGTGGCCACTTTATTAGGTACACCTGTACACCTGCTCGTTAATGCAATTATCTAATCAGTCAATCATGTGGCAGCAACTCAATGCATAAAAGCATGCAGACATGGTCAACAGTTGTTGTTCAGACCAGAATAGGGAAGAAATGTGATCTAAGTGACTATGACCATGGATTGCCAGACGGGGTGTTGTGAGTATCTCAAAAACTGCTGATCCCATGGGATTTTCACGCACAACAGTATCTAGAGATTACAGAGAATGGTGCGAAAAACTAAAAACATCCAGTGAGTGGCAGTTCTGTTGGCAAAAACAGAAGAGCATCTCTGAATGCACAACATGTGGAACCGGGTTCCACTCCTGTCAGCTAAGAACAGGAAAGTGAGGCTACAGTGAGTCAGGCTCACCAAAACTGGACATTTGAGGATTGGAAAAACATTGCCTGGTCTGACAAATCTTGATTTCTGCTGCGACATGCAGATAGTAGGGTCAGAATTTGGCATAAACAACATGAATCCATGCACCCATCATGCCTTGTGTCAACGGTTCAGGCTACTGTTGGTGGTGTAATGGTGTGGGGAATGTTTTCTTGGCACACATTAGGCCCCTTAATACCAATTGAGCATAATTTTTATGCCACAGCCTACCTGAATCTTGTTGCTGACCATGTGCATTCCTTTATAGCCACAGTCTACCCATCTTCTAATGCCTACTTCCAGCAGGATAATACGCCATGTCACAAAGTACACATCATCTCAAGCTGGTTCCACGAACATGACAATGAGTTCAGTGCACTCCAATGGCCTCCACAGTCACCATATCTCAGTCCAAAAGAGTACCTTTGGGATGTGGTGGAACAGGAGATTCCCAACATGAATGTGCAGCCAACAAATCTGCAGCAACTGCGTGATGCTATCATGTCAACATGGACCAGAATCTCTGAGGAATGTTTCCAGCACCTTGTTGAATCCATGTCACGAATAATTCAGGCTGTTCTGGGGGCAAAAAGGGGTCCTACCCAGTACTAGAAAGTGGCCACCTGCCTGTCAGGGCCCTGGTCGAAACCCACATCTCTACCAGACCGGCCCTGGTTGTCAGCCTCGATCGGGGGCAGCATTTGGCTGTCCGCTCCAGGGGGAGGGGGTTGGGAGAGCCAGCTCAGGTCCGCCATGAAGCACGGAAAAGGAGTCTCCAAAAAGTTTTCCTGAAATTTAAGCAGTTCAAGTCCAGTGAATAGCCAGAAATGATACAAAGGTCAGCGGTAAACTGCCAGAGGTTAAAAAGAAAAGTTTAGGTTACCAAAAACTGAAAAATAATGTACATTTCAGAGTTATAAAAAAAAGATCCTTCATGGGTTAACGTGGGTTAACAGTTACCGACTCATCACGCTTCCTCCTCCATGTTTGACAGTTGGTGTCACACACTGAGGAACCATCCTTTCGCCTACTCGATGGCCTACAAAAACCCTGCGTGATGAACGAAAGATTTAATCGGCCCATAAGACCTTACAGTCTTCAGTAGTCCACTGGCAGTGCTTCATGGCCCAAGCCTCTTTTTCTTATTTTGCCATCTTAGCAATGGCTTTCTTACTGCCATTCGACCTGTCAAACCTGCAGCTCGAAGTCTTCTCTTCACAGTTGAAACTGAGACTTACTTGGACCACTGTTAAGCTGTGCTTGAAGCTGTTGTCCTGTGAGCCTCCTATCACACAAGCTGTTGACTCTCAGAAACTGATTGTGTTGTGGCTTTGGGTCTGCCAGACCTCTTCCTGTCAGAGTTTCCTCCAGTTTCCAAGTACCTTTTGATGGTGTAGGAAACTACTCACTGCCAAAAAATTAACATTATTTTTCAGTTTTTGGTAACCTAAACTTTTTTTTTTTTTTTTTTTTACCTCTGTACCATTTCAGGTTATTCACTGGACTTGAACTGCTTACATTTCAGTAAAAACTGGAGAATGGTGGTGTTCTAAAACATTTGACCGGTAGTGTATGTATATATATATATATTGCATATTCATTCATTCATGAAACCATCCATCCATCCATCCATTGTCTAAGCCGCTTATTCCTGGTCAGGGTCGCGGGGGGCTGGAGCCTATCCCAGCATGCGTTCCGGGCGAGAGGCAGGAATACACCCTGGACAGGTCGCCAATCCATCGCAGGGCACACACACCATTCACTCACACACTCATACCTACGGGCAATTTAGACTCTCCAATTAGCCTAACGTGCATGTCTTTGGACTGTGGGAAGAAACCGGAGTACCCGGAGGAAACCCACGCGGACACGGGGAGAACATGCAAACTCCGCACAGAAAGGCCCCCGGCCTGGATTCGAACCCGAGACCTTCTTGCTGTGAGGCGACAGTGCTATCCACTGCACCACCGTGCCGCTCATTCATGAAACAATTCTTGAAATATTCATTTGTTGTTTCTTATAAGTATTGTTTATATATCATGTTTGAGCTGAAGGAAGAACACCTGCTTAACGGACTAATAGTAATACTTTGGCCAGGTTGAGACAGACTGACTGAAATGCACAGTCACATCATTTCTCAAGACAGTACATATACACATACACGCACACATACACTCACACGCACATACACATGCACACTGAGGAACAAATGATACTTCTAAAAAAAACCTACAGATGAATAGGTAGTAACTGTAGACATTAATATCCAGTTGTGCCTAAACTGGCTTAGTTCCCAGCCTCCATTGCTGACACCAATTCCCTGTAACATTGTGGAAATGTTGTGAGAGTGTTATTGGCTCCATGGCTGACACCATAAAGGAGATCATTGCTGGATACTCATCTGTGCTGAAAGACATTCCCTCGTGGTCCTCCAGTGATGGATACACATCTGTGCTGAAAGACATTCTCTCGTGGTCCTCCAGTGATGGATACTCATCTGTGCTGAAAAACATTATCTCGTGGTCCTCCAGTGATGGATACTCATCTGTGCTGAAAGACATTTCCTCATGGTCCTCCAGTGATGGATACTCATCTGTGCTGAAAGACATTCCCTCGTGATCCTCCTCATGGACATTTGAGTTCATACTGGTGAGACACTTTCACATATGTCTATGGGTATGTGTGGGTTTTGCACACGTTTGAGAGCCTTCTCTACGTTTCTGTGTTTTTAGTTTGTGAGTGAGGGAGCACTCGAGAGACTGTTTGTATAGTAGGATACATGCGTGCCTGTGTGTGTGTTTGTACTGCGTGTTTGTGTGTGTGTGTGTGTGTGTGTGTGTGTGTGTGTGTGTGTGTGCATGTGTGTTTGTGCCTGCACTGCACTGGAGGTGTATGACTCATCCCTTTAGACACATTAGCCGATGCAGTAAACTCAGTAAACCACAGGGAGCCCCTCGTTAGAGCTTTCAAAATGGCCTTTCTCACAGCTTCATGCATAAAGAAGTTGTGCACAAGGCATCCAGATTGGATACCAATGCTGTTTGCCTGAACGCATGGCTAGGTGCCCAGTATGCTAATTCTCCACTCACAAGACCGCTGCTGCACCACTGCTTATTTACTGAGGGCAATTTCTCATGTTTTACTCATTTAGGCTCTTATGCACGCCTCTAGAGCATTGAAGTTTAATTACTGAGGGACAGAAATAAATGGGACATGAAAAAAGGAGAGTAAAAGCAAAACAAATGTTCAAAATCCACCTGAACGATAGATTTCGGCTTATTCACGTCACCAGAATGCACTTTAATTTAATTTACAGTACATGTTTGAAAAATAATAGGGTTAGGGTTAGGGTTAGGGTTAATTATAATCATAAAGTAAAGTGGATATAGATATGGAGTTGTCTTAGGAGAACACACACCTTGAAATTGTACTGTTCAATTAACTTTCAAACACATGGCTGGGCTAATTATGTCTTTATAGACAACTCTTGTTCTACAAACTTTGATACTTAAGAGTGCAATTGCTCCAGTGCCCCCCGAGGCATGTAGGTCATGTCTTCCCTTGTGTTAATTGGAAATATGTTCTCTCTCTTTTTAGGTGTTCACACTGCATCAAGCACTCAGTTGACCAGACATGTGTATGGTGGATAGGTGAGATAATGTGCTTTGGAAGGATTGCAATAGCATACAGACCTCAATAGCATTCAGCCCTTTTTAGCAGACTTCAGGACTAATTAGACATTTTATTTATATGGAAGGTTCATCTTTGTGAGAAACAATGGCCTTTATATTTTAAATATATATATTTTTTAATTATTCAGTTTCCCAAACCCCTCCCTTTGAACTGGGGGGAGGTGATGCTATATATAACTAAACAGTCTCTCTTGAAATGTAGACAGTACATGACATTTCACCATTGGGGGTGTTAAATTAAAAGTGCAGACTAGAATAAACTGAGAGATAAGATTAGCATCAGTAATGTCTCAGCTTGAACTTCAATGCATGCTTTTTGTTTTCCGAGTTTGCTTTGGCAGAAGTGAACAAAATGATCTCAGGGATGGAGTTTGAGGTCTATGGTTTACATTTTACATTTTACTCTTTCCAGAGCGACTTAGAAGATGTGCATTAATACATGGTAAGAACAATCATAGTTTGCGCAAGAGATCAGTGCAGTAATACAGCGATAGACATCGTTGTTGGCAGCTGCATACCATACCTGTAACACTGGGAAGGAAAACGTTTTTTTTGAGGAGTAAAAAAGTATTACTTGGGTTTAGAGGGAAATGAGAAGTGTGGGCGTGGAGTTTGTCAACATGGACATTGCTTCGGTAACACTGTTGCCGTGTTTACCCACAGCTTTGGCTCACCCTCTCAGCCTCTGATATCTTATGAGGTAAGTCAGCACAATTTTGAAAGTCTTCAATGGGTAATGTCTCATTATTAGTGTAGCATGAGGCAGCACTATAGAGGAAATTTAATAACTTGAATAAATTGAATAACCTTCTAATTAAGTGAGTATGCCAGCAAGGTGGGTCCTCATCTGGAATTCCTATGACACCTGGCCAAACAAATTGCCTTACAAGTGTACCTGTACCTACCTAAGTTCACTGTACAATTAATTAAAAATTAATACAAAAGGGCCTCCAGGGTGGTGTAGCGGTAGAACGTCCAACGGTTGCCCACTGCGACCGGGGTTAGATTCCACCAGGTCGCGCCAGTTTCAGCTCTGGCCGGGAGTGCCCCTAGGGGGTGGCAATTGACTGTCTGCCCCAGGGAGGGGAGAGGGATAAAAGCCAAATGAGCTCGATGCATATAAGAATGGCCCTGTGTGTTATACTAACAGGCTTCGGCTTAGATGGGTCCCGGCTCAGAGAACTACAGCAGTGAGTTCTCATATGAGGGAATTGACATGAAAAAGAGAGGGTATACTTGGATACTAAATTGGGAGAAAAAGTGGGAATAAACAGCAAAAATAGAAAATCTAAAAATTAAAAAAAATATGTATACGACCTGCATGAATTGGGATCAGCATTACCACCTCACCGGAACTTCTCCTGATTTCTCGAAGCAGCATTCAGAATTTTTAAATGCTGACACATCTGCTTTCTGCTATTCCACAGGTCACAAACATCCCCAAGCATCGATCTGAACACCAAACTACCGGCACAGTTTGAGGAAGCAGCGCTTCAATATTATTGAAGTTCTATTGATCATAAATGATCTAGTGCTAGTTAGCTAACGTTAGTTATGAAATAAAATGTGTTTTAATATAAGCGAGAGCTACTGTGGCCAATTTGTTAAATCCGCATAAATCTGTTAAATCTGGTTTGTTTGCTTGATTCAGTCTCAGTAGCGGATCCCTTCTGTTTCCCTTTCGTGGGTGTGTCAACGCACTCCGCCCGATTACTTAGGGAGTGTGGTCTCTCTCAGTGACTCTGTTGTCTTTATGTCTACTCCCACGGCTAAGCCTAAGATTGATCACTATCCGGATGTAGCATCTGGTCACCCAGCAAAGCCGTCTGCTCATTCGCCTATGATAACATTTCTGTATTGCATGCATACCATTATGCTCAGCTGTAAGTAGTCTACACACCATCCTTTGATGTCAACTTCCTATAACCTTCTTATGAGCAGTGTCGCTTTAAAGTCTCACAAGTGATTTAAAAAAAAAAGATTTCCTCCCTCCCTCTCTTAAAAGATATCCTATCCAAGTTTTATATAGTAGTCATGTTATGGATGGTGTCATTATATGCAAACAGACCTCAGAAAAGACAAGGAGACAGTAAAGTGATATAATGTTTTGTTCAAATACCAGGTGCGTAGGTATGGAGCAAAGTATAATAATTAATCTGATTTGGTTTGCTAAATATTCAACAACATACGTGGATAAGAGCTACAATATGCTACAGCTAAATATGAGCTACAAGTGTGTAAACTGCTTACAAGGAATGTGTCTACTTAGCCAATGAATCATGTTTCATAAAAATGATTTATAACCCTTAAAAAAACTAAGGGTATGCGCTTTCATGTGGCTAGATGTATCTATTGTAGCGGAACCCGGGGTGTTGAGTTGCAACTCCACTAATGATCAATAATAAAAGCGACAAACATGGGAAAATGCCAACCAGTTATGTTTATTTTCCTGGGGGAAAGGGAAGGGGAAAAGGGAAACAGGTAAAGTCCACAATTCTTGCTAGTCGTAATCCATAATCCAAAATACAAGTCCAATCCAGTTTCTCAAGCAGTCCAAAAGTCGGTACACAAGTGGGGTCCTCAAATAATCCAATTCAAAACACAGGCAGCAATCCAAAAAATACTGTGACACACTCTCCACAACACTCAAAACCACCAACCTACTCCCTCCCAGTGTGACAGGAATCAGTCCTTTTAATAGGCCTCCAAATGGCCTTCAGCTGTCTGTAGATTGGATGCGCTCCACACGTCCAGTTCGGCCATATAGAGAACCAGCGTCCCACCACGTACCTCCTGTCAATCACTAGCCCATGGGTTGCCTCCAGGCGGCTGCCATACTATGTATCTTAACAACATTGTGAGATTTGTAACCCAGTTAATTAAACAAATAATACATCCTAAAGCTGATTCCCTCATGCTGTTGTTCTCAAAATCTTGATTATTCACCTGAAAAGTAGGGCAGAGGGGGTGTAAATTAGCTGGCTAATCATCACAGCGCAGATAAATTGGCGAACAAAGACAGGCTGAGAAAAACTAAAAACAAGGTCTTCGCAGGAAAGTGGTAACCCCGGGCTACCTGAAAGGCTCAATCAACCCGTCTCCCCCACTGGCTGCCAAGCAAAAGCAGGGCTGCCGACTGAGTTCTAGCAGTTTCCAAAAGTTTGCAAGCATCCACGACAAAGAGCCCTTTATTTGGTTCTGTAGTTGCTCCATTTAAGATATTTTAAATGAATATTTCAAGGTCTACAGCAAGCTGCAGCTCTCTGTACATCAGAGTGAGAATATGGTGTGAGGGAAATTTAATTTAATCCTGCAGTTACAGAATTTAGTAAATCATAAATGAATATTTCTGTATCCACAGCTTGGGTTTTATATTTCCGGATTCCGGACAAAGAATACGGTGCTGCAGATTGTCTGAAGACTTATGGAAGATGTATGGAAGGAAAATCCTGCAGGTACACAGAAGCCTTAGGGGAAAAATAAGAACAAGATGGAAAAACTGAAAGGCAGGGCATGGTCATTTCATCACTGGCCCTTCATGTCCTGAAATGCAGTCCCTCAGACTGCAGTGGATTCATTTATCAACAGTGAATAATCACACGTTGGTGCAGTTATCGGTACAGCGTGGGGGTTTTTTCTTCTCCATTTTTCCTCGCAAGGATTCTACAAAGCCCGACGTCTGGTTTTCCAGCTGAGATCGCTCAGTCTCCTTTGGCCACGTCATTCCATTTGATTCCCTTGCCCATGGAAGACATTTTGGGCAGTTTTTATGTGTTTTCTGAGGCACAATCAGGCTGTTCCATTTCTCAGCAGTTTCACCCTAGAAGCCTTGTAGAACAATTTCACAGATATCCTTTAGATGGCTTCCAATGTGCAGCATATGTTTTGAAAAACAGTGAGCAAAAACATTTATGTTGTTTCATGAGCTCCATGAACAGTACCATACATATATACATATTTATAATGTAATCAAAATAAATAATTGCATCATCATTCTATATTTTCTTCTTGTATAATAATATACCAGCGGCGAGGGGCCCCCAGGGAGGCCGGCAGGAGCCAGCGGCAAGGGGCTCTCAGGAAGGCTGGCCACAGCAGCGCATGATGGGCCCTCAGGGAGGCCGGCGACGGCAGGGCGCGTTGGGCCCTCGGGGAGGCCGGCGACGGCAGGGCATGATGGGCCCTCGGGGAGGCCTGCGTCAGCAGTCAATGAGGGACCCCTGCGTAGGCCGGCGACAGCAGGGCGCGTTGGGCCCCGGGAGGCCGGCGACAGCAGGGCGCGTTGGGCCCCCGGGGAGGCCGGCGACAGCAGGGCGCGTTGGGCCCCCGGGGAGGCCGGCGACAGCAGGGCGCGTTGGGCCCCCGGGGAGGCCGGCGACAGCAGGGCGCGTTGGGCCCTCGGCAGTGGCAGGCAAGGAGAGGACCACCAGCAGGCTCTCAAGGGCAGCCTGGAGAGTCGTAGTTGCCTGGGGAGCCTGGACCGGTTGTGGGCCCTCAGGGAGGCCGGTGACGGTGGTCTGTGGGGGTGCATGACTGGGTCTTAGGGCCTTCCTCCCCTCCTCAGTCAGGGAGAGGAGAAGCCGGTGGGCAGTGTCATTAATTGGTGCGTGACAGTGGGGCCAACGATGACCATCCCTTTCGCAACTTTCGCAACTTCCGCACCAATTGGTGTCCCGCACTGGGCACACAGACCCATGGTCTGGCTCCCCACACCACTCACAATAGAGGAAAATCCTCATCAGCTCCTCCCATGGGCCCCTGCCTCCGGATTCCTCCAATGGAAGGTCCACTGGAATGGCAAAGGACAGGCAGTGCTGGTGCCAGAGAAGGGGCTCCAGCACCTCCTTCCCACCCATAGGCTCTTCTGCTCGGGCAAAGCCCACCGCCAGATCAAGGAGGTCTGCCATCCACTCTTCCGGGCAGGCCTCCAGGTCCTCCCAGGAAACAGCCTGGCCCTCCCGGGGCCACTCCCAGGCTCTGGGCTTGGTCTGCCTCTTCACCTTGCGGCCCTTTCTTTTCGGCATTTTTTTCTTCTCTTTTTTTAAGGGGGAGGAAAAAAAAAACTCCCAATTTTTTACATTTTTTAAAACATTTTTTAAAGTAATTAATTAACGGAAAATCATCTTCCACTCACCACCAGGGACAATTAAAGTTGCCTGCATTCTCCACCATATGTAGCAAGGTGGCAGGTGGCCACCATGCCAGGTGGTGACTGGTTGAAAGACCAAACAAAAATAATGATGGTTTGATAGGCCAACGGCCAATGTATTCTCCTTATACAAAGTAATTCAAACAAAACACAAAAATAAAGCAGTTAAATCCAAAATTAGGTAATCAAGGGTAACAGTAACAAAAACCTGCACTTCTGCCTCCATGCCCGAAAAACTCTCCATCAGGCATGGCAGGCTGTGCTTTTATAATGGCCTAACGAAGGCAATGGCTCACAGCTGAGTTGATTGCTCATTAGCCTCAGGTGAGCCTGCCTGTAAGTGAGGCCGCTGCTGTCCAAAGCCCTGTAGTCCTCTCCAGGCTGTGGGAGGGAACAGGAGGACCTGCCAGCAGCCAAAAGGGAGGCACAGCCCTCTCTACTTCTCCCTCCACTTCTCCCAGTGTCACATAGCAGTAATGGTGATGGTGGCAGTAGTTGTAGTAGTAGACATGGAGGTGGAAGCAGAACTGGTAGTGATAATAGTATATAGTAGTAGTAGTAATTGCTACCATAATAGTAATATTAGCAATAACAGAGTTGCAAGCCCTCCTTTCTTTACTCTTTTGGCATGTGAGTATTCTGTACTGCTTACTGAACACCCTGCTTTCAAAGGTCTAACCTGCAATCTGGTTCTGAAGCACTGGCGCATGTAAGGACATTGATGGATGGCATTAAATCCTGCCTGCATGCCTGTATTGGATCTGTAGCATCCGTGCAAATTGTACTTGATGAGATGTGTAGGGAAAGTGACCTAATTCCAGAGGAGTGCACTCGCCAGTCTAATCAGAAATAAATGAAGTTCCCAGAGGAGCAGAGCGAGCAATCTCCAGCACTGAACCCTGAATTACCAGAGAATGCCGGGATATAAAGAACGCCCACACACGGGTTTAATGGTAATAAGGCCCAGTATTTCACCACAGCGTGTTATTCTCTGTGTCCAAATCAGACAGTCATTTTTATCACAGGCGTATTAATGTTAGCGATATATTATTCGGTACATAAAGGTCTTGCATACGAGTCATTCGAGTTATTCAAATGCAGGGAATCAAGTGGAGAAAAGGAACATGGATTGGTGTCACGTGTGGATTCTGGAGCGAGGGAGGCGTGTGTGCATATGTTGCCAATGTGTGATTTACTGTAATGTGCTTTAAAAGCCCCATTAAGAATAAAGTTATCGTTTTCTATCGTTTGTGAAAAAAAGCGCCATCAGAAATAACATAGTCACTGTCATTTAAGGACACTGAGAAAGTTAGTTATTAATGTATTCATGTATTCCCACCTACATATATGGATGCGAAGCAACCTTATCTTTACCTTAGGACCGTGACAAGTTGCCTCTACAGTCGATACTGCTACTCACTTCCAAGGCCTTAAATGTTCTGTCATCCGATAATCTCACCAAACTACTTATTCAGTTTCAAGTGCTACATTTTGATAATTGACAGGAATGTTTTGTTGATGTTATTGACGACAATAACAATGGCGACACCTCTTATTCTCCTCTCATCTTATTGTGCGTATACAAAATGCAGTTTGCAGTAAATTTACAGTGAACTTGAGTTCAAGATGGTGTTCAACATCAAACACGCACCAAAGTCCACTTCTCCTGGTTATGCGTTCATCTTGTTTCATGGTAGCAGAGCTTGGCATATACTTCATTGATTCAGATACAGTAATTCCAGTAATTCCAAGCTTTGCTGTAATGTTCAATTCTTGTTGTCTTTATTTAACATGTGCGTACATACGATCTAAACAAAGGGGCTGCAGGACACAAACCGGGATTCAAGCAACATTTATTATTTTAGTTTTTAATGAAGTTTTATTCTTCACAAATGCAGAACGGCGAGGTCAGCAAAATTGCATGCACCAGTGCTTGCATTTTCTTGTAAGTAAAAGTTAAGGACAAATGTTGTTTGAATCTGGACCGACAGTCTCAGAGTTGGATCGCTGGGTTTGCATTAAACGCACACTGAAAATCTGCATGTGGGAGACTGTGATTGTGATTAAACACTGCGCTTGTAATTGGAAGTAGGAGGAGAAAGAAAGTTTTCAGCAACTTCATTTTCCAGCCAAAAAAAGAAGAAAAGGAGAAAAAAACCTGCTTCCTGATATTTTTCTTTCTTGCTGACAAGGTTGCCTAGCAGGCCTCCAAGGTAATATTAGGGCCTGCTGAGTAAGGAATACATCAACATACAGGTGTCAGGCACAATGAACCACAGTGCAATGAGCTGTTGTTTGAGGAGCACCGGTAAATGGATTTACTTTGCCCTCTTTTTATATCTCATTAAAATATATTATCCTATTTTTAACTTTGCTAAAATTCACATTCACTCTATAGGGAACTGTAGTGGATCCAGAGGAAATTGAAATGGTAATAGAAAGCCTGCCATTCCTCTTAATAGAATGTGATTCAAAATGCTAAGTGCATATGCAATGATCGGATAACCTAAATAAGTCAGTGGCGATATTAAATAAACTTTAAAAATGTTTTGAGTCAATTGAGTTTTGAGTTGAAGTTTCTGAATCACAAACTTGTTTCTTTCAAAGTCAGCTGTCTGGAAACTTTGTATACTTCCCTAATGCCAAAATAATTTATTTGTGTATCTTATTGCTCAATGTCACTAAGAAAAGAATATTCCCAAATGTTGTATGGTATATGTTATTTTTGATAGCTTAATAGAATGTGATTCTGCTAAACCAATCATATAAGTTTCGGATAACCTAAATAAGTCAGTATATTAAATAAACTTTAAAAATGTTTTGAGTCAATTGATTTTGAGCCTGGTTGTTTCTTTCAAAGTCAGGCTGGAAACTTTGTATACTTCCCTAATGCCAAAATAATTTATTTGTGTATCTTATTGCTCAATGTCACTAAGAAAAGAATATTCCCAAATGTTGTATGGTATATGTTATTTTTGATAGCAATATGCTGTTTCCTAAGCTACTGTATCCAGGGCAATATTAGCCTGGTGTGTCAGGCGTATACCTCTTCGCTATAAGCTTGCCAAAAGCAGCGCCGTTGATTGATAACCCCACCCACTTTTCAGGATGTAACCAATCATATAAGCTCAGCAAAGTCGGGTCTATGGTGCCGGAGACAACAAAGTGTAATGCAAAATAACCACACAAAAAAAAAACTTCAGCCATCTCCATTTTGTGTGGAGCTTTAATGCTTTATCTGTGCTAGCTTGCGAAGACACAGCGAAGTGTTTGAGTAGTGAGAGGAGGCGTGTGTCAAATACGTAACACTTCAGTGATCTGACCCCCTGACAACCTGGCTACTGCTTCAGATTCAGATATTCTGCTACATTCTGAATATGTGCTCCCAGAGAGAAAGGTGTGAGCGTCTTGAGATCTCTTGAGATCTCACCGTCTGGGATCTGAGTCTACAGAGATATTTCACCCATTAGTGATGCACAGCTGATAATCTTCATACCAATGCAGTACCCGATTATCAGTCTGTCTGGAAGAGAGCTCAACAGGTGAAAAATAGGTAAAATAACACAGGTAAAATAAGACATTATTTCAAGGCTGTAACCATGGAGTCAACATTGGGGGGGACCAAATCAATTTATTTATATTTTTTATATCAGCTAGGCTATATATTGGGGGGGACATTTTGAGCATATCAATATATATGGTAATTTCGGCCTTGCCTCTGGGGGAAAAATGAGTCTGTTGCCATGAAAGCCATAATCCACTGAGACGATGATCCAGAAGTACCCAGGTTAAATATAACATGCTGACCCACCAACACTGCTGCTGCGTGTGTCCTCTTGTCTGTGTCCACTCTCCTGTGTCCTCTTGCCTGTGTCCACTCTCCGTTTCTTGGGGGGGAAACAGAAACACCAATTAAACAGAAAAAGGAACCACAGTTTTCTTTGGATCCTGGGATGTCCAGAACGTTCAAGACTATACTTCACAGAATGACACGTTTCGGATTTTCTGATCAAATTCACCTTTTCATCGTTTCACCTTGTCTCGCTTGCACATCCATGGGAATATGCAGAGCACTACAATCATGACATATTTGCACTAAATATCTAAAGTAGTCTTACAGATACATGATCTAATGCTTTAGACATGATTTCCACATGCTTCCATGTGCTGCCCATGTGTTGCAGCCTGTAGTGTAGTGTTTCATAAAGTTATTTTATTGTGCTGGGGGGTCCTCAGCCACAGTGGGGGTCATATTAGGGTGTCTTGAGAATAGGGTATTTGGGAACCCCCTATAGCAGGGGTCTTCAACTCCAGGCCTCGAGGTCCGCTGTGTCTGCAGGTATTTGCTCCAACCACGCACTACACCACCTGATTTAGAATAATTAGTTTACCTCCTTGGTCCAGGAGGCGAGCTAATTAGTGAAATCAGGTGGTGTAGTGCGTGGGTGGAGCAAATACCTGCAGACACAGCGGACCTCGAGGCCTGGAGTTGAAGACCCCTGCCCTATAGTGTACAGACTTCTGGGAAACGGTGTAGAATAGCCAGTGTTGGGGAAGTTACTCTGAAAATGTAGTTAAATTACCATTTACTCTACACTCGAAGTAGTTAAGCTACAGCAAAGCTACCATGGTGATAAAAGTAGTTACACTCAATTAGGCTACACTCAAACTACAAACTAAAAGTAGCTAACTACATTGAAGTTACTTAATGGAAAAAAACAACTGTGTACATAAATGGCCATTGCTTTACTTATTTTAACTTTATCTCTTCTAAATGAATTACGTTTAAGTGCAGATAATTACAAAGCACTGGTATATACCTTCAGCAGGAAGAGAGCGCTCCCTCTGATCCCACAGCAGGAAGAGAGAGAGGCACAGATTTATTAGGCTCACCATCCGGCTGAGGCTCCTTGTTTGTGGCTGCAACGTTTTGCCGAAGCTGACAATGTCCTAAGCTTAAGGGACTTGCCTTTGATACATTTTGATTGGATTTTGTTGAAATTCTAGTCACTGGCAGCAACATTATGAAGACAATATACATTACCTGCATATACCTGCATATTACCTGTCTCTGAGTTTGAGTTCCTCTTCATTGAGGCATACTTGTCGAATGATGTGCCTCTAGACATTATAGCATCAAGTGGTTGTTAATTTACTCGAGCTGAATGCACTTTCTGTAGGTCGATTTGGATAAAAGCGTCTGCTAAATTGTTGTGTTGTATTGTATTGTATTATCACATGGCTTTAAAACACTGGCATGTGCTTCAAGGTGATGCACTCTTGATAGACGCTTTTAAAGATCAACTGCTAGCAACCTAAATATATGCGTACTGTCAATATACTAAAAGCGTTAAGTGTTAAATACACCCTGTTAATGGAAACTTAGTAAAGACCAAGAGCTTTATCACCTGCAACACCAGAGATGTTATTTATATGATAGTGTCCTTGTGGAAAGATGTACATTGGAGAAACTGCACGTCCGCTTAAGGAACTGAGTGAAGCTCAGTCAGAAGAGGTGATGTTGCTAGGGTCCTGTTGCTAGACATTTTAAAGAAGCGAACACATTTCCACATTTTACTTTATAGATATTGAGCAAGTCACACTTAACAATGGTGGTGGTGTCATCAATTACTTTGTAGAGAAAAAAATGAGAGCATTTTGGATTTTTCATTATAAAAGTTTATTTATTTACAGTTTTATAAGGTTTATAAGGCATGAAGGATGATTTTAACATTAAAGATTATTTTTAAACATGTTTTATGCAGTAGCGTTTTATAGTTTTAAACACATTTAAACAATTTTCATTTTTCAACGTATTAGCCTATCTTTTATGAGAGAGAGAGAAAAAGATATGCTATATGCCGGTTATTGGTTTTAATTGGTTATTGGCGTACTGTCCTGTTGGTGTGGCTGCTTGGGATGACAACCAGATGGCAACATGGTAGCATGCGGGCCTATGAATCCGTGTACAGCCATCCGCTGCTGCCATTCACAGTGAACGCAGCTGGTGCAGACGGACTGCAGGATTCACCCCGGTTTGGGAGGGCCCACGGCAACACATGCACCATCTGGCCCAGAACACCATTCAAAGACAGCCTTTAAGCAGAAGCTTAAAATTTGTGAACGAGTTGTCATTATCAAATTAAATCAAATCAAATGATCAAACTAAGAGAGAAATAGATAGATATATACATATAAAGAGAAAGAGAGAGAGAGTTTAAGCTTTGTCCAGGTCGTCCTCCTCCAAGAGGGTGTAACCCTTCCTTCTAGAAAATACCGTACGCACGAAGCGTTTAACCCTCTTCCATACAGAGGGCTTTGATGGTGCTGCTGGTGGAGACACTCCCCCCTCAGCAACAGCGGTGGCCAGAGAGGCAGACACCTCCCACAGTATCTTTGTAGTGCTGTTCCTCAGACGTTTCGCCAGCCTGTTGAGAAATGGGCGCTTCTGCCCCTCCGCAACACTCTGGCCTCCTTCTCCCGCGTCTTTAGCAGCGGCGGCTGCAGGAGCAGCACGCACCTCCGTGATCGCGTTGGCCTCTCCTGCCTCAGCGACAGGAACCGCGTTCACCGCTGCAGTGGTGGCCTTTACCTCTTTTACAGTGGGACATGCGACTGCCCCCATACCTCCCACCATTTTAGCAGACACTATTTATCCAAAGTTGAGAGAGAGAGAGAGAGAGAGAGAGAGAGAGAGAGAGAAAGAGTCTAAACATACAATAATGGTTCAACGTGTGCCATTTTAGCTTCATCTTTTTCCTTGGAGGCTTCAGCCTCGACAGTTCTCAGGTCGACATCCTCTAAGAGGGTGTAGCCCTTGCTTCCAGAAGTTGCCTTAGACTTCAGGCAGCGTTTAAACCTCTTCCAAAGAGAGGGCTTTTTAGACTGCTGACGGGAGTGGCGAGAGAGCCAGACGCCTCACGCCATGATCCTTTTAGCGTCTGGCCCTCCGCGACACTCAGGCCTCCTCTCCGTCGGTGTTACCTGACTCTTCAGCGGGGCGGTGGCATCATACATCGTCGTCATCATCATGTTTGGTTCTCCTGCCTCCGCAGGAATCATGTTTGGTTCTCCTGCCTCCGCAGGATCCATCTTCTCTGCCTGGGCGATGGCCCGGTTTAAATGGACAATCTGCACCACCAGGCTCCTAATCTGGTCCTGCGGACTCATCAGATCCATTTGTGCAACCTCACCATACATCGTCGTCATCATCATCACGTCCGTCACGAAGGCCAGGAGGTGAGAATTGAGCACCTCTGCCCTCCAGGTCATAAAGAGCCACATACTGTGGGCAGAAATCCCAGCGAGGGAGCTCAGATCCTCGACGAGGCGGATCAGCTCCGCAACACTGGGATTCAGAGTGCAGGGTGACATCATTATCCTCCCGTCGTTATCAAGTATGGATTTGATGACCAATCGGGGAGTCGATGCGGTCAGAGTGACTCGCTCCCCGATTAAATGGACAATCTGCTCCACCAGGCTCCTAATCTGGTCCTGCGGACTCATCAGATCCATTTGTGCAACCTCACCATACATCGTCGTCATCATCATGATTGGTTCTCCTGCCTCCGCAGGAACCATTTTCTCTTCCTGGGCGATGGCCACGCCCACTTCGGCGGCCACTCCCACGACCATTTCGGCGGCCGCTCCCACGGCCCCGCCCACTTCATTAACCATGGCGGCGGCGGCCTTCGCCCCTTCCTTCTCCAGCCCTCCCACTTCCTTCTCCAGCCCTCCCACAAGGCCTTTCTTGGCCCTCACGTCCGTCACGAAGGCCAGGAGGTGAGAATTGAGCACCTCTGCCCTCCAGGTCATAAAGAGCCACATATTGTGGGCAGAAATCCCAGCGAGGGAGCTCAGATCCTCGACGAGGCGGATCAGCTCCGCAACACTGGGATTCAGAGTGCAGGGTGACATCATTATCCTCCCGTCATTATCAAGTATGGATTTGATGACCAATCGGGGAGTCGATGCGGTCAGAGTGACTCGCTCCCCGATTTAAAGCACAATCTTCTCCACCAGGCTCCTAATCTGTTCCTGTGGCGTCATCAGATCCATTTGTGCAGTTCAGTAGATAGTCTGCGCTCAGTTAAGTTGATAGTTTGCGCTTGCTGAAGATTCTTCTACCAGTGACTACTTACCAAAGTCTCTTCAACAAATTACTATGTCGGGTTGTTCTCGTTTTATAGCCTACACATTTTCATGGTTGCGTCACAGTAGGCCGTGGCAGGCTATTACGTCACAGCCCCATCTATTCTGAAGTTCGGAGACAGCGCAGAACAGTGTTAGCCGCATGGCTAGCCAATAATGAACGTTTACACGTTGTGAAGTTGTACAGTTCGTTGTCTCACGGAGTATAGGCTTGCTTTTTTACGATAGTCCATTGACACACAAGAGCCATGTTTATTACCATATGCCAGTTAGGTAGCTTTATAAAGTGACAAAACAACTGGCTGACTAGCTTGCTACAACACCGGCAGCTGGAACTAGCTAAACGTTACGAGTCGCTGGTTATCGCTGACTATTTGACTAATGACAATTCAATTACGGATTCCTAAAAAAAAACAACCACGAAGCAAAACTACCTTTTTGCAGTAGCATGTAGAACATATATCCACATTGTTATTTGTGTAGTTCGCTAACTGCCATGCCGTTTCCGAACTAACTTGCGATTGCTTAAATTCACATTTTTATTGGGAGATAATGACACGCTACTAGATCTAGCCTATTAATAATAATAATAATAATAATAATAATAATAATCTGTGTCTAACATGTATACGTTTCCAAACATCGAATATGTCCACTGAGTAGGCTAGTGCTGTTTCGGTAAAGGACAAGAGAGGTCTCGTCAAACATGTTTTAAATCATGTCTGTTGTGCAGGCGGTACGGGACATACGCGTTGATAATATCGTTTTATTAATTTAATTCAAACTCGTTTGAACAGATTAGCCTAACGTTATGAAGGCAAAGTTGTAGAGATGCTTACCTTTGCACCTTCGACTGTAATATTGGACAATTGTCAGTTCGCGGAGGTTTCTCAAAAATAGTTAAAGCCTACTTATTTCATGTTTTTTGTTTGTTTACGTTTCCTCTGATAACTGGCACCAAAAATCTAGGCCTAGCCATAAACTACCGTACTACCTGACTTCATTACACAACTTAATTCCTTTGCTTTGATCTCCATTCTTTTCAGTGGAAAGGTGGAGACTAAACTAACTAGCTGTCACATAATATGAAAATATTTATTTAATGTGCGCCCCTCCAAGAGAAAATAGCACTGAATCTGAACGAGTGCTCAAAGTTGGCACTTTGCAGCCCCGCTAGTACGTTTGCTAGGTGAAAATTTCTCGTTGATGTTTAATGAATGAACCAAAGCCACAAACTCTGTTTTGAGTACAGAAAACCCGAAACCCAAGTTAAACATTCAACTTAGCGATCCCTTTAGCTAACGTTCTTAGCCAGAGTTGCGTGGTAAAAACAGCAGATAAATTAGCAACCTAATGTTAGCTAGCTAACTACTCACTGCTTGAATGTGTCTTCCACACCCTGGTGTCTTCCACACGTTGAGCAACTTCTGCTTTGGTTGGCATAAAATGCATTGAAAGTGTAACTTTCTCATTTTTTAAAATTAGTTTCATGTATGGCGATAGGTATGGCCATGCTGGTTCCACCTCCTCGTCTATGATTAGCCAAGAGTACCGCTGCACCTTCTCATCAAACTACATCAAACAGCTGCGTTCAACCTGTCACATGACATTTGATATTTTTTGTTTAAAAAAAAGATAATAAATATAATAATACTGTTGCTGGGGAGATGTAAATTGTAACTTTTGTCCATGCTGCCCCGCTACTTGACGAAAACGGTAATTGAACTACTTGTAAACTACTCGATTTGGGAAGTAATTAAGATAAGATAAGATAAGATCAACTTTATTTATCCCCATTGGGGAAATTCTGTGTCACACACAAAGCTCCAGTATACACATAGACAATACAATAAGGCAACATATGTTAAACGCAACGGCGCCAATATACATTTATATACAAAATAAAATAATAAGTTACAGTTAAGAGCAGGTAGTGCAAAATGCAAATTGCAACTGAACTTTTTTTTTGTCTCTATTTTAAAACAACAGTCTCTAGCTCAACAATATTCATTTTCAGGGAATTAAATGAATACTTGGTGTTCTGGGTACCACCGGTGTTTTACCCCTTCCCCCCAATCTCACTCAGATCCATTTCACTCAGCCAGTCGAGTTTAGCTGCATTGTACAATCTAATGGCAGTGGGAATAAAGGGTTTTCGGTGTCAATCTACCACTGAATGAGCTCTTCTGCTTGACCAGGGTGGCGTTCAGCGGGTGTGTCTTGTTGGCCATGATTTTTCTGAGTTTGATCAAAATCCGTCTCTCTGTGATGATTGTCAGTGAGTCCAGTCCAATCCCCATCACCGACGCCGCCTTCTTGACCAGCTTGTCCAGTCTGTCCACATCTGCCGCCTTGATGCCTTTACCCCAGCACAACACCGCGAAGAAGATGACGCTGGTAGAACATGTTGAGCATGGTCCTGCACACGTCGAAGGTTAGGAAGTAAAGCCGGCTCTGTCCCTTCTTGTAGACAGCATCCATATTGCCACTCCATTCCAGTCTGTTGTCCAGATGCACCCCCAGATACTTATAAGACTGGACCACCTCCACATCTGTGCCCAGTATGGAGACTGGGGTCAGCTGGGCCTTCTTCCTTCTGAAGTCCACCACCATCTCCCTGGTCTTCCCCACGTTGAGCTGCAGATGGTTCCGAGTGGACCAGTCGCAGAAGTCATTCACCAGGCCTCTGTACTCATCCTCCTGCCCATCCACTACACGTGCGACAATAGCCGTGTCGTCTGAGAACTTCTGCAGGTGGCAAGTCTCAGAGTCATACCTAAAGTCAGATGTGTAGATTGTGAACAGGAAGGGAGACAGGACAGTCCCCTGTGGGGCTCCCGAGCTACAAGTCACCATCTCAGACACAAAGTCCCTGAGCCTCACATGTTGTGGCCTGTCTGTCAGGTAGTCCATAATCCAGGTCACCAGGGGGGCGTCGACCTGCATCGACCTCAGCTTATCTCCCAGTAGCGAGGGCTGGATGGTGTTGAAGGCACTCGAGAAATCAAAGAACATGATTCTCACCGCACTGCCAGCCCTGTCTAGATGGGAGTGAGCCCTGTGTAGCAGGTAGATGATGGCGTCGTTCACTCCTATGTGGGCCTGGTAGGCAAACTGCAGCGGGTCCAGTTTCCCCACCACGAGGGACTTCAGGTGACCCTCTCCAGGGTCTTCATTATTTGGGATGTTAGTGCCACAGGTCTGAAGTCATTGGGGGCTTTTGGTTGTTTCTTCTTTGGGACAGGAATGATGCGGGACGTTTTCCACAGCTCAGGTACCCTGCCCGTTCTCAGACTCAGGTTGAAGAGGTCAGCAAGGACAACACAGAGCTCATCCGCACAAGTCTTGAGCAGCAAAGGGCTGATATCGTCAGGACCGGCAGCCTTGCCCGTGTGTAGCTTCCTCAGTTCACATTTCACCTGGTCAGCCGTGATGATAAGTCCTGGGTGGGTGCCTGTCAATTCCGGTGGGGTGGGGGACAGGGAGGGAATGGGGGAGAGCGGCTGGATGATTTGAGTGTCCGAGGTGGTCACTGGGGCCGAGAGGCGATTGGGCCAGGGTGCCAGGCCAAGCCTGATGAAGTGTTCATTCATCTCATTGGCCCTTTTCAGACTCCCCTCCTCCTCACCGGTGGCCAGTTTGTAGCCTGTGATCGATCTCATTCCACTTCACACCTCCCTCACATTGTTCCGCTGGAGTTTGTCCTCTAGCTTTGCTTTGTGGATGTTCCTCCCCTCCCTGGAACTAAACTACCACACTTTACTGGAAAATGTAGTTAAATCAGTAATGCTGCTCCCCAACACTGCGGTTTCCCCTGAAGTCAGTGGAAACAAGAACGGTACCTAGAACCAGAACTAGCATTAGTCCCTTTTATTTCCCGTTAGGTCTAGTTCTTGTTTTTTTATGCTATGGAAAAGGGCCTTGATGCTTTAGGTCAAATTGTGCAGGCACGTTAACACGGAAAAAATAAATAATAATAATAATAATGCAATGTAATAAACCAGTCTGTGACAAGTCCCTGATTTTCCTGCTTTGGAATTAGTTTCATTTTAACATTTGTTTCCCCCACACATACTTGCTTTATCTGCGCATCACATCCACACTGGCCGCCATCATGGCTCTCCAGGGCTGGAGTTTCCTGCTCTTGAGGGCAACATTCCTTCAGCTGTTTGTTTAAGTTGTAAAGACTACTGACTGGAATGGGTTTAAATAGCTTCTAACATAAAGAGAACACACGCTTAAATGTTGCTGGAGTGCAGAACTACACAAAGATGTCCATAAACACATTTTAAATAAATCCTTTTTTGGAAAGGAAAGTAGGAAACGTAACACTAAAAACTTAAGAAAGAAAAAACTGAACTTTCCCAGATGAAACCTGCGTGACACATTCAGTTCCACTTTCTCAGAGAGTAAATCCCCGACACATGCCACTGCTGTGAAGCTCACACAGAGAGAGCTCGATTCAGCCACAGAGAAAGAGCTTTACGCTTCTCGATGTGTTAATGAGTGAATCCTCTAACCCAGGGGTAGGGAACTGTGTTTATTTTCACCAATTACCCAGGCTAATTAGCTGTGTGCACCAAACGTCGGTTAATTTGTGGATTAAATCACGGTAAAAAGGTTTCGTATTGGGGTACAACAAGTCTTCTGCTATCATTCACGTGCTTATCGAGAAATTTAGCTTAGATGTGAATGATTGGCTAAATTTATGGCCAGAAGTTGGGAGTTATGTATCATTATATGGACCTGTTGTTGGGACTCAGTTTGAGGCATAATTTTGTTGAGAAGTTGGTTAATTCTTACTATAGTTAAGTATTTTTGGAAGGGTTACTGTTTGTTTTTGTACCCATTATTTTGCCATATATATATATCGTGCTGCTTGCTTACTGTACTATTCCTCTGGGCAAGGCCGTAACCATGGAGTCAACATTGGGGGGGACCAAATCAATTTATTTATATTTTTTATATCAGCTAGGCTATATATTGGGGGGGACATTTTGAGCATATCTGAATATTGGGGGGGATGTGTCCCCCCCAATATATATGGTAATTTCGGCCTTGCATTATTTACCTAGTGAAGTTAACCGAATTGTTAATAATTATAGGGGAGACTGTCTGGCTTAAAAAAAAGAAAATTGAGTAATTCCTGGCCATTTTTTGATGTTCTTACATTGGGAATCCATTGTGCATACTGTAAGCATCCAGGAAACTTTCAGACTTTGCTATGAGAATTGAACATATGCTGCCTTTGTTTATACAATACAGAAAGTGTTTTAATTATATCACTGTACAATCGATTCATTTATATGCAATACACTCTGTGCAGTGGTCTGAAGTCATAATTGCTATATGTCCCAACTTCTGTGGAAATAAAAGAAAACAGACTGTGAACATGGCTGCTTAACCCTCTGAGGTCCGTGCTAAGCTTTGAGATGGTTTTTGATTTTGGCATGGTCTGATATTTTTCTCAATTTCATCAACTTAACACACACTCCAAAGTGTTTGATATTTTTATTTGAAGGACAATCACAGCTACATTTGTATGCCGTCAATAGTTTGGTCAGTATCATATGCAGCTTGTAAATAGATCTACAAACACACAAGTTAAAAATAGTTAATTTTTCTGCTGTCACAAAAGTTGTGAAAGCACACACTAAACTATAGTGACGAATTGTTTTGCCAATGTGCGTTTGTCCATCAAGGTCTTGGTTATGTAAGGGTGTGAAAATAGTTTAGCACATCTGAGATCTAAATAGCTAAAAACCTGTTTTTATCAGAACTGGTCACATTTATTTCAGGCTGTGGGAGGGCTAAATGCTAAATACCTGAATATTCATTATTCATTGTCCACACCTCTAAGATCTGTCAGATGGGCCATCTCTCTCTCAAAGGCCATCAGAGTAATCAAGTCAGTGAGCCATGCAGAAGACAGAAAAAAAAATGCTTTTTTCATTTTGGAAGATTTATTTAAAACAGAACACAAACTACAGTAGGATATACAGGGGAATGCCACATATTACAAGTCATACAGCCTAACAATAATGCACATAGCATCCTCCTGAGACCCAAGGAAGGCCTCTTTAGAGTTAAAACAACAACTCACAATTTAGATTTTAAATGGCTAAGCAATATTTGAGTTACCATTTCTCCTTTCACGACAAGCGCTTCTTGTGGCAGCAGCCATTTTGGCTCTTCAGGAAGAGGTTTATGTTAGAATATGTTTAGCGTCACAAGACGCGGAATTCATATATTTTCACGAGTATTTGAAAACAAGCGAAATAAAATAAATATCAGCATAGACTGTTGCTGGCAGATTGCAAGCGTAAACACAGACAAGATCCTACATACGATTTTTAAATTCTAAATTTAAAATGCTGTCTCTGAATCCTCTTCAGTATCAGGACATGACGAGTTGTTGTCCTCGTCGCTTTCCATCAATGCTCTCAAACACTGCAGCGCAGAAAATCTTTCCATCTTGAATAAAATTGTATGTCTGTATAAAATCTTGCTTCAAATTGTCGGGACAGTTTGTGTTGTTTACGCCGGCGTTTTCACACATGGCCCCACGCCCCTCCCCACGCACCTCCCCGAAACTAGCACCTAGTTACCATGTCAATAGAAGGGGACGTTACTAAAAGGTAAAAAACAGAGTAAAAAGCAAGGTTTACTTCTGGTCTAATTAACCTAATTTAAAAAATCCCATTTGATTTGCCAGTGCTCAAATCGGAAAGTCGCGATTCTAAGGTTTCTGTCAATGTTTTTGTCGCGTGTGTATGATAAAGTATGGCGAAGTTAGAAATAGTAATATACTTTTATTGCTGCTGGGAGCGTCACCGCTCCCGTCGACCTCAGGGGGTTAAGTCCCTATAGATTGACTGTTTAGCAGAAGGCATATGCAAAAAAAATATAAACATTTAAGTGGGGAGTCTTCACTGTGACAATACAAATATCTGTGCTCACACAGTAGCTACATATGCACACAAAACAACCAAATTATTGTACTATGTATTATAAAATTATGAATTTCTGCTTTTTTAGACATGCTGATATTTTTGCGGAGAAGCAACCAAGTCAAGCCGTTAAAGTACACGTTTCGGTAGATAACTCATGTTGTCTGTCTCTGATTGGCTGACATTACCCATTTACAGCAAATAACACAATGCCCATGCCTAATTATTTTGATTGACAACTATGGATGTAATTATTGTTATTCAACCTGACACTCTGACTGAGTTAAGGTTGTGCATTAGAACCCTGCCACAGATAATGATCAAGGAACACTGACATTCCCATTAGGTGTCACGCCATCCATCAATTTGCTATCCCATCATGCCTTGTAGCCAGAGGAGCTCTCTCTCTCTCTCTCTCTCTCTCTCTCTCTCTCTCTGATATGTGTTGAGATTATAAGTCAGCAAGATGCCACTGTGAATTATGAATATTTAAAGGTATTCTCTGGACAGTGTGACATGACATGTGTGATGTTTCCAGAGTTAACAACGCTTAGGCCACACATGACCGATACCTGATACGGTACTGTATTTGTTTTTTTAAATTGTTTAAAAAAAATGTATTTAAGTGTATTTTACATAAAGATTCAATATGACTTTGACTGAAATGTGATACTTGAGGTATCTAGGGTATACACAGTGTACATGTCAATGTTATATGTCTGTGATGCTAATACATTTAGAAACTAGCATATGATGTCAATTGCAACAAAAGTCACCACTACATACTGTGATTGGTCAAAACGAGCCAATCAAAGAATAGTCGTTTTTCAGCATTCTCGATCATTTTAAATGATGAAAAATACGTACATAATGTTCCAGTTACAATCCTCCAGTGACCTATCCTCTGCTCCACACCTCTAGCCCACACAGGCGCACACACGCCACACGGCCGCACCCAAAGTCGATAGGACCACAGGACCACAGCTGAGCGGAGCAGGCTGGGAAGGCTCTCAGGACAGAGGCAGAACATTATTATGATAGGGGTTAGGGGCTCTGATCTGATCATGTGTATTCAAACAAAGAAAGAATACAAGCCTGGATGGGAACGCTGCCGGACTAGTTTTCTGGGAGTGATAGACTCTGGGAAAAGGAAAATAAATGAGCTGGGCAACGGGAAGTCTGTGTGACATTATTTATAACACGGACAACATGAGAGAGAGAAAGAGAGAGACAGAGAGAGAGGGCGAGGGAGAAGGAAAGGGAGGGTGGGAGGGAGAGACAGGAAGGAAAAGCGAGATGGAACTGATATTTTGTTTCACTTCTTCAGAGAGGGAGAGAGAGCTATAAAGATACAGGGAAGGAGGGGGCAGAGAGAGGGAGAGAGAGAGAGGGAACTGATGTGTTGTTTTGCTTCTTTACCTAAAACAACACAGTGAGTGAAAAAAAAAGTGTTTCAAAGGCTGTGCGGGGCTGACTTTGAGAGTGAAGATGATTGACATTTCAGAGGTGCCCTGGGTACAAAGATAGAGTTTTTCTCTTTCCTGATTTCACACAGTCCATTTATTTCCAGATATGCTGTCGAAATAAAATGTTTTGAAAAACCATCTCTGTTGCCCCAAAAGTCTCTGAAACACCAGAAGTAGAGTTTGAAAAGTGATAAACGGTGTCAGCTATGGCTGAATTTTCAGTTTTTAACTGAAATAATGGATAAAAACCCCACTTTATTGAATGTGTCCGATGCTGTAATCACCAATACAAAATCTAAAATATGCAACATCCCAGCATTGGACAACTGACCTGTTGTTCAATGTCAGTGTACAGACATGTTAGTGTGCTTCTTCCTTTTTACTTATACTGAGTAAAGATACTCTATTTGCAAATGCATGTAGAGAAAAACGAACTCTTGAAATACAATTTTGTTTCAAAACAGTTAAGTAAATCAACTTAGTTGCATATCCCCCACAGTTTGGATTACTCCAATTTGCATATTTTAATGTTTTTTTTACATCATAAACATTAGTTAAGTAGAAACTATTACATTATTTACAGCTCTTCATATTTTCACACACAGCCAGATCATAAATGTATGCACGTGCACCCACTTCTATCATATGAAGTGCATATGATTAATGCCATTCATCTTGCTCTGAAAGAAAGCGCTCTTTGGTGATCCAATACCCAGTGAGGCTTTTTCAAGAAACTGAGAAATGTGTTTCATTACACTTAGAACTTTTTTTCATTTTCAATTGAATTGGAGACAGCACAGTTGTCGCCCCTTGAGTGGTTGCAGAGCTCTTTAAAAGTGCAGGTGCCAAGCTTGCCTCGCATTTCAGGATGTTGTTTAATGATTATACAAACTGCGGACCCTGTGATCTTTAAAAAACCTTGAGGGTTACTTCCATATGACACACAAACAGCCTGTCATTCCCATTCGAGTGTCATTCGAGTCGTGCACATTTTACATTAAGGCACTTAGCAGTTGCTCTTCTCCAGAGCAACGTACACAACTTTTTACATACAGTACTTGTACAGCTGGATATTTACAGAAGCAATTAAGAATAAGCACCTTGCTCAAGGGGACAACGGCCCTTGTTGGAATCGAACCTGCAACCTCTGAGTTATAAGCCGAGTTACATTTACATTTTTTACATTTTAAGCATTTAGCAGATGGTTAAATGGTTCCCCAACCATTACACTGTACTGCCTCCCAGGGCACATATAATAATAGGAATGTAGGGACACTTTACATGGAGAAGCAAATGTGGTTGCTTTCAAAATCATAAATGCACAAGACAATTATTTAGGTCACATTTATTGTTGTGTTTACAATGCATTTTCTTACGTTATGAATTATTGTTTGCTTTCTTTGTCTCAGTCTCTGTTATATGAATGGGCAGACTTAATTATGCTTTTGGCAAGACTATCAGGCCAGATGCCATCACTTAGAGAAGCACAAATTATGAATCTCACATTAATAAAAGAAAGTGGTTGATAGTCTTAGTAGCCTAGTTTCTGGTCTATTCTTCCTATGTTTTTGTCTTATTCCTCTGCTTATTATCGTGGTTGTCATTTTTGGCATTGTTTTGGCAGAAAAGATGGTATTTTTGTACCCACTGAAAGCAGTTTGTTGAGAATTATGTATTCAGGACACAAGGCACAGCCTTTCCTGAAAACACCTGTCCTGGTGGTCTTGTGAGAGAAGACAATACTTTCACTGTGAAAATGAGTGAAAATAAAGATACGCCCAGAATGACAAAAAAAACTCATCCCTGATGGTCCGTCAAGACCCCTGGGTGTTGGAGGTTGGGGAGGGAGGGTAAATGAATAAATGGTTTTCCACAATATCACAGTGTGAGTGATATTGCAACGTAGGGCGCACACAACTCCTTGCAGGTCAGCCAGCTGCTTCTCACTGCTTGATTGCTGTGCATCTGAGAAATGTTTGATTCATACTTTTAATTTCCTGACCCAACTCATCAGTGTGCATTGAATCATGAAGCAGTAGCAGTGCCTGAACAAATACTGTCAGAACGTTTGATCATGAATACACATAAACATGAAAACAAGATATGCTTACGATATATGATTGTGGTTAAGAAAAACACATACTGATCGGTAGGTAAGACATGGAATTATTGTCTATATAATAATTCTATATATTCATCATTCATTACTTGAAAAATTATATATATATATATACTGTGTATATATACAGTATATTGTGGCAGACGGCCAAGGGGAGGTGTGGAGAATCGTGATAGAGGGAAAATACGTGCTGACATGCTGGCTCCACCCTGAAATGTATATGGAGCTCCAGAGGAAATGTGACACACCAGGAAACCATTAACAGCTGAATGCTTGGTAATATAAGAAGGGGTAGTGCCCATAGCCAGTTGCAAAGTACCATCTGGGAAACCGCCTGGAGAGAGAGAGAGTAAGATCATTGTTTTTGGATTGACCTGGATTGTTTTGAGACTCCTGTTTGTGTACAGAATATTGATTGTATGAGAACCCGACTTGGATTAACGACGGTGGATTACAAACAATGGCTACGGATACAGATCGCGATATTGTACTATTTTCCTTATTTCTCCCCTCTCCCTTATTGTGAGTTTATCCCCAATAAACCCAGTTATATTTTTCATTGACCATCTCGTGTGTTGTTTTGTTATCCAACACGCTTGCGTGGAAACCCCACACCCCTGTTCATGTTACAATATATATATATATATAAATATACAGTGCCTTGCTAAAGTACTCAGACCCTTGGAAAGTTTTCAAATGTTGCTGGATTAGAGATTAGATTAGATTAGATTCACTTTATTGTCATTGCCAGTGCAAACACAAAACAACGAAATTAAGGAGGGTCTAACCAGAAGTGCAAATAGCAGTTATGTACAACTATACAGTATAGAGAGTAAGTGCAATAGTAAGTACACTCTAATATACACTATGCAGGGTATACAGAGTTGGATGAGTGGAATAAATAGGTAAAGGTGCTATAAAGTAGTACATAATATACACATGAGAGCATGAGATATATACATATATACATACATATACATGAGATACAGTACTACTGATACTATAGGTGGATTATAATACACTATAAGGTAGATACAGGGATATGGGAGTTATATACATGATTACAATATACAATATTACAGGTAGACTATGCTATGGATGTGGACTGTGCCCTGTGAGGTGGTATGGAGTTCAGCAGTCTGACAGCTGAGGGGAAGAAGCTGTTCTTAGTCCTGTTGGTTCTGCCTGGGAGGCTGCGGTAGCGTGCCCCAGAGCGAGTGCCACGTAGGGGGATGAACAGTCCATGGTTGGGGTGAGAAGCGTCTCTGATGATGTTCCGTGCTCGCCGAGAGCACCGCTTCTCGTAGACTGAGTCTATGGAGGGGAGGGGGGCCCTGATGACCCGTTGGGCAGTCTTCACCACCCTCTGCAGTGATTTCCGGTCTTTGGCGGAGCAGTTGCCGTACCAGACCGAGATGCAGGTGGTGAGGATGCTCTCGATGGTACAGCGGTAGAAGTTCATCAGCACCTGAGTGGAGAGGCGGAGTTTCGCCAGCTTCCTCAGGAAGAAGATGCGCTTGTGGGCCTTCTTGACAAGGGCTGAGGTGTTGGGGGTCCAGGCGAGATCCTCAGAGATGTGGACTCCCAGGAACTTAAAGCTGGTGACACGTTCAACCTCCTGGTCGTGGATGTTGACGGGGGTGTGCGTGCCTTTAATGTTCCTTCTGAAGTCCATGATGGTCTCTTTGGTCTTCTTGGTGTTGGGCTCCAAGTTGTTCTCGGCGCACCACTCTACCAGATGCTCTACCTCTTCTCTGTATGCCGTCTCGTCGTTGTTACTGATGAGCCCGACCACGGTGGTGTCGTCTGCAAACTTGATGATGATGTTCGAGTCGTGCACAGGTTTGCAGTCGTGGGTGAAGAGGGAGTAGAGGAGGGGGCTCAGCACGCAGCCCTGCGGAAGGCCAGTGTTCAGGGTTAGTGATGGGGAGATTACAAATGATACGTTAACTTTTTTTACTTATAATATTTTTTATTCAAAACTTGCATGCTCAAACAGATTTTTTTATGAAGAAGAAATTAGTTATGTCAGCAAATATTTTAAAGCAAAATAAAAAAAACTTAAAATTGCTGCTTGCATAAATATTCAGACCCCATGCATTGATATTTGGTGGAAGGGCCTTTCACTATAATACATCTTTTTGTGCAAAGCCTCTCCCAAGTTTGCACACTGGTTGGAGGTTTTTCACACTTTCTTTTTTTCACCCATTCTTCCTGTCAGAATTGCTCCAGCTCTCACAAGTTTCTTGGACATCGCTTATGGAAGAATATGAAGAAAATGGTCACCAATACGAGCTTTGCTTGGTAACTTTCATGCACAAACTGTATATAGTCAACATATTTAACAAAATACTTTTTTTAAAGCTTATTTCAATTTGTTTTTCTTTGTTAAATTCAGCAGCAGTGTGGATGAATCAGGCCATGGCTACCATGCCCGTTGAGCATACAGTGTAACGTATTCGTATTGGAGGGCAAGGTAAATGCCAAGGCGCATTGAAGCTGTTCTGGTACTCGTGGTGGCCCAACTCCCTATTAAAACACTTTGTTTTGGCACTTCCTTTATTTTGGCAGTTACCTGTATTTATTTATCAATGTTATTTCAGTTTTATAGGGGTTGAGAGAGGGGATATGAGATCCTTGTACAGACACGTTCATTCCCCGTTCTGTATCCACAAAGCTAAAATAAGATAGGATAAGATAGAGGTAAGATAGGGGTAAGATATCTCGTTACAGGAATGCTGTCAGAGGCCTGCAGGGCGTGAGCATTCCAGACGAATAAAGCACAGCATCACTTACTGCTCTAAGGGTCCCAGCTCCTGTATTTTTAGACTTATGTAGGACAGTCAAAGCGTCCACCTGGAGACAAGGTGGAGACGCAGCTGCGCGCGCGGGTATCCGCATAACAGGGCCGGCAGTGACGAGCGGGGGGTTCTCGGTTCTTAATTACATTGCCGCAGGTGCGCGATGCCAAAGGAGGTGTCCCTCACACGACGCTCGACGCTGATTGAGCCTGGCTTCCCTGCATCTCTCCCAGTGCCAGGGCCCAGAACTGTGAGCGAGCGCATGGAGGGAAGGCACAGATTCTATGGTCACCAGATAGTCAGCTCCTTTGTGCCTTCTGTCCTCTCTTCTCCTCAAGTGTACGGGAGGTTCCGAGTTGGTAATAACGAGAATTTCTGGTGCTGCACTTCAGTTCAAAATGTTCATTTGCCACGGTGTTGTCATTGGGCACACTGTCAATGCATCACTTCAGAATGTTTTGTCAATGGTAGGCAGGCAGAAATTTCTGTTAAGAACACTGAGCTGGGTATCTGGAGAGCGTAAATAGTCTGTGGGAGAAAGTCTCTGAAGTCACACCCCCCTGTGGAGGAGTTTACGACACCATGGAGGAGCAACATTTTGAGAATGAGCCAGAGGGAGGTTGGGGGGGGGTGTCAGGAGAGAGAATCAGAGAGGGGGAGATATTAAGTCATTGCCTCGGAACCCCATCACATACACCTGCACAGCCCATCCTGGTTTATCCCTTATTTAAAACTACAATGTTGTGTTCTACTGCAGTCTTATACCGTCTTTGGCTGCGGGACTTGTTCCCGGCTACACGGATGTATCCAAAAACAAGGCGAAAAAAACTACAGCCCAAGTGGGCACCAAGATCGCATTGTATTTATATACACTATATGGCCAAAAGTCAGTGGACACCTGACCATCACACCTATATGAGCTTGTCGGACATCCCATTCTAAAACCATGGGCATTAATATGGAGTTGGACCCCCCTTTGCGGCTATGACAGCTGCCACTCTTCTGGGAAGGCTTTCCACAAGATTTTGTGTCTGTGGGAATTTGTGCCCATTCAGCCAAAAGAGCATCTGTGAGGTTAGGCACTGATGTTGGACGAGAAGGCCTGGCTCGCAATCGGGGTTCTAATTCCTCCCAAAGGTGTTCAATGGGGTTGAGGTCAGAGCTCTGTGCAGGCCAATCGAGTTCCTCCACACCAAACTCGTCTTTATGGACCTCGCTTTGTGCACAGGGGCACAGTCATGCTGGAACAGCAAAGGGCCTTCCCCAAACTGTTGCCACAAAGTTGGAAGCGCCCAATTGGCTAAAATGTCTTCGTATCCTGTAGCATTAAGAATACCCTTCACTGGAACTAAGGGGCCTATCCCAAACCCTGAGAAACAGCCCCAGACCATTATCCCTCCTCTACCAAACTTTACAGTAGGCACTATGCATTCCGGAAGGTACCGTTCTCCTGGCATCCGCCAAACCCAGATTCATCCATCAGACTGCCAGATAGTGAAGCGTGATTCATCACTCCAAAGAACATGTTTCCACTGCTCCAGAGTCCAGTTGCGGCGTGCTTTACACCACTCCAGCCAACGCTTGGCATTGCGCATGGTGATGTGAGGCTTGTGTGCAGCTGCTCGGCCATGGAAACCCATTCCATGAAGCTCCCGACGTACAGTTCTTGTACTGATGGTGCTTCCAGAGGCAGTTTGGTACTCTGTAGTGAGTGATGCAGCAGATGATAGGCGATTTTTACACGCTATGTGCTTCAGCACTCATCAGCCCCGCTCTGTGAGTTTGCGTGGTCTACCACTTCGTGGCCAAGCTGTTGTTGCTCCTAGGCGCTTCCACTTCACAATAATAGCACTTACAGTTGACCGGGGCACATATAGTAGGGCAGAAATTTCACGGACTGACTTGTGGCATCCTATGACAGTGCCGCGTTTAAAGTCACTGAGCTCATTACGAACCATTCTGAATTATAAATGTTTGTCTGTGGAGATTGCATGGCTATGTGCTGGATTGTATGCACCTGTTGGAAATGGGTGTGGCTGAAACACCTGAACTCAATAATTAGTAGGGGTGTCCACTGACTTTTGGCCATATAGTGCATAAAGTGCATACAATGCAACACAAAGTTCAAAACAAAGTGCTGAAAATAAAAAAAGTATTAAAACAAGGGTAATAAAAATGGGGAAACAAATTAAGAGAGAGATTTTAAAATAAAACACCAGAAGTAAAAAAGCACCCTAGGTAAAATCAAGGTAAAATCTCAATTAAGTTCATTTTGTTAAAATAAATGTTTTATGTTTTTTGATCAGACAATGAGATAACATTGCTTTAGCATTTATGAATCCTTCTCAGAAGCGTCCCTGACAGTGGATATTTTAGCAACAAAATCCCTTTTATCTCATTGTCTCAAAAGAAAGTTTTATTAAAAATTCATGTTTTTGATCCAGAATCCCTCGGTCCCACAGTGGATATTTAACAAAATCCCCTTCACTATTTCCAGGCTAAGTTGTAATGCTCATGAAAACAGATGTATACAGATCCATACATTTTCATTCCTTTTCATTTCAAAGCCTCACATACATGCTTTGCTTATCAATCTGGCAATTTGAAAGCAACTATCCTGGCAGTCAATAGACCATTGCTTTTTTAATCATGCTGGATATAATTATTTGGTTCTGTTATATCCGTCCTGAAAATGACTAATTTCCCATTTCCAGAAAGTTAACTGGGGTTGTAACGCTGTGAGAATTTGAAGCAGACACATGTTTTCCAATACATGTTGCCAATCTTCTTTAATACATTATGCTTTGGTTTCTCATACAATTTATCCTGACCTTTTAGATAATATTGATTCTCCATTGGGGAATATTTAATTGCAACAATTTGGCAATTACAGTGCCAAAATATCTTTAATTATATTGAAATGTTTGGAACGTTCTAGGGTTGGGGTTGTGTGAAAGCCAGTAGCAGAGTTGATGTTAAGTGTTGATGTTAATAGAGACCTGATGTGAAAAGACAGTTAATGTGAACAGTTGATGTTAATATAGAGTTGAATGTTAAGAATTGATGTTAGAGAGTTGATGCTAAGTATTGATGTTAATTGAGTTGATGTTAACAGTAATGCAGTAAGCAGAATCAGCAGAGACTGGAGAGAGGAGAAAGGGGAGAGGAGTGGGCAGCTTCTGGAGCAGGTGATGGGGAGAGAAGCCAGTCCTTGTGGCCTGACAGGACGTGGAGGTGTTGGGTAGTCTCAGCAGGGAGGCCTGTCACATGGAATTTGTCACTCTTGACAAGGGAGGTGTGACGGAAGAGCGGCCACCACACTCTCAGGGATCTGAAGGGCATTTCAGCATGCCTGACTTGTAGACGTGCAGCACGCCCCAGAAAACAGGAAACCGTGCTTCAGTCATGTCTCCAATGTGACTGGAGAGAGAATTTGACACATTACCGGATCATGAAAGGTTTAGATGTAAATCAAACATTCACCTTCTGTTTGTACAAGAAAAATATTTACGCATTTTTTGGAAGATAGTCTTATCTGCACGACCTTACATGGTTAGTTTAGAGCCCTGCAGTAAATACATGATGTATGAGCAGAAGGACTATCCCGTAACAGAAAACCAGGGTCGCCAAACGTATGCACACTTAGACAGTCCATGTAATATGTCAAACATATCACAAATCTGCACACCTTTTTGATATGAATTCCTATGTAGCGTGGCATCCCAAGGGGCAGGACGAGGAAATGGTGGCCTGCCTCTTTAATTCTTGGGAGCCACTGGAGGGGAAAAACTTCATATCCCAGCAGCCCGCAGTCCCACACCTGAACTAAGTCAAGCAATTGTGACTATGGACAGCTGAAAACCATTTGAAGGCCTATTTAAATGACTAATTTGAGTTTTGGAAGGTGTTTTGGACTGTGAAAAGAGAAGTGTTTTGGATTGCTTATTGTGTTTGAATTGGATTGTTTGAGGACCCTGCTTTGTGTACTGACTTATGGACTGTTTGAGGAACTGGATTGGATTTTGGACTTTGATTGTGGACTTTATGTGTTTGAATTCCCCTGAAGACCCCACCCTTTTTGTGTTTATTGAAATTAGTCTAATAAATTATTGTTTTGTTTGTATTATTGCCTCCTCTGAGTTATTTAACTGCCTACACCCTCTGCAAAGGTCTGTGCGTGTCGCCCAACCCCAAGGGACACCACAGCAGCATAATTGGTGTCGGTAAAAGTTTGGTTTGTCAATAAATACTGTCAAATTCCAAAAGTCATGTCAGTAAAATACAAAATTGAAAGTTGGCAACCCTGCACAAAACAAGCAGAATTAAAGTAGACATAAAGCTAGGAAGCTCACTCTGAATCAGAGCGTTGTACATAAATTAATGCAAATGAAAGATGAAAACATGCTGGGAAAGAAACCTAGGGAGTTAAAACATGGATGGATTCAATCAAGAGTTGTCCTCAAGTTTGACTCACAATTAAAATCAAGATGCTAATTTGTAGAAAAAAGAATTACAGGCTGGCAAATAACTGTTTTATGTCTAAGTTAAGTAACTTTTGATTGAATGCAATTCACGGTGTCTGACAATTATCCTAACAAGCAACATATTAAACTAAAGCAGAATACTAAAATGTACAAAAAGACCTTGATGGTAAAGTGAACAAAACGCTGACTTTAAATCATAATATTGGGGGAGCAGAGCAGGAAACACAGTGTCATGAACACTGCGCCTACATGAAACTAAAGAATTGTGAGTCCAGTGATGATATTAAATTGATTGGTCATCTGTCACAGAGAAGTCGCCATAGATTTTCACAGAGCAGCCGTAGATTTTTCAGACAATTAAAGTTCAGTAAATAGGGGCGCTCGAGAAACGTCAGACATGAGTGCACGAATAAAGCAACTGTAAACACCATTCAGAAAAACACTTCCCGGTTCAACTGGAAACACATTAATAGAGGCCCTAGTGCTGAGATCTCCCAAAGTGACATACTTGCCTTTGCTTCAGCCATCTCCTCTCTACATATAACTGGTGAATAGTTATCAAGAGCACTGTTCTGAAACAGACAGACGGAGCATTCTTTTGGTAATTGGTGGCAGCACCAATAATGCACAGGGAAAGCGAAAGGTCGCTGTCTGCTCTGTATTATACTTGTATGTCTTCAAGACAAATGCAGTGCATGATCCATTATTACACCACATTAGAAGTTTTGGTCACATGGTGTTTTGGATAAACTTTATTAGTCACAGAGCCATGCAAAATCTACAGCAAACTGATGATACAAGATTTCTATTCATGGATCAAACTCAAAAAGGTGTTTTTGTTTAGTTTTTTGTTTTTTTGCAACAAAACACATTACTGACCCTGAACAGATGGCCTTTTTTAAATAATGCTTAAAACAAAGCCATCTGTTTAGAGTCAGTAACGTGGGTGTGTTAAAAATTAAAAGCAGACGTTTGTTCTGTTTTCAAGAGAAGTGACAGATATCTGGACTTTTATGTTAACACCCTGTCTGTTTTGTAAACAATATAAAAACATTGTTTTTAAAGTTTGATGGTTTCAGCCCAGCTGGGATATATTTTACAAATATACACAGAAATGTCTAGGTACCACCTGAGGCCAATTTCACTGCCGTGCCAGACACGTAAAACTCCTATAAAGCTAAGATTCCTTACTCTGACCTTTTCATCTCTGGAGTGATCTAGTGGTGAATTTCAAATCCTGCTCTGTTTATACATGCAAATAATAATGATTATTTGTCGTTTTAAAAAGTTAATAAAAATATACTCTTGGGCCTCCCGGTTGGTCTAACGGTTACAACGTTCAACGCTGGCCACTGCGACCGGGGTTTGATTCCACCGGCTGTGCCAGAGTCAGCTCTGGCCGGGAGTTTCACTAGGGGGCGGCAATTGACTGTCCGCCCCAGGGAGGGGGGAGGGAAGCCGACATGAGTCCTCTGCATATCGGAGTGGCTCTGGAGTACCAGAGTTACGGTCGAGAGGCTTAGCGAGTGCCGTCTCGGAGGAGACGATACTTTGCCTCTGTCACTGCCGGTCAAAGGTTCCAAAACCAAACAGGCAATATTTAAATAAATAAAAGGTAATATCAAAAAGACAAAATGTGAATGCCAATGCGTATGAGGTCAAAAACTATATGGTACTGCCAAACCAAGAGCTGACCTCCATTGTGGCTAAACAGCTACATCATATGGGGAAGAAGACATTGGAAAAAATGGGGTGTGTGTCGCCAAAGGCCACTCTATATTTATTTTGATGCATACAATACTGTCAACAACATGCAATAGTACTGGTCATAATTCACATTTCCCAATAAACAAATAATTAATTACACATATTACAATAATTGCAATTATTAATTCAAATAGAGCCAATAAAGCATTTTCAAGTACATTATCCAAAAAAACCATAAATTGCTCAAACACAGGGCATCACCATTTTAGGTCCTGAGCTTGAGAAGCTCTTCTGAGAAATGTTTATCTGTAGCATCCCATGAAGCTCTTAGAATCAAACACTGACAATCCCAGAAACTTTGTTCTTGGCCAAGAGAAAATATATGTTATGGAAAAATACAACCAATTATTATTATTGCACCTTTCCCTCGTGAATACAGCAACAAGAATCCCTTACATGAATCTGAAGAGTATAAAGAAGAGAAGAGAATAAATAATTAAATAAAGCAATGTAATGTGACATAGATAAGTGAGAGCTGAATTCCACGCAGACATAAATATGTACAGAATAGACCTCCATTTGATGTTGATGTATTTGCCCCATTTACTTTATTGAAAATGTTCCATGTCAAGCCATTAACCTGTCACGAATGGGATATTTTTTCCCCTAAATCTGTATTCATATTTGTTTTACCATTCCCTAGCGTAATGCTGTTATCAAGGCTGAGAATAATGGCTGCACTATCTGGGAGAGGTAAATGCATTTCTATTTTCCTTTGTATTTAAGTGGAGGTTAAAAATAAATTAATACTATTTTGCCATAATAAAATATTTTCAAGAAGGCCAATGGCAGTGGAATGTGTACTTAACTGCATACTTATAGATGATAAATGTTTTTAATTTCCTGAATTGCAAGGCTCTTTTTTTTGGTGGCAGGGGGATCTTTTCCGAGGAGGGCCGATGTGGATGCAGGCTTTCGATCTAGCCCAGCACTTAAACACCTGACTCAACTAATCAATGATTAATGGTCTTCAATCAAGACCTTAATTAGTTGAATCAGGTGCTTTAGTGCTGGGCTGGAACAAAAGCCTGCACCCACACTGGCCCTTTTTGGATAAGACTGGACAGGACACCAGTGGCCGTTGTCCCCTAATGCGTCGTCAACCACATCCAGTGCTATAAATCTGGCAATGGGTTACATTATTTGGAGTAACATGTTTAAGCCTTGTTGTAAAACCAAGTGATGTAGCTTACCGGGAAATTATTGTCTCGTAGATTAAAGTACTACTAGTTGTGATAGTGACGGGCAGTACGTCTCATGGCTTTTCCAGTGACTGTGCGCATACAGAGGAGATTGCAGGAAGCAGAGAGAAGAATAGAGGGGAGCATAATGTGGGCTGGGACATGACGCTCCTTGATTTCCTTGTCTATTCTGATTGGCTCAGTTTAAACAGGAAGTCTCTCCCAGATTCAGTGGTTCTGTGTGGCTTGATAATGATGCAATGTCATGCATGACATGTTGATTTTTAGAATGTTTAAGCACAGTTTTTTGGTTTCATTCCTTTGAAAATAATTGTATAATAATCTAATTTCAAAGATATTTCCTTTGCGGGCACCCTTGTCAAGATCAGAATGTTGGGTTATGACCGGGTTAGTAGACAATACATGCAAGGCATGGGTCTGTGTGTAGTGTATGTTACTACTAACACAGGCAGTGAATGAGCGGCTATTCCAGCTACAAAACAATGGTAAACACAGTGTCATGAACTACATGTACAACAGTTTGTACATTCAGTCATGGATATAAACAGTTTGTTGCTAGAACTCTGTTTGTTTCGCTGTTGTTCAGAGAACTTGTCTCTCACATGTCTTCAGGGGGCCTCTCGTTTGAGGTGCTGGTGAGACAGAGAATGGCAGGAGGTGCTGGTGATAGAAGGAGAGAGGAACAGAGGGAGAAAACGGCCATTGCGCTTTGGTTTTATTCGTTGCGTGTTAATTTTGTATTTACAGTTTACAGTATCCTATGGGAAGGTGACAAGTGACACAAGAAGGGGCATTCTCTTGTTGTCACTTCCTGTAGATCATGTTTTAAGTCTTTGCAGACAAGCGTCTGTGGATGTCTTTTGACAAAAAATACAATACATAGACAAACATACAATTTTATGTGGAATGTGCAATCCATACATTCAATACGTGTACATGGCATACTCTATACATAGTGTCCATTATTAAACTCGGTGCCTGAAACAGCTCCACCTGCCTGCTTGCCACAGGAAATAAGCCCAGTCTTTTAACAACAGCACCAGCCTGCCATCCTCCTAATGATAATGGCCACTGCTATGCATGCCCAGGCCTCGGGGATGCAGTTGTACATTTTTTTTTCCTCTCCATGTTTAGTTCCACAAACAATTAAGACATGTTGTGCACTGTCTTACCCACATGGGGATAGTCACAGACAGGCCTTTTATCTGGAAAGAGCCATTGCATTTGCCCATGCCAGCTAATAACTACAGCCGTACTCCAGGAGCCAACATCTCTCCTATTGTGTGGGTGACACGCAGTGACATGGCTAATGAGATTTTGGTAATGGACCATATGATCCCGCAGGTATTGTGCTAGTGCGTGCCAGGGACCCATTTGGTGTGAAGGCAGGAAATTGCTTAGGCTTAGGTAGGCCGGCTGTAATGAGCTTTGATTTCTTCACAAGCTTGGAAAGAAAGCCTTTCTCCGCGTCCGTGTTTTGAGGTCCATCTGGAGAAACCTCTTCTGATATTCCATAGGATTTGTGCATTTGTGCAGGGTTAATTTATTTGTTGATCTTGGGTTGGGTGGAGAGGGGGGTCATTTTATATAATCATAAGAAGAAAAAGTTTTATATTACATCTTCCTTAGAATTCATTAGATATTTTTAGTTGGTTGGTTTTTAGTCCCTGAATACGTTGACATGAATATTTCATGTTCTTTCTCACTGAGCTGAACAATATAAGATCAATTATATAATTATCGTGATATGCATATACATTCCATAACCACAAGCACTTTAGGGGGAAAAAAAGGGGAAGAAAAAAAAGGGGTAGAAAAATATATATTCAAAAACAATGCACACTGAGCATTTTATTTTTTTATATATATGCCATTTAGCAGACGCTTTTACCCAAAGCGACTTACAGTAGTGAATGCACACATTTTTCAGTATATGTGGCCCCAATGGGAATCAAACCCACAACCTAAGCGTTGTCAGCGGCATGCTCTACCTACTGAGCCACACAGAACCACAGATGCGGTTACAAGATTACAAAATTTGGGAATATTACCTTCATCAGTGAAATGTATGTTGATTTTTTTACTTATTGCCATGAGTTAAGCATCCATTAACGGCCTATTTGAACATAGAGGCTCTGATTTGTAGTTCCTCTCTAATTAGCTTTTACTCAATGCTTGATGTTACCTTAATACTGTTTCTGTTACAGTGTACACCTGTTAAAGTGTGAAATCTGCTTCAGTTTTGAAAATACTGGAACTCCATGTCAGCTGATGACTAGTGATGTGCAGTTCGTAAAAGATTCATTCACTTTTTGAAGGTGTGATTGGCAACCACTGCCTGACTGTCATGACTGAATTGGATTGCAAGAGAAATTTGAGTCAATCTTTTTGGAATTTAATCATATCGTACAATTCGCCAAAACGCTGTGAGGCATGCGAGGCAATAATGCTTGCTGAAGCGGTCAGTTCAACAGTTAATGCGCCCCCAAGTATGACATTAACACTTTTAACCCAAATACGCCTGCTGTGTTACCTGCATTAGTGCGCCTGGCAAAATAGGCTGCAGCATGGACACCTGCAGCCAAGGCAAGGGCCCTCATGAGGCCTGGGGCCTCTGGCTGATCTCGTTGATGCTGTCTTCTCTTCAAGCCAGTTGCTTGGTCAAAAGCAAAAATTCTGGCAACGTTGATATGTGACTCGCTCAAACACGATCCACTGAAGTGGCAACATTGGCAGCAGTTAGGAAGGTATGAGTGCCTCTTACATTTCCTGAGGGAGAAAACTGTGTGACAGGTGCTTGCAGCCACTTCTTAAAGTGAGGAGACCGCGAAAAGGCACACAAAAGACAGATTGCTCTTCGTCATCACGAGAATAGAACGCTTTCACAATAAAAGTGGTTTGATGCAAAAGAATGGAACGCCCACACAAAAAAAAGTGGTTTGAGGCAAAAGGGTCATTTTTTATGCAGTTCAGTACGGGTGCTATAACCGAGTACAAAACAGTGAGACCGAGCATATCAGGCGTAAGGGCTAGCCCTGAGCAATAATAACTGTGTCACTCCAGGGGGAGGTTGTGGTTTTATAAAACGCTCTTTTCCTTGAATAAGAAAATGAAAAATCTGTCTCCTGCAAGTGCCTGGCATTATCCCGGGGGCTGAAGTGTGTACCTTTTCTGACTTGAGTTTTGGATGAAGGCAGGATTCAATTACATTTCCAGGAGATGCATGGCTCCTCAAGCCCCTCTCACTGCTGTTTGGGTTGCTGTGGGAACGCTCCCCAGGCAGCATCGAGTGGGGTATGTCTCACAGTACAAGTATGTCTCACAGTACAAGTACAAAACTTTAAGGAATGGAAAACTGTTCAGTGAGGTTCTGTTGAGTGCACCTAAGGAAGGTTCAGTGAACATTTAAATACATAATCCTGTTTAGATTGAGTCATGGACTTTGGATCTCCATTGCAGAATGCCTGCAACACACACACACACACACACATGCACACACACAGGCATGCCCACCTGAGGATAAACAGTGAGTAGGAAACAACCAGGGGTTGTATTGAATTTGAGAAATGATGGAACTCAATTTGACTGCGTTCCAGTGTTTCAGAGTCATTGTTGTCCAAGTCTGTCATGAGGAATGTGTAACCTAGTGCCTCATGTATAAGGGTCATCTGGCAGGTGCAGTTTCTGAGTATGAAAAGGGCAAAAAATATAAAGATTTACATATCTGGTACTCAGAGTTATTATGCTTAATATTGATGATAGATATTTGGGTACAATTGAGATTATCAAAAATGAACAAACCATTTGGATGAAAAATGTTGTCCCGGAAATTATAATACATAATTGCTAGCTGAATTATTTTTATATTTAGTAACTGTATATTACATAACAAAGAAAAATGCAGGGGAAACTATCCAATCATTCAAAGCACTGGGGATCTATACCATTTATGAATTAGATGTGGGAACTCATTAAAATATAGTCATATGTGCGCAATTGTGATTTCTCCAAAGGAAACATCTGAGCATACCATTAAGGGTCCTGAATAGACAAAATGATGTTTTTCATTCAATAGGAGGATGTTTGAGATGATGACAATAAAGCTGGGTCAGCCTTCTTTTTGTAAAAGCCAAAAAAAAATCCAATCCTATTGGCTGACATGGGTGTATTTCTGACATCAGAAAAAAAATGCTAATTTGAATACACCAATGACAGCTCACCAAAAATCAACACCTGTAAGTACCATTACTTCATAGAGGAGTTTGCGTTGTTTACTATCCAGAAAGACATAGCTAGCTACAAAAATTATAACATGAATGACAGCAATGGGTGTTAGCTAACATGATAAAACCTCACTGCATTGTGCCTGGATGTAAAAAAACCAAAAAACAAATATGGCCTTACACATTTTACAAAAACAAAAGGCTGCAATTTTTTAAGGTTCGGCACACTTTCACATCTTCAAAAACAGAGGACTCATTGCGGACTTAGGCCAATAGGCTTGTAAAATAAGGTGAGCTTGTGAATATTAGTTTCTCACCCACTCATCCTGCCTTCCAGCCTTGCTCATAGTCAAAGATGAGAGATGAAGCATGTCTCCAATTATCAGCATTTTAATCTGGAAAAAATAGGGATAAATAACTTTTTTTTGGCACACTCTAAAGTAATTTACATGTGAGATGCAATGACTGCGGGACCGTAAAATTACCTGACTGCCATCTTCCAATATTATTTTAGAGCAAAACAAGGACAACAAGGTGACACATTGACCACATGGTCTCCAGAGCTCCAGCCTAATAAAGTAACCCGAGGCTGAGAGAGATTTCTCTTGCCTGGGAGACACAAATATGATACTGAAATTCATACCAAGATGCGAGAATGTAATGTACAATTTAAACAGATCCTCTTTGTTTCATTACTACTTCATAAAAGATTTTGAAGTTTGTTAGGTATTGAAGTGTCACTGGGTGTGGGTGACACACAGGACCATTACAGAGGGTGTAGGCAATCAAAGAAATGCAGAGAGGAGGCAGGATACCCAAACAAAACACTCATTTTAATGAAGGAGTTCTCCAAAATACAAAATAAAGTCTTCAATCAACAATATTACAACTGAGGTATCTTGTCAAAAAATCGATAATAACTTAAACATAGCCAATCAGGGCATGAGGCCTGCATCATGACTTGCTGCCATCCAACCTCTCCCCAATGCGGCACAATCAGTTATTTCATGCAGTCCACAATTTAATTCAGCTGCCACCAGTACCGTTTGCTTCATTCAATGCAGCTGGTGGCCAGGTGTGGGACTGTAGGCTGTTGGGAGCTTTAGTTTCTATGGCTCTAGTGCAGGGGTCTTCAAGTAAAATTCAAAGAGGTCCAGTTAGATAAAATGGCCTCAAGCCAAGGTCCGGTGGTGCGAGGCACGTAACGGCGCCCCATTTTCTGTCGACGGGGGGTGCTACGCGAAAAAAGCTGAGACCAGATCATTTATTTCGCGGACCGGGGTGCTACGCGAAAAAAAGCTGCACAGGGGGTGCGCGAGGAAATAATGCGCCCCTTGGAACCGGTCCGTGGTGCAAAAATGTATTTTTTTACGTTTTCTTAAATTTTGCGCCCCTCGAATTTTGCGCCTGGTGCAATGATAAACCAGTGCCGTAAATGCTAGAAAAGCTGCGCCGGTTAAAATTGAAATGCTCCGTCAAAATGTAGTAATTCTCAATAATTTATCGTTTTTTGGACGCGGTCCGGATAGGACGGCTTCTGGGTCCGGACCCGGACCGCGGTCCGCCTGTTAGTGACCCCTGCTCTAGTGGATCACAAGATTTAATGGGGTAGGTAGCCATTTCCCTGGGCTGCCTCTTGTGATGCCACAGTATTAATAATACATACTGTATTTGCTTTTATTTTTTTAAACAAAACAACAATTATAAAAAAATCATAAAGACTGCAATAGAGTGATGCATTTAAGATGTTTAAATCAGCCTTCAAATTCATTGGAATGTCAATTGATGATTTTCCTGCCAAGTAAAAAGAAAGGAGCTTCTACAGCACATACAGTAGCTTAGCACAGTAGACACATATGAAGTTAAGTCACTACTTGAAACACTTTTCTATTCTCATTCTATAGACCTCTTGAAATCTCTAGGGTGAGAACAAACATCAAATGTGAGAAGAATTCCTGGCACTGTGGCAGATGTGTATTTGAGCACAAGAGGTGTCAAATTTGAACTTTTGAAACAGCACAAGGAAAGTGGCTCCTTCACAGTTGCTCTCAGGTTATCAGCCTGATCCTGATGTAGAATCCTGTAAGATTCCACTCAAACATACCAAAGTGTCCGAGTGGTGAAGGATAGCGTCTAGCCTTACCTTTGTGATACCAGAACAGGATTAAATGGAGGTTAATCAACTCCAAATACTCTATCTGACTCCAATGTATGTTAGCTTTACTCTGTTAACTGTTACTTCTAGGATCGTATATATATGCAAATGAGAGACTATAGTCTCTCAGCTCGCGTAGTGTGGCTCTATACATATTGCTATCTCTATAGGAGATGCAGACGTGCCTTTGGCCTGTGTAAAGCCTAGCAAGGATACAGTTGCGTATCTTGCAACGGCACTGTATAGGCGAGTGACTACGGAGTGCAACGTTCTGTGTGTGTGTGTTAACTTTAATCTTAAAACCACAACGTGTAACTGCAGTTTAGATTCATGAGAGATGCTGAGATATGAAAATGTTTATTAGCCGGACTTGCAGAAAAACATCAAACAGAATTTGCGTAGTGTAGGCATACAGAAACGGCTATACACAAAAGTTGCGCAGGAGGTTGTAGTACTAATCTCCTCGAAGTATTCCACTTTCCCCCCTATATCCCCACACATCAAAGGAAACCATAAAACACCAAATAAGGACACATTCACTGAAAAACGGAAACTCCCTGCGCTGTTTCTATACGTGTATCACAGTATGTTTCACAGATGGCCGCTGACTGTAGATCATTTGAATTTGCACCGTTAACTTTTGAACAGTGTTCTGAGATCTTTAGTAAGCACCACCTTATAAGGTGCTATATAAATAAAGTCTTACTTACTTACTTACCCGTACCACATCATCAATGACACCAACCCACTGCTGATGACATCAGCTCTCCAACAACACGAAACATGATTATACTGTATATGTAAATGATTAAGTTACAGTATACCACATTAAACTCAGTGATATGGTCAACAGTCCTGAGAACAGCCCCCACCGTGTCCTATTTTGCTGAGACAGCAGGACTGCTTTTATCAGTGTGGGGGTTGTGAGGCATCTGGGGCAATACCATTGTTCTCGCCTGTTGGCTCCCTGCTGGCAACATAAACACAGTTCACACTCTTTGGGGTTATTTCAGGGCATAGTTCTGTGAACTGCCCTACACTGAGTTGTGGGTTATACTTGATTGGGCGATGATATGATGTTCAAAATATTTTTTCCCATGGTTTGAAAAACACCTTATTTGTGTTTTTATGTATTTATTTGCTTCATGAAACACAGAAATAAAATATGAATGAAAATGTGTTATTTTCATGAAGCAGTCACATGCAAGTCAATTTTACTCATATTCATTACTCAGCACCCCCAGGCCTGTAAAAATCAACTATTTTCACTGTCAAAAATGATTTGATTTATATATTCAAATAGTATATATCTGTATCTCATTTATGTCTTAATATTTGACCAGGTAGATTACTTTAAAAAAAAATATTTCAGGCCTGGGCCGGTATTCACAAAGCATTTTATCTTACCACTAGGAGTACTCCTGAATCGCACTAAAACATTCTAGCTGAGAGGCCCCTCTTAAAACCTATTCACAAAGCTGCAAAGACAATCTCATACTAAAGAAGTCGGATCATTTTCAAGCTAAGAGTGAGGGCGGGGTTGACGTCGTTGCTATGGATGATGTTGTGTCTCATGAACCAGCTTACTCAGAATGCCCACAGCGATTGGCTGATATAGGGGATGGGTCTCTGCCCGCGATTTCAACTTTCAAAATAAATTATATGCTACTGTAAAGGGGTATGTTGGCCTACCTGTTCCTGTTATATTCTAATAAAGATTCTAAAATACAAATGTAGGCTACGTGTCACTGATTTAACATGAAACCCAGAATACTGACTAGTCAATTCGTTACATGTCTGCATCTCGTAAACAATCAGCGGGTATCTATATAAGCAGCCTTCCAATAATCCAGACTAGAATCACTATGGCTGACAATAAACGCAAACGCAAACCAAACTGGACGAAAGATCAACAACTACTGCTGGCCGAACAAGTGAATGAAAGAAAATAAATAATCAAAGGGAAATTCGGAAGTGGCATAACCACCAAAACCAAAAAAGAAGCATGGGAAAGCATTCACATGGACATAAACGTGGCTTTTCCACTCCTCCCGAGAACCACTGATGAATGCGAGAAGCGGTGGTTCTCTCTGCAGTCTCATGCGAGGCAAGAGATTGCAGAATACAAGCGACAAACAGCTGCCACAGGTAATACGACATAAGGCCAATCATCCACAACTAGGGCCTACACTATAGACTACACCACAATGTTTTATTCTATCATTTAATGCATTCAGCCTATATACAAAAATGAACATATGTTGTCATCCATAAATTAATCTCGCTAAACATGTCACCGAAGATCATGTAATCTGTAATACATAATATTTAATGTATTAATTAGGAGGAGGCACAGCACCCAAGGAACTGTCGTCAACTGCCTCAGTGGTGTACAGTATCCTTGGGTACTCTGACACCAGCATAACGGGGCTGCATAGCTGCATTTTCCCTGTGGCTAAGTAGCGTAGAGTTGTCAACACCTTGATCTCTGCTGTTATCGGGTTGTTTCTGTTTGTTGGTGACGTGATTGCACCTCTGACTAGCTCTACTACTATCATAATACCCTCGCGATTGAGGCGGTACCTTTTTATGAGATCTGTATCATTCAATATCTCCAAAGTGTTGACACGATTGCGAAGACAATTGCCAGCAGCAGCCATTTTCGGATCGCTGTGAGTAGGTCTTCAGCGACTTAGAAGTCCTCTTGACTGCTTCTAACTTCTCCTGGACTTAAGAGCTGTTTTTAGCTCTCAAACCCTTCGTGAAATACTCTTATCCCAAAAATTTAGGAGTCCTAAATTTATGAGTGACACGGCCATTATTTTTCAGAGTTGCTCCTAAATTGCCGAGTTAGGACCAACTTTTACCCTTAAAATGCTTTGTGAATACCGACCCTGGTTTCCATGACAACATCCTGTGAAGTGAAACTATCAATATTTCTTGCCTTGACTCAGCTGGTAAAATCATTCAAAGTGTAAACAGACAACTTGTATAGGAAGGCCAGATACAATGACCCTGAATAGACTATGAATATAATTATGCCTATTTTACAGATACAGGTACCAGAGAACATTACAGCAGGTAAGTGCCAAAATAAAGGTAACACCTTGGTGATCTGGGGGGAGGGGCTATCCACTGATACCGCCGATCCATTTAAGTGATCCCTCGTTTACTGAAGTGTTGCCTTTAGTTTGGTAGTTACCTGCAGTTTCCAACTGCAGATGGAACAACATTGTGTTCCATCTTTATGATAAAAATGAGGGATGGTGAGGGATAATTATTTATTCTGCCCAATATTGATTGCGTTTGAGCTGACTATATGCCTGTGACTCAGCAGTCAATTAATTATGTGGTTGTGTGTGGCTCAGTTGGTAGAGCATGGCGTTGGCAATGCTTAGGTTGTGGGTTCAATTTCCACTGGGACCACATATACTGAAAAATGTATGCATTCACTACTGTAAGTCGCTTTGGATAAAAGCGTCTCCTAAATGGCATATATAATTCTCCCTGACACCCAGTCCCCAGCCACAGCACAATGGCCATACTGCCATGGGGATTGCAATGGTTTAAGATCGAGCCTTTATTTGCTAAATAAATGTAATGCTGAAAAATTCCCTGGATTCAATCAAAACTGCCTAGTCATGAAACGGAGTAGAGCATGACTTTTTTTTAACACAAAAAAATCATATAAAATCTGAATGTCTAGAGAAATACAGTATGAGTCATACATTAACAAAAGGAAATTATGTTACCAAAAGCCTGCTTTAATGTGTAGCAAAATTTTGATAGCTCACCATTGTCCAGTTATAGTGGACATTTCTGAAAATTGTTGAGTTTCATGAGCTCCCTTTAAGGGAAAGTAATATTCAGTCCCCAAAAAAAGAAAACCTTCATCTGTCACTTTGTTAAAATAATGTGACATTTTCTCAGCTATAAAATGGCTTAGCCTTAGGCTTTTTGCGGATACAAAAAATTCTGAAAGGTGGGTCTTTAGAAATCCTCATACTGGCTTTATCAGCTGTAGTTAACAGCAGCAACCCTTGGCACAAGCATACATTAACATCATGAACAGGTTATAACAACTGGCGTAAGGTCAGGGAGCATGTAGTGATGAGTATTTGTGACACAAGTGACAATACATCAATTCAGTTGGAATACCTTTATTATAACATCTTTATATGTGCATTATAAGCTATAAACTAATAAAAAATACATGTTGGCGTGTCACATTTGTGTGTGAATGTATGGTTCAGTGTCCATCTAAACTCAAAATTAATTGACTTCCGACATCAGGTTTTGTAAGCAGTAACACAGAAAATGGGCACTAGAAAAGTCTTAGCTGAAAGTTGCATGGGCAGAACTTGATCTTTATAACTTCACCCACTTCTCCCACACTTGAGGGTCCTTTGTCCAAGTCATGCAAAGAAACCGTGAGACCCAAAAACCAGACAACGTTTGTTTGCCACCATTCACATTAGAGCAGTAATGGTACCACATTAGCTAGCTCACTAATAGAAGAATGCAATAAAATCACTACGCAATGATTGGTTTAATGAAATGAGAAACATGTGTGATTGTCACAAAACCATCATAGCCAAACTCTTAGATCTGGCTGTCACTGACTGACTTGGTGGTTCAGTACTTTCATGTCTAAAATATTCATAAGGAGAACATACAATGCGTTTTGCACTTCAACAGGTGCATATTGTAATACAAAAGCCATTAAGAGAACTTAACATCTGATAAATCAAGATGGGGTCTTTAAGCGTTATATTCCAGACAAAAAAAGGATTTAAACAAAGTCTTTCACATTAGTCGGCATGTAACTTTTTAAATGTTTTTATGTTTCTCCCTGGAGCTATTGTATACAAACAATCTCCCAATCTGCTTCACTGTCAACCACCCCCCATCCCGCCCCCCTTCTTAAGTTTAGAGAGGAAGACCAAAAGAAAACACCCACATTTTTCACCGAAGCTTGGCCCACCGCAAACATTAAAGATAGATTTTCACACCCACCACTGCTACCTTAGCTAACCCTGCCTGACACGCTCCATGTTTCATCCCACTCTCGGAGTTGCCCGCCAAACTCTTTGAAAAGTTAAAATACAATTGTGATCGTTTAGCCTTTATCAGCCGCTTTCTTTCTTTCTTTCAGTCAAAGCGATACAAGTGCTTAATGGTGCCGTGCTGATAAACTTGCCTTTTTGTGTGCTTTGAGGAGGCTGCAACCGAACGCGATAAAAAACGGAATAATAGAGCAATGGGATGTTCAGTTCTTATTCCGTGGCAGGAGCTGATATTTCTTGTGAAGAAAAAAGAAGGCCTCCCCTCATGGGCTTGTCTCAGACACAGGCTGACATTAACCTGTGCTGACTTTGAACATCCCGACTCCGGGATCCGGAAGATTCTTTGAGAAAGCAGAACTGTAATAAATCGGGTTTCTGGATGTGTGGGGATTCTGATAGAGGGGAGAGCGTGTCGTGTGAAGTTAACTGTTCTATGGCGGCATTGAAAGTATTCCAGCGGAAGGCTCTCTCTCATAGACCTGCACGGAATAGTAATATCGATGCTGTAAATGACGGCGAATCAAACTGACGGGTGGCGATGATAGAGCGGTGGCGCAGTGTGTAAGGAATTAGGATGGAGTCGGACTCTGATCACAGCTGATTGGTGTTTTCGCCCATGGTGCACTCGACTGGATATCACACATTTATGTGCAAGTCAGCAAGTATTCATGTGTGCAGCTCGATTTGTTCCACGGGTTATTATAGTCCGTAAAAAAAGTATATATATCCACTGTGTGTGTGTGTGTGTATATACGGTATACTGTATATATATATACAGGTAATTGCCAAAATAAAGTAAATGAAGTGTTATGATGGCTCTGCTATGATGTGGGGTGCATTTTCCTGGCATGGTTGAGGTCCACTCAACCCCTTAGAGGGAAAGGCAAACACCAATAAATACATTTAGTCTGATAAAGTCATTCTGAATGATCACCTTCATCCTATGGTGAAGCAATTCTATCCTGAGGGGAGTGGTCTCTTCCAGGATGACAATGCCCCCATACACAGGGCACGGGTGGTCACTGAATGGTTTTATGAACATGAACACAATGTAACCCATATGCCATGGCCACCTCAGTAACCAGATCTTAACCCATTTAAACACTTATGGGAGATTCTGGATCTTCTGGATTCTTCAGCACCTGAGACAGCATTTTCCACCACCATCAACAAAACACCAAATTATGTAATTTCTCATGGAAGAATGGTGTTGCAACCCTCCAGCAGAGTTCCAGAGACTTGTAGAATCTATGCCAAGGTGCACTTAAGCTGTTCTGGTGGTAAAGTCCCCTCTTAAGACCCAGTCCCTTTTTGTTGGTGTTTCCTTTATTTTGGCAGTATATATTAACCTACATATTCAGAATTTTTCTGTAATATTCGTGTGGTCATCAGTGTATTCATTCTTTATCTACAGGCTGATGGAACAGGAAGTAAACGGGAACATCAGAGGCTGCAGAGCTGCCGCAGGTGGGTGCCATATTTATTACTTAATAAATAACGTCCCTCTGCTGTGCCCTCGAAATGACTGAAGGGCACATTAATAATTCTCACTGTGTGTTCTGGTAGAAGGACTCCCTGTAGGCAGTGTTGGTGGGTTTGAGGATTTTATATATGTTTATATATATATATATTTTTTTTTTTTTGTTGTTTGTTTCACAACAGTAACCAACCAATGCTATACATGCTACAGAGATGGAGAAAGAAGAAGACAAAAAACTATCCCAAGGATGTCAAAGATGACATTATTGTCTATCATGTTTTACAAAGATTAGGTGGTTACAAGTAACAAGTAAAATAAATAATAATAATCATATTTCCTCTTCCTGAACCTGGGCACATAATCAACAATATTTCTTGATGGATTTACACACATGTTTACATTACATTTTACATTTAGACATTTAGCAGACGCTCTTTTCCAGAGCGACTTACACAGTTTACATTTCTTTACATACAATCCATTTATACAGCTGGATATTTTTACTGAAGCAATTCAGGTTAAGTACCTTGCTCGAGGGTACAACAGCAGTGCCCCACCTGGGAATTGAACCTGCAACCTCTGAGTTATAAGCCCAGCTCCCTAACCATTACACTGTGACGACCGCGGTAAGGACCCAGACGCAGATCAGGGATTAGGCAAAAGAGTAGTTTATTCACAGGCAGGGGTCAAAACCAGGAATCAGGGAATCAGAGGTACAAAATCGCGAGGCAGAGAGAAGTAGTAATAGGGCAGTCAAAAGGTCGATACTCAGGAATCAGAAGGGCAAAAGGACAAAATCGCTGGGCAGGCTCGGGGTAGTAATAAAAGGGTAGTCTCGGGAAATGCTAATAACTCTGGCTTCGGAAAGGTAGGCTCAGGGAAATAGAATCAACGTACTGACACGGGAAATGAAAACACTGAACATATATACAGGGAGACATAATAGAAATCAGGTGAGACAACGAGGAGAGAGAGGCTGGAACACAGGGAAGAGATAATTACATAACAAGAGGAAACGTAAGACACGGACACTGAACCATACAAACATATAGACAATAAACGACCTGGGAGAACAGGCAGACACGTGCATAGTAAAAGGGAGGTACGCAAGGAGAAACGTTGCGTGCGTATGAGGAGAGAACAGAAAACTAAGCAGGGATAGGATAATGAGAGAGAGAAATGCCGGTAGTAGGAAGCGTGAGATAATTAGTGATTAGTAGTGTTAGTAACCTAATCTAAATCCCTAACGTTAGTAGATTAGTTAGTTAGTACTGTACACACCTAACTAATATATACAAAGTGCGATCAAGAAAGTAGGAAGGAAGAAACGGGAAAATAAGCGAAGATTGAAATCCCGAAATGTAAACTCCGAAGTGAATGACAAGACAAGGAGTGGATCAGGAACAATAACAGACGGGGATAACAGACGTGAACGAAACATGACTCGAAGAAAGATAAACAAAGTACAAAAACAACAGAACAGATACTCAGAATATAACAGGACCCCCCCCCTAAGAAACGCCTCTTGGCGTTTTAAACAGGAGGGACACAAAAACACATGAACAAACAAGACGCAGGGAAAGCCAGGCAGAACGGGGCAAAGCACGTGGCGGGATCTCAGAACAGGCAGGGTCAAAACACATGGCAGAATCTCAGACAGGCAGGGTAAAGGCACGGGGCAGAATCTCAGACAGGCAGGGTCAAAACACATGGCAGAATCTCAGACAGGCAGGGTAAAGGCACGGGGCAGAATCTCAGACAGGCAGGGTCAAAACACATGGCAGAATCTCAGACAGCTCGGGAACAATCAAAGTCTCTGATGAGGGATTTGTCCAATATGAACCGGGATGGGACCCAGATACGTTCCTCGGGACCGTAGCCTCCCAGTCCACCAGGTATTGGCGACCACGGCCCCTGCGGCGAACGCCCAAAATCTTTCGGACAGTGTAGGCATCTCCACCATCAATAAGGGGGGGGGGAGGGGGTGGCTCAGGGGCGGGACACAAAGGGTGGGTTACAAGGGGCTTGAGGCGGGAAACATGGAAGGTGGGATGAATACGACGCATGGTGTGGGGTAACTTCAAAACAACAGCAGTGGGACTGATAATTCTGGAAATGGGGAAGGGACCAATAAAACGGGTGCGAGTTTGCGGTGGTCCATTCTGAGGGGAATGTCCCTGGTGGTCAACCAGACCCGCTGCCCAACCCGGTAACGGGGAGCCTTGGAGCGTCCCTTGTCCGCCGTCTCCTTCATGCGGGCGCTGGCTCGGGAAGAGGTTGCGGCGTGTGAGGTTCCAGGTACGTCGGCATCTACGGATGAACGCCTCGGCAGAGGGAACACCCACCTCCCTCTCCTGGCTAGGGAATAAGGGTGGTTGGTACCCAAGGCAGCATTCAAAGGGGGACATACGGGATGAGGAAGAGGTTTGGGAGTTGATGGCATACTCTGCCCAGGGAAGATGTTGGCTCCAAGAGGAAGGGTTCCGGGAGCACAAGCATCGCAGAACGGTTTCAATAACCTGATTAGCCCGCTCTGTCTGGCCATTAGATTGGGGATGGAAACCTGAGGAAAGACTGACTGACGAACCAAGGAGTAAACAAAAGCCTTCCAAAACCTGGCGATAAACTGGGGACCTCTGTCGGAAACAATGTTACTGGGGATGCCATGTAAACGAAAAACGTGTTGGATAATGAGGGTGGCAGTCTCCTTGGCGGAGGGAAGCTTGGGTAAGGGGACAAAATGAACAGCCTTAGAAAAACGATCAATAACAGTCATAATGGTGGTGTTGCTGTTGGAGGAGGGTAAACCCGTAATAAAATCAAGAGCTATGTGGGACCAAGGGCGGTGAGGGATGGGTAGGGGCTGTAACAAACCAGAGGGATGCTGATGGGAAACCTTATTCTGGGCACAGACAGAGCAGGCAGAAATAAAACTCCTAACGTCCTGGACCATGGCAGGCCACCAAAAACGTCTCTGGATAAAAGACATAGTCCTGTTTATGCCAGGGTGACATGACAGGCGGGAGGAGTGACCCCACTGAAGCACCTGGGATCGGACAGAACTGGGCACGAAGAGGCGGTTCGAGGGACAGCGACTGGGGCCGGCCTCACCTCCAAGGCGGAGCGCACAGTTGCCTCAATGCGAAGTTGAACGCTGTTGATGGAGCATTGAGGCAGGATGGTGTCCGAATGGAAACCCTGGATATGGGTTCGAAACGGCGAGAAAGGGCATCAGGTTTAGTATTCTTGGATCCAGGTCGATAGGAGAGAACAAAATTGAATCTCGAAAAGAAGAGAGACCAACGAGCCTGGCGGGGAATTGAGTCTCTTGGCAGTCTGCAGGTACTCCAGGTTCTTGTGGTCTGTCCAGACCAGAAAAGGAACTTCAGCCCCCTCCAGCCAGTGCCTCCACTCCTCCAAGGCGAGCTTGACTGCGAGCAGTTCCCTGTTGCCAATGTCGTAGTTCTGCTCCGTAGGGCTGAGGCGATGGGAATAGAAGGCGCAGATGAACCTTCTTGTCCTTGGCGGAGCGTTGGGAAAGGATGGCACCTGCCCCAATGTTGGAAGCGTCGACCTCGGCGATAAACTGGGCGGTGGGATCAGGTGAATGAGAATGGGGTCTGAAGTGAAGCGTTGTTTAAGTGACCGGAAGGCTAGTTCAGCTTGAGGATTCCAGTGAAACCGGATCTTGATGGAGGTGAGGGCGGTGAGTGGAGCAGCAATGGTACTGTAGTTCCTGATGAACCTTCTGTAGAAATTGGCAAATCCCAGAAAGCGCTGTAACTCCTTCCGGGACTCTGGCTGGGGCCAGTCCAAGACAGCCTTGATCTTGCGAGGATCCATTTGGATGCTCCCCGCCGAGATGACGAAGCCCAGGAAGGTGGTGGTGTGACAATGGAAGTCACATTTCTCTGGCTTCACATAGAGCCTGTTCTCAAGGAGACGCTGTAGAACTCTGCGGACCTGGGTGACATGTTCCTCCATACTCTTGGAAAAAATAAGGATATCGTCCAGGTAGACAAAACAAAACTGATTAATGAAATCCCTGAGGACATCGTTGATCAATGCCTGGAAAACGGCAGGGGCATTGGTTAACCCAAAAGGCATTACCAGGTACTCCCAGTGACCTGTCGGAGTATTGAACGCCGTCTTCCACTCATCCCCCCTCACGAATGCGCACCAGGTGGTAGGCGTTGCGCAGGTCCAACTTCGTGAAGACGGTAGCTCCATGAAGTAGTTCAAATGCGGACGTCATGAGGGGGAGAGGGTAGCGATTCTTGATGGTGATGTCGTTGAGCGAACGGTAGTCAATACAGGGACGAAGAGAACCGTCCTTCTTCCCCACGAAGAAGAACCCCGCTCCAGCGGGTGATGAGGATGGCCGAATGATGCCAGCGGTCAAGGACTCCTGAAGGTACGTATTCATGGCCTCCGTCTCGGGACGGGACAAGGAGAAAAGACGCCCCCTAGGAGGGGTAGCGCCAGACAGGAGTTAAATGGCGCAATCATAGGGACGGTGGGGGGCAGGCAGGTGGCTCGGGACTTGGAAGACCTCCTTGAGGTCCAGGTACTCGAAGGAAAGACCGATAGGTCAAGACTCATCTCGGAAGAAAGGGGACTCGGGACAGAAGACAGGGGACTCGGAACAGATGAATGGGCTTGCTGCAGGCATTCGGAAAGGCATTGTGGGCTCCAACCCACAATCCTGTGACTGCTCCATTCCACGGACGGATTATGCTTCACCAGCCACGGGTGGCCAAGGACAATAGGTGAGTGAGGGAGTCAATAATGTGCAACCTTATCTTCTCCTGGTGGTTGCCGGAGGTACGCAACGTAGAGGGAACTGATCTGGGTAACTTGGGCCAGTCTCTGACCGTTGAGTGTGTTGGCAATAAGGGGGTGTGACAGACTGGAAACTGGAATCCCCACTTCGCGACCACACCAGCATCCAGGAAACTCTCCTCAGCACCCGAGTCAATGAGCGCGGTGGTCTCTCGCCTCTGACCCTCCCACTCGATCGTCACCGGCAGGCAGGTCCGTTGCTTAGAGGATCGCTCAACAGGGATGACACCCACTAGTGCTCCTCGCTTAACTAGTGGGCGTTGGCTCCTTAGTAGGCAGTTGGAAATGAAGTGCCCAGACTCACCGCGCAGTAGAGACAGGATCGGTTGGCCATCCTGCGGTCACGCTCCTGACGAAAGGCGGGTCCGATCCAGCTGCATGGGTTCAGGCTCCGGGGTAGTAGATGGAGCTGCTCTAGGGTGGTTGTAGGCACCGATCGGTGACCTGACCCCGGTCCTCCCAGACCCGGGAAAACCTCCGGAACTACGCCAGCGACGACGCTCCTGAAGCCGGGAGTCCACGCGGATGGCAAGGCTGATCAGGTCATCGAAGGACTCTGGCAGGTCACGAGTCAGGATCTCGTCCTTAATATGTTCGGAGAGTCCACAGATGAAGGCGTCGTACAGCGCCTTCCTTCCCCAGCCACAGGCGTTAGCCAAGGTCTGGAAACGAATGGCGTAATCCGACACCGACCCTCCCTCCTGGCGTAGGTAGAGCATCTCCCGAGCCGCGTCGTGACCCTGCTTAGACCGGTCGAAGACCTCCTCATCTCCCTCGGAAAACCGGTCAAGGCTCTGACAGCAGGGAAGAGAGCCCTCCCACGCGGTGGTAGCCCAGGACTTGGCACGACCGGTCAGTTGGGTGATGACGTAGGCGACCCGGGATAATTCGCTGGGAAACGTGGATGGCTGCAGTTGGAAGATCAACTGGCACTGCGTCAGGAACGCACGGCAACCTCCCGGTTCACCTGCGTATCTCTCAGGAGGAGGCAGACGTGGTTCGCGCACCGGCGCGGAAGAAGGCTCGGGTTGAAGTGGCGCCGCGGCATGCTGGGGTGCGGGGTTAATGACCGGAGCTCGCAGCGTGAAGGTAAGCTCAGCCAAACCGGAGGTGAGAGACTGCAGGTGTTCAGTCACACGCTCCAGATGGTCCTGGTGCCGTCCGAGCATGGCACCTTGCTGCTCGAGGGCGGAGCGGAGCTGGTCTGGATCTGCTGGGTCCATCTTGGTCAGTACGTCCTGTGACGACCGCGGTAAGGACCCAGACGCAGATCAGGGATTAGGCAAAAGAGTAGTTTATTCACAGGCAGGGGTCAAAACCAGGAATCAGGGAATCAGAGGTACAAAATCGCGAGGCAGAGAGAAGTAGTAATAGGGCAGTCAAAAGGTCGATACTCAGGAATCAGAAGGGCAAAGGACAAAATCGCTGGGCAGGCTCGGGGTAGTAATAAAAGGGTAGTCTCGGGAAATGCTAATAACTCTGGCTTCGGAAAGGTAGGCTCAGGAAATAGAATCAACGTACTGACACGGGAAATGAAAACACTGAACATATATACAGGGAGACATAATAGAAATCAGGTGAGACAACGAGGAGAGAGAGGCTGGAACACAGGGAAGAGATAATTACATAACAAGAGGGAAACGTAAGACACGGACACTGAACCATACAAACATATAGACAATAAACGACCTGGGAGAACAGGCAGACACGTGCATAGTAAAAGGGGAGGTACGCAAGGAGAAACGTTGCGTGCGTATGAGGAGAGAACGGAAAACTAAGCAGGGATAGGATAATGAGAGAGAGAAATGCCGGTAGTAGGAAGCGTGAGATAATTAGTGATTAGTAGTGTTAGTAACCTAATCTAAATCCCTAACGTTAGTAGATTAGTTAGTTAGTACTGTACACACCTAACTAATATATACAAAGTGCGATCAAGAAAGTAGGAAGGAAGAAACGGGAAAATAAGCGAAGATTGAAATCCCGAAATGTAAACTCCCGAAGTGAATGACAAGACAAGGAGTGGATCAGGAACAATAACAGACGGGGATAACAGACGTGAACGAAACATGACTCGAAGAAAGATAAACAAAGTACAAAAACAACAGAACAGATACTCAGAATATAACATACACTACACTGCCAGCCCTTTTTACTTCATAATGGTTTGAATTTTTAATACTTTTTAACATATTTTTGACACATAGCCATCGTAGAAGTGGAATAAACCTTGACAAGCTGTGTATTCTCAGGATATATATTTGCATGCCTGGGGGGTGATGCGGAAGAAGGCTTCAGCCCGAGTACCGCTCCCACCCCAGAAGTGGGAAAAAATCTGAAACAAATTTTTTAATAAATAAATAAATTAGAAGGATTTACCATGCGATGGCGGCACGGTGGTGCAGTGGATAGCACTGTCGCCTCACAGCAAGAAGGTCTCGGGTTCGAATCCAGGCCGGGGGCCTTTCTGTGCGGAGTTTGCATGTTCTCCCCGTGTCCGCGTGGGTTTCCTCCGGGTACTCCGGTTTCCTCCCACAGTCCAAAGACATGCACGTTAGGCTAATTGGAGAGTCTAAATTGCCCGTAGGTATGAGTGTGTGAGTGAATGGTGTGTGTGCCCTGTGATGGATTGGCGACCTGTCCAGGGTGTATTCCTGCCTCTCGCCCGGAACGCATGCTGAGATAGGCTCCAGCACCCCCCCCGCGACCCTGACCAGGAATAAGCGGCTTAGACAATGGATGGATGGATTTACCATGCGGCTTACAGCCAATCAGAATCAAGTATTCATCAAAACCATGGTATAAGTGTATTTATTGAATCCATTCCCATGTATTAAGATTAACCAAGCAGTTGGGCTTAGTTTCTGCATTATCAGTTGATAACCTAAGAGTTACTGTATAACAGGTTTAATTGAAATAAATTCACAATACAAAAACTAAATTCAAAATTATCCCCAGAAAATGTAAAAAAAAAAATCAAACACACACCAATGGTATTAATTACAAGGGCCTTAACTCATATTCGCCTAATACATTATTCTGTATAAACACGGTGTGTGCCTAGCCACATAACACGCTCATTCACACTCAGTCATTCAGTCTAACACTTCCCTCTTATTGGAAATGGAAAGAGAAACAATAGGCAAATTATGTATCATTGGAAAGAACATGAAATTATCTTTATTTTGATGCATAAACTGCTGCAATTGAAAAACAAAAGCTGCAATTGAAAAACATCATATGTTTACATTTACATGTAACTATTTTTAAATTTGAGTTACATTTCAATTAACTGAGTTCATATCATTCTCTGTAATGTCACAAGTTCATCTCATTATTCATTTTGCTATTAGTTTTAATTTTTTTTGCCTTTTGTCTGTTGGGATCATTATAAGCTAAGCTCTGGTAATGGAAGCAGCCAAAACATGGATCAGGACACATATGCACTTCACATTCCGAACAAATAAAAGTTGTGTCAACACATTGAACGTGCACTTTACAAGTACTAGCAGTTTCCATTTGTTTTGGTGTGTGAGGCAAATCCCGATTGAACCTTCTGCCATTGTCTAGAGCTGGAGTTCCTACTGCTTTCCTGTAGCTTATACCTTTCAAGTTTGTTGATAGACACTGTGAAGTCGGGCAAAAGCTTCTTTGTATTATGAGCGTTATTGTAAACAATGCAAGCATTTAGGATAGCGATGTCAAGCATGTACCAAATTATTTTATAGTACCACTTTAGTGACTTTGTTTGTCTCTTGTAACAGCCAATTGTTTTGTCAGCGAAGTCAACACCCCATGTGTTTGCTATATAATGATATAATATTTGGACATTGCACCTCAACACGCATTTCAATTTCATTTAATTCCTGCTACAGGATTTTCCGTGAATGAAGGGTTTGCGCAGTCTACAGAATATCCCGTACATTAGTGAATGAGGGGTTTGCACGGTCTATGGAAAATCACGTAGTTCGTCAGATATGGGGTAATTACATTGCTGATATTTTTTATTCAAATACATAAGATACTTTTCTAGGTTTTTGTTTTTCTTCATCGACCAATTTCAGATTGTAAAGTCCTCTGCCTCAGTGTCCACGTACTATCATTCATAAGCCAGTGCTCATTTCAAACCAACACCCCTGAATATGACACCCCATCTTCCCACAGCCCAGATTTCTGACTATTGGGTCAAGGGTCACCCCTCATCCTCATATTTGGCCAGTGGCTATGAATTGGGGGTGGACATGGGCATGAAACTCAAAGAGACTTGTGATCTGTGGTCGGCAGCCTCCTGCCAATCAATGCTATGCGTCCATGGTGAGGGTGGAGCCAGGGGCACTAAGGTCTAATCAGTAAGCTCCTTCATGTCGGAGGGCTGTCTGTATCCTTGAACACCATGGCTGTCTGTCCCCCAAAATCAAAGAGCGTAACCCTGTCCTGGCCCGCTGACCATCTAGACAGGTGTGGCGAGAGTGCCCTGGCTTCAGAGACGGGCGCATGCTGCAGATACAGAAGCAGAAGCAGTTGTGTGTGTGGCTGCGTTTCAGGGGGGTCATGGCTGAATAACCTAATATCTTGACAATACACTCTACTGCACAGGGATAAACCTTTTTATTAACAAGAGCCCCAAGACCAGTAGACGTAAAACAAGGGTAGTCCCCGTAGGTATAGGTTCTCTTCAACATAAGCGTCCTTCTTTTTTTGTCATTGGAACCAAACGGAGGCAGAAACAGAAGCAGAGTCATGTGTATGTGTGTCGGGGGTCATGGGGTTAAGGATGAATAACCTAATCTCCATATCTTGAAGACACACTCGGGATCTTCATGTAGGCCCTTTTTTATTCCTCCTGGCTGGTGCCATGAAACACCTGTCCAGCAAAACCAGCAGCAGCATAGCGGTCCAGTCCCAACAGCTCACTCACATACTTCTCTCTCACCTGAAATGCACCACTGAGGCTTATGCACCACTTTATTATAATGATAATAAGCTTTTCCCTCATGTGCCCTCTCTCTCTCTCCATACACACATATATACCTATGTACTATGTATATACACTACCGGTCAAAAGTTTTAGAACACCCCCATTTTCCAGTTTCTACTGAAATTTAAGCATTTAAAGTCCAGTGAATAACCTGAAATGGTACAAAGGTAAGCTGTAAACTGCCAGAGGTTAAACACATGTTATGAATGATAATGATGATGATACAGTCTGTCATTATGGAATCATGATGGGTTTTTACATTGTTACAAGTAGCTATATGTACACTACTGTAGTATTTCATAGTGAGGCACTGCATTGTACTGTGTTTTTTACGGTCTTTACTGTGACTACAATATATTATTTAGCATTTTTGAAATAAATGCAGGAACTTGCATTGCATTCACTGTAGAGTTATAGAATATTACTGCATTGCTTTGTTTGTCAATGAGCTTGGAATTGATCGTTTTCTTTGTTTGTGGGGTTATTGTTCAGGGATAGTTGGGGTGTGTTATCTGCAGGCTGGGAAATGATTGCCTGTTGTGCACCCTCACCTACATGTGTTGTCATACACTACCGGTAAAAAGTTTTAGAACACCCCCATTTTCCAGTTTTTACTGAAACTTAAGCAGTTCAAGTCTTACTGTACATATGTAAAGGAGAGAGAGATGGGTGTGCGTGTGTGATATCAACTTGATTATTGATGGAGTGCAGGATGTTATTGTGATTGCTCGATTTCCATATACCACAGAACAGGGTGGCTTTGTCAGCCTTTGAAATCACAAACAACCGCTGGAGGAAAAAGCACAAAGCACTTCACCAGACGCATCAACAGCATAATGCAAATGCTGCCCAGGACCACCGTACTCACTGGCCAGGATAACCCCAGCATTCCACCTGACATCACCGGGACACACGCCGAGAGTTTCCCATTAAATGGCAAGCGGAGCCCGGCGGGATCGTTTCGGGACGTTTCGGCAACACCTTAATAATGGCCTTCTGGACTGTGTCCGGATTGAATTATTCATTCACAGAACTCATCCTGTATCCAGGTGAAGCAGTGACAGCCCCCTTAAATCGAAACAACAACTGGAGCCGGCCGATTACTGGAGCTTTAGACACAGCTCCTGCTCACAGCACCAGCCCGTTTGGATCAGTCCACACCGCTTTCTCTAAAAGCCTGGATTTTCAGCTTTGTTGGTCAGCTGCAATTTTCAGGGTATTATATTGTATTTATTCAATATCTTTTCTTCTCTGAAGGTTCCCTGAACCTTTATTGATTCAGGGTAGTTTTTTTTTTTTTTTTTGTTCTTGTGTATATTATGTGGAATTATTTATTTATTTTCCCTAAATAATTTATATTTATTTGATCATTTTGACCATTTTCATATTATGGCATCCTTAATGGAGACAAGGTATGTGTTTTAAGAGATTTCTCAGAATGAAAAAAATAACTATAAAGAGTTGGTTATTGTGGGTGACGTCGTGTGACCGAACTGTTCGTTTTGGAGATCGGTTCCTGCCCCTCCCGCACCCCTGCAAAAAGAAGGCAATGAAGTAAAAACAACAAAAAAAAGAAGAAAAAGCATTCTTTAAAACCCTCTTTCAATTCCCTTTCAGTTCTGTGGACTGTGACTCCTTTCATGACATTTTTCAACATTCCCATCCGCAATGTCATGCTGCCAGCTCTGGGAATCAGTGCTGCCAGTTCTTATAGAATTAAACCATTTTCCCTGTCAGTGGTGGTGCATATTAATGCTCACTCTCTCATACACTCCTGACACTGTCAGCGTGGATTCTTAGCTGCTTTCACTTGCTTTTTGTTGTTGTGTCAGTTCATCTAACGGTACTGCAGATTCACACAAACTACCCTGAAGTCAGTCAAGGGACTGCTAGATATCAGGCTGCCCTGAAAACAAATGTTTGCTGGAGATTCATGCAGACTGCCCTGAAAACGGAGAAAGCAGATTCCAGGTAGACTGCAATTGCAGAATCAGCCAGATGGGCACTGTTGAGTGACACATTGGGGAATGTCATGGATACTTATATGTCACCCCGTGGGGCTTCTGTCCACAGTCCACACTGGCACAATCCGGATTTAACTTTTAATTTAGCCACTGTTAATGATTATAATGATAATAATGTAAACATTTTTGTGAGTAAATTCAAATATGTTCTTAGTATAATCTACAATGTTTTCACAGGGTTATACCATCAGTCCAGTCTAGTAGGTATATACAGGTAACTGACTAAATGAAGGCAACACTTGAGTAAATAAGAGTTCCATTAAACGGATACTGTACCGCAAGGCCCACCCCTCCCCTTTCCAACAAGTCCCCCGCTCCCAGCTGGGACTCTCCTAGCCTGGGCCAGGGACATTTGAGTGTGTCCCCCCCTCCCGGGTAACCAAAGTGCTGCCTTTATTTTGGCAGTTACCTGTATATTTGTAAATACATTGACCAATATACTGCAATAGAACTATATAATACTAATATAGTTATCACTGCTATCGCCCTATAAATGGTTGAAAGCTATTCCTAAGGAGTCTGAATATTTTTTAGCAAAAGAGCACTTTCCAGGTCCTGCAGTTGCACAGCAGCCTGTCTAATACAAAAACAAACCACAGCAAAAGAAAGAAAACCAATTACAAGATAACATGTGATTGTAGGAGAGGAGTAGTGGTGGTGTGTTTGTGCGTGCGTGTGTATTGCAGAGCCGGAAGGGGCTCAAATAAAACGGAGAAGAATTTGATGGTGGCAAGAGCTTGACCGTTCCTCCATCCCCACTGCAGCAGATGGCCTCCCAGGACTCCGAAGACCTTCACGCCTGCCGATGGCCGCTAACGGAGAGAGGAGTCAGCGATGATAATAACAGCCTGGGACAAACAGCGAGGCAGCCATAACAAATGCTAGGACGCGCCCCAAAACCCCTGTAGGGCTTGGCGCCGAGCGAACAGGTAAATAAGCAGCCGTGCCAGGCCCCTCAAAGCCATATTAAAGAGCGTCACTCCCGTGCTGTGAAAACCCAAACCCTAGTGTCAGGCTGCAGAGCAAAAGGAAGAGGGAGAAAAAATAAGGCTGGGCTGAAGCACTGAAATACAGGCGTAGGGGGAAAAAATAAAATCAATCCCGACACAAATCACTGACAATGAGCAGGAACGGCGAGACTGACAGAACTTCAATCCTGAGGCTTGGTGGGGTTTGCGTAAACCGTGAGAAAGCCGGGAAACGATGGCTTTGCGCTGAGCGGCGGATTTTCCAAGCAAATTAGGTATTTGCCATGTTGCGCCGCCTGAGCCTCACACATCATTTGTAAGCGTTAAAAAAAATATCACAATAAATAAAGCAGCTCTGTTTTATTGACACTGTTGCTGCTACTTCGCCTGGAAGTTACCATTTGTCCATTTGCCTTCCTTCTGTCAGACTGAATCTCATCGCCAAATCATAAAATTAAAAAAGTGCTTATTTTGTTGTCTTTTTTAAAATACATAGTCATCACCACCCATTTTGGTGAGACAAATTGAGGCACTGGCGCAGCGTTTCAAATGAAGTTGTAGTCCAAGGGGGCTCACTGACCTGGGGATGTGCCAGCTGGAAGGCAGCAGGCTCATTATCACCCTTTAAAACGTGTGCCACAGGGCACATCGATGATGAATTATTTTTCTATACTTTAATAAAGTGAGCTTGACAGATTAAAGATGTCTCTTTCCTTTCCTCAAACTGGTCTTCTACTGACTGGCTACAAACGTTGGTTTCTATACCACCCAACCTTATCTCCTCAATATCATTCATAAAAGATTTTATGGACTGAAATGCATTATTATTATCATTATTATTATTATTTTTATTATTATTAGAGAACATAACAGTTTAACTGAAATCTTACCAAGAAAATGAACCATAGAAGTATACTCATCGAATGGACAAAAAACTGTAATTACACCAAGTTTTCCTCAGGGAAATGGCTCACAGTCTTGCTTTGAATCCCAAATGAGCCTTGCTGTGTGTGTGGCAAAAGCCTGGCTGAAGTGCTTTGAGTGTTTTTTTACCTATAGCGAACCATTGTTGGAAAGGGGAGGGCCAGGCTTATCTGCCACCGGCTGCAGCACCCCCTCGGACGGACACGCACACTCATTTACTCAAGCCTTTACTTTATTTTGGTAGTTACCTGTACATAGTGCTGGTTGTCCGGTAAAAGCTCCACATTCAGTCATCCGCATTGGGGGACATATTTAACAGCCAGCACTGGCTTAAAAAGCGGTGATGATTAAGATTCTTAATCATTCTCAGTCTGCCAACAGCCATGTTGTTTGCCCTGCTTGTTAGATGGGCTTTCCCATGCTAGCAACGCCATGTTGTTTGCCCTGCCTGTTAGACGATACTGCTAGCCATGGTAGCACAGTCATGTTGTTTGCCCTGCCTGTTAGATGGCGCTGCTAGCCATGCTAGCGCCACCATCCCAGGTGCCCCGGTCAGGATCTTAACGCCATTATGATCTGACCTTCATTTATCTCTCTATCCCCAATCCCACTTTCCTGCTGTATTCTTGTGAGCTCCTTCTTCCTGGAAGAGCCTCATTACTCACACATATAAACCCCTACATAACAAAGTTACATTGCCCTTGGTGAAGGAAACACATTGAAATTAATTTGCTTTTAGGGCATACTATGATGCCTCCTACAGCAGTGTATCGCAGTCTCTTTAGCCTAATATAAACGTTTATTGGGGAAAACGATACAGAACAGTGCAAGAGATTTGTTTTTAATTGATATAGGTATTGACAGATACCGACCCCAAATGTGCTTCTGCTTGATAGCAAAGAAAAGAGTCGGTTGATGCAGTGTTTCCAGGCATTTGTCACTCCCCTGGTATCTTTGAAAAGAAAGCTGGAAGGTAATTCAGCCCAATCAAACACAAACTAACTTTGAGTCAGTGAGATGGAAGGCAGTTTTCAAGAGAAGGCTTGGATTCAATCAATGTATGTTCTTAACTTCGATTCAAAACAAAAAGTCATATATATATATATTTTTATTTTTTTCTTCCAACACAATTTTCAGCATTCACCAGGATTAATGTGTGTTAATATGTGTTGCATTTAAAAGGTAAAGGTGGGTGGTGGGGGTGTTCAAATGGCCCTGGCCTAGGAGAGTTGGAAAGGGGAGGGCCGGCCCATCCAGTGATATTGGCCCCACCTATATCTCCCATGGACACTCTTGTTACTGCACCCGTTTAAATTATCCCTCATGTTGCCTTAATTTGGCAGTTACATTTAGCACTTTACATTTAACTGAAATTTTACAATGTCTAGGTTTAATGTAAGGACAGATGTTAATTGTTGCAAGGAAAGGTGATGATGTTGAAGTGGGAAATCAAGAAGGTTTTTTTTCCATTTTAGATTAATTTTCTTTTTTTACCCCCCACAGTCACCTCCACCTCTTTAACTCTTTAACCAAATGCCATGTCTTTGACAGAGCAGTGGGTTGGGTGCAATTGACTTAAACTGCAGTCAAGCAGATGTTTGTCCAATTAAAATGACATGCTCCATGCCATCCAAAAAAAGAAAAGGTCAAGGAGACAAAAAATGAAGGATGTGATGAAATCAGGTCAATCCAAGCTAACGTATATCAGTTTCTCACAAATAATGGTCTCAAATCATTACCGGAACACTGAAACAGCCTTGTCTCAGAAAGGCCCAGGCTCTATCACTTTGCTATTCACATTCACTGTGATGTGACACCTCAGTGGTGCATGATGTCTTATTGTATAATAATGTATAATAATGGTTTAGGAAGAGAAGGTGAGGGGACAGTTTGACATCCACATCTGTTTAAAAAAAACACATATAAAATGAGCCTAGGGTTTTTTTAAATATTATTTTCTTAGTTCACCTACTTAATTATTTATTATCACCTACTGTCCCAGGAGGGGGGGGGGCTGGCATGAGTTCTGCCAGTGAGCTTGCAGCTCCTGAATGCAGTGACGTGGACATTGATACCATTAAACCATAGCATGTAAGCTCTGGGAGCACCATCTCTAAACGTTTGGTGAAAAATCCCCAAAGGTGAAGGTCTTCTTCAGTCCGTGGGCATGGTTTGTAATTGAGAGGTGAAATGCAAGTGTTGAGAACACATCGTTAATGTCCTTTTCACAAGCAAATGATCCATAAATCACAGCCATGGTGCGAGGACCTTTCATTTGCGAGGCTGTACAGATAGCAGCTCCAGAGCGGTTTGGAGAGTTAGTACGTTTGAGAACATCAGCGTGATTGATAACATTCATAATGCTGCCATTGAACCCATTCCAATAAAGCAGGAAGGGTCTGGTTAATGGGAAAAAAGAGCAGCCAGCGCTGCCGGCCTTCCAAAGTAATTAAAATGTTAGAGTGTTCTTGACTGCTATACTGGTGTTTTAATGAGTAGTGGATGTGTGTCTGTACATTTGTGCGTTGCTATGTGTGTGTGTTGGTGTGTGTGTATGCATGTGTGTGTGTGTGTGTGTAGGTGCATGTGTGTGTGCGTGTGTGTGCGGGAGTATTGTTGTGTGTGTGAGTGTTGGTGTGTGTGTGTGTGTATGTGTGTGTGTGTGAGTATTGTTGAGTGTGTGAGTGTTGGTGAGTGTGTGTGTGTGTGTGTATGTATGTCCAAAGGGTGTTGTGGTGCATCTAGTGCAGTCCTGCTTGTGAGCCTTTGTGTCCTGTTTTGTGATTGCATGCTTGCTTGCAGTCTCTGGCTTTCAGCTACTGCCACTGGCTTCTACAGTGCCTTCATGTGGCAGCTCATGGTAATTCGTGCCTTGCAACGCCAGGCCAAATCAGGAGGGTATTTTGGAGCAGCAGTGGGCCTCAGAGATGTGGTGCACAGGCACTTACCACCCACTACCCCATTGTCATGTGAGTTAACCCGGTTTGGGTGTATGGCTACGGGAGTAAAATCCTGAAAGAAAGTGTGAAAAGGGGATTCACCAGTTACCAACAGACCAGATCTCTGGCAGTCCTCTGCAGCACCAGACAGTTGAAGGTTATCATGGATCCCCTATGCCACAGAAGAGACTGGATGGAGCTGTGGGGCAGGGGATGTGGGGGCTGCATACACACCCTTTCACCCAAGTCAAATCTACTCTCCACACAGGCTGACACTCTGCCAACTAAGCCCTGTAGCGACAGTGACAGATGACTCTGGAAAGGTGTGCTTTCTAAATGACAATGGTCTCAGACTGCTTACACTTTGCTAAGAGCACCAGATTGTCATCATCAACACCCTGTCTCGGTTAAGAACAAACTGAAGACTTCCTGGCAGCATACCAGGTCCAAGCATTAGCATCTGCTGCACTATTTGATCACCTGGCAGACAGACTGCCAGGAAATACTCATCACCCAAATACTCATCATCCAGGCCATGCGTGGGGCAGAATGCTAGACAGATCACCGGTTGATAAAAAAACAAGCTTCAGTCAAAACATAGCAAGTAGACCCCCAGCAAGAAACACTAATAATCTCCTGCATTCACCAACAAGCTCAGAAACCAACTTTCATCAGAGTTAGACAACATCCCAGACTACACCCCAGGAACTCCAGAAAGCAATCAAAGGTCAAACAGACGGATAACAAGAACGCAGGCACAGACTCCACCCCTGCTGAAATTCTCAAGCATGGAAGTTACCTTCTCATAAGACTGGAAGAATTCCACCATTGTCACAATCTACAAAGGTGGCAAATCTTGACAACAGCAGAGGTGTCTCACTCCTGTCAGTTGCAGGCAAAGTCTCATTCTTCCAACTGGCATCACATATAGCCAAATACACCTTTCCAAAGACTCAGTGTGGCTCCTGGAGGACCACAGCATGGCAGACATAATTTTTGTCCAATCCAACACAAATCCAGTGAGCACAACTAAGACCTATGGATGGCCATTGATCTCTCCAAAGCATTTGACACAGTGAACCGAAAACTCTGTTCTCAGCAGGTTTGGAATCCACCCTTCCCATCCTACAATAATATCATGATGGGATGCAAGCCCAAGTTCGGATAGGTGGACAGCAGTCTGACCCTTTTGACATCAAGGTAGGAGTGAAGCAAGGCTGTGTTTTATCCCTTGTCATCGTCAACGTCTTTCTCACAGTGAATGCCCTCATCTCCCACAAAAACCTTTCAAAGCGCTGATGGAGACAGCGTTCAGTTCCACCTTGATGGAAACCTTTTTTAACATTGGATCACGTCAGGCATCCAGGAAAACTACAGCCAAAGTTTGTGTGCTCAGCACGCTGACAATCACGCACACTGATTGCCCACTCCCCAGAGTCCCCCCGTTATGCCCTTAATGTGGTATCTGCCACTTACGAAGCTGTCGGCCTACAAATCAACACTAAAAAGATGCAAGTAATGAGGCAACGATGCTCCCAGAACACCACTCCAGTGTTCTTTAACAGAGATAAAGATATTCCACTGGTGAGGGCTCAACATTTCAGATACACCGGTAGCATCCTCTCAAATGACTGCAACATCGATAATGGCATCCAAACACCCATTAGCCACTGCCGCCTTCTGACTTCTGAGGTCCAGGGTCTTCCTGAACAACAATCCAGAAGTAAGCACCAAATCAGCTGTGTACCAAGAAGTCTGTTCTTCCACACTGCTCTGTGGCTCTGAGGCCTGGACACCTCATAGGAGGCACATCAGCTCACTGGGGGCATCTCACATCTGCTGCCTGCAATTCTGGGCATGACATGGTAGCATCCCCTAGGCTGAGATTTACAAACTCATCCAGCATAGAGGTAATGCTGGCACATAAATAACTGGCTAGGCCATGTGATCTGCATGCCCACAACTCGTCTGCCCCGGCAAACACAGTACAGCTAACTGGTCTGCCGGTGGTCAGTGTAAGCAGTACAAGGACCACATCAAGTATCTACTGAAGAAAAGAGACCTGGAGAAGATGGTTGAAGACAGATACACATGGCGCTCTTCCTGCCTCAGAGGCACCCTCCACCAGAGACTCTGAGGAGAGCAGAGATATGCACGCGTCGACAGGCCTGCGCTACTGGGACTGACCACTCATGTCCTTTACATGCCTGACCCACCTCTGGCAGAATTTGTGGATCCCCCATTAGTTTACACCAGTCACATGAGATGGAATACACAACTCAAGAAATAATGAATCCCCTGACCCCAAGGAGCTGTGATGTCATCATCATCATCATCAATGACGGACTGCCATGAGAAAGTGTGTGTGTGTGTGTGTGTGTGTGTGTGTGTGTGTGTGTGTGTGAGCTAGGGCATTCACGACTGTTGCATTCTAGTAGTCATCATACTCCCAAAAAGTAGTCGAGTAGTCGATTAATCGCGGGAGACATCATATTTTTTTCACCCAATAACAATGATCAATTCTCGTCAAAAAGGTATCAAACACAACCAGTAAAGGGTTAACTAATGTAGGCGGGACCAACCTGGGGGTAGGTGAAATAGCAGAGTCCTCGATTGGCTCTGAGAGGCTGTTTACAAATGAGCCGCGATGTGATTGGACAAAACCCCCAGCAAGCTTGTCTGAGCTGGAGATACTGTTTGACTGCAGTAACATCGCGACTGCTTTCTTGCAGGGATAGCGGAAGTGTTTCCTTCTCTAAATACCTTAAATTCAGTTTATTTAACATGGCATAATGTAGAAAATGATTGTTCAAACAAATCTATGTTCAACAACAACCAAAGTTATGTCCACCTTCGCTCGTTAGAAGGCCATCTCAAAAGCTCTGAATAACCTACTATGGTGCATTATGATTAGTCTACATGCTCGTGAACAGTTTGAAATACAAGATCAACTTCGGATATAACTTGTAAAACTACTGTAGCAATCTTGCCAATAAACACGAATGTCCACAGGTTACATAAAGTTTATGAATGTATTGGTTTATTGAAATAAACATTATTAATAGTGACTGACACACTGACACAGCGGAATGAGCTGTTGTAACAACACTATTCAGATTATTAACATACATTTTACCCAAATGGTTAGTGTAAAGAGAAAAATACAAATAGCTTGTGTAAACAGAAATGCAAAACTTACTCACCATAATGAAACGCCATAACGAAAGTGCACGGTGGTAAACGTTGTGTGTACACTGTACAGATGGCAAAGTAAAGCAAAATATTTATCTGCCTAGGCTACTCACTCCCGCCAAAGTCCTCCTCATTCATGATCCTCGTCCTGCGCTCCTGGTTAGCGTTTAAAATGATAAGGGCATCAACGTGAGCTCTCACTTGGGGTACTGATGGCTGGGATAGCCAGGTAGCTTTTGGCCAGCTTGGCCAGGCGGGGGAACTGCTTCTCATTGCGAATATCCTTCACAATGAAATTTACTAACAGACCTGTTATTTTCATTTTTCTGTAGTCAGTGATCGGACGTTTGGAGAATTCTCCGATTGTCGTCTGCCTAACGTTACTTTGTTCACTCTGTTTAAATAACATAAGAATCAGATTACCCGACCCCGAAAACCCCTAAAAAGTGGTATCATTTATGATTCTAGCCCTTTTTTTTTTTTTTTTGGCGGCCATATTAGATTTTGTCAATATGGCCACCCCATGGGGTGCCCGTCTTGGCGCCCGGCAAAAATGGATAAAGTATGTTATGGACAACATCTGAGCCAAATTTGGTGCTTTTGGAAGAATCTGAACCAAACAGCCCTTTTTATGACCTTACCGCCCCCCACTAGTTGGCGCTTCTCCTTGCTAACGTTGCCGCTGCTAGCGCTAGCCATAAGCAGGTGTAGCTTTAAATGGTTATGCATAGTGCTGGTACTGTTGTGGTACTTTAGGGTAGCCTTACATATATTGCAGCTGATGGTTTTATCTGCTCTTGGTAAAGTATTTCCACACTGTTGATTGTAGTTGAGCATTGGGACGTACATCCATGTTTCTTTCTGCCTCTTGCTCTTGCATGTCTGCTGCTTTAGCACCCACACTGCACAGTGATCTCCATGACAACTATGACTTGTCAACAACTACCCACAGCGCCCCCAGCTGCATATCTGCTGTAGATGCATTGCCACTGCTTTATCACTGCACCGTGCTAAAACCACAGATGAACGATTAGTCTACAACGATGCACAGTGTCGACTAGTGGTTTTGATAATCGAATAGTCAACTATTCTGTGAAACCCCTAGTGTGAGCATGTGTTTAATACTAACATAACATCTGGATAAAGTAAGAATGATACATTTCACATGGTAACTCTAAAACCTCCTGCCCCTGCATTACAGTTTTTTTCAATTGCTAACAAGCATCAGTCAATACTGAAGCCAATTTTTCAAAACTCTTCATACAGTCTGCATTACCAACATGCATCTTGGCCAAACAGTTCATCTCACTTCCAAAACTCATTCAAACCACCAAAATACTTCATACATGTTTCAAAATAAGCTTGTTCGACCATAACACTGGCAACAATTCTTACTCAGAAAGCATACATTGTCACTCATAACACACTGAACTAAAAAACACTAACAACAGGGAGCATTACATAAATGATCAACTTTTATCTTTGACGTTTGAATGATTTTTCACATAAATCAGTATTTCATTATAGAATAAGAATAACACCTTTTCACTTTATTGACTGTACTAAAGTATATGTAACAAGAATTAATCAGAAATGCAGCAATTTGCTTCAATATCCTTTATTTTTTCTATATCTTTGCATATAGTAATTTACTTGTAAAAATATATATACTGTATATATATATAATATTTCCTGAAATTCCAGGGCTGCAATTATAATCACAAAAAAACTACAACATGTATAGTATAATCACTCATACTGTACAGTACTCTGAGGGTTCTAGTTCTCCCCCTCTTCTGCATTTGGCCACAAGTTCTCATCAACATCACATCTTACGTCTTCTCTGGCGATGCATCTTGGAAAGTATCTTCTGGAATGCCTAATTCAACCCTGACAGTCTTCAGGAGAAATGTCTCCACACCCCGCATTCATGGCATCCAGTAAGGACATCTGGTCATGTGGACGGTGGTCATACACCTTCCACCTCCACGCAGAGAAAAACTCCTCTATGGGGTTTAGGGAGGGGGAGTATTGAGGCAGGAATAGTACTAACATCCTGGGATGTGCAGCAAACCAGTCTGTGACTGCAGCAGAGTGGTGGAATGCCACATTATCCCACACAACAATGAAGGTCGGGGAGTCTCCTGCCCCTCTCTCCTCCGCTGGCACAAGTCGATTATGCAGGTCATCCAGAAAATAAATGGGCCTCTCTGTATTGTGTGTAACAGCAAACCATCATTGGACAGTGCTGCACACATTGTGATGTTAGCTCCATCATACTGTTTTGAATGTGTTTTTAACAGTTTGAAAACAGTGTGTTAGCATTTGAAAAATGTGCTGCAAATATATAGTGTTTTGCGGGTGGTGGAGTATGAATGAGAAAAGAGTTCATGGATTTTGGAAAATGTGGTCATTGAATGCATTTTGTGTGAAAGCAATGAAAAAGTATTAATTGTAGACTTCTTTTTCGCTGACTGTGTGACTGTGTGGTCAGTTTTGACCAATGCATGTTAGCAGTTGAAAAAAACTGTAATGTGTTATGCTTACAGTTTTTTTCAACTGCTAACATGCATTAGTCAAAACTGAAGACACTTTTTCAAAACTCTTCATACAGTCTGCATTACCAACATGCATCTTGGCCAAACAGTTCATCTCACTTCCAAAACTCACTCAAACCACCAAAACACTTCATACATGTCTCAAAATAAGTTATTTGACCAGAACACTGGCAACAATTCTCACTCAGGAAGCATACATTGTCACTCATAACACGCGGACCTAAAAAACACTAACAACAGGGAGCATGACATAAATCATGAACCTTTATATTTGAAGTTTGAATGATTTTTCCAATAAATCAGTATTTCATTATAAAATAAGAATAACACCTTTTCACTTTATTGACTGTACTAAAGTATATGTAACAAGAATGAATCAGAAATGCAGCAATTTGCTTCAATATCCTTTATTTTTTCTATATCTTTGCATATAGGAATTTACTTGTGAAAAATAAAACGTTTCCTGAAAAAAAACTATTTCCTGAAATTCCAGGGCTGCAATACAGTAATAATCACAAAAAAACAACAACATGTAAAGTATAATCACTCTGTACATACTGTACAGTACTGTGGGTTCTAGTTCTCCCTCTCTGCTGCATTTGGCCACAAGTTCTCATCGACATCACATCTTATGTCTTCTCTGGCGATGCATCTTGGGAAGTATCTTCTGGCATGTCGAATCCAACCCTGGCAGTCTTCAGGAGAAATGTCTCCACACCCCGCACTCATGGCATCCAGTAATGACATCTGGTCATGTGGACGGTGGTCATACACCTTCCACCTCCACGAAGAGAAAAACTCCTCTATAGCATTTAGGAAGGGGGAGTATGGAGGCAGGAATAGTGCTAACATCCTGGGATGTGCAGCAAACCAGTCTGTGACTGCAGCAGAGTGGTGGAATGCCACGTTATCCCACACAACAACAAAGGTAGGGGAGTTTCCTGCCCCTCTTTCCTCTGCTGGCACAAGTTGATTATGCAGGTCATCCATAAAAGAAATTAGCCTCTGCGTATTGTAAGGGTCAATAAGTGGTTTGTGTAGGAGCAAACCATCATTGGACAGTGCTGCACACATTGTGATGTTAGCTCCTCTCTGGCCTGGGACATCCACGGTTGCTCTCTGTCCAATCACATTTCTTCCCCTGCGGCGTCTTTTTGCCAGGTTGAATCCCGCTTCATCCACAAAGATGAATGTATGTGCAGTTTGCCTGGCTTCCATCTCCATTACTCTCTGAAATACAGTAAATCCACAGTTTTACAGTACTTTACATTATGCATAGCTGTGTATGTACCCTGTTTGGTTATTGAACAGACATCTTACCTGGACATATTGATACCGGAGTTCTTTCACACGTTCACCGTTTCTCTCAAAGGGTACAGTGTACAATTGCTTCATCCTTATTTGATGTTTGTCTAGGACTCTGGCAATTGTCGTTGTGCTGACTGTATTCACAGTCCCAAAAGTGATATTGTCTGCCAGCACTCTGTCCCGAATTTCCCGCAGTTTCATTGCATTGTTGGCACGTACCATATCAACAATGGCAATTTCTTGCGCATTTGAAAATATTCTGCCTCTCCCTCCTGTGTGAGGTAACCTTTGGATCCTACTGTAAAACACAAAACAATCAATATATTTCAAAATGTCAGTACATGTAAAAATGTAAACATACTGTAATATGTAGTTCAATTATCATTGAAGGATGCACATCTCACCCATTTTGCCGGAAAATTCGTACTATTGATGCAACTGTTGAACGCTGCAGATTTGGTTGCACCCTTAAACTGGCCTCTCAAAGAGAGACCATGGTTTACAACATGGTCAATAATTGTGGCCCTTATCTCATCAGAGACCACCGCTCTTGGTCTTCTTCTCCTTTGTTCTCCACGCATTCTCCCTCTCCCTCTCCCTCTCCCTGCAACTCTTCTTTCTCCACCAACCTGTCTTCCTTGATCCATTTTTCCGAACAAAATCATTCCGAAGCCGTTCCCTTTTATCTGTTTGGTAACGAGACTAAAAACAGGACACCTGGGAGGCTTTCAGCTGAAATTGCAATCAGCTGTGTTTGGAATGATTATTATTTCATTTTATTGTAAATATTCTGCTAAGATTTTCTATATATTTCAATATGGTTACTGCAGAAATGCACAAAATTTGCCATCATTCTGTTTTGAATGTGTTTTTAACAGTTTTGAAAACAGTGTGTTAGCATTTGAAAAATGTGCTGCAAATATATAGTGTTTTGCGGGTGGTGGAGTATGAATGAGAAAAGAGTTCATGGATTTTGGAAAATGTGGTAATTGAATGCATTTTGTGTGAAAGCAATGAAAAATGATTAATTGTTTGGTCCACATAGACTTCTGGTTCGCTGACTGTGTGAAGAGTTTTGACAATGTGACTTCAGTTTTGACCGAAGCATGTTAGCAGTTGAAAAAAACTGTAATACATGTTTTGATTCTTCATAGAGGAGGTTCTGTACCTTGCACCTACATCCAAGATCCATAACATTTTGTATGTATGCAAAGATACACATAACTGCTCAAAAATGCCAATATCATAAGTGACATTTTCTTCTGATATTTGCAATCGAACCACTCTTGTCCTTGGAAGTACCAGTCAGTTGTATAGTGACTTTAGCTTCTATAGCGACTTTTAGCATAGTGTAGCTTCTCCTCTTGGTTGTTATGATCAAGAGGGAGAAAGGCAGTCTGACAACATTCCTAGCAACAATTAAACTTTTAAAAATACTAAATAAAAGCAAATGAATGAATTCAATGTTCTTAATTTCTTCCTTTATGTGCTATTTAGTTCCTTTTTCTTTCCATTTCTCAACAATCAATTGGACCAATTATCTGTTTGCTTCCCATCTTATTGTTTTAGTCTAGCATGTATGCCCAGACAAAGAGGAAATGTCCTGCTCTTCCAAATGAGTATATGGGAATCTCCGGAATATACAAATACAAATACTGTATATATGAATATGCTTACATGGGAAAATGATGTACAATATGTTTTCTTCGGTGCAGATGGAAAATGTATTTATAAATGTGATTTACTTGGAGTTATATTTACCTGCATTTACATGTTAGGCTTTGGTGGAAAAGATGTTGCCACTAGACGGCTAACACACCATAGATCATTAACAGACCATGGACGCTGTTGAGGGGGGTGCCAGGGCACATTTTCACACCCACTTCTCAAACAATTGGTGCTGTGGTATTGCCTGGCATCACAACTTTTCACCGCTAAATCCCCTTTAAGTTAAATATTGTGAAGACACCTTAGAACTTATTCTGCTTATTTTACGGTAAAATAAACTGTAAAGTGTCTTTGGCATGCTATTGCTGGCGGAATATATATTTGTATAAATGTATTGCTTATACATTTATACATAAATGTATTGCCCTCTGCCTGCCTGGCCTGTGCAGTTAACCTTGTAGCTAGAACCTGCAACGTTTTCTTTCCCAGAATTTTGTTCCGACCAGTCGGTGAAACAAAAGTATAAGCGTATTTGGAGAAGCCCAACAGTTTTGCTAATGTTAGCTATGTTATTCTGTCCATACTTGTAACGTGCAGTTACCATTAATAATATTAAGCCGATTATCTCATTACACTAACGTTAACGAGTTATGTTTTTATTTTTATCCTGCTAGCTAGCTAACGTTAGCTATTGATAGTTAATTGAATTGCATGCTGCTAATGACATTATTAAGCTAGCTAGCATCTTTGGTTTCTGCAACTGGTCTGGACAAAATATCTAGCTCGCTCCCCGTGGCTGTGACACCACATTGTGATTGGAATTCAGCAGATAAATATTCAAAAGGTTATTAAGTTAGCTGTAAGCTAGGTAGCTACAGTATCAATACTAGCATAGATAGCTAGCTAGTGTGTGCCTGTTTAATACTAATGCTTATATGGAACACTTAGAACACTTGGAATGCGATATGGAACACTTAGCTATGTCAGCTAGTTAAAATGGCTACATGAGCCATTATGATTGATAATTCATGCTCAAGGCAGTTTGTCACCTTAACTTGAATTAAAACACATATAGAGAAAATGTTTATGATTACTTGGGGGCTCTCTCGCACGGCTTTGTTTCGCTGGCTATGAGTTATGCAAACACCTTGTGTCTAATCAAACCCTTCGATGTGGCATCAGCAGAACTGAGCTGGTTCTCAGTGTCGGACCTGGCAGCCACAGGATGACAGGTGGAGATGGATCTTGGTGATCGGAGCTCTACCCGTTCCCTCAGGTCCACTTTCACTCCAAAATGAGGCAATTTGGCCTGTGTTCATTGGAGGCTGGGGGGGGGGAAAGCAGAATCTGTACTAATCAACTCAAGCTGTGGGTGTGTGAGTGTGAGTGTGTGTGTATGTGTGTGTGTGTGTGTCTGTGTGCTTGTGTGTGTGTGCTTTTGTGTATGTTTGTGATTTGTTGCATGTATTTGTGTATAATGAGAGATCATGCCCAAATGACATGAGTTTATTCATTGTCACATGGTAGAATGAATAATTAAATGAAAATGCTCTCCATTCAGTAAAAACAAATCTCATCATGAGAATGAACATGAACCTCCAGGTTTAAGCATGTACGATGTTAAGTATGACGTTATTTGACATGCCGTGATTAAAACTTTCACATGGCTACTGCTTTGATAAAAAGAAATGGAGAAAGATTATTCTGGTATGATACTTCAAATTAGCTTATCTTCTGTGTCACCATCAGATTGTTTTGTTTCATGTGGTAAAGTAATTTTCCGCATGACCAGCAGCGATGTAATAAGGGAGTATTTAATAAATCGCAATGAATTTTCTGAAACAAAATTTGAACTGAGTTCAAGCGGCAATAAGGATGCCTGTGACATGAATTGTTGTGATGGGAATCGGTTATTCTGAATAGTGCCATTGAAATAGGCTTTTCAATCAAAGCTCTTTCCAACAAATTGGAGGGCAACAAACAAATACAATAAGCTCAAACTTTAAGAAATATGTGTTTGAGAGAAGATTAGATCTTATAGATATTGTAATTTCTCACCAGGGTTTACTATTAATACCAGGGGCACCTGGTTATTTACTATTAATATGGTGCAAACATTGTCCTCAAGATGTTCTCATATTCCAGACGATACCACCCCTCTACACCCTGCTAATTGGATTCACCTGGATGAAATAAAATACCTTCCATCCAATCACCTAAACATCAGTGGACCTTCATGGGGAGTTTTGGAAAGTAGAGTGCAGAGCAGATTTGTACCATCTTCATCTGTCAAAGAACTGGAGGCTTGCCTTCTTGAAGAAACCATTAAAAGCTTGTATAACAGCATTCCGAGAAGGGTCAAAGCTGTTCTGAAAGCAAAGGCTTGCCCTGACTCCTTATTAGTTAATAAATATTCATATATTTTTTGTGTCTCAATTTTTGTGTACCCCATATATATGTATACAGTATATATATTGTTACTTATTACTTATTACTGTAAATATATTATATTGTCCTCATAAATTGTTTAAAATATTTACTTTATTAATTGAATAAAACCTTTTTTAACATTTTTATTTAACAAACATTTTGTCATTCTGTTTAACAGTTACAATACTGACTCCACCGTAGCTCCATTTAAAGATGCAACAAATTAATTTAAATAATTAAATCAGTGTTTTTGAAATATATATATGGTAATAAAGTTAATACTAATAAATTCATACAGTTGTAAAATAAGTATTGTGGCATGGTAATGCGTGAGCATATGTGCTATTAAACTAATACATTATACATTTTCCGTAGACAGAGAGAAATAAGATTTATGCTTTAATATAACAGCTTGCTTTGGGTTTTTAAGGAAGTGCTTATCGTTGCATATGGCCAAAAAATATTTTAGTACGATGAGAAGGAAAAGATTAATGGAACATTTGAAATATTACAATTGAATGAGATCATAAAATTTTCTGTGCTGACCGAAAAGACAAATTGATGTAATTCCCACATTGAGACATAAAATCTATCTATCAATGTTTTTTCTTTTTTTAAAAGGGGAGCAATATCACATAACAGTTTAGAATAACAATTGATACGAAAGAGCCTGAGTCATCACAAGGTTTATTAAAAACCTTGTTACTAACCAGGGATCTTAATGGGCTGTTTTATGTATTATGGATGAGATTCTAATCTGAAAGCCACAAATGGCAGCTATATCTTGTACCTGCTGTTTGTGATAACTGTAGGCATATTAACTGGGCACATAGGCTGTGGCAACTTGTAACGCCCTCTAGTGGAAGAGCATTGTATCTGACGGAGCCCACTCAATCAGCAAAGGACAGTACTGTCTGTCAAGCAGTTTCCTCCAGTCACCTTCAAAACCTCATACTTGACCATGGCCCAAGCACAGTTTTTTTTCAATTGCTTAAGCACGATTTTGAAAACAGGGCCCGGTTTTTCAAAACACTACACACAATTAGCACAACCACACACCCAATTAGCAGAACACCTCAGATCCTTTGCAAAATGAAACACTCTTGCAAAAACGATACACTCATTTATAAAAACCAAGTGTTTCATATGACTTAATTCTGATTGAACCAGTTACACACTGCTGTTGCTAACCTAAAACACTTTTAGCAATTCTACTTCTCAGTGTAGATAGAGTAATAGAGTACTGTAAGTGAAGTACACAGAGAAAGTGCAAATATACAATAAATTCACCAAACACTACACAAGACCAATGCTGCAGACTGATGAAAATAGAATTTATTTCTCTCCATATAGCCAAATCAGTCAACATGTCAACATGGAGAATCACAACAAAACATGTTTTCATGCTACTACAGTAGTGTGCATAACACTGTAAGCTCAGCAAATATCAGACAAACATAAAATACTCTTTCCAGTACAGGTTACAATTACAGTAAAAAATAAATCAAAATTCTGAAAAAAACAGAAAATGGCCATGAATGAGGGGTACCTGAGCCTGGGGCCGGAGATCGTAAACCCTCCACCGCCATGCCGAGAAAAACTCTTCGATTGAGTTTAGAAACTGAGAGTATGGTGGAAGGTATAGTGCTGTAAACTGTGGATGGTGTTGAAACCAGTTCTGGACCAGAACAGAGCGGTGGAATTACACATTGTCCCAGATGACAATGTATTGCATCTGGTGCATTTGGTTTACTGCTGTGATGATGTTGTGCAATCAGTTCAAAAATGTTAGAATGTGAGGTGTGTTGTAAGGGCCCATATTGGCATGACGGAGAAGGACCCCATTCTGTGTAATGGCAGCGCAAAGGGTGATGTTACCCCCACGTTGCCCTGGGACATTGATTATAGCCCTGTGGCCAATGATATTTCTGCCTCTCCTTCTTGCTTTTGTGAGGTTGAACCCTGTCTCATCTATGTACAGGAATTAATGCAGGATTTCCTCAGCATCCATCTGTAAAACTCTCTGAAATACAGTGAAAGACAAGATTGTGTAGTTCAGCATAGATCTAGTATACAGTAAATGTACATGTAAAAAGGTTACGTGTGCAGTATGCAACATCACAGTGCTAAAGTGAACAATACATACCTCCACATACTCATGCCGCAGCTGTTTGACCCTCTCTGAATTCCGCTCAAAAGGCACTCGATAAAGTTGTTTTATTTGAACCTGTGTTGACTGTGTTGCCAGTGTTGACTGAGAGACCTGATGGACATTATTGAAAATGGCATGGTAACCGATAATGTTGGCTTGAATTTCTCTGAGCCTGATAGCATTATTGGCCAAAACCATGTGTATGATCTCTCTCTCTTGTTCTTGCATGAATATGGGCCCCCTTCCTCCTTGTCGTTCTCGACCCTCAATCCTATGTAGAAAAAAATGCATGTAACCTACTGTAAAATGTCACAGGAAGGGGTATCAAAAGTGCTGATATGGTGCATACAATAAGCAGCTGATTACTGTAACTGTAGACAGATTATTTTTTTACCTGTTTTCTTGTTGAAATGTCCTAATGACAGATTCCACTGTATATCTGATAAGATTTGGCTGAACTCTTAGTCCAGTCTCCCTCAGTGTCAATCTGTGGTTCACGACATGGTCAACTAGTGTTGCGCGAATTTCATTTGATAAATTTGGTCCTCTTCTTCTTTGAGCACGTTCTCCTCCTGCTTCAGGTTTTCCTCTTCCTCTACCTCCACCTCGGCCTCTACCTCTGGCACGGCCTCCGCCTCTTCCTCTTCCTCTACCTCCTTCTCCTCCTCCGTGGATTCCCCCTCTCACCCTCACTCTTCTTCTTCTGACTCCTTCCATTTTGGTTGAAGACAGGTGAACTCACCTGCTGCATTTGTATAGTGCTTAAACCTGATTGGTGTGTCTACAATTAAGCAATCATGTGTTTGCGCACCTGATGGCTGTGTTTAACCAATTGGCTCATAGGTGTGGTAATTTGACAGTCAGTGCTTTGGAATTGCAAGGAAGTGACATCATGATATACTTCTGTGTCTAATGTATACAAGTGTGTTTAGTGTTTTGCAAATCACTGTGTGTATTGTTTAGCAAAAAGTGTGAGGCTGACATTGTGCTTATAGTGGTGCAAATCTGGGCCGATGTTTTGCTCCTTGAGTGTAAGGTTTTGATAATTGTGTAATACTTTTGATTTTAGTGTTTATGCAATCGAAAAAAACTGTAATACTTCACCACGACCCAGCACACTACAACTTATTTGGTCCAATGATTTGTCTGAAAATGACAGAATTTCAGTAATTCCAAATTGTATGAACTAAAAACCGCCATGGAATGTTTTAGATTCTCTGTTACTTGATTTATGGAGAGTTTTTTTTCTCTCCTTGTTTCCACCAAAATTATATGTTTAACATATTTTGTGTCTTCCTCATCTCGCCATGAAAATGAAAGTGATGACATTGCAGAGAACACGGACGGCTACATATTCTGGTTAGGGTACTCTGTGAAGCTTGTGCAATCAAACTGTAACCAATGACGGATCAGGAACTTCTAACTCACTTCAAAACTTTTTCCAGTACTGCTTTATTCCTTATTACTGAGAAAAAGAGCTGAACTTGGACACGACTCATCACTAAAAATTGCTGCATTTATCTCATGTAGATTATGCGGGCGCAGTCCTTACTGCAAGGCAGTCCAAACTGCCTATTCAGCACTCTTAAACTCTTCAGAAAAAAGGGAGAAAAAGAAAAGAAGAAGCCACATTAAGCTCCATCCCACTACCTCGTCCATGTCAGCTTCTGGACTCATTTAAAACCAGCGCTTCTCTGGATCAACAAGCTGTGTAATATAACTGCCCCAGCTTCCATAAATCTATCTTATACTTGAGAAAATTGCAAAAACCAAAATCAGTATCCAAGCCTCAAGCTATAGAGCCATAAAACTTTTGAATTGTACGGAAGAAAATTGTACACACACACACACACACACACACATGCACATACAAAAACACGGTCACACAAACATGCACACGCACATTTTAACAATTTATTTATGTCCACATAAAGAAAAGCAGGCGGCACGGTGGTGCAGTGGATAGCACTGTCGCCTCACAGCAAGAAGGTCTTGGGTTCGAATCCAGGCCGGGGGCCTTTCTGTGTGGAGTTTGCATGTTCTCCCTGTGTCCGCGTGGGTTTCCTCCGGGTACTCCGGTTTCCTCCCACAGTCCAAAGACTAATTGGAGAGTCCATAGCCTAATTGGAGAGTCTAAATTGCCCGTAGGTATGAGTGTGTGAGTGAATGGTGTGTGTGTGTGCCTTGCGATGGATTGGCGACCTGTCCAGGGTTTATTCCTGCCTCTCGCCCCTATGCATGCTGGGATAGGCTCCAGCCCCCCCCGCGGCCCTGACCAGGAATAAGCGGCTTAGACAATGAGATGAGATGATGAGATAAAGAAAAGCATACAAGGACACAAATACTGAAGATGCAGTAAAGTTGCATTCACAAAATCATAGCATAGATCTTCAAGATACAAAAAAAAACACATCACTTATGGGTATAAGTAGCAGCGTCTCCGCCATATATGGCGGCTGCCAATGATAGCAGAGACAGCACAATATTTTGCAAGCCTTTTAGCCCCCTTTTTGGGCATCCCAAGTTGTTTAAACCCTCTAGCAACCAACCTGTGAGTATGTCCTAGGCTGCAAAATATGAAAACGGATAGTCTGCACCTATAGCCTAGCTCTGAGATGGTATTTAGGAGTGGTTGGTATTTAATGACTTTGGTCATAAAGGCTTCCTCTAGGCTAGGGTCAAAGGTGCAGGCTATCTCTAATACAGAGACTTCTCTGGACTCTTCATTAACAACAACAACATCTGGTGTATTGGCAGACAACTGTGTAAAAATGTCTAGGTTACTATCACAGAGATGGAACATGGAAGGATTGGCACGGGAATGTTTGTACATTCTCACTGAAGAAGAGAAATGTCCTTCACTATGAGGTCCACTATTCTGTCGTGACGTGCTATGTACATTCCTTTGTAAGCATAACAGCCATTCAAGATGTGTGACATTGTTTCAGTGACCTGTTCTGTGGTGTGGTGTAAGCAATGGGGAACCTGAGTAGTAGGAAACCAGATAGAGAGATTGAGTCTGGTAGGAAGGACTTGTAGTCTGGCTTTTACTGTAAATGTGACAATGTCCTCATTGAGCGCAGTGTTCTTAAAGAATGAATGAGAAACAGAATGATCGGCAGAGGGAAGACATGCACGTTTTCCCTGAAGTTTTAGTCCAGTCCAGTGTTGTTGTTATCTATGTTGGTGTAGATCCATGAGAATTCGCCTGGCACCTGTAGATGTTAGCAGGTGACTGTGTCCAGCATATGTGGCTGTTGCCTTGACCTGGATGAGGGTGTCAGTTATAATGTCATCTGAGACCCTCACGGTCCCAGAGTCAGACCGCACCCACTCCAGGGACACTCCAGTTCGGACACAGAGGTCGTTCAGATCCAGCCAATCTGACCAAACCCCAAAACCAGCGGAATGGGTGTCAAGTTTCCCGCTGGGTTTCCTTATGAATCTGAGGAAATGGGGCTCTGACTCCCTGGCCAGTGGGACCTTACGTCTCCTTAGGTCCAGGAACAGGGAGGATCGAGCCAGCTCCCTAACATCCTTGTCATCGTTATTCAGCATTTTCAGAAGGTGGGAAATCCGCATGTTGGTATAAATCCACTCCACGTTTGGTACCCCCAGCCTTCCCTCCCACTGGGGATGAAAAATAATGTCACGAGTACTGTGTGAATTGAGTCCAAATCACTTTTGCACTAGGCTCACTGTTTTGTCATTCATTTCACTCAGCACATTCTGTTGGATGTGGACATTGGAGAACAGGTACTGAACTTTAGACAGGACCACCTGTCTGACAGCTTCCAACTTCATAGTCAGCGGCAGTGGACTTCTGTTAATCAAGTCCAGCCTGGATGTGAACTCAGACAAGATGATGTTAACTTTCTCCTTCCATTCTCCTGCGATGTTAATTTTATGTCCAAGATAGGTGCATGTCTCATGGAGAGAGTATACACGTATGGGTTCTGTGAACGCAAGGCATGTGTCAGTTTTTGAACGATACCACCGATTCCCTCCACTCCTCCTCTCATACAGAACAGCACATTTTGTGTTCTTGACCTCCAGGCCGGACCATTCCAAAACAGAATCTGTCCTGGTGAGCATGTTCTTAATTGTACTCTCTTCCCTAGAGGCTAGCAGGATATCATCCGCATAGCCCTGTACTGGGTTGGGGGAGATCACACAGTGGGGGGCACACTGACACATCCACTTTATCCATTGATTGGTGGCAATTATAAAATTAATTGCGCTCCATGGACAGACAGTTTTATTGCCTATCTGAAGAGGTGTTGGGTGAGTGAGCTGTTTTCCACAGATTACTTGGATAAAGGAGCCTCTGTATACATCTTTCGCTATGTCAATGAATAGTTGGGGTAGTTGTATTTCCTCCAGTGATCTAATCATGACATTGTGAGTTAGTGTCCCAAATGCATCTCTAAAGTCAAGGAAGACTGAATACAGTCAACAGGACTTGTGCTTAAAGTCATCTATCCCTGTTTTAAGGCAAAATACATGTTCGTTCATACCTTGCCTGTTGATGTATGCCTTCTGCTTGGTGGACAAAATGTCAGCATTCACCAACCAAGCGAGGACTCTGGCCAGTATGCACTTCATGAATACCTTATAGATGGTGGGTAGGAGAGATATATCCCTCCATGTTGTTAGATCCTCAGGGATATTATCTTTTTTGGGAATACGATGGATTAATGCTCCTTTCCATGAGTCTGGTACTCTTCTATTTTCCAAACAGACATTAAAGATAGTTGTTAAAGTCTGACATGAATGCGTAGCTTTAAGGGTCTCGTATGTCACCCCATCTATGCCGCTGGCTTTGTTTTTAGGAAGGCCATGTAAAACAGTCTCTACCTCCTCAAAGGTAAAGTGCGTGGTGTTAGGGAGGAATGTTGGCCTGAGTGACGGCACATCCCTGTGCCAAGGCGGGGGTGGGAGATCGTCATTAATCCTTTGGTTTTTACATTATTATCATAAAAAGCTTGTATGGCTGCAATGTCACTGGGGCAAGGGGGAGGATCGGGGTGCTCACTGTTGTTTAAAATGATTTGGATTGCTTTCTTCTATGCTGCCAAAGATATGTCAGTTTATTCCTGCTTACCTTGCGCCCTCGGCCGCGACCGCGGCTCGTCTCTGTCTCCAGTGTGGGCGAAACGGTATCATGCAGGAAGCGCAGCTGGTCGCGGATCCAGTCAGCTATTGAGGCCTATGTTAAAACTTCAGGATATGGATGCATCAGTGGGAACTTCTTCAAGACTCTTGCCACATATTTCAGAAGTTGTAGTCCAAAAGGTTTACCACTGTGGCTTTGCATTTACATTTTACATTTTTACATTTTATGCATTTAGCAGATGCTCTTATCCAGAGCGACTTACAAGATGTGCATTAATACAAGGTAAGAACCATCAGCTTTGCGCTGTAAAAACTCTGTTCTTGAAGAATATTCCACTTAGTAATGTAGCGAGCCTTATCCACTTTCCTGGATCACCAGAGGAAACAAAGTTCTTCTCGTACTGTCGTTTGGTGTTCAAGCGGTCCCTGTAGATGTTTTCATGGGTCTGGAAAGCCACCCATTGCTGCTCCGACAGCGGACGGACATACTGCTGGAAGACCGGGTCTATTGCCTCTCTTCCCGGTAGCTGTTCATGGGAGGGGTCGTGAGGAAGCCGCGGCTGTTGGTAAATTCTCCCGGTGAGTAATGCTTCTTTGTATGCGAGCTTGATGGTCGCGATCAAGCACATAGTACGCAGAAATTGCCAATACAACTTAAACCTTAAACACACACACACACACACACACACACACACACACACACACACACATACAAACTTTAAAATATAGTAGGTAGGAGTTGTTGTTATGTCTCCTTGGATATGCTTGCTTTTTACCAGCCAAGATATTCTGCTCAGATATCCTGCTGAGGCTACAAATTGTTGGATTTTATGGGTATTCTAATTCCTTATTGATAAGGATAATTATTATTCTAATTCCACTTTATCTCTCTCCCCCACGTGCCATGCCATCACGCCGTGCACTCAGTATCTGAGCCCTCCAACCTTTAAATGAGATCTGATACACTGTAATTGATCTCTGTGCCTTCTTCTTCTTTTTCACGCTGAGCATGTTTTGCTCTCGTTGTGAATATTGGACACCATGCAAATATTATATTATAAATATACAGTCAATAGTAGTCTCTATTTGTCAGCCTTTATTATTATTAATAATAATAATAATATATTTTTAATGGACTAAATGTACATTGTTGCGAAATATATATATAGTGTATTTTATTAGAATAATAAAAATGAATAATAATAATAATCATCGTCATCACCATTGCCAAAATAAACAGCCCTTTCCAACACCCCCACCAGCTAGGACTGTTCCAGCCTAAGCCCGGGCTGCTGGAATGTCACCTGGTCTTACCGAGGTATTGCCTTTATTTTGGCAGTTGCCTGTATATTCAATAATTGCAGAACAATCGCACGCTTGTATGCATGTATTTTTTGCCATTGGTGCTTATCGACTGTGGTGCTGGCTCTTCTCTTCATATGCCCTTGTTATGTAGTAAATGTGAGCTATACACTATACTGGCTGGAAAGATAGAGTTGTTATGGTTCCTATCAGTCTCTGGTGACCTTTGGGTCACTCTTGATCAGAGCTTTTTGTGCTTGCTGAGCTGCGTCTGCAACGTCCTGCTGAGTGATTGATTTCCGAAAGAGAAACTCACACACACACACTCGTCTAAGCCGCCTTGTGTCTGAGCATTGCTAGTAATGAAGGAATTGTGTATTCTGTCTGTAACTGTGCCATTTTGACGAGGTCATCTGTCATCTGTATAGGATTAGACAGTAAGTTCCTGTCTTTGATCACCAATGCTTTGTCAGCAAACAGTGTCTCTTCTATTCAATGAGCTTCCTGACTTCCTTGCTGGTGCTTTGTTAGCAACACAAAAGCTATGCATATATTCAGGTGAGAGACTCACTGAATGGGGGTGTGTTACTTCCTGACTTCCTTGCTGGGGCCTTATTAGCAACACAAAGCTCAAACTCATCTGTCCCTATGTATATATTCAGGTGAGATACTCATTTTACTTTAGACTCTGTACCAACTCGCTGTGGACCGCTGTGTGTAATAAACTTGCATTTCAAGTCAGACTGCTGAGTCTCCTGGTTGTCTCTTCGGAAGAAGCTAACAGTTTGGTGCCGTGACACGGATGGGACTAACCGTTTGAAAGAAACATTGGTAAGCTCCCATTTAAAAGTATTTGGGGATTGCTGTTTTCTGTTGAGAGACCAGTAAGAAGTTAGGAAGCCTCCGATAGGGAGCCCCTTTGTTAAAGCAAGTTCTCTAACAAAGGCAGACTGGTATATTTGGTATCCTCTTGTTAAGTTGTAGTCTTAGCAAGGGAAGACGTATCCCTCTTGTTTTTGACACAAGGGACGACCAGTGTTAACCTCCATTTAAGATGGGGAAGCCTCTGTTTGGCACAGGGAAGGGTGAACCAAAGAAGGGTGATCCAGGGATTCCGACCACTTTAAAAGGGGGTCGAGGTACACCGTTGTGGACAGATGAGCAGTTTATTCAGATTGTTGACATTGAACTGGGAAAGCTGACTAAAAGGCTCATATGTATTTTCAGGAAAGGTTGCCCGTTCACCCAGAAAAAGTATGGTGTACTGATGACTGTAAAAAAGCTTTAGGATATGCTTTGCGAAAGAAAGACACAGGAATGATACTTTGTGTTATGGGGCGATATTTTGAAAAAACAAAAATTGATTTAGAATCAGAGAGTGAAAAATTGAAAGATGAGATCATTAAATGCAGACGTGCTACCACATTAGCACAGGGCACTGTTTACCCTTTAGATGAGCTAAGAGAGGTAGCAGGGTATTGTGGCAATATTGGTGACAATATCAGACTTGATGCTGATGAGATTGCAATAGCCGTAGCTGCGCCCGTAACACTACATAGTAAAACTAAAATAGAGCGAGACCTCCAACAGGGAGGGGCTTCAGCTATGCCACCAATCCATGTAGCATATCTTGATCGGAATGACTCTAAGCCCAAATTCAATAGAAGAGGATTCTCCAAAAGGGGAAATCAGATGCAGAGTACTAATAGTGCTTGCCACTACTGTGGTAAGAACGGCCATTGGGTAAGAGTCTGTAGGAAAAAGAAAAATGATATGCGGGGAGGAAGTGGTAGTGAGGGAAGAAAAACGTGGACACATGTCCAGCACTGCAAGTTGATTCCCCCTCCTGCAGGGCAGGAAGGGACAGAACAGGGCCAGTGAAGGGAACGGCAGAGAACCGGAGCCCCGAGGAAGAACCAGAGGCTCTAGGCACTGGGGGCCAACCTACGGGGTGAAGACTCAAACTATTCACCGGTTCTCCTCCTTACACCACTCCCTGAGGGAGAGAACAGGGGAAGGTGGGGGGGGGAGAGAATCAATTAAAAAGAATAATAATAATAACAAAGACATGATGCTGCTGAAGAGAATGTTGTCTGTGTGTGTGTGTGTGTGTTAGCCTGAGTCTGTGAGCGCTAGGCTGAGTCTGTGAGCGCTATCCTGAGTCTGTGAGCACTAGCCTGAGTCTGTGAGCGCTAGCCTGAGTCTGTGAGCGCCAGCCTGAGTCTGTGAGCGCCAGCCTGAGTCTGTGAGCGCTAGGCTGAGTCTGTGAGCGCTAGCCTGAGTCTGTGAGCGCTAGCCTGAGTCTGTGAGCGCCAGTGCTAGCCTGAGTCTGTGAGCACTAGCGCTAGCCTGAGTCTGTGTGTGTTAGCCTGAGTCTGAGTGCTAGCACTAACCTGAGTCTGTGACCAGTAGCTGTTAGCATGAACCTGAATCTGTGACTGCTAACCTGTCTGAGCGCTAACCTAAGCCTCCTTCAGCCAATAAGAGCTCACAGTAGATGATTTTTAACGTGGGTGGGTTTACTCATGGAATGAGTAGCCTACACATTCTCTGAAACATTTCTCATGTTTACTTGTGTCTTTGCTTGTGTTGAATGTGGTATAGGTAACATGCTGCTGTGTGCGTGTGATATAGGTCACATGTGGTGTGTGTGTGTGTGGTCTGGATCACATGCTATGTGTGTGGGTGCATGCGTGTGTGTCTGTGGGTGGTATGAGTCAAATGCTGTGCGTGTCTATGTGCATGTGTGTGTGGTGTGGGTCACATGCGGTGCGTGCGTGCGTTGTCTGTGGTGTGTGTGTTTCTCCCACAGGTCCAGTGTCCAGTGTGCCTGCCGCAACTGCTGTTGGATGGGACTGGTGGAAGAAACGCCTCAGTAACCTGCCCCTCGCCAGATAACATCTGGGAAACCGGCTGGCTCTTTGCTACTATCCCTAAGGAGCACCTCTAAAGACTAATAGCTAATTCACATCACTTTTGAAATGTATATGCCACAGATTACATGATGCTACAAATGCCAAACACTACAATTTATCATATGTGTGATGAACTGTGACTTTCCTTTTTCTTTGTGATCCTCTCTTATGGGAGGATCAAATGGGGGATTGAAGGAATTGTGTATTCTGTCTGTAACTGTGCCATTTTGACGAGGTCATCTGTCATCTGTATAGGATTAGACAGTAAGTTCCTGTCTTTGATCACCAATGCTTTGTCAGCAAACAGTGTCTCTTCTATTCAATGAGCTTCCTGACTTCCTTGCTGGTGCTTTGTTAGCAACACAAAAGCTATGCATATATTCAGGTGAGAGACTCACTGAATGGGGGTGTGTTACTTCCTGACTTCCTTGCTGGGGCCTTATTAGCAACACAAAGCTCAAACTCATCTGTCCTTATGTATATATTCAGGTGAGATACTCATTTTACTTTAGACTCTCTACCAACTCGCTGTGGACCGCTGTGTGTAATAAACTTGCATTTCAAGTCAGACTGCTGAGTCTCCTGGTTGTCTCTTCGGAAGAAGCTAACAGTAACAACTGGAGGACATACAATATTAAATTTGTTCTTTAAAGAAATTGGACCACCTTTAGTATTTCACCTCCATTAAATAGAAGTATATCACAAGTGTGCCAGTTGTGTGCAGACAAAAAAAGTGGAAAACGGCCGTGAGATTAATACTTCCTCTTAGTTTCTTGTTGTTTGTTGTTGTGTTTCACTTTCACGATAGGCATTAGTGTGGCAAACACACACATGGAAAATATAGAAAACTAACAAAAATGTACACTTAGCTAGCTACAATCCCCACTATTGATCTGGGAGAGCGCAAACAAACACAGACTCTCTTCCAAGTGAAGTGGTCAGCCATCCAATTTTTTAACCTGGGATAGCACTCTGTCCAATTTTTAAACATGAGTCAGAGGAAGACACTCAATGTGCAGCTTTATACAGGCAAACTGCAGGTGCCCCATTGACCAGGAGGGGTTACTGGTGAGCAACGAGATGTGGACAACTTGGTCGACTGAATCCCTCTCCTACTGGGCGAAGATACCGCCAATTATGCATTGCCCCACAGGGCCGATGGAGACAATCGGCATTGGAACGGTCCAGATTAGATTCATTTTGTGAGTCCTTACACTTGATTTATTTTAATTTATGTCCCACCCATTCAGCACCTGTGCTGCCAATTACAGATATTGACTGCTGTTGTTAAAATAACCTTTCTAAAACTGCCACCGGCATGTGTCTCATGGTGCCTCCAATACCCTGCTGTCTGCCATTGTAATTAGAGTGGATAGGAGAATATGACCTACAGGCAAAATAAAACACAAAACTCAAGCTGGAGAGATAAACTGGGTCTCAAGGTGGAAGAGGACATTGTTTCTGAAAAATAATGCTTTGCGTTTGGAAAGTCTGAGACACAGTCCAGTCATATTTCAGAGGGATTAACACTATACCAGCCTGGTTTACAGATACGTGTGTGTGTGTGTGTGTCTGTGTGTGTGTGTGTGTGAGTGCAAAAATGAATTCACAACACACAGATGTGGATGAGTTGAGCAGTGGCCTTGTGTTTTGAGTGTTTTGTGTTTTACCGTGGGCTAAATCTACAAATCTCAAGTTGTACCAATACCCAGCCCTCATAAAAATGGTACCCAGCTTCTTTCTTCTTGGCAAGCAGCATTGCGAGAGATGGCCGAGGGGGACCATTGATAGACTAGCGCTCTGTCCAGTCTTTTAACCTGTACATCAGCCGCTTAACACCACAGAAGTCTCTCTGAGCTCAGACCACATGAGCCCTCTGGCTTGGCCAGCAGGTGGCTGCATATACTGTATGAGAGCAGTTGCCTGGAAACGGTTGATGTATTTCTGGTCCAATGTACAACAAACAGTACAAAAGATTTGCCAACGATCCCTTCCTTTCTGCCATGTAACAGAGTGCAGTCGCATGTCGTGGGTCAAAGTGCAAAATAGCGACTGTATTGCAATTAAAGTCCCACACCAAATGCAACCACTCACTTTAATCTGACACCTCCTGTTAGGCTTCAGTCACTGATAGATGTTAATTTGGACGGAGCTCAGAGAGGAGTCCACGGAGATGGAGGCGAGAAAGCATGGCTACAAAGAAAGGGACGCAGAAAGATTTTCAGCATTTTCGACAGCAGATGGTTCCTGTCAAAAATAAAATTGCATCAACAATGTTCCCTGGGCCTCCTTTGGTTTTTCTTTTTTTTTTCTGCACACATTCTGAAGAAAAAAATAGTGGAAATGATTGGAGAAAAAAACTGCTTGCCAGGGAGAAGCTTCTGAAAGCCACTCCCCGAGTCATTAAGAAAGGCTAAACCTACAGCACAGACTCACTGGAGTAACTCTGCATTAGGCCTTGACCTTTCGCACAGCCCCTGTCTCAGTTGTGAAAATATTCACCCTTTTCACAAAGCTGGGTCACCGTCTGCTCTTTCGATGATTGCTAATCACTGGATGGTTCACTGTAGTTGACTCTAGTTTGAACGGGAGTCTTGTGTTTCTGTGCTATATCTGTTTCCAAAGACGTTAAACCGAGGTCCTGAATCACTGTGATCGTTAAAGATGTCCTGGCACTTTTGAGTCTTTTAGACTCTGGGTGTAAACCCCAGTGTCCTGGTCATACCCCCACACAACTGGCTCTCTAAGTCAACCTCTACATCTGATTGGGTACACAGTCTCTCACATTCCCAACACATTTAAAGTACAAATGCTTTTTACTGTGGCAGTACCCCTGTAGGATACTGAATTGTGCCTTCAGTCACAAGAACATGATTGTACCCTTGCAAGAAAAATAATGTTGCTTGCAGTACAAACCTCATTTTCATTCCAATATGTCAGTGTGAATAAGGATCCATTACCCTACCTTGATAAATATCTGCACCTTTCCTCAATGTGTACCTTTTTTTCACAGGGAAAAGGTACAAAACCGTATCAAGAAGGATCTTATGTTTACCTTTGAAGGTACAACGAACACATTTGTACCCTGAGGAACAAATGTGTACCCTAATTGTACCTTTATTTTTAAGAGTGTACCCACACCCGTGTCGATGGAAAAATGGAATTGAGTTCTTATCGGACCTACCTGGTTCAATACAGGGAAAATTGAACAAAGGCTGTGATTTTAGCTCACATTTTCCTTAACAGCTTCACTGAGATCAAAATGCCCTCCTAGACTGGGGGGTATTAAAAAAATATGACTCAAAGTGACTCCTGTGTTTTACTTCGCTCCATGCACTTACCCCCAGGCTCCTTGCACCAAAATCCACCAAAACAGAGCAATAACAGAACCTACAAACAGATGTTAGTCAAATAATTATTTGAAAGACTTTAACGTTTTTAGACACCTGTATAATTCCTGCAAATAGCCTAATAAGCATCTATTTTCGCCAATATTCAGAACAAAATTCTTCTTTCCTGTGATTGCATGTTTTGGTTGGTAACGTTTTGTTGAAAATTGTCAGGGACTGCAGGAGTATGTTAAACTTTTATTCATACCTAAAGTGTTTCAAATGCGTAGTTTGACCCAGGACTGCTTAGACGGCGGATTTGCTTATGAGGTAGACTGTAGCTCATCTCAGTCAAACAGCTCACACCAGGTGGGCAGTAACAACATTTTCATTATCTTCTCAGCATATTTTGCAGTTTTGAGGAATCTATCTGGCTTTTGTGAGTGACCACGCAAGCTTGTTTAAAAAAAAACTAAGAAGGACATTGTAATGAACAGCCCTTTACTCTCTTTAGGAGATTGAGATTAGAATCATTTTCCCCGAAGGCCCTCATAAATGCAGCTCCGGTTCTGGGATAGCTTTAAAAATGGCATACCTTCCGGTTCCAGAGGATTAAGAGAGAGGCAGCCATTTTAAGTTTTGGGAGCTTGTGAAACGTCCATAATGTGATTTGGTTCAGAAGCTCCTGGGGTTGGATTTGACTTGAACCTTGCCAGAGGAGTCGGCCTTGCGCAATCAGGGAGAAGACTGGCGATGCTACAGTTAAATTGCTCACCTGTGGCCACATACCTGCGGGCTGCCTTCGGCACTGGCATAGTCGGTATTCAATACCTCTGCAGTACTTTAGCATACAGGACATTCCACTTAACAACTCCATAATTATTTCCATCCATCTGGAAAAGTCGCCAATATATGTAACAATGGAAGGGAATGATGGTCAGAATGAAATGGATATATTTCATTATTTAAACATGAGAGAGTTGGTTAAAAATACCTCGCAAGGCTATGTTAATCTCCGTTCAGACATGGATTAATGAAGACACGTCTAACGTGGTGTCAAGATAAGAATTCCCCTCATGCTTAAAACATCTCACAGTTCATATGTTACATATAATTATGACACTGTGCACTAAATTGGACAAAGTTAACACAGTGACACTGCTTGGCTGCAGAGATAATTATACATTCCTTCTTGGAAAAATATCATATTTTCAACTCGCTATTGGAAGGGTTGCATTAGTGATCCGTTTTCTAGAGTAGACCTTCACACAAAGAGATTGCAAGGAAGATTACACTCCTGCGCACTAAAATTTTCATGAAGTCCGCGCAATTCTTCAAAAAAGTCTGGGTCAATTTTCACTTATCTTTGCAAATTACATCTGACATTTTTAATAAAATAACTATGTCCAAAATACATTAACTAGAGAGCTGTTCAATTTACGGTGGAGTACAAAACACTCTGAAGCACAATGACCTTCAAATTTTCTCTCAGGCAATAGTATGGCAACAGATTTTTGAAGGCAGCATAGAATCATTCGTAATTCTCAGAAATAATGTTTAAAGACTTCAGAGCCTGTAAAAGTTGTTATTTCTCATGTGGCTGTACACACATGATTAATTCAGAGCATAATGCAGAAAATGGATTTTAAAAATATGTATGGATGTACAAATAACCAAATGCCAAAATAAAGTAAACACAAACATAGTGTCTTAATAGGGCATTGGGCCACCACAAGCCAGCAGAACAGCTTCAATGCATCCTGGCATAGATTCTACAAATATCTGGGACGCTTTTGGAAGGATGCAACACCATTCTTCTATGAGTAATTCCATAATTTGGTGTTTGGTTGACAGTGGTGGAAAACGCTGTCTCAGGCGCCATTCCAGGATCTCCTATAAGTGTTCAATTGGGTTGAGTTCTGGTGAGATGGCAATGGCATACGGTTTACATAATTTTCATGATCATAGAACCATTCAATGACCACCCGTGCCCTGTGGATGGGGCATTGTCATCCTCGAGACCACTGCCATCAGGATAAAAATGCTTCCCCATAGGATGAAGGTGAGCACTTATTTGAGGTTTTGTATTTATTGGTGTTTATTTTGCCCTATAAGGGGTTGAGTGACCAAACCATGCCAGGGAAATTCACCCCACACCACAACAGAGCCACCACAACCCTTAATTTACTCAAGTGTTTCCTTTATTTTTGCAGTATAGTGTCCCATAGTGTCTTAAGATATTTTCACTGGGGTATACATTCTTAACTTCATATAATGTTATTTTACTTGTACCGATGACACAGGGGTAAGAAAATTGCTCACTGACAATATATTACCTCACATTTTGACAGAGCTGAAATGGAGGCACTGAATACAAGTTTCCAGTGCTGTAGTTAGCACTGCGCATTTGTCTGGCTGTGATTTCAGCAGCTTCCTGCTGCAACAGTCTGCCACGTCTTCAAGTTGTTGCATGCATCACCATGGCAGACCTGTCTGGATATTATAAATAGCCTTGATGCATACCTCATGATGCAAAATCACACAATGAACATGCTAATTGTAATACCGACCCTCAATATCTAAATAAATAATTTATTTTTTATGTAAAAAACATTCAGGTGAAGGGGCCCTAACAATCTGTGGTGTTCAAATGCATAATAATAATAATAATAAAGTGCATATTATACTATAGATGTAAAATAGATTTGTCATCGTTTGCCATCTCATGTCATACACTTTTTTTCCACTGCCACTATTTCCCATGCACAGTTGAGCGAATTATCAGAGCAACCTTTGATCATAGTAGTCCATTAATTGCAAAAGGCTTTATTTAAAAATATATATATACATTACAAATATCAGAATGGCAGTCTTGTGGTGGTGAATCAGGTCAAGTCGGGATCTTTGAAGAGTCAAACAGCTTCTGATCACGACGCACTGGTCTGTATGAACGCACTGGGCTGTACATCCTCTTGTCCGGTGGAGCTGCGGGACAGGAGACAATATGACGGGGGGAAGGGGTGTTCCAAACATAGCTGCTACTCTTACCCGGAGCATCACTGTCACCCTAGCCACAGAGCGTGTGCGAAGGAATGACTTTGGTTGGTTGAAATTTATATGACCACCTCTGTTTGTTTCTTCTGCTCTTTTTTACCTCCTTGCTTGTGTGCTAACGCCTTCCTGGGAAATGCAGCCTTGTGGTGCTGGTCTGCTCTTGTGTCTGCTTCCCTGCTCTGTCTGTCTGCGCACATTAGCGTTGCTGAGTAACAGAAGAGCTGTCGCTTCCCAGAATGCACAACCACATTTTTCCGTTGCCGTTTAAATTTTGTCCGATTAATTATATAATTCACACTGTCCCAAATTACAAGCCCTACTGCCCAGGTAGACCTGTAGATCGTGGAGTTTTCACATTGTGTTACTTTTATTGCATTTTGACACTTTCATTTAGGAACAAATATTTGTTATAAATACAACCTATTCTACACATTTTAAATATATATATTTTTTTACATGAAAAAAAGTTACTAAATATGTCAAATGAAATAAAAATGGAAAAATGTTGATTGCAAAAGTATTCAAACCCAGTGCTCTGTTGGTGTGCCATAACAGTGGTTTCAGGTCTAAAACACCAATATATTTATCAAAAGGCATAGGTTAGGAGAAAAAAAATATCTAAGGGTTTGGATATCCCAGTGATCACTGTTGGCCGATTAATCAAGTGAAAGCTGCATCATACCACCCAGACCCTGCATATAAAAGACTGTCCCTCCAAACTCAGTGAACAAACAAGGAGGACATTTGTGAGGGAGGCTACTGTGAGGCCATCAATGACCCTAAAATAGCTACAGAGTTCAGTGGCTGAGAATGAATGCATCAGTCAACAATATCAAGAGCACTGCATAATACTGGCCTGTATGGCAGGGTGGCAAGAAAAAAGCCATTACTTAAAACAAAACATCTGAAAGCCCATCTGGAGGTTACTAGACTGTGCATGGGTGATCCAGCTAAGATGTGAGAAAAGATTATGTGGCCAGATGAGACTAAAATATACAGTAGCTTTTTGACCAAAATGCAAAGCATTATGTATGGCTCAAACCTAAAACTGCCTATGCCCATGTAACACCAACACCACCTACAGTGAAGCATGGTGGTCACAGTATCATGCTATGGGGATGCTTCTCTTCAGAAGGAACTGGGAAAGGAATAATGGACAGAGCAAAGTACAGGCAGATACTGCAAGAAAACCTATTTCAGTCTCCCAAAAAACTGAAGCTGGGGCAAAAATGTACCTTACAGCAAGACAACAATCCAAAGCACAGGGCTAAAGCTACATTGGAATGGCTCAAGAATAAAAATGTGAATGTCCTTGAGTGGCCCAGTCCTGACCTGAACCCCATTGAGAATCTGTGGCACAACTTCAAAATTGCTGTCCATAAGCAATGTCCAAGCAACTTGGACACCACCTCCTTATTTTTGTTCCTTTTATAAGAAGCATGCTATCTGTATTTATGTATTTATTGTTCAATTTACATTTGTTATTTGTATATATCTTGGATTTTCACAATTTCATATTTGTGTGCAATATTTTTCAGTATTTCTTTCTATTAGTATATTTTCTTCAAATAAAAGGGGTGCCTATTGTGCCTTGTTACAACATAGGTACTTGTTTTGCGTGGCCTCCCTGGGGGGTGTGACTGATCTCGCCTTGGGCACCATGTGAGCCAGGACCGCCACTGCCCCCAACCCCCCATATCTAAATGGAGTTGTCTGGAGCCTATTTCCTTTCTTCATTGCTAATAAACACAGCACATTAGAGAATAAACATGGCTCTTATGATTCAAAAGATTACCATCAGTGGTAATAGAGGAGACTGAAACCTTTAAACCAATCATTGGCTCAACCTGTGGGCTTAATAGAGTAAAAATCTACTGAAATATTTCAGAGAATAGTCTACACTTTTAACTTAAATCCTTCCATTAAACGTATGATGCATTAGCTTTGAGAAACACGCAATAAAGCCAGCAAACAAAAACTTCAGTTCATTAAAAACTTCAGTGCTTTTTTTTTTACAAGCATTAAACTGCCTGAACTGCACAGATCAGATAACCGCACATTTACGACGTCCATAATTGAACGATAAGTCCTTATTGAATTCGGGCACGGAGACCGAAGGTTACATACATCCACAATTGCAGATGATCTGCGGACATGAGAAATTTCTACAAGATATTGGTATTGATCACCCAGATAATGAATCGCTTGAGTGATAATAAAGGAATGCGAAGAAAGAGGGGATGAAATAATCGTCGGTTTAAAGGTATATCTCTCGGCCTCCTCTTTAAAGCTGACTAATTGCTACTGATTTTGACGGTCCACACATCACAATCTGTAAATGAAACACTGCCTGGCATATGTGTCGCTGCCAAGGTTACAGTGATATGTTGTGTATTATGTAACAAATACTATAGAATTCTTAGCATTAGACTGCATCTTAAATACAGAATTAAAAGGAAACTGTTGTTGGTATTCGGTATAATACAGTACTGCGCTCCAGAATTTAAGATACAATAAGAAACCAAAACAAATTAGTGGTAGCTCTTTGGCAATTCTGCTGCCTAAAATGTTCTGTCACTTGTACAGAGAAATTTCTTACGGTGTATAACAAATGAGACAATGTCTAGGGCTATTTCATAAATTCAGCTTAGCCACCTCAACTAAAATTAATTAGAAAAATATAAAGCTGTGTCTAGCCAAATTTGGTGATATTGCCTTCAATATGTGTATGTGTGTGAATACATACATGACTTTGGTGTAACATTAAACATCAAATATTATATCAATTCAAATGTCATACAAAAGATGTCAAGGCTTACGGTCAACCCTTGGATAAAAAATGCCTACACATGCTTATAAATGATTTATAAGCATGTTTTTCCGTGGTAATGGAGGTGTTATACACGAAGGCTTTAGGGAATTATACATTGTGCAGTGTAAACGCAGTGTGAACGAGTGGTCAAAGAATTCCCAGTTTGTGTTTATTTAAGAAAGAAAGTGTTTATTACATGACCTGAACCACGATGCTTCCATGTTTAGCCCTAAATTAGTTTCTTTTCTGTCAAATACAAGTCTATACAGCTGTCCCGTGTGATCAAACTCTCCTTTGCATCTGGAACAGGAATAATTACAAAAACCTCAAGTGTCTTCAAAGATAATAAATTAACATTGGATAAATGTATTGATTGAGAAATAGGACAATAAATAAATAAATAAATAAATAAATTCATAAATATGCAAATAAATAGATTTGGGGCCATACTAGGACCACTTAATGATGTTATCTCAGAGAGATACACTATTGATTCTGACATTTAACCCATTCAGCTCGATTCTCCTGTCTGAGGTTATGATTCTGAAGGAAAGGAAAAGTAAATGTCCCATTGTAACATTATAAAATAATTTTCTTTAAAAAAATCAAACAAAGAAAAGTTGTCTTGAGGCACTTTTAAGAATGTCAAAGAGGATTCTTGCATTTCCAAAGTTCGGAGAACTTCCTTTCCTCTAGTTGCGACGACGAAAAGCGAACAAGAAAAGACTCAAGTGTCTGGAAATAATAATTGGAAGGCTGGCTGTTTTCTTTGACTCCATCCCTTCTTCTTATTTTTTTCTTCTTCTTCTTCTGTCTCTCTCTGTCTTTCTCTCGTTCTCTCTCTGTCTCCAAGAATTCAGCTTGGCAGTGAGGAATGAAAAAAAAAAACTAAACTAAAACAAAGAAAAGAAAAAAAAGAAGAAAACTAAAACAAACAAAAAATGGCTGGACAAAAGTAAACCCTGAATTAATAAAACAATAAAAAAGTGTCTAAGCACACAAAAGTAAGTAAGTCCTCTACATCAGGCCTGTTCTACTGACATTAATGTTTGTTTTCTGTCATCCCAGCCTGAGGCTCCTGGTCACCGAATATGCCCGCCAGGGTCTTGAAACGGGGTCCCCACTCGCTGAGGTAATCGTAGTCCTCATCCCCGTCGGCACCCGGGGACTCGATGGAACTGAGCGACTCTGCGGCGGAGCCCTCGCCCTCGTAGGCGTAGGTGGCGAGCGAGTCGTAAGGTGGGGCCGAGCTGTCGCCGTCGTTCTCCTCCAGCCGGTGGCAGATGTAATCGCGGATGTCGCCGCCGTCCTGGGAGGTGGCCGAGGTGTTGGAGGTGGCGGAGGCCGTGGCGGAGGTGGCATTGGCGGCGGCGGCAGCAGCTGCCAGCCGGGGACAGGGCAGGGCCTCGGGCTTAACGTCCCGCCGGAACCCGTTCTCCTTGATGGCCTTGGGGTTCCGCAGGGTGCCCATGTCGAAGGCGTGCGTGTCCTCCTCCCCGCCACCCTCGTCGTCATAATGGATTACGTTGTCCCGGATGTCCTCCTTGGACGTCATCAGAGTCTCCTTCTTCTTCTGCCTCCGCAGGCCCACATACAGAACCACGATCACTGCAAGGGAAACAGGACATATACTTTCATCAAAAATACAATCAATCAATTAATTAAAAAAGGAAACAAATCAATCAATAAATCAGTCAACCAATCAATAAATTAAAGTACCAACCAAACACCCAGTCAAAAAAACAATCAATCTATCAACAAACCAACTAACCAACCAACCAATCAATTAACCAAAAAATGAATAAATTAACCAACTATCCAATCAACCGATCAACAAACCAACCAACAAATCAATTAATAACCAAATAAGCAATCAAACAACCAACCGACCAACCGTTCAATCTTAAATTTTGTATATATATTAAGACTGAATCAACTCCAACCCTGCTGTTCGCACAATCTCTTCAAATCTACTGTATGTTGTCTGGTAACAGGAGATGACACAAGCCTGTCCCACACAATTTCTGCATGGTCTATTATCTTTTATGTGCAAATGTAGCCATTGGAAGGAATAGATCATATGGATGCTGTAAAATGTTAGCAACCGTTATCTGGATTGCCTCTGTTCCGCCACTCTCCTTGTAATTTATGGTTCTTCCCAGGGCAGGCCGAGGTGAACGTGCTGCCTTCACACTGTCCATAAACGCATTGTTTTCCATCTGCTCTGTGTTTGTTGTACAGCCAGAGTTTTTGAGGAGATATGAGATGGTTGCTGGCTGTTTGCATTCATCAGACTCCCTGAAGTGTAATTGAGTTCCAGACTTCAAGCAGGTGTTAAATTGGTGTTAAATTCCAGGAAAGCAATATTTTATTTTTGTAGGCCTACTTATTTTACAACTGGCTATCAATGTTTTATGATGACGATGGACTACTACTGCTAATAATAATAATAATATTTGAATTTTTTTATTTTTTATTATTAAATATCTTATCTTCATTTATACATTTAGATGTAATATTGACAGATTGGTTGGACCAGACACTTATTCTCTAAATACTGTAAGGCGATTCTGGATTTTTCCCTAATTTGACTGCAAAGATCTGATTATGAACCTTGAACCAAAGAAGGCACACATTGGATGTTAATGTCATTAAAAGGGCATGCTGTGTAAACAGGAAACTTGGCTTGCATTCATTCATTTTATAATGTATGTACTTTAAACAAATCATCCTTCAAACACTCTGTCATTGCCCTGTCACTAAATCGTTTGAGTGAGAGGATTTCACTCTCGGCGAGAGCAGTGCTCATTGGGCTCATCTACACAGATCGATTTATATTAGACTGGCATATTTAACGGTCACAAATAAAGGTCATGATCCTCCAAGACTAATTGCCATTGTTTAGGGCTTTAGCACCCTCTAGTGGCACAAGTATGTTATTGATGATGATTATTTATTTGCGTATTTCATTGAGTACTAATTCACATTACAGTGACTTTGGCATAATCAAGAAAGTTTGTTTTAAGTATCCCTTGTTACCCAGTGCATAGTATATGGAAATTCATCAATGCTAATTGTACATGAGTATTCTACATATGCTTCACAGCACACATGATCACATACAAATAAAGACAGCACAGCGAAAGGAGGCTGTGAGATCATTGAGCCACAGCACAGCTGCAGTAGGTTGTGAGGTAATTCCCCAGTCAGCTGGACATCTTGTCAAGTCCTGGCAGCGCTTCTCTCCCCATAATTATATGGCTGAGCCGTGTTTAGTCTTTCCTGGGACCTCGCCAGTTCAGAGAGGAACGCCATGCTTCACTGGCTCGCAAGCCCTGAGCAAACTGGGCCCTGCAAACATACGACGGAGCGCCGTGTTTATCCACATCTTTCAATGATAAGACTTTCGGCCCTCCGAGACAAAGGTAGCAGGATTTTCTGTGTGTTTTTCGTCAGAGAAAAAAACTTGTGTAAAACTTGCTGTCACTGCAATTTATGATGTAATTTGGTGATTTTACGGGGACGGATTGACTGGGAAGCTCAGTGTGGATTTATGGCCCGTACCTGTAGGGCTTCTCTTATCTTTTCTAGTCTTTATTACCTTTTTGTTTTGTTTTCACACATGCTTCATCAACCCTCCAATGTCGTATTTAGGGGGCTTGTGAAACGCACACAGAGTTAGAAAATCTATTTTGTCAAAAAAAAAGGAACGTAAAAAATATATATTTTTTTTAACATTGATGCTTTAAAAATAGGTGAATATTGGTGATAGGTGTGTGTGTGTGTGGATGCTGTGCGTCTGTGCGTATTTTGGGGATGATTTAGTCACATACATATATGGGCCTCGGCAAGAGAAACTATTGATAAATAAATGCCCACAGGGACACACATATAGATCATCTAAATTACAATTTGAATAAATACATTTCCATTGCCATGGCAGTAGCCAATAAAATAATCAATTTATATATGGAAATATCCATAGTGTTTTGTTATTATGAACTTGCCGTGGTGCATGTAGTTTTCTGTACTTTTTATACTGTTTCAGAGACAAATGGCTTGTAAGCATGTACCTTTTCATTATTTAGGAAACTATTCAAGGTTTAAGTCATGAAAATACACTGCAAGAATGAGATTACAACGGAGACATGCAGTTAACATTTTATGTCTGAGGAAATTGAAGCAAACACTCTTTTCCACCGTTCTCACATGCCATACAAGATGACAATATATAAAAGTATGAATTTAAATCAGCAGTCGAAAAGGCAGACACATTTTCAAATCGCTTGAGGGTGTTTTCCTTGCATTTTGACTCCCTCTGAAAGATGTACATTGTGAAGTGCTGTGTTTCATAATGGTTCAATAAAAAAATAATAAACAATGCGTGATTGATTGATTTAGGTTTTTAATGATCAGTAGGGGGGTGGGGGGAAGGGAGGGCCAGAGAGTGACTAGCCTGAGGGAACATGGCTTTGTGATACTGAAACGGATCTGAGATCAAGTGTCCCTGTCTGCCATTCTGGCTCTACGGTCACAGCTTCCCTGGCCCAATTTTTAAAAAGAGGCGTATTAACTGATGGAAGACATGAAATGAGGCAATAAAGTGGTATTTGCATCCCTTCAGTTATGCAGATGAGTCCAGCGCAGGCTTTACTGAGGGAGGTGTTTGCGGGGGCGGGGGGCGGGGGGGGTTACAGTCTTGACCTTGATGGGCTAAGCTACAGTGGGCGGGAGGGTAATGAGACGTGGGCATTGAGGACGGCTTTATGACTCCTGACGAGGGAGAAGGGCATCAGACCCAGAGCCAGGGCCAGACGGCTGTTCTCTCCCAGACCCATAATTATCAAAATGATCAAATAGGCACAAATTAGACTGAAGCCTTTCATCACCTCGGTCAAGACCCAGCTCCTAATCATCCTGTGTTCTGTCTCTGTGCTCTTGTGTGTATGTGTGTGTGTATATATATATACAGTATACACACACACACATATACATACAGGTAATTGCCAAATTAAAGGAAATACTTGAGCAAACAAAGGGTTCTGGTGCCTCTGTTATGGTGTGAGGTGCATTTTCCTGCCGTGGTTTAGGTCCACTCAACCCCTTAGAAGGCATGGTAAAACCAATAAACAGAAAGCAATTCTGAGTGTGGTGAAGCATTGCTATCCTGATGGGACTGGTTTCTTTCTGCATCTACCTACATACCAAACACCTACCACATTGTAGAGAGGTGTCCTAACATGGAAGCTAATAATTAATTCTTTACAAATACTATATGACTGTTAGCATTTTATGATTGCTTTTCAGATTTTTTTGTCTGCATCACTATTCCAAATATGAGACTTGATTTAGGAATAATTTTAACTGGCCTTTGCAATAACGTGCATGAGTTCAAGTTGCTTTCCTCCAGCTCAAAGATTGTCAAAGCTTTGCCGCCCCCAGACCCCCCAAAATGAATACATCAAACTCCACTTTGAGGAAAATTGGACTGTAAAGGTCAGCTTTGACACACAACTGTTACTTTGAAGTTTAGTGGTCAGCTGTATCAACGTCGTCTCATGCCCTTTGCACCGATAGGCTCACGTCTGACCATAGCAGATCGGGGTCAAATCATTACTTGAAATACCTTATCTGCCGCTGGTAAAATTCCTGCAGATTACTAACAATTTTTAAAGAAACATTGTTTTTGCACCAACATTCAGAACAAAAACTCCTTCTTTTCCTATGGTTGTACATTCCAGTTAGTAATGTTTCTTTGAAAATTCTTAGCGATTTGTAAGTGTTTGCAGATTTCACCAGAGAATATGCTGGGATACACAACAAAAGAATACAAGCTTGGTCAGATCTTCATCAAGCTAGCCTACAAGCTATCTGGCTAGCTGATTAGCTAGCTAGGTAGATGCAAACTGATGTATCCACACAAGATAACTTGTGCTTTGAACATTGGGGGGCAGCAATTGTGGGGGATTCACCCCCATGTTCAAATTAAACCTGGTGCTAAGACATGCTAAGGTCTGGCTTCCTGTTGGATGGTGGAGCCCCATGCTGGGACAGAGAAAAAAAGTATTTAAAATATATATTCGTCCAGGGGCCTCCTGGGTGGCGTAGTGATAGAACTTCAGATGCTGCCCACTGCGACCGGGGTTCGATTCCAACAGGTCGCGCCAGTTTCGACTCTGGCCAGGAGTGCCACTAAGGGCCGGCAATTAGCTGTCTGCCCCAGGTAGGGGAGAAGGGTAAAAGCCGGATGAGCTCACTGCGTATATGAGTGGTCCTGTGTGTTACGGTGACAGGCTTCGGCTTAGGCGGGTGCCGGCACGGAGGAGGCGGTGCATCGCTCACTACTGGTCTCGGGACTACGGCAGCTAGTTCTCATGTGAGGGAAGGGATAATTGACATGACAAAGAGAGAGTATAATTGGATACTAAATTGGGAAATTAAATGTGAATTAACATTTAAAAAATTGAAAATTGAAAATATATATTTCTATACTGTATATGTATTCGTCCCATGTCCAGAGGCTATACAATAGGGCACGTGACCAGGCTGACTTGTTGCCTTGGCGCGGACGTGGCCGTGGCTGAGCGTGCTACGGCGCTGACACTCACCGAGCAGGATGACGACGCAGAGGAGGATGGCGATGAGCGCTCCGGTGCTCAGGCCCACGGGAAGGAAGAGGGCCTCGGCACTGCAGGACAGCAGCGTCCCGCCGGAGTCGCAGCCACACACACGCACTGTCAGCGTGCCCGTGCTGCTGCGCACGGGGGGGCCGCCATCCTCAATCGCCACCGGGACCAAGTACGTCTCCTGCAGGCGCCGCCTGAACCCACTCCGACTGGCCACGATTCCCGCCGTGTTGTCTGCAGGGCGAGAAAGAGACAAACAAAGATGTAATAATAATAATAATAATAATGATAAACTGTATTTGTATAGCACCTTTTATACACATGACGCAGCTCAAAGTGCTTCATAGGCAAAAGGAAAAGCACATGGGAAGGACATAAGCACATTAAAACACACCAACTGTAACATCGCAGCCCCGTCTTGTCCACCTCCCTTGTGTTTCTTGCTATTCCGTTCCTTACGTGTCATGTCTTGTTTTGCTTTCACCCTGTGTCGTCATTGTTGCGGGGCGCGGTTCTCCGTTTCCGCATTCTGTTCCCTGTTTCCCCTCGTTAGTCTCAGCCTGTCACACTCACTCCCCTGCACATTTTGCACGCTGTGTCAATTTAGTTATTTCACCTTTTCTATTTAAGATCAGCACGCACTCACTCTAGTGCCAATCCGTACTTGTTCGTCTTGTACTGCTCTCGTTTGGTTTCCCTGTTTATCCGTCTTGCCTATTCGATCCCTGCCTGTTATATTTTTGGTTTGTTCGTTTGTTTGTTAGTTTATCCGTCTTGCCTATTCGATCCCTGCCTGTTATATTTTTGGTTTGTTCGTTTGTTTGTTAGTCTGTTTTCTAGTTTTGTAGCCGCCCGGCTAATTCTGTTTTTGCCCGCGTTTTGACTGTGTTCTCCAGTCGCCTTTTGTTTATCTTTTATTAAACGCCTCCTGTGTGGAGCGCAAATCCAACTCCGTTCCGAGTCTGCGTCTGGGTCCAGGTCTGCATTCACATTGTAACACCAACAATAGCAATGTCCAGTGCCTTGCAAAAGTGCTCAGACCCTGGGAGGGTTTTCAAATGTTGCTGGATTACAAATGATACGTTCACATTTTGTTTTACATTTCAAATTTCTTTTCAAAACTCTCATGCTCAAACTGAATTTAGAAATTAGTTATGTCAGCAAAAACTTTCAAATAAAATAAGAAACTGAAATATGCTGCATATGCAAAACTTAAATGTCAACATTTTGAGGAAAATAAGGCAATGGTGTGCAAACAAAATATTTATATATATTTAAATTTCATACCATCCTTTCTCAAACAAACTTTTTTTTATTTGTATCAGTGTTTTATTACATTCTTGAATAACAAATACCACATGAGTATACATTTTGTGTTAGCTTTTGATGAACGATGGTGGTGGACTCAGACTTTTGGACCCCACTCTATATATATATATATATATATAATAAATAAAAGCATAAGTAAAATCAACATGAGTGGAAGGGAGTGAAAAGACAAGATCAAATAAAATGAATAATAATTAAGAAAAAAACATTTTTAATTAAATGCTATATTAAAAAGATCCATTTTTAGCTGCTTTTTAAAACTGCCCACTGTGTCCCACTCCCTAAGATCATTGGGTAATGTCTTCCATAATATTTGCCCATAGAAAAAGAAAAAAAGGAATCATGGATGCTGGGGAGGGAGAAAAGAGCAGTTCCAGATTAAGGAGATTAGCATAAGAAATCGCACCTCACTAGAAACCAGCGAAATAACCATGGAGACTTCCCTGCCCCAAATATTGAAGAGCCCTTTGTTGCAATCGTCCTGAAAATCTATTGCTGCAATCATGGATGCTAAGTGTTTTACAACGTCACGTCTCCTGTCGGTTCTGGCTCCACGATGGTGGAATGACCTTCCTGTGGCAGTCAGAACAGCTGAGACCCTGGCCACCTTCAAGCGACGACTGAAGACTCACCTCTTCAGGGTGCACCTCTCCCCGTAGTCCGGTTTTTGTTAACTTAGGGACATAGTTGCTTAGTTTTACACATTCTACTTGTTTATGTATTGTATTAGGCTTAGGCATTATTTTCTGCATTGATTGCTTTATTGCTACCTTTGAATTGTGGCTACAGATTTACCTACAGGTCTTAGTTTAACTATGTGGTTGCTCCTAGCACCCAGGAACTGTACTTCCCACTAGGGTGGCTTTCAGCTAAACTGTTCTTGACTTTGGTTAACACTTTGTTGTATGTCGCTCTGGATAAGAGCGTCTGCCAAATGCCTGTAATGTAATGTAATGCAATGTATTTAGTATGTCTCACTGCATGGAGCTGTGATGCCCCAGGGACCAAATATTTCAGCCTTTATTTTGGCTGCATCCTGTTGAAAACAAAAGGAAATAAATTTTTCTCTGTACTTCTGACTGGCACATTTCTTTCTAACGAGGGATCTTTATAGGATAGGTAACATATCATGGGCGTTCTTCCCAACTTTTGAGGGTGGCTATTAGCAGGCATGAGCATCTAAATGCTTACCTCGTTGTTCACTGAGCATTATAACACATTTGTTACATATTATAACTTATGAATACCCTCATAGAGTAAGAAGCGCAGGTGCTTCATAGACAATATTACTTTGTAATTGCATCAAACCAATTTAACACTAGGATGACAGACCTTTACAAATACCAGAAGGAATCAAGTAAAATACATTCAGTAATGTATTCAGCTAGAGCACAAGTCCAGTGCCAAGGTCTTGCACCTGTTTGCAATAATATCAACAGTATGGTGTGCGCTGACTTAAGTTGACCACAAGGGGACTGCCTCTAACACCTCATTTCATTCCCGGCTGAGATGACCCAAGGTCACCTCAGCTATCCTATGAGCTGAAGCTTGTAAACCGTCAGGGGAGTGGTTTATACGAGCTGCGGTCTCACCCGACTCCAGAAAAGGCAGAGGAGGTTACTTTACAGAGTTACTTTATGGACTAACAGAAGATGAATAAATGAATCCATCTTCCAAACAACTCACCTTTTCTGACTTCTCCTCAACTGAAATATAAGATAAAATTGAACCTTTTCTCTCCCTTTTGCATTACAGGTTCTGGGGGCATGAACTTTGACGACTTTTCAATAGCTCTACCGATGATTCTATAGTCAATTTAATGAGCTCTTGTCATTTGCTTTGGATCAAAATGACAAATGCAAAAAAAATTGAGTGCAGCTGGTGCATTGTGGGAGGAGGAGGCTGTGAAGGCTGGTGGGAGAATGGTTAACGTGTCAGGAGGGAAGCAAGGAGGGGTTCCTCCTTTCGGGGACGGCACACCAACCCCTTCAGGACCATTTGCGTAAGCGAGTGAGCGAGCAGGCATTCCAGGCCGGACAAAGCACACCTGGAACACTCGGGGGACTGCTTCCTTTATTCCAGGTCTAGAACGCATATGAGATACCCAGTCTAACCCCTGTGGCTTATTATTATTATTATTAATAATACATTTTATGGATATTTTTTAGCCAGCATTATACATTTTTTATGTATCATCCCTTTTACAAACTATTTGTAATTTGGCATAAAGCCAGACTCTGAATGAATTTCAAAGAGAGAGAGAGAGAGAGAGAGAGAGAGAGAGAGAGAGAGAGAGAGAGAGAGAGAGAGAGAGAGAGAGAGAGAGAGAGAGAGAGAGAGAGAGAGAGAGGGATTAAGTACATTATACTTACTTAAGGAAGGAAAAAGTAGCATTGTGGTATTGAGGCAGCCCCCCACACCTACTATGCCCCCATGCCTCTAGTCTGTTAGCCTGAGATACAAGCGCTTAAGTGCGATGTCATTTCATGCATTGTGATTTATCAGCACACACATTCAGGCTCCACAACCTTCGGGAGGCCCAATGCGAGTCAGGCACACTTTTTACCGTATCTTGCACACAGTTATCTGAACGCGTTGCCTCCCGCATGTCAAACGCTGTCAGAAAGACACTCACTTCCAAAGTCCCGGACTGTGAAATTCCTGTTTTTTACATCTCCGGCCGGCGATTTGAAGGAGAACTTCTGGCCTGCTGGGGGTAGGTCCTGATCCTCTGCGCTGACGGTATGAATTACCTGGAGAGCACACAAATCACAGGGGTGAGACGGCCAATGGTTTCCCTGCGTTCCTGCAATCGACCAGTAGGCCCGGACATGCCCGCAGATGGGGCTGAAAGAGCTTTTAAGTGTATGTAAATTAAATACTCGAGTACAGTAAACATAACTGACACTGTCATGGACAGTGCAAGTCAAATAGAGTATGACAGAAATGCTGTACCATAATGCAGTAAAGTATACTAGTAATGTATATCTATAGTGGGCAGAAATGAGTAGGCCTCAAGCAAGCACTAATACAGGACCAGCCAAATCCTAAACTTTTCCATGTAGGAAAAAATACAAAACTGAACTCATATCAGCCCTGACAGGAAACTTCTACTAAAGTGCTCCTTCAATGATGAAGGAGCTTGTGCTAATCAGAACCAATCATAATAGAGACATTTCAAAGGAATTAGATGCACAAAACCACAGTCAAGTGTAGAGGGGGAGCACATGGAAGCCCATATGACAACACAATTAGGCGAGGAGTTCAAAACGGACAACAATTTCCCACCTCCACAAGTACATACAGTAATTAATTGCCACAAAGGCTCATGGGAGTGAAGAGTAATGCAGTAACAGCGTATAACTGTAAAATAAATTATGTTTTACAGCCTCTTTCCAGTAACCCAATACAACGTATTGTCAAAAGACCTGTGTTAAACTAAAGAGTGTTCAACTAAAGAGTAACGTGTTGTATTGTACACAGTGTGTGAGTCTCAGTGTGGTGACATTCAGGTATTGAATCCTGACCATGCCAGCACCAGCTGCCAGTGCCACAGGGTGACAAATGATTGGCTGCACTGTTCGTCCAGGGAGGGAGGGGTTTCGGTGATCAGGTTGTGTTTGTGTCTTCCCACTAGGGAATCACCTGATTGATCAGGTACCCGCAGGGCTGGACTGGCTATATAGTCTACCGGGCCGATTCCCGGTGGGCGGTCTAGTTTTGGGCGGTAGGGCCGGTATAATTATTATTTTTAATTAAAAAATATATAATTTTTTTTTTTTTTTTTTTTTTGTCATCTAACGGCCAACAAAAAATGGACAGCGGCCCATTGGTTCATTTTCTATACTGACACTGGGCCGGCCTAATCACATGCTTTTTTTGCCATCGAACGGCCGCCTATTGAACAGACTGCAGGGATGTCGTAGTGATGGGCGGTGTCCGACCGATTGTGATGGGCCGGTCTGAGCCAAATGGCAGGGCCTATTTTTTGTCCCAGTCCAGCCCGTAGTCTGCCTGTGTTAGCTGCACATGAAGTGTGCTCCTCCAAAATAATGAGCTTGTAACACTCTTCTGCTGGCATGGACAAGCTTGCCAGCTAAACATGCACATATGCAGAGGCCAAATAACTAGGATCAGCACAGGGCATTGTGGGTATAGTGGATATAGACCTGGCTCTGACTGAATCATACATGACTAGAGGTAGAACTGCATACACATGCTGAGTGATACCAAGGAACACATGGAACCAGCTTTTAGCTTGTCCATTCACTCTCTGCCCCCTACCCATTCTGGTAAAGGGAGTTAACATGACATCACAATAATTAATATTCTTAATGGTAAATAAATAAAAAAGACAAAGGAATTGTGTCATTGAATTATCTCTGATTTATGTCAGTGTTGCACTACAATTTATGGAACAGTGTCAAAATTCTGAGTCAAATTGAAGGTTGGCGGCAAAGCTGAAGGGTTATTAGCTGGTAATATAGTTTTTTAGATAACATGTGTAGTCATGTGTGAACATCATGTGTACACAGCTGTGATAACGGTACACGCTGCAAGCTCAGGTCCCACATTAATAGCTGCATAATAAGCTGTGCTTATTTACCGTGTGATCACCGTGTAATTACAGCTATTACATTTTCATTACAATGGAATTACACATACAGTAAACAATGCAGAAAATATAGCATCACTCCGTGTATGCGTGTGTCTGTGTGTCTGTGTGCATGTGTGTGTGTGTGTGTGTGTGTGTGTGAGTTGCAGTAGGGGATCATTGCCACTGTAAAAACTCAAAGGGAGATTAAAATGAAAAATGAGCCATTTGAGCTGTGGAAACACAGTATAAATTATCTATGTAATAACATTATCCCTCGAGCTGACGGGCGGCTGTACGAGTTTCAAGGTACTGGGAGGACAACTTGCACTTCTCTGGCAGTGGTAGTGACTGGCTCTCACCGTTGTTTTTTTCTAGCAGCCTCTGAGACATTTGGTCTTCTAAATCGGTCTTTCGATTATGAATCAATGACACGGACTGCTTTAAGGCCTCGTAACATTTATTTATGAACAAATTAAGCCAGTGGGGTTTAATGAGGATATTTTACATCCAAAGTGCAGCTTCGTAATTAGAGGTCTCTCCTGAAAATGATAGTAATTATAGCACAGCGTACTGTTTCTTGGTGAAGTTGAGAAGGGATTGTATTTAAAACTATTGTCAGAAGACTGTTACAGAATGTTCTGTTGACAGTAAATGGGTCCATCACTGTTTCTTGCCTCAGAAGACCCAACGGAATCTGTATTTTACTGAACATATGATGAGGTGCACACAAAGCAATAACGCAAAGGTTAATCTAAGGATTAATACAAGCATGCTGCATATGTATGCAATGGTTGATAATATTTACATTGTGCTATTTTATATTTTTTTAAATCTAAGAAACTATTTCTTGAAACCCCCCTCAAAACCTTTGAAATCCCCCTCCATTAAAAGATGAAATTCATATATTCCTGTGTGTTTTGGGCAGTTCACATGTGAAATTCATGTGATTTTTCCATCAGGGGCATGCCACCCTCTCCTTCTCCAAAGAGGGAAATATACATAGCACACTTTATGCATTTATTTTACAACAGAAGTATTTTTTCCACCCAGAAGTATGATCAGAAACGGTTCCATCTTTCTGTGACCGATAGCAGAAAGATCCCCGCTGTCTGTGAGCTAAGTGGCTCCACTCTAAGTGGAAGGTGATTTAACGCGCGGGATTAGTTGTCTTGTAAATAAGCACTTTGACAGCATAATTCTCTGAGATAACCACAGAGGGAGATCCACATCACTCTAGTTATTATGAATATAGTTCAGTATAGTGAGTATAGTATATCACTAAGTATAGTTATTATGAGTATAGTTCAGTAAAGTGAGTATAGTATATCGCTCAGTATAGTTCAGTATAGTGAGTATAGTATATCACTAAGTATAGTTATTAATGACTATAGTTCAGTATAGTCAGTATAGTATACCTCTCAGTATACTTATTATGAGTATAGTTCAGTAAAGTGAGTAATGTATATCTCCGAGTACCGTTATTAATGACTATAGTTCAGTATAGTGAGTATAGTATATCACTCAGTATCGTTATTAGTCCTTTCATCCTGCAGTGGCACAGATGAACATTTCACTGATATAGCCACACACAACCATCCTTTGACCACTGTAGCCATTCATAACACAAAGATGGTTGACATGACACATGTTCAATACAAACAAATGGGATTTTGGAGGTTGCGTTTCCCTAAATCCGCAGTCTCAATGTTACCACTGTGTTTAATTTGTGCCTGCCATCGTTGAAATGCAATCAAATGTGACGTGTTACAGTGGCCTTGTTCACTGATGTATGCACCATACATACACTGGAATAAACATTCATCGATGCGGCAAGTTTAACAAATCCAGCCCTTATCTCCAAAAAGGTCATTATTACAGGTGCGATTACATTATATTTTCATAAATACCCGTGTGTGTGTGTGTGTGTGTGTGTGTGTGTGTGTGTGTGTGTGTATTTTTGCACTGCTTTAAAGATATCATGAAATATTTATCTTAATGTATAAATACCCCGTAAAGATATCTAAATATTTATCTAAATACCGGCCCCCGCCCGTCAATGCCTGATACGGGCCCTAATTGACATTGGGTTGTGGGCATAGGAATCTGCCTGGAATGTGGACATGGGAGCACAACTAAGCTTCCCTGCTCAGTGCTATGTTATGCTATGCTGTGCTATGCTATAATACACTATGTTATGCTATGCTTTCACAGACTATGCTATGCTGCTGTGCTATGCTATAATCCACTATGTTATGCTATGCTTTCACAGTCTATGCTATGCTGCTGTGCTACGCTATGCTGTGGCATGCTATGCTACATAGTAACCCTCCTACTGTGCTCACTCAGCTGCCCGCATTGTGAGGTTCGGCAGGAGGGAGGGGGGGGCTGCTACATGTGTGCAGTCCTGTGTGCTAAGGCACCCACACACATGTAGACACATCTTCTTTCACTCTCAAATGTAGGATATAAATATATCTCTCTCTCACACTCACTCACGCTCCCAGACACACACACACACACACACACACACACACACACACACATACACATTCATGTTACTAAGAGGGGACTTTAATTCTATACATGTCCAGTGGGGACCATAGGTTAGAAAACAAAGCATGCATAGAAAATTATGTTTTAAGCTTATAATATATAAGCATATATGAATATATGAACATGTGCAATGTCAATGATTACACTGTAACTTACTGTTCGATAGCTCTAGCGATCATCTTTAGCCATATGGATGCACTCTTGCAAGTCGCTTTGCATAAGGTGTCTACATGCACACACACACACACACACACACAGTCATTCACTTGCACACTCATGCTTTCCTGGTCATTCTCCCTCTCTCTCTCTTTCTCTGTGCTGTCTATCATTTTGTCCACCCACGGCCTGGCTCTCTTAATCTGGCTCTCAAATGGCTCCCTTACATCGGTTAGCAAGTCAGCAAATCCTTGCCCCTCTCACCCTCACACACACCGATAAACGTTCACTTACATTTTACATTTTACATTTACATTTACATTTACATTTACATTTTAGGCATTTAGCAGACGTTCTTATCCAGAGCGATTTACACAGTTGACATTTCTTTACATACAATCCATTTATACAGCTGGATATTTTACTGAAGCAATTCAGGTTAAGTACTTTGCTCAATGGTACAACAGCAGTGCCCCACCTGGGAATTGAACCGGCAACCTCTCAGTTACAAGTCCAGTTCCCTCTCCATTACACTACACTTACCTGCCCCACTCTAGCGTTTTCGCAAACAAACGCCTCATACGGTGCGACAAACTCTGGTGGAAACTCATTGACGTCCAAAACGTGAACGGTGACCGCCACCTTGCTGGTTAGCACTGGGTTATCTGAACAAGGGGAGAAAAAAAATCTGCGTTACACTAATACCTCATCAGTTCAGAACTATGTCAACATTTTTTACAAAGACACAATAATAATAATAATAATAATAATAATAATAATAATAATAATAATAATAATAATAATATATTTCACATTATGATATTACATCTACTTATTTGCTCTGATGGCAAGACTGAAATGAATGACTGCATCAAATAGACAGAAAGTAAAAATATATACATAAGAGATGCAACACTGACATCAAGTGGTTGTACTCTTAATTTCAGCATTTAACGTTAGTGGTGCACTGACTGATTTTATTTTGGTAAGTGGTGGCTGCGGCTTTTACATCTGTTCCTTGCAGTGCAGGAAAAAAAAATCTATAAAAAACGGTGGCTACAGCTTCTCAGAACAAATCTGAATCATTGATGTCTCTTATATTATTCAATTCCTTCATGGCACCCTCCACTGTAGAATCCATAGGAGAAGCACAGCTGGAGGTAGACAGCATTTGGAAATAGTAATGTTTGGCCTGTGTGGGCCACTCTATCCCTTACAATATTTACTTACAAGGGCAGTGATGGGGACACCTTGTGGTAGGAGGGACATGCTTTCAGATGAATAATGGAACCAAGGCTCTGACCGACGGCTGTCATGTTAAAGATTATATGCCACTCCTTGTAGATTGTAGAGCAGGGCCATTGAATGACTTTTTCATGGGGGATGATTTTTAAAACCAAAAGTGCAGGCTGGCCAAACATTTGAGATTTCATTCATATAAAAATGTATTTGCCATAGAAGTCACCTCGCTTTCATTTTAAATGCGTGAGAAGTGATATTACGCGAGAGCGGGAACAGACATTGTGATTAGTCTGCAAGTGTACACTGAAATTGAAACTCACAGTTTGTGTCACAGTTTGTGTCACAGTTTGTGTCACAGAAGCGCAGTTTGTGAAAACTGAACCGTTGTAGAATGTTTGCAGACTCCTGTTTACTGTTGAACAGCAGCGATTTCCAACAGCCAATGGAAAATAACCATCCATTAAAACACAGGCTCTGCACCGGCAAAGAAAATCATTCTTTATAAAGGCTAAAACATTTGAATGACTAATTTATTGAATTGTGGCAATAATAGAAGGCAAGCTAGTCTGAAGTTGCAAGCAGTCCTAAATAGCCTTAGCTGGATTCAATCTTTTTAATCGAATCCTTAATGATTTTAAGTTTGTTCTGTTCATATTCCAACATCTGCGTTTATTAATGTGACATTGCACAACTGGGTGCCGTTGATTTAATAATGATTTCACAGGTATGAGAAAATGTTCAGAACATTAGTATAGCCTACTTTGGAAAACTGTTTTGGAAGCAAATTGAGTGTCCAACTCCAGATTTAAACTCCATTTCAAGGGAACATTCTAAAATGGAATGGTTTCAAGTTCATGTGGCTCTTTCCAAATAAATAACGGAGCGGGGAGGAGTTTGGTTGCTCTTTCATTTTGTGACGTTAATGGATGGCTATATTTTCCTGCTGGGTAATTATTTGGCGGACATATAATTTATCCACGTACAGAATATTGAAAATTTATTTATTTATTTTATTCAATCCTATTTATTAGGGCAGCATCCGTGACACGTGGGTGCCGCATGGCTCGGGAGTCAGAGTGTAGTCCTCTGGGTGTGGGGACACACCACACGCATCCTTGTGTGCACACTGCAGACAGTCGGTTAGCGTGCGCTATTACAATTAAAAACAAGTATGTTATTGCTAGTTGTGAGTGCTGACATTTTTCTTATGACAGTACACAAATAATTAGAACTGGTGTTGTGTGTCACCCTTACTGCCCCGATTTGGTCGTTGTCCAGCCTCTTAAGTAGGAAATAGTCTTGCGCATGTCACCTTCACTTGCTGCAAACATGCCATTTTCAAAAGTAAAATGTATCAGGCTTATTGCTGTGGGCTGTTATACCTTACCAAATAGTGTTCAGTATAATGTGATAAGTGCACACGCCTGCACAATTACTCACACTCAAACTACCCAGTCATCTAAAGCTCCCTGACACCTTGGCGGTCCCTAACTGTTCGCTTGGCAATCAACATTTCTGGGACAGTACGGGAATAAAGCCCCAAAGGACCGGAGCTTTGACCCCAACACTAATAACACGAGGGTCAGCGACAGGCTGCATGAGCTGTCCAACCGCGGCGGGAAACCCGCACAGACGTTCCCTGAGTGACAACTACATTTGTAGGTCAATGCATGTGACGTGATCTCACAAATGGCTGAAATGAGCAGTTAATTATAACATATTTTCTCTCGTACATAGATATTGATGTTTCTGCACCCAAACACACGTCAGCACATGCTCTTTCTCTCGCTCTCAAATTGAAATTCCAAATATATTTTTTGCATGACAAGAGAACATGTCATGCTAAAGAGGTAATTACCTAGATGTCAAGTTGACAAAACCACCCCACCGTGCCCCCCCAACAGAACCCCCCCATACCCCCCCACACGCACACACTTGCACACACAGCTAGCTAAATTTAATTGATCAGTAAGCAATGAGAGCTCCTTTTCTGAACTTTGGCAGTATTCATGCAGAACCCTTTGTTTTTGCTTTCATGCTAATGGCTATTTTATTCTCCGTGCACCAGTAAGCGAAACACCTGACAGCCCACTTTGAAGCTCTGGATATTGAGCCGAGGAGGCTGAATGAGTGCTAAATGCGTCTATATTTATTTCGGTTGACTTCTTACAATGCTTCAGTATCTAGAATGTTTATGGTAAAATTATATTAAAACAATGTTTGAACATTTTATTTTGCCATGCTGTAACACAGGGTGGCACGGTGGTGCAGTGGATAGCACTGCCACCGCACAGCAAGAAGGTCCTGGGTTCGAATTCCAGGATTGGATGGATTGGTGACCTGTCCAGGGTGTATTCCTGCCTCTCGCCCAATGCATGCTGGGACCCTGACCAGGAATAAGCAGGTTAGATAATGAATGAGTGAATGACTGCTGTATCACAAGTACGGGCGCCACTAGTAAGGTGGCATGAACAATCTGCTTTAAGGACCAGAATTATCCGTTCTATGAGGCTGGACCTTTATGGGGGAAGTTTGGGTTTAGTACCCTTCTAAAAATCACACAAACCAAATGTTTGTTAGAAGGCATTCCTCACCCCAAAAAAAGTCTGCCCACCTTGATGTTTTCAGAGGGTAAACAGGGGTAAACAGAGGGTATCCTGAAGCAGGTCATTTTCATGCTAAAAAATGTGCCTTTGAAAGTGAAAAGCAGGTAGACTTTACAGGTCACATTTGTGTAACTGCATAGAGCTGTTCCAGCTCAGGGAAGAGGAATCCATACATCTCCCCCGAGGAACACAGAAACCGCGAATGCTTCAAAGACCACGCCTGTGTATAGCATTTGAGAGTAGGAGTGCTGATCCAGGATCAGGTTTTCCCTGTCCATATCCTAACCATATCCATTATGCGCTAAAAGGCAAAACTGATCCTAGATCAGCAGTCCTACTCAGAGATGCTTTGTACATATGGGCACTGATCTCCTTGCTGAGGGGAAAATGTTTTTATTGTGTTTAATGTGTTTGCCCTGTGACACCTTTATGTTGCAGCTACCTGATGCAGTGGAAATCATGCTCACTCTTCCACTCTGTCTCTATCTGCCCTTCTCAATTTTTTTCCTCTTCTGCCCCCCTCTCATTTTCTTTTTTCAATCTTTCTAATCTTTCTAAGACGTGGGCATTTAGTGGTCTAACACATATTACACAGGGCAGAAGGTTGCAATCATTGCTCTGGTAAACTCAGTCTGTTGGTCTCTTGTTTGTGTGTGTCTGTGTGTGCGCGTCTGTGCTTACGTGCCTGTGTGCATTTGTGCATGCAAGTGTGGTCATGGGTGTGTTTGTGCTTGTGTGAATGAACGTGTGTGTGTGTGTGTTCCTGTGTCTGCACAGGCTAAATATAATCCAAAATGACCATATCATTATGCATGCAGGGTATTTCCTATTCTGGCACAAAAAGACAAATTATGACAACATGACTACTTTCATATTTTGTCCACTAGGTGGTGCCATCTAACTTGCAAAACAATATAGTCAATATCTGCTGCTTACATGTTTATATATATGATCTATAAACTACAGTCTTTAGAGCAAAAAGTAACATTAATACTGTTCTTAAAAGGATGATTTTTATTATTATTTTAGACTGATGTCACAGGAGTAAGGCTAGAGGAGAATTTTGTATATATATTGTGTGTGGTTCCTTCACTTTTATGCCACATAAACATCAAATGCATGTTCAATTATTTTCATTGTGAATTTTGTATGTAAAAAGTCTCTATATCTGATGAGAGAATGCCCAAGTGTTAGAAAAACAGAACTAGCATTGACAGCAGCACAAATGTAATGTCCTTCCATTTAAGTAATTACTTATATTTTCTTCTTAAAATGTTCCTTAAAATTGATTACTTAAAATTGATTACTTCAATTTTAAGCAAGAATATATGTTTTTACTTTATTTACATTACTTCCATTATTCCAGGTTACCAGTTTGACAGGCACATGAATGAAAAGGTAGACTATTGTGAAGCAGTGTACCATTTGCCATTAACACACAGCAACTCAAACTCATTTGTTGCTGCATGTTAAGGACAGATGGACCTACCAGTGCGTAGGTGGAATCCCCCTTAATTTATCATATTTTCATGTAGTATATCCAGTCCCAAAATGAGAGAGGCAATAACACAAACACAACACACACACACACACACACACAAACAAACACAACACAACATATATTAGAAAAGGTGCTTGCTAATCTTAAGGTTCTAAAATAACAACAGTCCTTCCCCAACTCAATAACGGCAACATGGCTGTTGAAGGAGCTCATGGCTGAGCACAGCAGGAACACTGCCTTCCTGTAAACAGCATGGCATGGTACAGTACACACACACACACACACACACACACAACACAACACAAACAACATGGCAGTTGAGTGCAACACACACATACACACACTTACTCACACACACACACACACACACACACACAACACAACACAAACAGCATGGCATCGTACAGTGGAGCGCAACACAGTCCAGCTCCCTCAGCAGAGTGATTGTGTAGTCACAGCATAGCCACAGGCTGCAAGCTCCATCAGCTCATCACACAGTAAGCCACTGTGAATATGCACTTCTGGTCTGACACAGAGCACAGCCCTACCGCCACCCCCTTCATAAAGCAGGGCTACTACGGTTTATATCTCGCAAAGTACACAATGCAGACGCTAATTAAAACTTTGTAGCTGCTGTTGTCAGGACATGCTTGAATATTTTTTTTAACACGTCTCAGGTCCATGGGAAAATGAAAAAGCAACAACAAATTGATCTTTCCCTCTCCATCTCTATTTCTTTCTTCCATTATTTCGTTCTCTGCCTCTAATTCTTTTGGCTCGCCGTTTGTCTCGCAGGTCCGTCTCTATAACTATCCAAGCATACAGTACTGTCCCTCCCACTCCACTGCATATTCATGGCTTCCGCCGCAGTCGAATACCGCCTGATCGCTAACGTTCAGCGTCGCAACCGTCCTGTGTCCAGAACAGGACACATCATTTTGCAGTGACAGCACACCGTACCCGCCCATCACGAGTTGCATGGATTCCCAGAAGGGGGCCACGGGGGAATTCAGCCGAGAGAATTGGGGTGAGCTCCACGACCCCTCTCTGTGCTGCACTTGACCGAAAACCCTGTTGGAGGACAGCTCTTTAATAGGCTATCAAACGCGGTGCAGATTAGCCGATGACGAAGCCACCGGTAGCAGCCCCCCCTCCCCCCTCCCCCGGGGGAGCAGCAGACACTGCAGGCCAAACCTGAGATGAGAGAATGCCAAAGCGCTTCCCGCGCTGGCTAAGGGAAAAGGCCATCCTTATCATCGGAAGCAGGCTAAGGGAAAAAAGGCCATCCTTATCATCCAAGGAAGCATGGCATGACCATTCTGATCAGAGAGAAAGAAGATACAATGCCCCCATTTGGCATTTTCTCTCTCTCTCTCTCTCTCTCTCTCTCTCTCTCTCTCTCTCTCTCTCTAACTCTCTCTCTCTCTCTCTCTCTCTCTCTCTCTCTCTCTCTCTCTCTCTCTCTCTCTCTCTCTCTCTCTCTCTCTCTCTCTCTCTCTCTCTCTCTCTCTCTCTCTCTCTCTCTCTCTCTCTCTCTCTCTCTCTCTCTCTCTCAGATCAGTTTAGTCCAGTTCAATTTTTTTTGCTGGCAGGACAAACTAATGCAGTCCTGCCAAAGCAGTCCAATAATACAGCACAATGCAAGTTGTTACAGGGAACAAAACAATTACACTGCAGTATATAACACAGCCGTACAAATGCAAATCCTCTTTCCCTCCCTCTATCTGTCAATCCCTTCCCTCATTCTCTTTCTCACTTTCTCTTCCACTCCCCATCTCCCAACTTTTTTTTCTCTCCCTGCTCTCTCTCTCTCTCTCTCTCTGACAGATCCCAGGGTTAATTTGTAACTGGCTTTAACCCAACTTCATTTGTCGAAAACCCCCTCATCCCCTCGCAAAACAACGGTTACTCTAGGGGGTGGTGGGAGGAACCAGGAGACCGCGTGGGGAGGTGCGGGGACCTGGCTGGGCTCCCAAACGTCATGGATACTGGCACCGCTCTGGATGCCGCTAACTGCCAAGCACATTAGCATTCTGCGCCATGACCTTGAGGAAGCGTGGAAAACGAGTTCGTAAGCAATAAAGGGCCAATGTTTAACGACCTTATTTCATATTCCGCGTTAATTAATTTATTGTGCGCATAATTTTGATTGAGTGCCAGAGTGTTCGGATATAATGACTTTCAGAGACTTTCAGCGGACGTGATTATTGATCCACAAATTTGCTTGTTTTCTGGACATAAGCAGTATTTGTATTTTTGGCACATGCATTTAAATGTATTTATTTTTTAAATATACCATTCTTTCCTCTCCCCTTGAATCAGGTGATCTCCTTAAATATAATATTCAACATATCCTTCTATAGATACACAGGTAACTGCCAAATTAAAGGAAACACCAACATACAGTTTCATAATAGTGCATTGGGCCATCACGAGCCACCAGAACAGCTTCAATGCACCTTTGCATAGATCCTGTAACACTATTGGAGGGATGCAACACCATTCTTCCACAAAGAAATTTCATAATTTCGTGTTTTGTTGATTGGAGGAAAGCACTGTCTCAGGTGTCAGTCCAGAGTCTTCCATAAGTCTTCAATGACTGAGATGGCCATAGCATATTGTTTACATAATTTTCATGCTCATCAAACCATTCAGTGAACGCTCACCTGCTGTATTTTTTGATATTCTAGGGACTACCAAGTTGCCTGCATCTTGTGAGCGAAGTGAACGTGGGGGATTGTAATGGATGAAGTAGATCCGTCATAAGAGGGTGCAAGTCCATGCAACACCTTATAAGTTAAGAGGAGTACCTTATAGTCATACATGCGGATGGGGGCATTGTCATCCTGAAAGAGACCACTCCCATCAGAATAGAAATGCTTCATCATAGGATGAAGGTGATCACTTAGAATGGCTTTGTATCTATTGGAGTTTACCTCCCCTCTAAGGGGTTGAGTGGACCAAAACCATGCCAGGAAAATGCACCACAGGATTATGAGGAGAGACAACTAGATTGCGTAACCCTTCATTCAATCAACATGTTTCCACAACTTTATCTGCCATTTATTTTGAATAGAAATGCTTCATCATAGGATGAAGGTGATCACTTACCTGTATATACAGCTCTGTAAAAAATTAAGAGACCACTGCAAAATGATCAGTTTCTCTGGTTTTACTATTTATAGGTATGTGTTTGTGTAAAAAATATTTTTTTTGTTTTATTCTATAAACTACTGACAACATTTCTCCAAAATTTCAAATACAAATATTGTAATTTAGAGCATTTATTTGCAGAAAATGACAACTGGTCAAAATAACAAAAGAGATGCAGTATTTTCAGACCTTTAATAATGCAAAGAAAACAAGTTCATATTCATTTTTAAACAACACAATACTAATGTTTTAACTTAGGAAGAGATCAGAAATCAATATTTGGTGGAATAACCCTGATTTGCAATCACAGCTTTCATGTGTCTTGGCATGCTCTCCACCAGTCTTTCACATTGCTGTTAGGTGACTTTATGCTACTCCTGGCGCAAAAATCCAAGCAGCTCAGCTTTGTTTGATGGCTTGTGACCATCCATTTTCCTCTTGATCACATTCCAGAGGTTTTCAATGGGGGTTCAGGTCTGGAGATTGGGCTGGCCATGACAGGGTCTTGATCTGGTGATCCTCCATCCACACCTTGATTGACCTGGCTGTGTGGCATGGAGCATTGTCCTGCTGGAAAAACCAATCCTCAGAGTTGGGGAACATTGTCAGAGCAGAAGGAAGCAGGTTTTCTTCCAGGATAACCTTGTACGTGGCTTGATTCATGTGTCCTTCACAAAGACAAATCTGCCCGATTCCAGCCTTGATGAAGCACCCCCAGATCATCACCAATCCTCCACCAAATTTCACAGTGGGTGCGAGACACTGTTGCTTGTAGGCCTCTCCAGGGCTCCATCTAACTATTAGACGACAGGTGTTGGGCAAAGCTGAAAATTGGACTCATCAGAGAAGATTACCTTACTCCAGTCCTCTACGGTCCAATTCTTGTGGTCTTTTGCAAACCTCAGGCTGGCTCTTCTTTGCTTCTCATTGATGAAGGGCTTTTTTCTAGCTTTGCACGAGTTCAGACCTGCCCCTAGGAGCCTGTTTCGAACCGTCCTCGCCGTGCACTTCACCCCAGCTGCCATTTGCCATTCTTTTTGTAGGTCACTTGATGTCATCCTATGGTTGTTGAGTGACATTCGAATTAGTTGGTGGTCATCCCGGTCAGTAGAGAGTCGTTTTCTCCCTCTGCCGGTCTGTAGCTTTGTTGTTCCCAATGTCTGCTGCTTGACCTTGTTCTTATGAACCGCTGTCTTTGAAATTTGAAGGATAGAAGCAACCTTAAGCTCACTGTATCCCTCTGCCAATAAAGCCAAAATTGAACCCTTCTTTTCTTCACTCAAAACTTTTCTTTTCAACTCTTTTGCCATGGTCAAGTTATTTTTTACTCTTGTGGTACTAATAGCACTACCTATTGCAAGAGGATAGTGATGACCACAGCAGTGGTTTTTATACTTTTCCTCGTTAAATAAGATTTGGTTCAGGTGATCACCTAATCAGTACTTCATTAAGTAGAATGAGGTGTGCTTGTGTTGGAATTCAACAGACACTGGAATGGAATGGCTGCCATACATGTAGAGATGCTGATTTAATACAAATTTTGAGTGGTCTCTTAATTTTTTCCAGAGCTGTACATATAGCTCACTGTGGTTTATTTAGGGGGTACTTCTAATAGGGCTGGCGAACTAAAAATGTACCCAGGGGTGTATTTGAAAGAAAAGTAATATGTACTTACTAACAAGAACTATGTAAGAATTATAATTGAAATCTAATTAAAACTCTGAATTTAAGTCAGGGACTTAAATTGAAAATGATCCCCAGGGAAGGTGTTGGCATTTGGACGTGTCAAGCAAATGAAGGTAAAACAAGGCAACAGAAGGTAAAACCTTCAGGATTTATAAGAGAGCAGCACGTTCAATCAGACACTTTCACTGAGTTTTCATTTAGCCATTAAAACAAACTTCAGGAGTCTTCCTGAGGGAGGGATGTTCCATTTCCAATTGGGTAAACTAGGAGGCTGAGCTCGGGGACCTTAAAAGTGAGCCTTGTTGAAAAATGTTTTTCACCCCTTCTGAAAATTGATTGGAGGGGGGTGAGAATGGATGCAAGGATAACAAGGGCCTACCCTCAAATGCACAGGCCGTAATATCATTCTTTATGGATGGCCAAAAATGACTCCAGCAAAATGGGTTTCGCTAATGACAAAAAAAAAAGCAGCGATGAATCAGTCATTCTCAGCACAATGTGAAACGCGATGTGGCGTGTGCGTAAATCACCATCGATTTCCTGTCATACTTACTAACTTTAGTCGCCACGATGGAGATATTGTGTTGGGCTATACCCTCCCTGTCCAGGAGCTCGTTGGTGGAAATGGTTCCTACCACTGGATCGATGTCAAAGTAGCTGTCCAAATCACTCTTCCAGTCGATAGAATACCTGATGAAAAAAAAAAAAAAAAGTTTTGTAAATTAGTACGTTTGCACAATGAATGAGAGGAATACGAGGTATTGAATTCTGCCTCAGGACAAATGTATTGAGCTTGGTCTAGCTCTGTCGCATGCTAGATGGTAGGTTATTGCTTCTGTAGATGTCTGGTATCGCTCGGCCCGTATAAATACGCCATTCTAACATTTAAACCATTTTCTTTTTGCAGTATACAGACAGGCATGCATCCCTCTGAAAAAAAGCATCACCACCACATTTGTATACCAGTCACTATATTTTTTTTAAAAGGACTTTGATTCAATCGATCTCAGCATGCTTCATCCTAAACCTTGATTACGAAATTCAAGCATTTTAATTTTAATTTAGGTGTTTGGCAGACACTCTTACAAATACGCATGCAAAAGACAAGACACAACGAGTCCGAGACATAAGTTACACAGCCGATAGTATGGGCCATTATGTAATTTATCACATATCGTTAAGTGCATGGTAGGTGCAGGGGAAATTGGAGGTAATAGTGTTTGGTTGCATTGTGGATTTCAGCTCAGAGTTTGAGGGAATGGCGAGTTTGAGCCAAGATGCTGTTTGAAGAGGTGAGTTTTTACTCTGCGGCGGGATGTGAACAGTGAGGAGGTTTTTACTCTGCGGCGGGGAGGAAGTTCTCTTGATGTTGTTTCTCTTCCTCCTGCAACATCGTGAGTTTGATGGAGAGTAGGAATGAAAGAGTGAGAATGAGAGTAGGAATGAGGTTCTTTGTTTGGTTTTCCCTCCAAAGTACATTTCCATGAATCTGATATTTTTTTTTATTCTACACGACATGTCCATGTAACTTTTTCCTGTTTTTTTTTTTTCCTTTGGTAAATATAAAGAGGCCTTTGTTGAAGGATTTATGTCTTGGAAATTTCTATTTGGCAGATTATGAGCGGTTATGTACTTTAGAAATATTGAAAACTTTAAATACAGCTGGTATGCAAGGAGAGTTCCAACAGAATAGTAATGATGTATTCAACTTGCTCTGTCTTTTATCCCACTTCATAAAATACGTTGGCGTGTGGTTTGCGCGGCAAACAGACTGAAAAATGAATTGGATTCTTAAAACCGCATTCTTGAAAATGATCAATTGAAAGTGTGTTGTTAACTTCATCAGTTACTTCCAAGGCATCTGCAGTCATGCAGTGCTACCATTCTGGGCCTCGTTTAGTTAACTGGTGAATAAAACATTATGACAACAGTCGACTTCCCAACATAAACACTGAATATTTTAATATCTAATGATGTGGGAATATGGGAGCAACAAATCTTTTTAAATTTGTTGTAAAGAAGAAGGTGTAATTTTTTTCATCACCCACTGATTTCGAAGTACTATCGCGTTTTATATTCCTTTCAGATGTCACTGTACGCAACACCATGCTGTTTTTAAAATAACTCCTGCGGAATGAATCTGGCAGGATAACGAGTGCGATACTGGAGAACAGTTATTTCGTGACTCATAACACCCTTATCTGAATGAGAAAGGGAATTTTCCATGGAAGACACATCCAGTAGAGAGTATAGTGTACTACACAAATGTGCACACAGGTAAACAACACTGCACTTATCCTCAGGGAAACAGGTGCACATCTGTATGAGCTGTGCATGTTTTACAGTAAATAAATGTGTGAATGTGTATTAAAGCAGAATTTGCATGTAAGAATCATCACGTTACAACATGCCACTAATGATATGAATACTCTTGTCACCACTTGTCCTCAATTTTGTGCTCGTGCTGCACTTTTGTGACAGATTGTAACTGTTCCATATGATGTTGAAACTGGCACAGGTATCCTGCAAGCATTGCCTTTTGGAGTATGGCAGTACCTGCAGAAGGTCACATGGCATATTATGGCCAACCGGGTGCTGGAAAAAGGTCACAAAGTCAGTACCATTTATAGAGCGATTTTCAGGTAATATGCAATTTTATACTATTTCAAAATGTATTGATATAAATTCATATTTAAATTTTTTGTTGAAATTGAGTTATTTTTTAATTGAATGATTGAATGAATTTGTGTTGGATTTGTATTTTGTCAGATCATGCAACTGAATCATGCAAATAGCATTTAGTTATTGCTATTTTGGAAGAATTGTGGCTGTGGAGCATAGAACATTTTTGCAACTATATTTACATAGAAGCGGGGGGAAAAAGCACTCATACAGCAATGTGTGGGATGTTGACCTGACAGCGAGAGTGCCTATGAAGTACAGTGTGAAGCACTATACCTTTGCCTAGGCGACTCTTATCTCAACTGCATGGTTACACAGCAGGGCTGTGCTTTACACTGCCCATTATTTATTTAAACAAAGGGAGCAGAAGGAAAGAATGAATAAAACTAAGGTTATTATTAATTAAGGTTAACATTTGTTACCCATTAGCATATATTCTATGGTTAAACAATGAATGGTGGTGGCTTTTTTATTTTTTCTTATTTAAGGAAAGTAAAGACATTGTAGCACATATGCTGTAACACAGTGCAAAGGATGAAAATAAAAGAATAAAACTTCCAATGGCAACTCTGCACACAGTATACTAACACAAAAGGCCTATTAGCAAGTCATCCATTGAATTTTGTCAGGCTCTATTTTAGAGTGAAGAGGTGCACTCATAAATATATAATGGTGTGCCCCTGTGGTCAATGGGTATAAAGCATTGAACATTTTATTTAACCACAATTCTTTTGCAACCCCTAACCTGCCACCTGGTTCAGTCATTTCAACTGCCACCTTTCAAAACTGGGCTACCGACTCAATTCCCCAGATGCAGATGCACTTACACACTGGAATTCCTTATACCATATATACTGTGTGTATATACTATATATATATATGCAGAGGAGGATGAATCAACTGAATCATTCAGAACACGCTACATCTTTAGCTTCAATCCCTCTGTTATCTGTGTAACGCAGTTCAAATAATTTGTAGATATAAGCAAACGCTAAGCGATCACAAAATAACATTTGGAAGCGGTACCTATTGGTATTGGTTATTCAGCGAATCAATTGCTTGATCGATAATCAAGGAATGTAAACGTAAAGAGGTTCACGAGTAGCCATTGGTTTAAAGCATGGGGTTGGTTCTGTATGGGGTTCAGGCAATGTTCCTGTAGCGGCAGCTCTATTGCGCTTATACTGAAAGATATCAGCCTCGTTTACCTGTCAAATGTACTTTGGAAGTAGTTATATTTGGTTTAATGGTTTTGAAATATGTTTAAATTGGTTTTGCTTTTTACTTTCTGTTTGATCTGGCTTACACTACTGCGGAACAGAGAGCTGGTGGACCTCTGCTCGCGTTATAGCCTTCAATGCTTCAAATTTCGACACATTTTACAGGGAATTTACAGATTCCCCTGTCATACTGGTGAATCTCCAGATTTCTGGATTTTACACATCCATATATATATATATATATATATAATCTACTATATGTCTTCAGCATGCCCCCCACCCCTCTTCAGAGCCCTAATAACTAAACTGGGGATGAATTACACAACCTGGTCCTCAGATGCTCTGATAACAGTAGCCTTTCTTAAGCCCTTAAAGTGGGGGCAGTTGAGCTGCCAGCAATATGGGGGATTTGAAAGATTAAGTTAAAAGTATTTTGTAACACCATTCACAGTCCGTTGAGAAATCTCAGTGGGATTTTGAAACACCACTGAAAAGTCACCTCATCAGAGTAGGTTGAGCGGTAAAAATGTATCACCAGCTGCAATATTTATGAGTGATTCATACTACGAACAATTTTAGGGTCGGGGAAACTTTCAGGAGCATGGAAATGTTGTTTAAAAAAACGGCCTTTTAACAGTGTTAAAATTCCTCTCGTCTTGTCGAGATTTCTCTCCTCGCTGCGGACGTCGAGGTTGACTGTGTACGAGGGAACATATACAGACTGATCTTCAAGGGCTTTTCTGCTTTTTAAAAAAGTTTATAGTTCCCATCCTACAAAAACTCACCTCCTTCATCCTATGCATCTAGAAAGATACTTCCAGTGAATGGCCCTTACAGAACGGTGTGCCCCAGCGACCTATACTAGAACCTCTGTTTTTAAAAATCAGATTTAATGCCTATAGGCAAAACACTTCCCAACCATAAAGAAAGTCCTGTCAGAGGATCTCAGTGGAATGGACTCCTACGTTTACGTTTCTAGACTAAAACTAAAGGTCACCAGTAGCACCTTCCACCAAACTCTCCAACTTGCCAACACTAACAATGATATCCACTCCACTTCCACATCCCCGTGCTTGATTGTCAGCAGAGCTGCGCCACCATTCACTGGGAGTGACCGCGCTTCTGCCTCCCCTGGTAATGATGAGCAAAGAGAGCGCTGCCACTTAGTATCTGCTCTGCCTCTCAATGTGAGTGGTGTCTTCAAAGGATGCTGACACTGCCTGCTCTCTGCCTTCAAAAGACTTGCTGAAATACAGAATGTGCTGTTTGAACAGCTACGGATGGAGTGGTGGGAAACCCGTGACTGCAAACAGCACTCCCCTCACCTCCACATTACTTCACAGCTATGTGTGAACTTCAAATTTTAAAGCAGAATTTCTTGACACGCAAAAACACGTACTAACAAGTCAGTATCATTACAGTTCTATGTGCAAACCAAACAGTCACCATTTTTTTTTGCTTTTGAATATTAAGATATACACTGACACATACAAATACACATTTAAATGGAAATGCGGATATAATCTACATAATCAACATTCATCCCTTCCGAGAATATCGGCTTGTAACATGTTTACTTCATACAGTTGCGATGAACTTTTAGCTTGCTTTCTTCTTTTTTGTTCATTTCAAAAATGTAAACCTGTGCGCCACCGAACTGACAGTGACTTCTAAAGGAATGGAGTAAGTACGGGAAACTCTAGAATATAGTTTGACACACACAACCATTGTTATTATGCTCTGCCTGGTCTTCACAGGCAGCTCTGAGGATTTTTTTTATTTTTGTTTGACTTTTCTTCACAGACATTTAAAATGCAGCATCTGAAGGTGAAGGAAAGCATCTGCTATCTTTCAAAAGTCGTTTCTGAAATAAACAACCCTTTGCGCAGTCATCTTCAATCTACAATTGTCTCGGAATGCCGCAAGTTCCTACAAAACACTTGGGGGGATTATCTCACATATTGCCTCAGAAGTTAAGATTTCCATTTTATTTTATTTTTGGATTTGTTTTTTTATTTTTGGGGAGGCAAAGAGACAGAAGCAGAATATAGAATTTGAACATTTTTAAGGGTTTTGCATTTGGTACAGAACATAGGAGTCGGGGGCATGTCCCCCCTATATTCAAAACAGTCATATCTGCCCCCCGGCCCCCAATATTTAATATGTGGTTATGCCCTTGGCTCAGAATTTTTTTTTTGTGTAGGCTTGTCTGTCTGTCCGTCCACATCAAATACATGCAGTAATGACGCTTTACCACTAGAGGCTGAGATTGCAATAAGTAGGTCAGGGTCTGCAATCGCAGATTGTTCTTGTATTTCCCTTTAAAATAGGGATCTGTTTTTTTTTTCATCAATCTGCAGATTGTATAGAACATATTAACACATAACTGAATATGAATCCGGTTTTTCGAAGCTGATGGGACACCAAAAATGGTTAGAGCTACAGTAGCTGTCAATCACTGACCTGTTTGAACCAATCAAAAGGTGATGCTATTCACAACAAAAGACAAAGCTTGGTTCAAATCAGTTACAGGTAGCATGACTTATTTTTTCTGTCAAGATGCCTCTTTCACCCATTACAATTTTTTTCTTATTTTTTTTCAATCTGATGTGCTTCCTTTTTTCAATACTTTTTTTTTGGAAGACTTCTTTCCACAGGGGAATTCTCATCCCAAGTGTAAGACATATTTTGTTCTCCGTCAGAGCTGGAGCATCATGCTCCCTCCTTCTAATCATTCATTTTAAAAGCAGCTTAAACAGCAGCTGTGAGCAGTAAAAAACTTTTTAAAAACGAAACAAAGCTGTTCCACTTTGGGTTCGGGGAACATTTTTCCTCATTTGCCAACGTGACTAACGTTACTTACTTACCGGATTTGGTTTTGACTGGAGACAATATCTCAACCTGAGGTTAGGGTCATGTCTGAAACAAAATCAATCAGTGTGTGTGGCTTGAATAAAGAGCTCTGCCCTCAGCAACACATCAGACTTATGTCATCTTGAGTTCTGTGATTTTTACAAATATAAAAAATATACAAATATATACTTTTATTTGGATATTATTTCCCTTGGAATGTGGTACACTTCACTGGTCATTATTAATTTGTAAATGAATAGTGTTATTGTGTATTTATACAGTGTCAGGGAACTGCATTTCAAGATCATCTCCAGGCAAACAGCATGTGGGCCTGGCCTAACCTAAATCTCCATCTCCATCACCTTGACACACTGATTGACCTAATGCCCATAAACAAACATGGGCTTCCCTGGTGTCATCACTGACAGGTTTTATTACTCCTTGAATGAAAACCAGGACACTGAGGTATGTGGCTTTGGCGCCACTGTGGTCCATATTGGATCAGCTCACTATGGGCTCTACTATGTCACACACTACAATTTTGGGATTCTATCTATGAGCTCTATGTTGGAAATCATGAGTCAGGTGCACCAGGGAAAAGTGGAGGACCACGTGTCACAATTGACCTTGTCACATGGCAGTGATATTGCCTGAGCTACAGCATATCGTCTCCACATATAGCAGCTCAACCAACATCTCTGTACAAAACAAGCTGACTTCCCCAGGACCTATCGATATTTGGTGTCACAATAAGAGGATCATTTCAATGTTGGCCTTGAAAAAGGGGTCCAAACCAGGCTTGCACTGGTCCGTCCCCAAATCGTAAATGAATCATGTATGGCCTAGGGAGAGGGAGGAAGCCCCTTCCTCCTTCGGACACTTAAAGTGTGACCCATTGAGTGTTTGGGCAGACTGGCATTTCTAGGGTTATTCGAAACATTCTTGCATTCTTGGGAAATCTGATCCCAGCTCACACTTTGGCACTCATTTTGCTTTGCTTCCTGGCTGCATGTGTCTGCATTTTGGAGAGAGACAAACTTAGTTTAGTATAACTTTCTTCCATTTAATCCCTTTCATGAATGTTACATGTCATTTTTATGTCTAGGATTTATGGTTTGTTAAGGTAGTAAATCTGTATATTTCACATTTAATATTTTGTCTTTGACTTAGTGTTGTAACTTAATAAGCCAGCTCTTAATTTTAATTGAATTGTGCAGCCATTTAATTTATAATTGGCATCCCGTGCAATAATTATTATATTAAATGAAATAAATATATTTTACATGTAGGACAAGTGAGGGTTTTAACACGTAACTCCACTAGTGTTCAGAGTGCATCACCTTAACCAAGGGCATTTGACCGTTAAGGCTGCTGGATATGGGAATAGACATTTTTATTCAATTATTACTTGCCCATCAACAGACACAATTTATAAGCCGAAGCTGAGTACAAAGTTTGAGTGACTTCACAGAACTTTTGTAACAGTGGGATAAAATGCAGTAAATATAGACACAGTACATTTTGCAGGTGGATGGACCTAACCTAAAAGCATCATTCTCTATGCATGGCAACACTTGGCCATTGTCTTCCGTGCATGGGCTGTTATGTCTCATCTCACACAAAACAAAGGCAAATGTAGTGTTTTGAAATATTAAACACTCAAGACAAAGCAAAGCAAAATAAGAGGAAAAAAACAGGCTTTCAGTAAATCCACGCCTGTTCAATTTTGTTACGCTGATATTTTGTAACATGAAATATTGATATGAGAACAAATGCACTTTTTGAAGCAATGCTTCAGGAACTCTTCTTTTGTTTGTTTTTTTCCTCTCCTCGATTTGTACGGCTGGCCTTCTGCACAGCGGCTTTTAGCATCAACGTCTTAGAACTCAATAGCATTTTGCACAAAAGACCAAAAAGTGACAATAAACCCTGGTGACAGCCAACAAAATGTAGTAACAAATTATCCAAATGTATTTTTCAGGCAACATTCTGCTTCCCTGCTTCTGCATGTGGAACTATGTTCTCAGTTGTCATGCTGTCTATTCAGTGGTTACTTCATAAGCTGCCCCTATGTCTATATACTGGTCAGCATATACACTACCGGTCAAACATTTTTGAACATCCCCATTTTCCAGTTTTTACTGAGATTTAAGCAGTTCAAGTCCCGTGAATAACCTGAAATGGTACAAAGGTAAGCGGTAAACTTCCAGAGGTAAAAAAAAAAGTTTAATGTCAATTCTTTGGCAGTCAGTAGTTTCCTACACCATCAGAAGGCACTTGGAAACTGGAGGAAACTCTGACAGAAAGAGGTCTGGCAGAACCAAGGCCACAACAAAATCAGAAGACAAGTTTCTGAGAGTCAACAGCTTGCAGGATAGGCGGCTCACAGGACAACAGCTTAACACTGGTCGAAGTAAGGAAGTCCCAGTTGCAACAGTGAAGAGAAGACTTTGAGCTGCAGGTTCGACAGGTCAAGTGGCAGCAAAATAATAAAAAGAGGCTTGCCTGGACCATGAAGCACCGCCAGTGGACTACTGAAGACTGGAAGAAGGTCTTATGGAACGATGAATCAAAGTTTGAAATCCTGAAATTTTGAAAGGTTTTTGTACGCCGTCGAGTAGGCCGCCATTGAAAGGATAGTTTGCCTCTAAATAAAGTGTGAAATAAAAATAAAAGGATGGTTCCTCAGTGTGTGACACCAACTGTCAAACATGGAGGAGGAAGCGTGATGGTCTGGGGCTCTTTTGCTGGATCCAGAGTGAGCAACTTGCACAAGTGACTGTTAACCCACGTTAACCCATTACTTATTCCCTGAAAAGGAACTCTGAAATATACATTATTTTTCTGTTTTTTTAAATTTCAGTAAAAACTGGAAAAAGGTGTTCTAAAACTTTTGACCCGTAGTGTATAGCTGAATCTCATTTGTATTAACTGCAAAGGAGCATGATAAGAACATAGCCATCATTAGGGCAAGATGATTTCTGGTCTCGTACAAGCTAATTTACACTGAAATTAATTATACATATCTAGGCAAAATATATTTAAATATATATTCATAAAAAGTAGCCACTCTTTCTCTCAGGACCGAGAGATGAGTACGTTTGGGAAAGAGTGAATTGTGTACTATCTGGGGTACTATCTATAGTTGTTTGTATAGATGTAATGGTGTAGTACCTACATTTTAAATGTTTACATTTTAAGCATTTAGCAGACGGTCTTATCCAGAGCAACTTACAAGATGTGCATAAATACATGGTAGGAACAATCATAGTTAGCGCAAGAGATCAGTGCAGTAATACAGCAATAGACATCATTGCAGGCATCTGCGTACCATACCTGTAACACTGGGAAGGAAAAGGTTAGTAAAATTATTATAATTATTATTATTTTTATTTTTTTAATGGAGTAAGGAGGGGTATATAGTGTTGAATATGTAGGCAGTGGTGATGGTAATTAGCTAGATGGACAGAGTTCAGTGGTAGTGGAGTCTGAAAAGGTGGGTTGTGAGTCTCTTGCAGAAGATCGAGAAGAGAAGAGGCGAGACTGTGAGGAGTGGCTGCCAGGTGCCCGGAGGGATGGGGCAGTTTGTTTGCCAGAGGAGGTGGAGCGGAGGGGTCTGGCTGGGGTGTAGGGAGTGATGAGTGACTGGAGGTAAGGGGGAGCAGTACCTCTAGCCGCTTGAAAAGCAAGCACCAGTGATTTGAATCTGATGCGTGCTGCGATGGGGAGCCAGTGCAGAGAGGAGAGTAGAGGGGTGACATGGGTGAACTATACTTTATGTAAAAGCATGCAGGCCTGTCCTCACCTCACGTGGCTGCTCCCAGCATCCAAGTCCTGTGCGGTCACGGCGCCGATGACGGTCCCCACGAGCGTGTCCTCCAAAACGTCCATGCTGTAGGAGGGCTTGCTGAAGACGGGGGGCTCATCCACGTCCAAGACGGTGATCTTGACAGTGGCCGTGTCCTTGTAGGGCCCGAAGTTGTGGAAGCGGGGGTCTAGGTGGGCGTTGGAGGCCTCAACTTTGAAGGTGTAGGCCTTTTTAGTCTCGTAGTCCAGAAGCTGGAGGCAGGGGGAGAGAAAAAAGGATGAAACACAGAGGGGAGGATGGAAGATTGGCATGACATCCAGGTCTGCTGTGGGCTTTCAATCATGCCTTTGTCAGTCACTCAGCCCCCATTGAATGAAAGCACTCTGCCCCTCCTCACTCATGCCACTGAGACTGTTTTGCACTAGTCTTAAATAAAGCTGTATAACTTTGCAATAACACACTGCAGAGACATGGCTGATGGTAGGATTTGAAGGGGACAAGTGTACCATCAAGACCCTGGGTCACAACCTGTGAAATATGTGAGAATACATTCATGGTATATACTTAAAATACATGAAAATGTAATCACAAATCATTTCTTACTGTAATCTTTTAGTACTGTACTGATGTACTTAAGCTATACATCAGTCAGGGGTAAATAATTACATACAGTTCATCCCCAACATGTATACCACATGTGCAGCAAATTTGATGCAGATTAATTAAAGCATTCAAATTATATAAGGCCTGTAATGCTTTCTGTGTGTTCTCAAGCTTTGTGTGGCCTGTTTACTCTCTTCTCACTTTACCTGTGCTGCTTCAATTGTTCTCTTACTGCATATAAGGCAAATGTCACCTCAGGCTCCCTGACAGTAAAGAATGGAATCTTGCCAGACAGGTTTTCTTGATGTGACCACGCTGCTGCACCAAGGCAAATCAAACATAGGCAAATGAGGTTACCATTTGAAAGGGATTCACTTGAATACCTGAATTGACATGCAATTGAACCTATCATTGCCCAGAGGACAAAATACATACCCTTCTTATTGGATCTGTGTAATGCGATTGGTGCAAAATATGCTCCAAGGAAAGCTATACCCATATGAAGCTTGGTGTTTGGGACCAGAAATGGCCGAAATGCGAGTACATTGAAGAATATTATTGTGCAAAAAGGCTAGTTGATTTGTGGACGCAACATTTTCAAGAATGCAGTGACTGTATAAATAGTGGAAAAATATGCTTATTATGTGGTACAGGGTGTAATAGGGGGCATGGGGCTGCAGGAGGTTTGCATTTTGTATTGTCCTGAGCCTGTGCAGAATCTGATCGGGCTCAAACTGGCGGCATTCGCTGCCAGAAAGAATAGTGTAGGTTTTGACCGCAGAATGGCGCTCATAGACCACTCTCTGTGAATGTATGCATTATGGATTTGTGCTGAATCACAGTTCTCATGCTAGGGGGTGTTAACAATGTAACCAAAAGCTTTTTTTGGGGGTTTATTGGATTTTTTTTCAATAGGCATACTAACTGTAAATGTTATCCCAATTCAAAGTCACTGGAAACAGTGTTAATGTATTATGTGTAAAAATATTCTAAACAAAAGCAATACTTGCTTAGCTTTGTTATATAAAGGGCAAGACCAAAGAGCAGTAAGGTTGAATCTGGGCCAAAGTGTGGCGGACACAAACGATTACTGACTGTGATGTATTACATAATGGACTAGTGTTGTAGGTGCACTAAACATTATTTGAAAAACTGTTTCCAGATATAATAAACTACTGTACTGTACACGCACCTCTGTCCTGGAGCCAGTTTATTTATTACATTTTTTAACAAGTGTAGTTTATGTCAAGGTGGAAAGCAAGACAGTGGTAGCTCATAATGTCTATCTCCAGCCCTGTGTAAGGTTTTACCCGGAGAGATGAGATTCGGTAAGCCACGGAACTGCGTTTCCCGATGTTATCCACGTCAATTAGCAGCCTTCTCCATGCGTCTGCACATGGACGGAGTGTCGGAGGCTGCTCATGTGTGACTAGGTGCTTCTGAGAGGAGAGAGTTTGGAGATGGTGGGGGAGGTTGGTTGCTGTCTTGTCTTACTGGCCTTGCCTTGTCTTACTGACCTTGCATATTTCAAACAACTGCACACGTCATAAATGTGAGTCTTCTGTCAGCCCAACCAAGAGCGTTTGTATTGGGGGTTAGGTTTGGGGTGAGGAGTGAGAGCTCTTCCGGGGAGTCACTAACACAGAGTTCACTTGAGTACCGTGGGACTGCTGTGATTGTGATGTCACTCCTGGACTCTGATTTCATTCCGTACAGGTTTAGCGAGGGTGAGAGAGGTGGCGCATCGATGACGTGAAACAGAACCGTTTACTGTAAGTCATTTCTGGGGGTTTTTTGTGACCTTTTTTGTTATTCCTCATTTTCAATATATTCCTGTCATTTGTGCTTTATTTGCCTTGGATGTTGCAGAGATGGGTCGACAAATGCCCTAGGGCATTCTGGAAAGAGAGAAATAAAAAGACATACGGGATAAAAAAATGGTATGGCCCAGATTGAGTCAACATGTCCTTAACGCTGACTTGCAAGTTAACGCAAGTGTTTCTTTTTTTCTTCGTAAACAGTTTGGAAATTAAATTTTGGTTATTGCTGAACTTGCCAAACTGTGGCTGTGAAGGGAAGAAAAAGTCAAGCTTGCATTTATGTGTGAGTCAAGGTTAAGGACAAACGGTGATTGAATCAAGCCCTACTGTATGTGTCGAACTGCAAAAGTCAAAGTGACTCAGGGCTGATGGGGTGTCGCTTCCCTGCTATTGCTGCTTGTTGAACAGTCATCGATGCAGTATTATAAGTAAGATTTCACAGCCACTGTTTCACCAAATTATGGACTACGGGCACAGACACAAGACACAGAGGGGTGCTGTGAGCTTGGCAGGATAAATAAGAAAATTATACGTAGCGTACTGTCCACCAAACACACTGTCCACTCCTGTGTATCAGCTAGAGAAATTGTAGGGTTTTTATTATATGTGAAGAACATCAGGCACTAGCACATAGCATGCTGTTGCTCAGTGTACAGACGTCTTCTTTAAGAGTTGACCTTGGTGTTTCTCAAGGTCACACGCCGCAAGAGATTTCCAAGACAGTTGAAACACACAGCAATTGTAAGCACAGCTAAATAAATAAATAAATAATAATAATAATAATAAAAACGCATAAAGGGCACACAAGGTTACGCTTCATAAGAAGCCCATCGTGAGGAGCCCAGGCGAGCATGTAGTGGGGTAGGTGAGCAACTTTCGTCACGTGTAGACGCTCTGGAGGATTGAATGTCAAAGGAATCCCTCAGATTATCTTGGGTTATGCGGGTTAGGTGCGGGAAAATGTCAAGAGCTTCATTGGCCTTTCGGCGCGCCTAACTCGGGTGATATCGGGCGTATCATAGGACATCCTCTTTAATGGCCTCCGCCGCAGAGCAACGGAGAGGGAACTGAATGGGGTGATGAGGGGCTAATGAAAGAAATTGAGAACTAATGAAAAAAGTGACTAATATGTCAACGGCTGAGCTCGGAGCAATCAAACTTGAACAAAAGGGCAAAGAGGAGGATTGTGAAGGGAAATAACCAATAGTTTGTGCTTTCTCACAAAGTTAATCCTTACATCCCCCCACCCCAAGTTACAGTTCCCTCCAAAACACATAATTTGTATACAGGTCCGTATTAATTTCCTGGAATCTCATGTGATTTCCACCCCTAAAAAAACATGGTTTATCACAAAATAAAAAGACAAATATATTAACGACAGCAGCTGGAGGAGAGCCGGCGGTGTTCACAGACTTGCGCTGGGGACCTGCCCGGCTTCCGCTTGCTCCGTTTGTCGTTGGTCTCCCGAGCCACCGCTTTAAATTCTGCACACGCACACGCACGCGCGCGGTGATTGCTTTGATATGCAAATGGGCTCCCTCGCTGACTGAGTGCCGCACAGCGGAGTAAAAAGGAGCGGGCCTTTGAGCGGGCTAACTATCTACGTTCTTCCTGGTGACCCAGCCATTTCGTGTCGAATAGCAATCAAATAACGCACATTATGGAAACAGCATGGAAATGTTTTTGAATCACAATTGAAGAGTGTTTTCCCAAAACTCACTCAGTGGACTGTGTAAGTTTTGATAAACCATATTTTTCAAGGTGGGTATTATTTTTTATGATAAATGGTTAGATATTTGCAGTTTTACTTTTACTATTACTCTTAGGGATTTAAGTACTAAAATGTGATTTTTCATGCCAAAAATTCACAACCAATTTAAAATGAACAAAAATTGATTTTCTCAAAATTGGTCAAAGTGGGCTGAGTGAGTTTTGGAAAAACACTCACCCCGTGAATTTTTAACCGCGTGCTGATTTTGAGCAAAGAACGGCCATGTCATACTCGGAGGCTGCTTCTGTCTTGATATCGTAGCCGAGTAAAGGCAATAATCTACTCCGGTGATCTGTATTTATAGATTTGGCTAAAGGTTGCCTTAATTCCCTCCATTTGTATGCCTTTCATAAAGGCTTTCAGACTGCAATGCCCGTCCGCCCGCAGCTCAACCGACGCACTTCTGGAGGCAAAAACAGGATGATGCATCTTTAATAGGCTTTCCATTTGTTTGTGTTGAGTTCAATATCACAATACCATTTCCTTCCCGTCCCCCGCCCCGACACACACACACTCGATGAAGTTTGAGTAACCAAGCCAGGTTGGCGTCCTGGAGTGCGTCAGGTGGAGTCGCGTTTCGCTCCTGCTAAACTCAGGCGTAAAAACCACGAGCCGCGGGTTTTAAGGCCTGTAATCTCAACAATCCTTCTGAATGTTTTATAAGTGCCCGAGTCATACATCCTGTTTAGCCTTGTGTATGTATAGGATGTGTCTTCAATTTTTAATGCAGCACATTGTTTTACACGGGTTTCCTCTGAGAGTACAGCAAGATGAGGAAGCAGGAAAACAAGACAATAAAATATATATAAAAAAACAAACACAAAAATTTAAAAAAACTTTTCAATTGGTATGTTATACTGCTTACAATAAGTCTATCTACTGTAAACAAAATAATTGCTCATACGGTATATAGGTTACAGGTAGAAAATTATGTTTGTATTCAAAAAGGCAGACTTGACACCTTGTTGTGTGTGTGTGGCAATCATGGAGTTGGCTATGTCAACACACTGCGATTTGACATTTGTGGGTCACGTGGGACGTACGATTTGCGTGCAATTGCAAAAAAAAGGACACTTATTTTAATTGGTATGTTGTTACAAAAATGTTTTGCAAAAACTCACTTTACTAGAGTAAACAAAGTAAACAAAAATTGCATATCTATTGGTATATATATAAATTATGTTTGGCAGGCTTGACATCTTGTTGAGTGTGTGAGTGTGTGTGTGTGTGTGGGGGTGGGGGCAATAAAGGAGTTGGCTAAGCCACCACTCTGCGATTTGACATTTGTGGGTCACACGGCACATCCCAGTTGTGTGTAATTGCGAACCCCCGTAAAAGATAAAACTCCAACAGGGAGGAGATGTTCTAAAGAAACAGAAACATTGCGATGGTGGACAGCCGCTCCCATGCCAGAACCCGGTCACAGTCTGGAGGATGAACTGCCAGCCGCCCTGTTCTGGGACGAGGAGAGAAGCACCAGACAGGGCCTCTGATAGGGTTGAAATACAGGACACCTGCTGCCCCGTAGCACTGCTGTAATGTATAATGGCCCTGCAGCCTGGGACAGTGTCCCGACCACCGGGGCTGGATGGCTAACACCACTGTTGGGCCCAATTACTGCAGAAATTATTCTGGCTCTGCTACACACACAGACAGACAGGCACACACACACACATACACACACACACACTAACACACACATTTCCACACACATACACACACACACACACTAACACACTCATTTCCACACACACACTAACACACTCACTTCCACACACTCACACAAACACACACACAGTAACACACTCATTCCACACACTCACACAAACACACACACACACACACACTTCCACACACATACACACACTCACACACACACCCACCCACACACACACACAGACACACACACACACACACACACACACATACTCACATACACACAGAAATATATACACACACTAAAACACTCACACACACACACACACACACACACACGAGCGCATACACACATCACGCGCGCATACACACAAATACGCACACACACACACACACACACACACACACACAAACACACACACACACACACAGACGCACACACACACACACACCCACACATGCACATACGGACATGCATGCACACAGACAAATGTACAAACACACATGCACACACCACACACACAAACACACCCAAAAATTCAAATAGACAGATTTGCGCACACTGAAACATGTACACACACACACACACACACACACACAGATTTCCCCTGTGTACAGGTGTTGTTTATCTGTAAGGAGCACCTCTCTACCCTGGCTATTCCGGCCAGTTCTTCTCTCCTCTCTTCTCTCTCCCACAGCTTGAGACCGAAACACTGCCTTTTATCTTCTGTTCAGTTTTATCACTGTCTGTAGTTTTATGTGCTGAAAGTTAACAAAACATACACACCATGCACCCAAATAAAACAACATCTGCTCTCTTCTGTTTTTATTTTTAATGTTTTGCTCAGATGTGAGTCTTCCAGTGAATAACATTTTTTAGTGCTATGAAATATTGCAATCACAACAAAAAAAACATTTTTAAACTCTTTTAAACATTTCCGGCTGGCAAAGCAAAGATCATGATTTGAAAATGACCTACAGGGGGCACTGTTTGCTTCCTTTATCTGCTGGATCTGCCCGGCGACTCCTGAACCTATTATTCAAAAGTCTCATGACCACAGTCTCTGCTCTCACACAATAACTATGGTGAAGTCTTTGCTCCCCTATTACATAATCTGGTTATCGCCTATGAAACAGCCGGCAGTTTCTCAAGAGGACAGAAAGGTCTTGTCGGATAATAGGCTGGGGCCTGTTAAATGATTCACTGTTTGCGCTGTGCCCTTGTCACATTTTTTAGGAGACTAAAGGAGACTGAGAGTACCAGTAAGATGAAGTGATGGAATGATGGGTTGACAGGGCTGTTTGTGGAACATTACTAATGGCCTTGTCTTCCCTTAACCAAATAATTATGTTCAACAAGGATTTTTTTCGTCTGGTGCTGCGTGTGGTAGGCGGGCTTCTGTTTCACAGCGAATGTGAAGTACAATCCCGAACTCTGTGAATTTACCCTGTCTGCGTCTTCTGGTGTGTGGCATGGGACCAAGACAGCCGTTTAATCTTTTAAACACAGAGCTAAATGCACGATTTATTTAGTTTCCACAGAAATGACAGGCCTGGCTGTCGCGAGCGTATGTGCCATCTCTCCATCAGTGCGATGTGTTTCTGCTGTTGGCACAACCACCTCGACTGGAGCTGCCACGATCCTCCCACCATCTCCCAGATCCTCCCACGATCCGCCGGAAAAGGAGCGAGTGACCTCTTCAGCCACGGTTCTCTGACTCAGCCATTCATGTTTATGACACGCACACACACAGACAAACACACACACACACACACACACACACATATGCACACACACACACACACACACACACACACACAAACACACACACACGCCACCACCGCATAAAGCCACCAGGCTTAGAACATTTCAATTAGGCCTGTCAGCAGACCAGCAATTTAATAAAGAACTCACAGAAATGAAGGGTAGAGTAGGCGGAGAACGTCTGATCTGACAACAAACCCTTTAAACGGGAAAGAGCAGGACACTGTACATCTGAGCCCCTTTATTCTCCGCGCAGTACGGACGTGTGCCCCTGTTGTCCTTCCCCGGGGGCCCGCTCGCTGGGCCTTCGGCTTATTGTTCCCCTCTGTAATCTTTTCTTCTGCAAAAGGGAGGGGGGAAGAGGGGGGGGGGGTATGGTTGTCTAAACCGCCCCGCCTCTCAGTGGGCCTTGTCCTGCTTCAGCAGACCCCCAAAAAACATGATTATCCCCACAGCCCATAACTGCTGCTGATCCTCTTATGGCAGGACAGGGCCTCCCTCCCCCATCTGGCCCATCTCTCTCGTTAGCGCCAGCCCCTTCGCCTGTCCCCCCACACCCCCCCGACCGCATTTCCCGCCTTCAGTCCAGCGGATGCATCGCAACTGCCAAAACCTGGGTGGAAGATTACGTGTGTTGTTTTTTTTTTAGCTAAATATGGCGCGGAACACTGCCCACCAGCCCTCCCCTCCCCCTTCCCTCACCTGTACAGTGGCTCTGAGCGGCCTCTCTCCGCAGAGGGGAAACGCATTACATGTTTCCACTGGTGTCGTGGCAGCTTATCAACTACAAAGGCCCGCGTGGAGGAAAAGCGGAAGGGCGGACTTGGGCTCCATTCATCCAGGCCTGTAAACAAAACTAGGGCCCTCATTTGCATCATAATCGCACCTCAGTTTTTTCCCCTCTTCTAATTCCATTATAGGTCATTTTTAATGATCTATGGCCGTGTTTTATTTCATAATTTATGCATCCCCCCCGTCGCTGCTTTAGAGGGCCCTGGCGGTTCACCCGCTGCCACACTTCTCACATTCTCTCGTTGAGCATCCAGAGCTATGTTTGGATGATCACAGGGTAGCAATTATCAAACGTTTCAAACGAGAAAATTAGGGGTATGGAGAGAGAGGCAGAGGAGGGACTGGAGGAGAACGGGAGAGAGGAAGAGAGAGAAAATGACGCATGGAAAGAGTGGTAGAGGGAATGGGATGAGAAGAAGTGTGAGAGGTCTGGAAACAGTATACTACAACGTTATCATTTTTGTTAGTCCTTGTTATATGGATTCATATCCTTTTTGTCTGTCACACTGGTAAAGCTCAGCAGTTCTGTCAACAGTTCTGTTCAAGGCTGTGATGCTCTTTACTCTCTCCACGCTGCTGAAACCCCAATAAAGATAACGCACACACTACTCTGGTCTGGGGCACTGGTTTCATTTTCATCAAAAGAGGAAAAAAGAAACACTGTAATCCTTAATAATGTGTTTTATTATTCCGTGCTCCACACACTTTTCTTATCTTTATTTCCTCACCAGTTTAAGCTGCGTAAACAAGCTCAGATCAGATTATCCTTTGGCTTGAAAAAGCTAGTCTTATTTTAATTTTCCTCTTGAGATATTTTTTTTACTCAGTAAAACACAAATATTTTGTCATAAAATAGCTGCAAGTTTTATTTAAAATTTGGTTTAACGTATGAACTGATCAAGAAAGAAAGGCGGCTTTACGGGCCCAACTGTCTACCCCCAGGAACACAAAGCCTTTGGTTTAGATGAAAAATTTATACAATAATCTTACTTTCAAACAGATACATAAATTCAAAAACATAGATGTTAGGGTTTCTTCACTGAGGGTAATTTCCACAGACATGTTAACCATCTTGTTTAAACTGATAAGGAAGGAAAGAGTTATAGTATTTTGTAGTAGTTATTGGAAGCATCTTTTTCAAAGCATTGATTAAAAAATATTCCTCCTCTTAAAATTGTGTCACATCCAAAATGAACAGGCTTTCCGGTTCAAATAAATATTAAGCAGTCTTAGATGTTAAACTTTTTATAAATAGGTCTTAATTGCAAATTCGGCAGGCTAATGAAGGGTAAGCGTGCTGTGGAGTGACATTTATGATGTTAACTGTGGAAAAGCGAATCCTAAACTGTGCCTAATTCCATCTTCCCATGACATACGGTTTTTATTTCTCGAGCTGGACTGGACGGCATCTAGGGTGGTCATTTCCAAAACCACAGAATGGAGGACACTTCAGGCAGCAGCAGTTTAACATGTAATTATATGACCAATTTAAAACCATAACCTATACAAACTAACTGAGACTAACTTTTGGTACTTCTGTCTCTTCCTGGCATTTTTCAGGGCTGGCTATGATAGCACTTGACGAAAAATCGTGTGGCTTGCCGCTCACACCCAAAGTGTACGTAAGAACGTCATATTAAAGCGTGGTATTTGTTGACATTTATTAGACCAATGACACAGGCGATTCATTATTTGACAAATACATAAACCAATAAGAAGCACGTTTTAATCTTAAAACGTGAATTAATGAAGAATTGAGTGTTTTTCTAGTTTAGACTTCAAAAGGAGGACAAATGGACGTCTGGCAGAGGATCGCGCAGGATGGAGGACAGAGCGCTTGAAAACCGGACTGTCCGGAATAATGCCAGACATATGGCCACCCTAACGGCATCTCTGGGTGGCATCTCTATCGTAGGCGCACTCTAACCATTTGCATGGTGAAAAAGAGTGTGGTAGCTCCACTCCCGGTGTGCAATTGCCTCTACAGTGGAGGTGGGGCCTGAAAAAAAAGCCAGGCTTTTGGTAAAATGTGCCCCCTCTATCCTTTACTACAGTTTTTTACAATTGCTATCAACCTTTTTTCAGTTCTGTAGTCACATTTCCAAAACTCTTAACACAGTTAGCACAACATCAGTCTGTGTGGGCTATACAATTAACACATTTCTTGTTCCTTTGACACAAAATGCATACAGTTAACACATTTTAAAAATGCTTGAACTTCTTTTACACACAAGCTCAACCAAGACCAAAACAATGGATTTTTACTGACAAATTTACAAATGCTTTCACACTGTATGTCAGAACAGATAACCTCATGTTCTAAACCTAACTTATAGGCTAAAGTTGAAGTGAACAGCAGTTCACATTGTAGATTGAAACACAAATATATGTCCTGTATTTTTTTTCATTGCTATTGAGAAACAGCTGATTGAAGATATGCAAATAGATCAATCACAGCTGATTCCCGTCTAGGAAACATACTCAAGTGTTGAGGCTCTTTCAATCGCATGACCATATAGTATAAAAAGGGGACCTCTTTGGGCTGATCTTGTGTGGACAAAGAACAATATAGAGCAACAGAAAGAGAGAAAGAAGAATGGCTGGACGAGGGAGAGGAAGACGAGTACCAGGACAAGGGAGAGGAGTTGGACAAGGACAAGGGAGAGGAGTTGGACAAGGACGAGGGAGAGGAGTTGGACAAGGACAAGGGAGAGGAATGGCTGCACGAGGACAAGGTAGAGGGAGAGGAGTTAGAATGCGTGGTGGCGCTCAAAGAAGGGCCAGAGCTAGGGTAACAGATGAGATAAGAGCTACCATCATAGACCATGTCATTAACCATGGGCTATCATTCAGAGAGGCTGGTGAACGAGTACAGCCAAATCTCAGCCGGGACACAGTGTCATCCATTGTCTGGATTTTTCGAGAAACCAACAGGTAAGATATTGTAAAAGGGCTTCTCCTACTGCACAGTGTAAATAATTTTACCATGTATTACAGTAATTGTATGCCTCCAGTCCCTAATATGTAACTGTAATCCTTTGTTCCTCTAAGGATTCAACGTCTATCTCCCTCAGGGGGCAGAGGACAGCTCCTAAATAAACAACAGGAGCTTGCCATTGTCAACATGGTGATTGCTGACAATGAGATAAAACTGAAGGAAATTCAGGCCAGAGTTTTAGAGGACAACCTTGTCTTTGGGAATATTGGAGGAATCAGCATAGCATCCATTTCTCAGACTCTGGCTAAACACAGGGTCCGAATGAAACAACTGCATAAAGTTCCTTTTGAAAGGAACAGTGAGCGCATCAAAGTACTCCGTCACCAATATGTTCAGGTATAAACCTGGGGTACAGTAGGACATACAGTAGGTATACAGCAAAGCATTTACGCACACTGTGTTTGATTACTTTCAGAGAGTCATGGAGATGGAGGCCAATCAAGCCCCACATGACATGATCTACATTTACGAGGCTGGCTTCAACTTGGTGAAAAGGTGTCGGTGGGGAAGAAACATAATTGGCAAAAGGGCCACAGTTGCCGTGCCGGGCCAGGGAGGAGCCAACATCACCATGTGCGCCGCAATCTCCAACAATGGTGCGCTCCTGCACAAATGTGAGATTGGCCCCTACAACACCGACCGCCTTCTCCTGTTTTTAGAAGACCTGCACGAAAGACTGGTGCTGGAGGCAGAAAGGGGACAGGTGGGGGACCACTTGCCAATATATGTGATCACATGGGACAATGTGGCATTCCACCATTCCCGTGCAGTCACAGCCTGGTTTGACGCCCATCCAAGAATGATGTCCCTTTTCCTTGCCCCTTACTCCCCTTTCCTCAACCCCATTGAGGAGTTTTTTTCAGCCTGGAGATGGAAGGTTTTCGATCATCGTCCACACAACCAAATGTCCCTCCTGGACAAGACATCACAGCTGAACACTGCCAGGGGTGGATAAGGCATGCCAAAAGATTCTTCCCAAGATACCTTGCCAGAGAAGATATAAGGTGTGATGTGGATGAGAACATGTGGCCAAATGCAGAAGACCGGGCAGATTAGAAGAGGAGTTTGTATTTTTCTTTTTTTATTTCTTCTGTGCCTTTTTCTGTTTGTATATTTTGTATTTTCACACAATGGTGACCAGCAGCTATATTGCATATAGCATATTGCATATTCTCTTGCAGTAATTTCCCGTTGCAAATAAAGCCTTTAATGCAGCAATTCTGTCACTTACTGTCTTCTTTTTCATAAACTGTACATTCTATAAAGCTACTCTGCGATGGGTCATTCACTTTTGGTATTGAATGTTTGCAAAAAAAAGAAACAAAATGCATGCATTTACTAAACCCAACAAAAGAAAAATGTAGAGAGGCCTCAAAATAAACTGCAGTGCAAAAGACAATTTATGTTCAATACAATATATTGTCTATTGTATACGGGTAGAACTGACACATGTAAAGTAATGCAGTTTCTGTAATTCCATCTGCTGTTAGTGTTTTTTATGACATTGTGCTATGATTGACTAAATGTTCCTGTTGGAAGAGAACATGTGTTAGTGTTTGGAAGAATTATTTGATTTTGAGACATATTTGCAGTGTTTTGGTAGACTTAGTGTATTGTGTTAGTGTATTCTTGTATTTTGAAAATTAGTGTTGGTGTTTAGTTTACAATGTATGATTTTGAACATGAAATTAACCGTTTTGCCAATTGTGTGTGGTAGGTGTGTTGGTGCGTTAAGAGTTTAGGATAAGTGTTAAAAGTATTGAAAAACGCTTTATAGCGATCGTAAAAAACTGTAATGAGTGCTGTGGTTGAATATTGCTCAGAAGCTTTTATATGGCGGACCTGCGTGGCGCAACCGGTAAAGGCACTCGTTCACAGTGCAGGTTGCCCACTGTAGGCTGGGTTCAAGCCCAGGCCGAGCCAACCCGGCTCTGCCTGGGAGTCCCACTCAGGGCCAGAAATTGGCTGTCCACTCCCAGGGGGGAGGGAAGCTGGCGTGAGCTTGCAGTGTGCAAGCGGCTCTGTGTGCATCGTAGTAACAATCAAGGGCTTGGCGGATTCTATCTCAGAGGAGGCGGTAGTGAACTCATGGTACAAGATAAGGGGAAAGTTCATACAGACGAGGATATAATTGGCCACCAATTTGGGAGGAAATAATAAAAAAAATATTTTATTATATTAAAAAATTAAAAAATTAATATTGTTGTTTTTTATTTATGGGGGAATCCGGTGGAACAGTGCGATTGAAGAATCGAGAATGTTTTTTAGCAAGCCTCAGAGCTGGGGGTTGTGGAGTAGAGTCTCGGGAGAATTCTGCCTGGCACATCTGGGTAGAGGCCTGACATTTTGTGTGCCTTTCATTTCTTTATTTTTTCGTCCTGTGTTATATTTTATTTTTAGATGAGGGCAGATAGGGCATCTTCTTATGTAGAAAAGTAAGCAAAGCGTGAAATCCTTTAAACATGGTAAAAAATATAATAATAAAAATACTTCCAGACTTATGACAGAAGCTATCTCGTTCTGACACTGATCTTCTCTGTTTAGTCCTTGGGCTTTTGGGAAAGGCATCGCTGCATTATGCAAGATTATCTTTGTTCAGAGTTTCCATCTTCAGTTTCTCAGGTCCTACATGATACCATGTTGCAGACAAAACATGACAAAACAAGAGACGGAGGAAAATAAGTGTGTGTGTGTGTGTGCATGTGTGTGCATGTTAGTGTGTGTGTGGGGGGGAAGCGTGTGTGAGTGTGTGTGTGTGCGTGCGTGTCTGTGTGTGTGTGTGTGCGTGTGATATTGTGTGTCTATGTGTGTGCGTGTGTGCATGTGTGTGCATTTGGGTGTTAGTGTGTGTGTGTGTATGTGTGTGTGTGTGTGTGTGTGTGTGTGTGTGTGCGCATCTGCGCGTGTGTGTCTGTTGTGTCATGACAGAGAGGAACTCCACTACCATACTCATCAAGAAGCAGGTATCTAGTTTATATGCTGCAATGAAGAACAATTAAAATAGTCAACCTGTGATATTAAACTGCGATTGCAGTCACAATACGTCTTTGTGCTTCCAAATGAATGTCCTGGTAACACTAACAGCTGGAGAGAAGAAAAACCACTGGCTTCCTCTGACATTTTTAGGTTGAGCTAAAGACGACGCAGCTACTCCTTTGGGGAAACGTACATTGTTGTTTGCATAATGTAGGGACAAGATCAATTATTTTGAGGGCCGGACAGAAATAGCCTAAGCCCCCCCCCTCAGACTAAATAAATGAACTAATTGAATAAATAAATAAGATCAGGGTCTGGAGCCGAATCACTACGCTCCGTTGCTATGGCTATGCTTCTCCTCAATATTTCATTGAGGTATTTGGCCAAATCGACTTACGAAAATGCATACGGAAAAGGTTAGGCGACGAGAAGCAATGATTCCGAGACATCAATTGCACCCCTGAAAGTTTGTTTTCACATTTCGTTAAGTGCCACAGTAGGAGCAATGGGAGTTTGAGGATAATATAATGTTCAGTCATTTTGGGACTTTCAGCTCAGTTTGAAGACATAGTGTTCAGTCACTGTAGGGATTTCAGCTCAGAGTTGAGGGAATGGCTACTTTGAGCAAAGATGCAGTCTAAAGAGGTAGGTGTTTAGTTTGCGGTGGAATATAGACAGAGACTTGGCTGTCCTGACTGTAGTGGGGAGCTCATTCCACCGCCATGGACCACCCTTAATTTTTGAGTACTGCATTCATGCAGGTCCCCCCCATCTAAGAAAACACCAACATACAGTGTCTTAATAGGGCATTGAACCACCATGAGCTGCCAGAACAGCTTGCAATGCAGCTTGCCATGCCACACAATAATAGAGCTGCCAGAATCCTTCATTTACTCAAGTGTTTCCTTTATTTTTGCAGTTACATGTATTAGCCTAGTCCCGCTGATACCATGCAAATTTGCTCATATCGTGATTGTGGAGATGGCTTCCAGTGTTTTATCACAGCTTTCATTCCCCCGAATCCAAAATGCTACCGCAGTCTGTGCTTTTCTCTAATAACCATAGAATACTGCACAAAAGCCTGTGAAGGTGTGCACAGGTGATTGTAGACAATTATTTGTGTTATTTGGGGTATCTTTCCCTGCTGTCACCACGTCTCCTTCCTGTGCCTGTGCGTTCACTGCCATATTCCCCCTGCAGTGAACTTTTGAGAAAAAAAAAGGATTATTCAAATTACAACAGCTAATTCTCAAGCACTGTGGTTTATATATCTCTCTCTCCTGTGATCAAAAAGTAAATGCTTGAAGTTTCAAAGGCCTTAGCCTGGGCGTTTAACTAGCGGAGCTGCACTCTTGACTGGCATGGGGGACGTCGAAAGCCTGACCAACGCGATGGCGGGAGAGACAGGAAATGTAGAGAAAAACACTGTATGGGCCGGAAAGTTGACAACGTGGGGCAGATCGGTGATGTTTTTGATAATATTCTCCTTGAGAAAAGGATGGAGGGACTTCCCCCAGCTCTAACACCATAACATAGTGGAGCATGTCTGGAGGTCAAGTTGTTATTTTCAAAGCAGATGACTCTTGAATTGTTTCAGGAAACCAAATAGTAATAATAAAAATAATGTAAAAAAAACAGTGCAGCCTCAGGAGCAGAATAAAACACTTGATACATATTTGATTCTGCGAGATGATACAAATATGCTGGGATATTATGTAGGAATATTTGTTGACACTAATGTGTTCCATATTTTTCCGTTTTCCTCCCCCCCAACTGCTATGTCAACATTTTGTTTGTGTGTTTTACTGCGCTACCGTGCAATCAAACACTAGACACGATTCACTGATGTTTACCTCGCAACGATTTTTCTCCTTGGATCGAAATTGTAAGCTGCATCAACATGAAATGAGTGGTATTTGTCAAGTTCAGTTCATTTAAAAAGCTATCACGTGAGATGCATTTATCAGTTAAGCAGTTTATATGCAGCTTATTTCAACTTTTGTTATTTCTTTGCATTGAAAAAAGATACATACGGTATCAACGCATGTTAAAAGTAAAACTGGCTTAAAGTTTTCACTGAAAGTTTAGGCCTGAAGCAACGCATTGGTTATATTGAACAAGGGCTGGGATTTGTGAGTTATCGTAGGATTTTTTCTTTTTCTTTATTGCAAAACTGTGACTATTGATGCACGGCATCTCTGTCATGGCAGTTCGTCACGCCAAGGCTACCTTTCTCCTTAGGCACCCGGTGAGAAAGGGCCAACCGTTATCATTTATGTATGCTTTTCATTTATTCCTTTTCTCACACAAACTGGCCTGGTGGGGATCCAGCCAACCGTTAGAAAAGAACAGACAGCCCTGTTGCGGTGTTCACTAAGATGCAGTGTTCACTGCATTGAGAAAGTCACAAATGGCGGAAAGTGAAACTACAAAGTGACGAAGAAGCACGGAGTGGCAGTGTAGCATAATTGTTAGGGAACTGGACAGGTTCGATTCCCTGTTGGGTTCACTGCCGTTGTACCCCTGAGCAAGGTACTAAACCTGAATTACATCGGTGAATATCCAAGGATTGTATGTTTAGAAAGGTAAACTGTGTACGTCGCTCTGGATAAGAGCATCTGCTAAATACCTGTAATGTAAGTATGAGGATGCATGATGTTTGTGTACTTGAAGTGGCTTGATGTATTGCAGGAGAGTTATTTCTCACACTTATACTGTATAAGTATACATGTGTTTACAGATGATCACTGGGGGCGGCTTAATGCAATTATGTGCTTTATGGTCAATATCTAATCCTACCATACCTTGGTGGATGCCTGGGCCTTTTGGTTTGAACATATAGGGCAGGGCTTCTCAAAGTCCGAACCGAACCCCAAATCAATCCAGTCCCAGTCTCAAATTAGACATTATGTAGGAATATTTTTTCTTCTTGTATCCGAAAGCGCGTAACGTGTTGCTATTGTGATTGAATATGCAGACATTTGCAGCTGAAACGTATTGCAGACCATCGTTGACTTTCACTTTCACGAAGCCTCTTGTGTCCGTGCGCCACCAACAGTGCCATTCCTCCCACTGATTAAAGCCACCATGCTGCATTGTTGAATGTGCATAGTTTTAGAGCAGTTATGGACTTGATTGATGTCGGTATTTTTAGCTGGCATTGTTATGGATCTTTGCTATATGGGTTTGAAGCTGTATTTAATGTTAAGGTAATGCTAATGGTTTGTATTTGTATTTTGTGTTGGCTGCATGGGTGTTTTCACATCTTATGGAATTGTATGCTGTTTTGGTTGCATGGTTGTGTCCACATCTTTTGGAATTGATGCAACAATGTTTTCACATCTTTTGGAATATTTCGATTTTGTTGCACCGTTCTGGTCTGTAAGTAAGCAAACACAGCAGTCAGAAGCACGCACCTTTTTCAGAACTATAATGCCTTCCTGGTTGTGTTCATTGGTGGCGATGTCGAACATGGTCCCCCCATCTCCTGGGACGATGTTGTATTCCACTTCCGCGTTTTTGCCAATGTCCAAGTCGTGTGCTTTGATGCGGCCTACCGCTGACCCCAAAGGAGAAGATTCCGAAACCTTCAGGTGAAAAATGCCTGAAATATGAAAAATATGAAGAAAAAAATGAAAAAAAACACATAAGGAAATAGATCATTGTGAGAGACATGCGGGAACATTAATCAAAGTATATACTACACCCCAAGTAAACACTGGGGACAGACCCAGAGTGAATCCAGAATGAGTCCAGACCCAGGGTGAATCCAGAATGAGTCCAGGCCCACAGGGTATCTAGAATGAGTCCAGACCCAGAGTGAATCCAGAATGAATCCAGACCCAGAGTGAATACAGAATGAGTCCAGGCCCACAGTGAATCCAGAATGAGTCCATGCCCACAGTGAATCTAGAATGAGTCGGGTTATTCACAGTTTGTGGGAAAGCGTTGATCACTGACTGTGGTAAAAAAAAACAACAACAACAAAAAACTGTTTTAATTAATTTGAGAGTCGATCTTTAATGAGGTTAAAGAGGGTGTGAATAAAAGATACTTTAAAAGAGGCTGAGAGACGGGGAAATGGTGGGGGGCGTGGGGGACAGTGGGTGTCCAAGTCACGGGCGGGAGGGGGCCGCCGCGGTAGTAACATCATTAGGGAAATGTCATCCATTTTAAGGCTCAGCATGCCAGTGCAGTGACTTGGAAATGCCTAAAAAAACAATCCCATGAGATATTTACACACAAAACATCACATTTCCTCCTGATTCACTGGGTAATTAAACCGAGTTGAAATAAGGAATAATTATTCATAGACGGTGGGTGATATTGCACTTCGGAACTCAAATAAGCTAATCTTCTTCTAATTTCCAAAATAAACACTTAACCTCTCACAAAAATGAATCGGATTTGTTTTTTTCCCCCCTGATTTTGGCTGCTAAAATTGGCATCTCACTCTGTGTGAAAATCTGGCATTTCAAAGCGATCTGAAACAAATCAATCAGTGATGCAGCTATCCGGGGGCTGCCTATCATTCTGAAAGCACACAGCCATAGACCAGATTAAAAAGCAGCTTTGGCCATCAAGACAATTGCATTCTCGTAATAACTGTTTGTTTTACAATATGAACCTCCAAAAGCACATAAGCTTTATGTATGATCCAGTGACAAACTTGCAAATGGATCGATTGCTACCGGTAACTGCCAAAATAAAGGCAACACTCTGGTAACCTGAGGGGACACTGAAATGGTCCTGGCCTGGGCTAGGAGAGTCCCAGCTGGATTGTGGGGGGCTCGTTGGAAAGGGGAGGGCTCGGGGAGCTCTGGCTCCCCCTGATGACACTGGAGGCACTGCACCCATTTAAAAGATCCCTAATTTAAGCTCAAGTGATGCCATTATTTCGGCAGTTACCTGCACGTTAGTAACAGGTTAGCATACATTTGTTTGCCTGTACATTTGTTGGTTAAACATTTATATAATCTTTCCAAAGGTATAAACCTTTTTTTAAGAAAAAAAAACCCCAACCCTCAAAAAAAAATAGTAAAGTAAAAGAATACATGTCAATTTCACTTTGAAATGTGAAATATGTATCCCCCTCTGGACCTTGTGTCCCCTGGTACCTGAGAGAAGTCGATGGTTTTCTGGTGGTACAAATAGACAAACAAAGAGAATACCCATGGAATGGAACACAGGCCTCCCGTGTGTGCGCACTCCATTTGGAGCTCCATCCCATTTGCTTTGCCTTTTGTAAAGAACTACTTGTGAACGTCAAACCAAAGTAAAATCAAATTTTCTCATGTTTTCCCTTTTTTTCATTTCATCTTTTGAACAGCTGCCATCGTTATGCATACAGTAATTAAGCGCTCATCCCTTTTTGATCCTTAGCATTTCAGCACGGTATAATCTGGGACAGGGAAAACATGAATTCATTTTCTCTTTTCTATTATTCATGCATTTTCATATTGTTGCAAGTTTATTTGTCCTTTTCTTTGTGCCATTTATGTTTTATTATCCAGGGCGACTCATGCAGATTGAGTCTCACGTCTTGTCCATGGTGGATAGGCATGCAAAAAATGTAAAAATTCACAGAAGTGAATCAGAATAAAATACCTTCTGCCACAGTGGCTGATCATGGATTTGAAGCGTGAACTGCTGGTTACAGGCCTACTTCTCTACCCACTGCTCCAAAGTACCTTCACTAGGTACCCCTAATGTGGTTCAGGGAGGCAGTGTAGCATAATGGTTAGGGAGCTGGGCTTGAAACAAAAAGGTTGCAGGTTTGATCCCAGTTTGGGCACTGCCAATGTACCCTTGAGTAAGGTACTGAATTGTGTCAGTAAATATAAAGCTGTATAAATGGCATTGTAAAGAAATTGTACATAAAGACATGTCAACTGTGTAAGTTGCTCTGGATAAGAGCGTCTGATGAATGCCTGTGATGTAAAGTAATATGACATACCGAAAATGAAGGGGAGGAAGGTCTTACTTTTGGAGAACCTTGGCGGGTTGTCGTTGACATCGCTGAGGGTGATGTTGATGGTGGCGGTCCCTGCCAGGCCCCCCAGCTGGCCCCCCATGTCTTTGGCCTGGATGAGGACCTGGTACAGCTCCTTCACCTCCCTGTCCATGTTCGGCAGGGCGGTCCGGATCACTCCTGTCCATGTCCACCGATTCGTCAAGACAGCAAGAGGGACGAGACGACGGCCAATCACATGCAAGCCCACTGTCATGCATCTCAGGTAACAATGGCATGCAAAGGCCAAGCTTTTTTAAAACTTTTTATTTTTTATTTTTGAATCTTTTTTTTTGTCATGATACTATCTGCATCTCTCTATCTGCATTATAAATCTGTATCTGTATTACAACGACGTTGTATGCATATGGCGTGTAAAAGTTGAGCCTGGGTCTTTAATGAATTCCTTGGCGAAAGTCTCTCAGGACACGAAAAGAACCCTGGAGATGTGCATCTTAAAAGAGCCCCTTCATCTGTACTCATCTGGGTTAATGTGTGGAGGAGGGCTCTCTACAAAGCGATGCGCTTGACATTTTATATGAGCGGCTAATCAGCCCTATTGACATGCCTCCCACAGCGGCTTCTCGCCTGCTGGGCCCGACATGCCAGATAAACACAGGGTCACGCCAGGGTGGGAGGCTAATAAGAGGAAAAAACAAAGACCAAAAAAAAAACAGAGAAGGGCCACCTTCCGTTTTGTACTGCAGTGTGTAAGACATTTGACGCTCTGTCTTTCTGGTGCTCTGTGTCTTTTCTGGGGCATGGTGTTCTGAAGGGGAAGCCTTTCCCCGTTTGCTGTCACCCTTGTAAACTCTGTTGGCCAAAATACCTGGCCAAATTCCCAACCAAGACAATACATATATACATACATGAAATTAATTAATTCCCCCCTCCCTCCTTGCCTCTCCACTGTGTATCTGATGTGTAGTGAGATTGTACTGGCGCACTATGGCTGCTGTCACGTTCACCCAGGTGGGTGCTGCACATTGGTGGTGTTTGAGGCGAGTTGCCCCTATCATTGTAAGTGCTTTGAGTTCCTTGGGGAAAAAAGCACTATATAAATCCAATCTTCATTCATTCATTCATTCATTCATTCATTCTTGCTCACGGTAGTGTGGGCATTCATTCCCATTCATTCACATTCATTCATTCATTCATTCATTCATTCATTCATTCATTCATTCATTCATTCATTCATTCATTCATTCATTCATTCATTCATTCATTCATTCATTCATTCATTCATTCATTCATTCATTCATTCATTCATTCATTCATTCATTCATTCATTCATTCATTCATTCATTCATTCATTCATTCATTCATTCATTCATTCATTCATTCATTCATTCATTCATTCATTCATTCATTCATTCATTCATTCATTCATTCATTCATTCATTCATTCATTCATTCATTCATTCATTCATTCATTCATTCATTCATTCATTCATTCATTCATTCATTCATTCATTCATTCATTCATTCATTCATTCATTCATTCATTCATTCATTCATTCATTCATTCATTCATTCATTCATTCATTCATTCATTTCATTCATTCATTCATTCATTCATTCATTCATTCATTCATTCATTCATTCATTCATTCATTCATTCATTCATTCATTCATTCATTCATTCATTCATTCATTCATTCATTCATTCATTCATTCATTCATTCATTCATTCATTCATTCATTCATTCATTCATTCATTCATTCATTCATTCATTCATTCATTCATTCATTCATTCATTCATTCATTCATTCATTCATTCATTCATTCATTCATTCATTCATTCATTCATTCATTCATTCATTCATTCATTCATTCATTCATTCATTCATTCATTCATTCATTCATTCATTCATTCATTCATTCATTCATTCATTCATTCATTCATTCATTCATTCATTCATTCATTCATTCATTCATTCATTCATTCATTCATTCATTCATTCATTCATTCATTCATTCATTCATTCATTCATTCATTCATTCATTCATTCATTCATTCATTCATTCATTCATTCATTCATTCATTCATTCATTCATTCATTCATTCATTCATTCATTCATTCATTCATTCATTCATTCATTCATTCATTCATTCATTCATTCATTCATTCATTCATTCATTCATTCATTCATTCATTCATTCATTCATTCATTCATTCATTCATTCATTCATTCATTCATTCATTCATTCATTCATTCATTCATTCATTCATTCATTCATTCATTCATTCATTCATTCATTCATTCATTCATTCATTCATTCATTCATTCATTCATTCATTCATTCATTCATTCATTCATTCATTCATTCATTCATTCATTCATTCATTCATTCATTCATTCATTCATTCATTCATTCATTCATTCATTCATTCATTCATTCATTCATTCATTCATTCATTCATTCATTCATTCATTCATTCATTCATTCATTCATTCATTCATTCATTCATTCATTCATTCATTCATTCATTCATTCATTCATTCATTCATTCAAACATTCGACTTCCTGAATGTCCCAAACACAGAGGAAGTGTGTGATCTCCAGTTCAGGGATGAAAAGCCCAGCACAGGATTTATTCTGGTATTCAGAGATGCTGGCTTTATCAGCAGATCAGAACGGGCCATACAAAGCACAGGCTTAGCGAAAGGCTCCTGGGAAAGTGTCCTTGGGTTCAGAAAGACACCATACAAAATATATGTATTATTATCATTATTATTAAAATCCTTGCAGTCCATTTGACTGAATTGTCAACAATTACCTTATTCAATGACCAATGATCTTATTAAAAAATAATTTCTGAACATGAATGTGTGTTATGTCTTATTATAATACATTTTCACTCTTTTATCATACAAAAAATATAGTAGAGTATTGTGTATGTGTGTGTGTGTGTGTGTGTGTGTGTGTGTGTGTGTGTGTCCATGTGAATGTGCTAGTCAGTGTGTGCTAATTAATATACAGACCTTGTTGGCTGGAAGCCCTAAAATTGCCCGATGCTTTTGAAAGTCTTCCAAAATGATTATCACACAGTGTTTCCATCCAGTGGTATCTGAGGATTATAATCCTCGGACAGACACCCTTAATATGCGTGAACAGATGTTGCATTATTTCTACCATTGTGAAAAACTGCTGTACAAGTTTAAACTGTACTGCAAAAGCGAAATAATGTTTTTTTCTCCCTAAACAACCCCTGCTAGGCTGGCTCGAACAGTATGAGCAGCCATAAGCATTCCGATTGGACGATCTTGTATACTGTATTTCTATAACAGAACTCTTTAAACAGAAAACTTTTTGTTTATTATAAAGTTTGAAATGCTTGTTTTTTAAGAAAAATATATTTCGCATTTTTCTTAACGCCATGCCGTTCTGTGCCGTGGAGCCACAGCAGATCCCAATTACATCGAGGCCGTTTGATATCGTATTTTTGCGTTTTACTGTGTTTGAAAATGGAACTGGAGGCCAGGATGTACAAAAAAATGGGCTATAGCTAGGCGCTGGCATTGATCCTGTTTCTCAAAATCATGGTAATTGAATGCCGGCTGCCTACCCGGCCTAGTCACAAGAATTAATCAGCATAGCGTAAATTGCACTTCTTCAGACTCCGTGCCTAGCTCTGTGACGATGTTACCGGATCCAGCCGGCCCTGCTTGGTTGGTTTAATACGATCGATAATGCGTAATTAGGTGGGGAAAACCGGGAACGGGGAGCACATAAGGCTACACCCTGAGCATTTGACTTGCAAAAGGTCGCAGTGCTCAAGCTTCAGTTAGCAGCAGCGAGCTGCAAGGCAAGCGGGATACATCTCGTACCATTCTCTACGTTCGACAGAGCAGTGCATTGTGGGTGACGTGGGATCCCTCGAGGGAGCCTGGGTGAGTCGATGGCGCGTCGCCGCTCAATTCGGACAAGTTATGATATTGCGTTTCATTTGGATTACATTTTCCCAGGGCTTCCGGGTGGGACCGCCGGTGGACTGGGGATATATCTGATGGAGTTTACTTCTGATTCTTAAACACTGTCTGAGAGCAAGCCATCGCGGGGAGTGATTCATCTCTACTGCAGTTAGCCACAAAATGAATGGAGCAATCCAACTGCTATTATGCCACAGTATAAGGGTCTGCTGAAGACGTATCTCTCTGCCGTAAGTCAATCATTATAAGCAAATTCAAGTTCTGCCTCCTCTGTCCCTCCATCTTTCTTTCTGTATAATGTATTATAACGCTGTCTTTTTGGCAGAGGTTGACCCTCCGGGCAATGAATTATTCCTGAAATCCACTTGAGCCTCCTGTTTGCAAATGCATTCAGTCCATGTGATAATGGTGTTGTGCTGGGTGACAATGGCAGCAGGTTAAACAGGCACACGGAAAGATGACATGCAATGCTCTCTTGCTGGGACAGTATTCCCCTTTCTCTCCACTGCTCTTTGCAGGAAGAAGCTAGAAGCTGTTCCCTACCATATCTTAACTCTGAAACAAAGGTTTGAGCTTGATAAATATAAAGATCAATACTTAGTTTTGAACATACCAATAAATGTAAGAGTGTGTGCAGTTTGGCAAGTGGATTTTGTCCAACTGACTAACTGTTTGTCAAGAAAAAAGGCAACACTTGCCAATTACTAGTCTGTCAGAGCTAAGAATATACAGGTAACTGGCCAAATGAAGGCAACACTTGAGTAAATGAGGGGTCCTTTAAACGTGTGCAGTACCGCGAGTGTTCATCGGATAGGCCAGGCCTTACCCTACCCACCCAATCGGCTGGACCATAGCCGTTTGAGTGTCCCCACCCGGGTTACAAAAGTGCTGCCTTTATTTTGGCAGTTACCTGCATGTTGGTTGAATCCAGGCTCAAGTTTTCTAAACACAGGTCCCAAAGCATACAGTGTTTGAGTGTTACTTGTGTTTTCCCATTCTTCCCCATTAAATTACTTTAATTACAGTGAACGGTAAAGTGGTGTGTGGCTGTGGAAACAGACTTGCACTAACTCCTTCCTTAAGATCCTTACCAAAAGTGCAAAGGGAAAAGTGACACTACAGATATCACTGAACGACTGAATGATAGACCTCGTGCTCACAATCAAGGTGAGTACTCATATGGAAACTCCGGGGCAGGTTACCTGTCTTGGGATCAACGGAGAAGTATGGCTGCCCGTGCAGGATGCTGTACACCACCCGCGCGCTGTTTCCATACGTCGGGTCGTCCGCATCGGTGGCCGTCACCTGCATCACGTAGGTACCTGGGGAATGCAGGGTTTAACCTGTTAAACCTTTAACCTTTGACCTTTAAATACAGCACGGTTTGTCTGCAGTTGTAGCTAGGGACACATGGTGGTAGCTTGGGGGCAGTTTCACTTGCAGTTGTTTTTCATAAGGCAAGCTACTGGGACGTCTAACTGTTATATCTACAAACCCTGCTGTACAAATGTGCGACATGACCAGACATTAATATGGACAGGATTATATTAGGGAAACAAAGATTAAATGGACACAATGCAGAAACAAGATGGCTCTGCTCCAGGCTTCCAATAAAATAAAAGAGACATTACGAGTATCTATGAGGGAAATAAATCCTTTCTCCTCATTAGCAAAGACCATAGCATAACCGTTACAAGCCATATTAGATTTTTTTTTCCTGTTCGCTTTTTTTTTTTTTTTTTTTTACATTCACCAAATCAATTATTTAAAATGTTGCAAAGTGACACCGGACACCAGAATACTTCAGTCATCAATGTTTAGGCAAAATTGTCATTCGGAACCCTTTATTTATACAGTTGTTTCCCAGTACCGGGGATGGTTTCATTGTTTCTGTTCCCATCTCCCACTGCCAATGAGAAGAAAAGGTGATTTGTACCCCATGCGCTTTAGCCATATGAGTGTACTGTGAACGAACGGAGGGAGGTGTGTCCCAGAGCCGTTTAATGTGCTGACCCATGTCCTGTAATCAATCTTCATTTGATTTATGGCTCATAGCAGTAAACATTAACCCAATCTCGTAATTGCCTGTAACAGGCTTTTATTACAAAGCTTCCTGCTGCTAGCAGATGGTTAACAATTGTATTAAAACTCAGGGTGAGGAAGGTCAGAGACTCAATCTTGTCAGAGGGGCCCGTTCCTGTCCTCTCGTGTGGTTGTGTGAATCCTATCTGGGAGGGCCTCTCACTGCTTCTGTGCTTATACCAATATCCTATTTTTACACATTAACAGCATAAAACCTAGGGCGCCATGTGCAACCCAGATTTGCTGAAATATATTTATATATGTGCAAACATACACACACATACACACACACACACACACACACACACACACACACACACCTGTGTATAGCAGGTCGTGAGAAAAATGATAAGCCTAGATGGGCTGAAGGGCCTTTTTCATTATCAAAAGTTTTTTGGTTTCTTATGTTCTTACATGTGTGTGCACACATGCATGCACACACGCACACACACACACCCACACACGGACACACACACACACACACATAGATGTGTTTTTAATCCTCAGGGCCAAAATTCACAACATCTATGTCTATTCTTTATGTTTGGCTGTTATATGTGGTCATGACATAAATCGAAAACAACATTATCATTATGTAGCTATATATTATATTAGCACAGTACTTCAGTACTTAAACAGTACTCTCAACTGATGTATATTTAAATGATAGTTTTAGTTATAGTTTTACAATAATTACCCACCCCCCACTCCCATTTTTGCAAGGAGAAGATGACCACATTGAGTCCGACAGCATTGAGAATGTAATTTTCACGTTTCAAAGTTATCAAACTAAATACAATATGTGCAGATGTATGGGCCACCGAGATCTTCCATCTTCCCCGAATCATAGGTGTGACATCCGCTGGCCACATGAGGTTTTCAGAGTAACTGCATTTCATTGACACATCGGGTGAGATTCGAGAAAAAGAAAAAAAGGCAGAATATCAACTGTCGAATCTGGCGTGCCGGTGAGGACTCTGACATGAATAAATAAATACATATCTTTAAAATAACACACAAAGAAAAAATATGCTTCAAAGTCTCACAGAAGCTGGAGAAACAAATTAGGTTTTGTCTGTTCTGAATAGACTCATTTAGCTGTGCGGGAGGAGACCGAGCCGATTTTGAATGGCACAAGAGGCAGGAAATGTAATCTCGCTTAACGTGGAGGGGAATGGGGGTGGGGCGTTCATTGTCTCAGGATAGCAGGAGATTTGTGGGTAATTTTCAAAGATTTATTCTTACATTTTTAAACCGTTATTACTGTTAAATTTCTTCCTGACGCACGCTATAAGCAAAGTAATTAAATACCGCGTGGCACACTGTTGCAAATACGGGCCTATCTTCATTTCAATACAATTCAGCTGGAGTGAGCTTGCAGGAAATTTCAATAGCAATAACTGTGAATTATGAGCAATGCAATGGCACGCCCCATTGATTTTCTCTAAAATTATAGGCGCAATAAAGGAAGCTGGGAAACTCGGTTGTCTCTTTTTCCGTCTGACCACAACAGATGGTCAGGAGAAACTTCTATATTAGATCAGCTTACAGACCGTTTAAAAGGTCTTACTCGGATGCATAATTTTGCGTCAATGCGTCAGTTTTACATTAAAATGATAATGAGGCAAACTGTGCATTCATGTCCTGGCCTTTTTCAATGCAGTGTTCAGAGGATGGAGGACAAACACAAAATAACTATTGATACAATGATCTGTATGGAATTTAGACTTGGACATATGATCTATATACACGTATATATAGTATATATATATATATATATATACATGAAAACAAAACCCAGATGTGCAAACTTCTCCCTTTATTCTGGCTTCAAGTCTTATGCTATTCCACATGCAAAGAGGACCATGTAATGCTTCAAACATTACCACGGACAGCCTCTCTCTCACCTGTAATGTAGCACCACAGACAGCATCTTTATCAAGAACATCCCACTCTCCCAAACGCAATCCCTCAGAGCTTTTCTCCAGGAGCTGAGCTCCAAGGAGAGCTTTATAAAGATACAGCATACCCCTGTCCCCACACCTCAGCCATCACTCAGGCCCATGGGCCCGCTGGGCACAACGCTGAACCACAAGGCCTGACAGGCCTTCGCTAACCGCCCCTGATTAATCAGGCCACTGCACTGTTGCATAGTTACACGGAACATGTCCCTTCAATCGGGTCCTTCTCAGGCACTATCTCCCCATGTTCTTCTCCCATTAAGCACCACCTCGCTGTAGAATACAAATGCATCACTCCTGCACATCGATGTATGGAGGAATCGCATCCTTTAGAAAATGGTTTAATTCAAAAGCTTTGTCACATACACACGCACACACACACACGCGCACGTATATATATATATATATATATATATATATTCAGAATAGTTTAGAATGTATGACATAATAGCCAAAACTCATTATGAAAAATTAGTATGCCCTGTAAATCTTTTGAGCCCGCATCTGATGAAATCGCAGTCATGCAAAGTAAGAAAACATAAAAAAAGCCTTTTCTCAACAAGGAAAGTGACTGACAGAGGAAACAGCGTGCATTGTTCGGATTCAAACAATGGCTGAATTGCTACCCTGAATACAATGGCAGAGTTAATCTTACAAAATGCAATGACGTGGGTGCAAATTGAAAAAAATAAAGAAATAAAAAAATTATAAAACAGCATCCCCAAAGCTGTAGACCCGAGTGTCAGGGCTGGCGATTTAAATTCTGCAAAGACAGCTCAGGGTATAGTGTGCTTTTCACTTTCTGAAGACATTGAGCATCTAATGCATTTCTCAGAAAATATAGATTTCAATACAGAAACCTGTGAACTAGCATGGCCCTTGGTGATCTAATCCATTTGATTTGCATTTGATTTGACTGCTGACACATCGGTGCATTTTAATCACACTTGTGGATGTTAAAAGCCTAATGCATTCATATTTAAAGGTCACATTTCTTTGCATAGATGTCACATGGATTATGTGAACACGAACAAAGCACACAACCTTATATTACCCACTTATGGTAAAGCTTGTGTCAGCATAAAGCTTATTCGCAAATTGCGAGTCTTCCCAGACAATACCAATTGGTGAGGTCGCACCCATGGCAACGGCCTTCCCTTCCCGCAGCGCTTCATGAAGCTGTTCCCTTTTTTTAACTTGTTAATATTTTCCAAAGGCTTCCAGCAGTGTCACACTGCTGTTGTGCTAAATTGAAAAGGCTCTCGGTGCCCTCCTAGTGCCCAGCCTACTAAATCTCAGATTCCTGTTTCTCGGACCCAGTAACTAAAGAAACATACAGAACAATAAATAGAAAATAAACAGAGAATGGAAATATCCATCAGTGTCAATGTGGTGACACGGAATACACTTGGAATTAAAACAATTTGCAAATTGATTGAAGCTTGATTGAAGGCAGTTTTGAATTTTGTGTGGAGATCACTGGGCACTGACCTTGCACTCTGAATTCCTCCAGTGAATACTGTTACCTATGAATTAAATGAATAAATGCATGTTGCATGGACGCTACACATGTCAAAAGAAAAGCCTGCATGCCAAGCAAAGGGTTCACTAAATAAACAATTGCGCATAAACTATTTATCCATTTGCGAACAAGAGCTTCTATCCTATATCTTTTTCCATAAACAGATTATATAAATGTATCTGATAGAACTAAATATACATGTATTGTTCTTCTTGTGCCATCAGAATCATCAATAACGCATATTATTTGCTTATTTATTCATGTCTAAGCTCTTCCTTGATAACGATCCTTCTTAGTGGATGTATTTGAGTGACAGGAGCTGAACGGCGACTTTAACGTGGGTGTCTGCGTGATTTCCTTTCCTGACCGTGGACACTTTACACCCGTCGCGAGGGGCGAACAAGTCTCCTGCTCTCTGTGGAAATCGGATTACAGGGAGATGACTGACCCGAGGAGAAGAAGGAGAAGAAGAAGAAGAAGAAGAAGAAGAAGAAGAAGAAGAAGAAGAAGAAGAAGAAGAAGAAGAAGAAGAAGAAGAAGAAGAAGAAGAAGAAGAAGAAGAAGAAGAAGAAGAAGAAGAAGAAAGACAGAGAGCCTGGGGTTTATTGCTGAGGGGCGTTATCGAAGGAAAGCCAGCGGTCTCACTGTGATGTGAAATTGTCCCGCTGCTGCAGTGGAGAGCATTACGGCAAATGACTTAAAAGTGTGTGTGTCTACTACATGTCCTGGCAACCTGGCAACTAATATACAGGTATTCTTGGGGGAGGTTCTTAGTCAGAATCTCATTTTTCCTCAATTTCCCTTCAGTAAATATCATTCTTTAATACTTGGTGCACTAAGCTCATATTTAAGCCTACGGGTTTTAAAAAACTGAGGTGCATAGATAAAAAGAATGTCAGTAACTGCATTCGTAAAACATCCGCACTCAACATTTTTCAATAAAGATGAGGCGAAAGATTCAACATACTTGCCCGGATTCCATCAACGTGTGTCCTGAACTTGACTTATCCTGTCCTGCTACCCTTACTTGAGACATGCAGTGGAGCATATTAAACACATCCTGGTCCAAAAAAACCACTCATATCTTTAAAATTGAAAATTGATGCAGATCACACTGCACAGTAACATTTCTCTTAAGCATCATTGTTTGGGACCATATAAACACTGGTTTCAGGTAATGCGCCTTTTATAGATATTTGTTATGCCCTTTATTTTAATAACTAACTGCCAAAATAAAGGAAACACATAAATGAAGTGTTCCAGCAACTCTGTTATGGTGTGGGGTGTATTTTCTGACATTATTTAGGTCCACTCAATCCCTTAAAGGGCAAGGTAAATGCCAGTAAATATAAACCATTCTAAGCAATCACTTTCATCCTATGGTGAAGCATTTCTATCCTGATGGGGGAGTGGTCTCCCATCCACAGGGCACGAGTGGTCACTGAATGATTTGATGAGCATGAAAACAATATAAACCATATGCCATGGCCGTCTCAGTAACCACATCTCAACCTAATTGAACACTTATAAGAGATTCTGGAATGGCGCCTGAGACAGCGTTTTCCACCACCATCGACAAAACTCCAAACAGGGAGTTTCTCATAGAAGAATGGTGTTGCATCCCTCCAATAGGTTTCCAGACACTTGCAGAATCTATGGTAAGGTGTCTTGAAGGTGTCTTGTTCTGTTGGCTCATGGTGGCCCAAAAGCACTTTATGTTGCTGTTCCCTTTATTTTGGCAGTTACCTGTAAGTTGTTGCTCCTGTAATGCCTAAGGATTATGCTCTCTGTTCTTTCTTGGTACATGTGTTATGTCCCAGATTGACATCCCTCTAAGTTTTGTACCTGTTTGTTTTTTTGCTCCTCTGAAATGTATTTAAGCATTACTCTGTTTTAGACTTCCAATTCCTTTAGGATTAGGTGCTCTGCCAAGTAAAAGACATATTAAAAATACAGTACATTGGTAGTATGCTCTGTCTCAATGCGGCATACACTGAATTAGAGTCATAGTTGTCTGTATAAATGAGAATGGGTGATTGGATTCAGATCATTACAGTGTGAGAAATGTAACTAACGGAAGAATCGAACTTCACGTGGACGCACAAACTTGCTTTAAACGCACAGTGATTCAATTAAACAATTACCTGTGCAACTGCTGCTTAAAATAGACGTTAGGGTGTGAGGGTTAGATTTTTACATGGATTAATGTCGCAGGATGCTTGGCTATAAAAAGCCCACTTTGAGATGTACTATTGCAAACGTGGGAGGGGACGCTGGGAGGCTTCTGCTGCTTAGACACCTTTTCAGTGTGTGGGTATTATTCCACACCAGACCATGCCAGTGCAGGGTGGTGCATAACGGGCTACCGCGTCACTGAGGGAGGAAGGGATTCAGTCTCACCAGCACCCCCTTCTGGTCAATAAAGCAGCTGCCATCTGCTTGCACAGGCTGCACATGGTGCATCCTCCTCCGACATAATGTCCTTGCTCAGCTCGATCAGTGGACTTCGGAGGGAAAAAAGGGGCAAAGCACGTGTTTCGGAGGAGAGCGCATGCTTGTCTTTACCCACCCCATTCACAAAGGTTGCAAAGATGAGATCAGCTTACATATACAATGCGCCCCTCTAAATGGGAGGAAAAGGAGACATTGGCATACAAAGTTCTGTGTTGACCAGTAGGTGGAACATGGCGCTGACAATGCTTAGGTTGTGGGTTCGATTCCCATTGGGACCACACATACTGAAAAGTGTATGGATTCACTACTGTAATTCGCTTTGGATAAAAGCATCTGCTAAATGACATATGTTGAATTAATTTAAAAGAAAGAAAGAAAAAAAAGCACCAGCACTGAAGGTCGAGTTCCTCTCTGACATTTCAGTTTGTCTTCTTTGCTTGGGTTTTTGCCAAAAACGTACCTTCATCCTCTAAGGACAGCAATGACTAAGCAATTAACGACACCTTCTACATCCCCTGTCGTCTTTCTGAAACACTTTACTTGGAAGACAGTGATACTTTTTTGCAGGCAGATTTCAGTGTAGTCACAACTGATGTCTGATCTCTTGCAATTAATTCTAAATCTGGCACTGTAAAAATGCAATGCTTCGGTTTATTTTCAAAAACTGTTACTGCACAAAAAATTTGCCCTATTTTTTTGGCCAAACTAGTTGTGGCCACACTAGAGATCATTCCAAAGCGGGGGGATAGGAGGCTAGTAGAGCTAGCACCATGGGAAGGCTGCCACAATCAGAATACAACATACTGAGGACAGACACGATGACACATGGTGTTGAGTGAAATTAATATGCATATAATAACAGGGCGGGACTGTATGTAATTGTAGATAAATTATTCTTGGGACATTCTTGGGTTAATGTACATTTTATTGCCCATTCAACGTTAACGAGTGGCCATTGTACATGTCTGACAACAATCTTTATGTAGAGCATATACGGTAAGAGGGATTGAACACGGTAAATTAAAACCCCTCTTGTCATGTTCATGACGTGAACCAGGAAATAAAATGAGCGTATTATTACTTAGCGGAGCAAAATGTTACTAGGGTCATATATTTGTTTATTTCTTTTTTTATTAGGAATACCCCTAATATTGCCACCTGTTATTTGAAACAAACCGATGTTCTTTCCATGCACAATTTAATCTGTCAGTACATGCAGTATCTGTCTCTTGCACGGTCCAGACTTAATTACTTAAGTTAATTACTTAACGTAATTGCACATAATTGCATGTGCATGTGCAAGTACATTAGCAGTTTGTCTTTTAACATGGCTTCTTATTCCATCCATCCGCAATCAAAATAGCATATGAATGCTCAGAAAGCGTAGCGGTCTAACGCACTTGCAGTGACTGGTGCTTTGCGAGTGCGAACTGTCTATTGCGGTCCTGGTTCGAAACCCAACTGTGCCAGACAGTTTGTGGGGGAGGGCATAACAAAATAAATAGAGGGTATAATTGGCTACTAAATTGGGAGAAAAACTGGAAAAAATCACACAAAAACCCCAAACATATACATAATGGGCTCCATGTGCATCTCAACATGGTTCATCCTCCCTGTTCTCCAGAAGAAGAAAAAGTTATTTCTCTTGGGAGCATTCCTTACTGGAGTTCCTAAAAAAAGGGGGGAAAAAAAGGTGGTACTGAAGCAGCAAAGATCAAAACCTGCATGAATATTATATGTTATATCGGTTTTTTTTTCCATTACTGGCTGCTATGTACACGTGGTGTCCTACCACCTAGAAAGGCGAAGAGAGTGTGACAAAACAGCATAACACATGTATCCAAATAAGGAACAGCATATAGATGAATACATTTCATAACGATGTCAGTTTTAACTAAATATAACCTAGTCATATTTCACTTTCATGCACATGTTAAATTATTCAGCACTCAAATGTGTAAATAATGGCAGCAGGTTCTAATCAAAGTAAAGATTTGAATAGTTAATTGCATTAGATACATTTTTACATTTTACATTTTAAGTATTTAGCAGACGCTCTTATCAAGAGCGACTTACAAGATGTGCATTAATATATGGTAGAAACAATCATAGTTTGCGCACAACATCAGTGCAGTAATACAGCGATAGACATCGTTGTAGGCAACTGCATACCATACCTGTAACACTGGGAAGGAAAAGGTTAGTAATATATATTTTTTTTTTTATTAAATGAGAAGGCAGGGATACATATACAAGAAGTGTTGAGCAAGTCGGCAGTGGTGATTGGCTAGATGTACAGAATTCAGTGGTAGTTGGTTGGTTTTGAGTCTCTTGCGGAAGATCGCAGAGAAGAGGCGAGACTGCAAGGAGCGCCCGGCATGATAATAGTTTATTATTAGATGTATGTTTAGCAGATAAAGGATTGGCTGGTATGCTTGATTTTTTTTAACACGTCCATAGAAGGCGCTCTCCTCTTTCCGTCACCGCTACGCTACTCCAAACTATAAGGTAGTGGGTCACTTTAATTAAACTGGGAGTGGAAGATGGTTATCTGTCAGCGAGACCGCTTGCCCCCCATTAGGGGTGATAATGTTCAGAGAAGACAGCCAGGGCAGTAAAGCAGACAAACCAGGTTTGGCATAAACTTAATTACACCCAGACTAAATAGACCTCCCATCTCCCCGCACCCCCCACCCCTCTCCGAACCGTAGATTTGTGGAGCCGGCTATGGCGCGGCTTTGGAACACGAGTAGTGGGACCTTCCCCAGAGAGACTCCCTGCGACTCCCTTTATTTCACAAGTTTCTGTTTCTCATCTCAGATTCAGGGCTGTAAATACATTCCCATCCCGTCCCACTGATGCACAGGCACAGACAAAAGCCTTGCAAAAAAACGAATAAATAAGTAAATAAATAAATGTGTAAAAAATCCTGACGAAAGTCACCTTGTCTCCGGTTTTCTGGCTCGTGGGCGCTGGGTCACTTTTGCACGGTGACATGCTTTATCTCTCTGGGTACGCCAGGAGATGTGCTGACTTTAATCTCATGCGGAATATGCTATTAACGAGACACTTTTTTTTAAGGACTTGTTGTAAAATCCATAGCCCTTTTTGGGTGCAGGATGCTGATATTAAAAGATGATGGTGGAGTTATAGAGTCATAGAGCCTGGGTCTCCGGTTAGAGAGATAAATCACAGTGGAATCCAAGATTCAATCTGTTAATACTTTATTCAATGGGTTTTGGTGTGTGTGTGTGTGTGTGTGCGTGTGGTGGATATTTGATATTGACACACACAAAGTTTGGTAAGTGCACTAAAGTTCAGAGAAATCCTAAAATAATCTAGGGGTGTCTTGCTGGGGGAGAACTGGCCAGTGGGAGGCGGTGTTTGCAATTATATAACCTCAGCTGCTACTTGACGATTGGATAGGGATTAGGTTACCTGTGTGATTTGCAGGCATGCCTGACCAATGGCTGTGTAGTGGGCAGTCTCAAGGTGGGGGAGGGATGGAAGGTGTGGAACATTACGATGCCTGATAACAACGGCAGTTCCATACCTCACAGTTGACTAGGAGATCCCCAAATTCACCAGTGTTTTCCACACAGTTTTCAGGTATTTGCACAATGACCACTGGAGGCAGCACTGAAGAGGTGGAATGTGGCTCACGGAAGCCTGAAGTATTTTTGGAGAGCGGTTGTGCAAGCGCTAATGCACCTTGCGACTGCATAATTTAAAAACAGAATTAGGCCATGTTTACAAAGCTATCCATCATTATTTCAGAATAACAGCGATGTATGTGTACCTTGTGTGGAACATTTGGGCTAAAAGCACAAATACTCCTTTACTTTCATATTTCAAACATTCGCAAATTTCTTGTTATATGACATAGAAAATACTTTGATACAAAAGAAGCAATCCACATCTGCCGGATATTTTCATGCACTGAGAATCTTTAATGCTCAGTTGAAGGTGGACTTTTTGATGTCTGCCGCAATCATGCAACATGTGAAAGAAAAAAAGAAAAAAACACAGACGTGCTAAGAACAACCGATGAGAAGGAGGCTTTCTCATTTCTGAAAGATATTTTCGAATCGCCTCTTTTCAAAACACTATTAAAGATGAATGGCGCAGGAGTTGCCTGTAATGACCACCTTCTGAAATGAATGAATGGGGGCTGAATGAGGGGGCGGAGACTTCACTTACCAACCGGTGACATCTCCGGCACGCTGGCTGTGTACGGGCCCTCCAGGAACTTGGGCTCGTTATCATTGATATCCTGAACCTTGATCACAAACTCTGATTCTGGCTCCAGTGGCAGGCCGGTCTCCATGTCGACGGCCTGGGCGCGTAGCGTGTAGTAAGGCTGCTCCTCCCTGTCCAGGCTCCTCAGGGCGTGGATGTCCCCCGTGGTCTGGTCGATGGTGAAAATGGAGCCGGCCCCATCGCCCGAGAGAGTGTACTTCACCACACTGTCGCCCTTGTCCAGGTCTGTGTGGAGCTACAAGGCGAGAGAGGAACAGTGTGTCAGAGCCAAACGTGGATTCCGCTAAAGATTAAGGGGGGGGTGTTCGGTATTCGGTCACGGTTTGCAATGTGTTAATGTTTTGGAGAGTGTCACCTTTTTTGGTCAGTGAGTTTGCACAGAACAACTCCTCTGCGAGTATCAGAAAATCGGCTGACCCCCTTCCCCCCTAATGCTTAACAGCGAGGCCTCACACACAGACCACCTACCAACACCCATCTACCTGAACGACACCGTCCCACACAGCTCCGTTTTCACACATCTCTAGATCATGCATCATGAAAATCACATTCTGCTGTTTGTCACCTCGGGCATACAATATCAAAGCAATGTCATTCAGGTCTGATGTGCATCTTGCCCTTGCTGCATCTGGAAAATTGGTCATCGGATAACTACGGTAAAAATGCACATTTCCCTCTTTGTATTTCTGTGTACCATACACTTGGAAAACACAGTCCACATACACATAGTTGTTTTGGACATAATTACACTTTTAATTTCACTGGCACCTTAGCTTTCTGCATCAGGTTATTGGACTAGCGTGAAAGTGTATGCGAGATCAAAACAAGTACTGTATTGTATCTCAACTGTGCCTGCAGTTATATAGATTTTCACTGGAAATAAACAGTGTGATTCAGTCTGACAGCATTGTCAGGTTTGACCGGCTCCTCCTGATCTATTCTGAATCTTGCCAAATGTGACTGCACACAGTTGACATCGCTTTACAATACAATCCATTTTTACAGCTGGATATTAACGAAAGCAATTCAATTTAAGTACCTTGCTCAATAGTACAACAGCAGTGCTCCAACTTGGAATTGAACCTGCAATTTTTGGCATTCCCTAAGCTCAATTCCCTAACCATAATACTACACTGCTGCTCAATATGTCTTGTTCTTCCAGTTACCATGGGATATGCTAAGTGAAATTGTTTGTATGGACATCAACTCCTGGATTAAATCAATATTTATGCTTTATACTTTAACGCTGACCAGCAACATGTAATTGTCACTCACTTATATTCACAAACACAGTGCGAGGAGTTGAATAATCTGACTTCATAAAAAACAAATTCCTGAATTAATAAAGAAATTGGTTTTGCACTAAAAGCACTTGCTTTGATTTTAACATGAAGCCAAACATTGCTTGAATCAAGGGATGAGTGTAATTTCTTTGCTCTAAATCCTCAATTGCAAAGAAGGAAGCACATTTTTGGCAACACTACATACAGTATCTATGTCTCTGTTCTAATTATGTATTGATACTCAGTGTCTAATCTTATTCTAAAGAAAGTGCAATAAAATAACAAGATAATTTTTGTGTACGGCTCCTTTACCTCCCGCAACATTGAACTTTTCCCTTGTTTTAATTGGGTCACAGTTTGTTTTCCGTCTTATAATGAGTTTGATGTGCAATACCTCAGAGACCGCAGTCAAAAAATGTATTTTTAGTGCCATCAAGGAAAAAACCAAGATCATGCGCTTGTTACCAGAATACGACAACCTTCATCTGAAGGAAGCAAAGACCTGAATGTCCACCAGAGACCAATTATTGTTTAGCGCAAACCCCACTCAACAGATCCACAGGTATGTTACCGCACCTCGCATGACTGGAGGGGAACGCCTGTAATTTTCGATCTGCAGGTGATTGGCCACGCAGAGCAGGGAAGGTGCCGGCATGTTGGGGACACCGCCGCATGGCGAGATCAGGAGTGATCTACAGAACTGCAGAAAAACTGCTCCAAAAAAGGGCAGAATGTGTGTCCAATGCTCATTGCCATTGTCTCAAACTGAGGCCAGACAGCAACAAAGCCAAACTGCTCACAAGGATTCCTGCTTCAATCTGTTCTATCGAATTCAATGCGCAATGTTGAATTGCAAAGACGTAATTCCCCTGTTTGAGTCCAGGAGTTTAGGCCCATCTTCAGGCTTGCCATAACAGCCAGAGATATTAAAAAAGGGATCTCTGAAGGTAAATGACAAGTCTAGACGGGCCGAATGGCCTGTTCTTGTCATTATTTATAGGTAGTTTACAGATGATGTCACGTCTCTTCGCTGCAGTGGTGCGAACTCCATATAGTGGTCAAGTAAACACATAAGTAGTAGAGTCGAGGCATAGTCACACACAAAAGTGTTGTATGCTTGCATTGTTTATGGTTGTTAAAATCGATCTAACAGAGGAAAAAACAGATTTTTTTTTTTATCGAGTACCAAAAGTTATTCTTCATAAAGGGGAAAAGTGTACAAAACTTTTTTTTGTTTATGCCGGGAGATATGGCTGGCAAACCTGCGCCTTTCCTCTGGAAAGTATTAAACTTTCCTTTATTCTGTAACGTTAACAGTTTTTTGTTGTAGCTTTGTTTCCCTGGAACTGAACAACAGTACAAAACGCCGGTGATGAGTTGACATGTTATGTTTCAGGCATTTCATATGATTAGCCTGTGATACTCACGTCTTATATGTTAGCATTGCTTTCTATGTCGCTAGAACATTAATGGGAACTTATAAACTGAACATATTGTGGTGTCCCTTGGGGTTGGGCGACACTCACAGACCTTTGCAGGGCTTAGCCAGTTAAATAACCCAGAGGAGGCAGTCATATAAACAAAACAATAATTTGTTGACAAACACAAAAATGGTGGGGTCTTCGGGGGAATTAAAACACATAAAGTCCACAATCCTTATCTTTGTCCTTATGCGTGATCCGTAGTCCAAGTCCAATCCAGCTCCTCAATCCAGTCCAAAAGTCAGTACACAAGCAGGGTCCTCAAAACCATCCAATTTCAAAACACGATCAGCAATCCCTCAGCAATCCCACAACACTCTCCACAGCACTCTCCACAACCACCAACCAGTGTGACACACAAGAATCCTTTAAAAATGGCTAAATGGCTTTCAGTTTTCAATAGTCCCAAACACTGGACTTGTTTCAGGTATGGGACTGCAAGCTGCTGGGAATGTAGTCTCTTCCAGCTCCAGTGGTTCCAATGCATTAAAGGGCCAGCCCCTTGGGATGCCACAATATATACAGCTCTGAAAAAAATTAAGAGACCACTCAAAATTTTGCTTAAATCAGCATCTCTACATGTATGGCAGCCATTCCATTCCATTGTCGTTTTATTCTAACACAAGCACACCTCATTCAACTAAAGTACTGATTTGGTGATCACCTGAACCAAATCTTATTTAACAAGGAAAAGTGTTAGCTTTGCCCAACACCCGGTCATCTAATGGTTAGATGGAGACCTGGAGAGGCCTACAAGCCACAGTGTCTCGCATCCACTGTGAAATTTGGAGGAGGATCGGTGATGATCTGGGGGTGCTTAACCAAGGCTGGAATTGGGCAGATTTGTCTTTGTGAAGGACACATGAATCAAGGCACGTACAAGGTTATCCTGGAAGAAGACTTGCTTCCTTCTGCTCTGACAATGTTCCCCAACTCTGAGGATTGTTTTTTTCCAGCAGGACAATGCCCCATGCCACACAAACAAGGTGTGGATGGAGGACCACCAGATCAAGACCCTGTCATGGCCAGCCCAATCTCCAGACCTGAACCCCTTTGAAAACCTCTGGAATGTGATCAAGAGGAAGATGGATGGTCACAAGCCATCAAACAAAGCTAAGCTGTTTTAATTTTTGCGCCAGGAGTGGCATAAAGTCATCTAACAGCAATGTGAAAGACTGGAGGAGAGCATTCCAAGACGCATGAAAGCTGCAAATCAGGGTTATTCCACCAAATATTGATTTCTGAACTCTTCCTAAGTTAAAACATTAGTATTGTGTTGTTTTAAAATGAATATGAACTTGTTTGCTTTGCATTATTAAAGGTCTGAAAACACTGCATCTTTTTAGTTATTTTGACCAGTTGTCATTTTCTGCAAATAAATGCTCTAAATAACAATATTTTTATTTGGAATTTGGGAGAAATGTTGTCAGTAGTTTATAGAATAAAACAAAAATGTTCATTGTTACTCAAACACATACCTATAAATAGTAAAACCAGAGAAACTGGGAAAAACTGTGGTTACACAACACACTCCTGATATAGAAATCAGGACTGCCCCCATAGACTGCCGTGAAGGCCAGTGTGAGCAGGTTTGCTGCTCCAAAATTAACCTCCCACTTATGCTGGCACAAAGGAATCCCTCCTGCTAGGCGGCCGCAGTAGTGAAACTTCTACTTGGTAGTGTAGCGCATACCAGGCTAGCTTCACGCCACCAAACCGCTCCTACATTGCAGTTGGCTGAACTGTAGGGCAACCAGCAACGTGCAGCACTAGGAATTTTAACAGCCACATTCAATCCGCCTCGTCTCACACCGCCGGCACCAAACACTAACAAACAGTAGTTTGTGCTAACTACGTTTCACACATGAATCTCATTAGTAAAAGCAGAGAGTATGGGGCGGTGCCAAAACTACATTCTACATGTGAATCTCATTACTAAAAGCAGAAACTATGGGGCGGTACTAAGATTACCTACGGTCCTACACGTCACATACAAAAAACTACAAATACAAATTAAGAATCATAACGATGCAAAATGCATATCACACAGCAAAACATTACTTAAAGCACTGTGAATAGAATATAATAAGCTGCCAGGACCAGGAATAAAGTGAAATAAAGTGAAAACAGTGAATAAGAATCTAACTCACTGTAGGCTCAATGCGTTTTTATCAAAGTGGCCTGATTATCGCAATTCCCGCAAATGAAATGCTTGCATTCTTTTGTGGTACATTTACCACACACATGCAATTTACCACAAACATGTAGCACACACATATTTGTTTCTATACTTTATATTTGCAGAATATTATGCAAATATTAATAAAAAACAGAATTGTAATGGTTTAACAATAAAGGTCGGTGTTTTTGTGTTTTTTTTGTGTTTGTGTGTTTTTCTGATGTTGCTTTTATAGGTGACATTAGAGCGTTAAATATGATCTAAGAGCAGTAGGCCACACTACGTTCCTTGTTACTGAAAAGTAACAAGGCCATAGTTTAAAAGCCTAGGAATGTGTCTGGCTGCAGAGTGGCAGTGAAGCCTGTGGCTGAAACAGGGTCTTGGGCATGCGGCTTATGAAAACAGGCTGGTGTTTTTTTTGGTGATTTTTGTAGACCGCCTTTTAAGCATACCACCTGGTTCCATACTGTGAATGAATGTGCATACCATTTTGAAGTACATACTGAAAGTAGGCATGCAATTTGAGATGTAGCCTACTGGGCTATTTTTTGCAAATGGGGTGGGAGGGTTATAATTGCCGGAGAGGGTCAGATTTGATGTGTGTGTCTTTTTTTTCCACCTGTGCATGTAATTTCGACAGCCTTGCTTTCCCTCCGGCACTGCACATATATTCTGTATTTTTTGGTATGAGTTGTTGATGCTATGTAAATTGAATGAGTAAACATTCCAACAAACAGCTGGTTTGACTCTAGCTTGTTACAGACAGAAGTTGTCACAATGTACTACTAAGCATGTTGCTTTACAATTAGTCAATTATAGTATTGTATTATAATTTAAAGTTTTATGAAGTTGATATATTTAAGTTTATATTTAAGTTTGGTATTACTTGGTATTAATTACATTGGTGGTCTTAAGGTTTAAAGTTTAAACTAAGGTTTCATAGCTTTTCATGTTTTAAAAGTGGGAAACCAATAAAAATGAAAAGTCACACGTCCCCTTATTAATTTAATGTCGAAATCTGAGTGATGTTAATTAAAAATTCCATTAGACGAACAATAGTAATGAATGGTAAAAAGGGATTCATTAAGGGATGGATTTTTTTTACACAGATAATCCACAGTCCCCAGCAGTAGAGAAGTTGAGTGTTTGCCAAATTCTTTATTTATTTATTTAGCTATTTATTTTATAGGAAGTAGATTTCAACATCTGAAAAAAAAGTGAACAGCAAGTGTAGATGTGTGCTTAGAATTCCAACCCACTCATATTGGGCATTATAAGGAGCCTTCAGTGTGTGCAGGGAGTGTACGGTTCTAAAATAAAACACCCGGCCCACAACAGCAACAACCTTATTCTTATGTAAATGAAGAGCAAGAAAGAAAGAAAAAAAACCTCTACTTTTGTTGAATGAAAATGAGAAAATGTCAGAGAAACAAACAAACAGGAATAATTGTATTTAAATATAAAGCAAAGATGTGTAAACACAGAAGCTCTTCCTGGTTTATGATGGGGCGGTGGTCGCCAAAAGGAAAGGCTGTGAGGAGTTGTTCATGGGGTCAGTATTGATGTCTGGGGGCAGTTGTGGGGTCTGGGTGCAGCTTTGGTGTCTGGGGGCAGTCATGGTGTCTGATGCAAGAAAAACCTATCAAGATGACATAAGCATTTAGGCTTAAACAGGCATTGCTAATGCCTCCATTTTGGTGCCTGATTAAATTACTTTCCAGTAACTTGTCAGACTAGAGCACAGTATAGGTGTGGCATAAGGGACATTTTTGATAGGTGCAATCAGCTTGTGAAAAACAATGAGCCATATTAGAGAGGTGTACAGCTGCAGCCCTGTAGCAGCAATAGAGGCAATGTGGAGATTTCTACGCGTCACATGAACGTCGATATGTAGCTGAGAGCAGACAGCATTGTACAGCCACCGTGGGAGGAACCTTGTGTAAAATATCTACTGGGGACCTGGATATAGGGCCACCAACGCATCCTTACAGTCTTCTGGCCATTTCCTTCTGTAACACAATCTCTGGGCTCCCCTTTCAATTCCACGCCATTGTGTTTCATAGTCAAGGAGATTTATAATGAAATATATGCATATAGAAAAAATAACACCACAAAATAAAGATAGTGCAGTTGTGGTTTAAAGACTTCTGAAGGACACTCTTCAGGACATGATATTATATTTAGTTGACCTGTTGTTTGAGTATAAATGGTAGTATACGTGTGTACTACACTTAAGTATATTTTGACTAAAACAACTGCATGCTACTTATTTTCCAGTGTGTCAGTCTTATTACTGGATTCAATAAACATTTGTCCATGACTCAGAATGAAATGCAAATGCTAGTCTCTTTCTTCACTGTTGTGTCAATTATTAGGATGTTTAAGGCCACTGGAACAGTGGCTAACCTGCCAGGTAGAGGACGCAAGTTTATGCTACCCCTGACGGATGGTTTGAGAGGCAAAAATAAGTCCAAGGGGCACAGTTCAAGATTTCCAAAACAACCTGGTATCTTTGGGTTACAAAGTGTCTAAAGCTACCATTTTACAACCCCTACATGACTTATGGCTTGCAAGAAAGAAGCCTCTTTTGAAGACAATTCACTGAAAAAGGGCTCTTGAATTCACCAAACTACATCGAACTGTGTCCTATGGTCAGCTTTTTGGACATCAGCATTATGTTTGGCATCCAAAGAATGCAAGTAATGTTGAAATGTACCTCATGCCTACGGTGAAACATGGTGGTGGATTTTTTATGCTTTGAGGTTGTTTTGCATCCACAGGCCCTAGGGCCCTGATTAAAATAGATGGAACCATGAACTGCAGCATGTACCAAGACATTTTGTCCACAATCCCAAACATAGGTCCAAAGCAACCATGAAATGGTTGACAGAGCACAAGATCAATGTCCTGGCGTGGCCATCTCAGTCTACAGACCTGAATCTAAGAGCATTTGTGGCTTGAACTCAAAAAAACATTCCACAAACGTCAACCCAAGAATCTGACGGAACTAGAATAATTCTGCATGGAGGAATGGCTGAGGATCCCCCCCAAGAAGTTCCATCACCTTGTATGATACTACAGAAGGTGACTACCTGCTGTTATAATGGCCAAGGGAGGAACCATAAAGTACTGATAACAGGGGTGTGAATATTTGTGATTCTTGATTTTTCTGGGAAAAATCTGTGAATTTGTGAACCGTTTGATTGTGGTTCGTGCCAATGCATTATTATTAAAGAATATAATTTTCTGAAATTTGTTAGCATAAAATAAATCTCAGTACTGGTATAATTTATTTGATACAATCTCTTTTGTTCATCTTTATCAAGGGTGTGAATAAAAGTCTACTGTATTTGTGTACAATCTGAATCCCTTGCCCACTTTGTATCTTGATGGAAAATAACACTACATTGTAGCTTATGAAGCCAAAAAGTAAACACAAGGCTGTTTGTTCCTAAAAAAAAAAAAAAACAGAAAAATACTTTTTTATACTTATACTTTTTATACTTATTTTCCCAGTAGTAACTCACAATCACAGTACAAACCAATAATTGATGAGAACTGGAGTTCAGCATACCCCCAAGGTTGTTTTTGATGTGTCAATACTCAAAAAGTTCCAGAGATCCAACTCTGAGTTATTGTGCTCACACAATACAGTGCAAATAATATTTCACCATTGAGCCTATTTAAAAAGGTTCTTTTGAAATTAATATGTATCTTTATCATAAATGATAATTAATGTATTTATGTGAATATAGATGTGAAGTACGTCGGTCTCGGCCAAGTGGGAGTGGCATGGTTGCCTGTGTTGTTTCATGTGGTAGAGGCCTTTGGAGCAGTGAGACTTTCCGGGGGCAGGTTTGGGCACTCTCACAGGGTGTGAGAGTGAACTGTAGCCCGGAAGGGAGCTCCAAAGGCCATAATTGGTTTAATTATTATTTAATTATTGAATTGGTGTCAATCAGTCCATTGATATGGAAGTCAATTGGCTGATTGGGTGTTTGTGTGAGTATGTGAGTGAATGATTGTGATTGGGTGATTGCCTCATGAGTCCCATCTGAGCCGGGCAGAAACTACGCCTATTTAAGAGTAGGTGCGGCGAGTGGGGAATCAGTCAGTCTTGTCTTGATGTGTGTGTGAGTGCGCGTGCACGTGGAATGTGGAATGCGGAATGCAGAATGCGGAATGTGGAATGTTTGAGGAGTTTTGTGTGCGTTTGTCGAAAGTGACTGAGTAGAGTGCTTCCTGTGTGTGTGGGGAAGAGGGAGAGGGGGTGCACTAAGAGTGTCCGCCGCTCTCCCTCGGTGTGATTGTGGAGAGCGAGTGGGTGCCCTGGACGGAGGGTCCACCTCTCGCCCTCGGTTTTATTGAAAGAGAGCTCACTTGAAAGAGCTCTCTTTCAATAAACTCTCCACTGAAAGAAAGCGGCAGTGGAGAGTGTTTCTGGGCAACAGCCCGAGAACTCTCACTGGAAGAGTGGAGGGTGTCTCGGGGCTGGTTGCCAGAAAACTCTCACTGTGGGGAGTGGCGAGTGTCTCTGTATGAATGGGTAAGAGAACTCGAACTGCAAAGTTTGAGTGTCTCAGTATGAATGGTTTGGGGAAGCACTTGAAAGGTCACTGGATATGTGTGTGCCTGAGGAGGTTCCAAGGGAACTCTGGAGGAGGAGGCGCGGTGTCCCGTAAATTATAATTATTTTAGCTTGTTATTTTAGTTCGTTGTTTTTACCCGAAAGCTTCGCGGCGAGTAGGGTGAAGATTTTGTCTGTGTTTGTGTTGGTCTTTGTTATATGTTAACCTGCTACTCCCACTGTCTCTCTCCCATGTCTGGGGGGAGAGACAGAAAAATTAATTAATAAAATCCGGTCCGTAGACCGACAAACTCCACTCCGTGTCTCCGGACTGCTCTTGGCAAATTCACAGTTGTGACATATAGGGCCCTATTTTGGTTAATTAGGACGGTGTTGGTAACACAGACGCAAAGCGAAGGCGGTGGCGCTTTAGGGCGTGTCTAACGCAACCTCTGTAATTTCGTGATTTAGGATGATAGCGCACCTCCGGCGCAGTTGTAAAAGAGGTTGGATTAACTTTAAAAAAATACATGTGGATGTGGTGGGAGTTTGGTTTCATAATGGACTATCAGAACACCTATTTTCTATCCCTTTAAATACTAGTGCGCTAAAGCTATTGCAAATTGGCAATTTCCTGACATGACAGTTTTGCACGGCACTTCTCAAAAGAGGAGAGTGAGGAGGTGCGGAAAAGTTGGCGCGCGAATCAGAGGGGGAAAACAAGGTGCACATTCATTTGTTTTCATGATTTGAGTTTATATTTTGAAACCTACATTGTTAAAAGAAAGTGTTTTATTTTACCATCTCTTTTTTTCCTTATTTGTAGGCTTTCCTACTTGTTTCCTAACAATGTTTATTTTCTTCTAACTTAATGTAATTGTTAAATGGAAAGCAATAAATAACAAACTCACAACTGCAACTAGGCCTGTTTCATGTATGTTCGTCATGCAGTAGGCCTACATGTGTCACCCTGGAGTGTGCATCACAAACCACCTGGACATTAATGGAGTGGACCTCCTTCTGATTCACGTAAATGATACCGTGATCAGATGGTGCATGCAACTGCACATGTGTGCAGACCCCAGGGAATCCACATTGCGTATAAAAATCCTGTTTAGTTCTCTGCTGGCTGTCAGGTGTAGGAAAAGTAATAAACTAATTTGCATGTTGGACAAGAGTGGAAGAAACTGCATGTACAGCCGAACTGATAGCCGTCTGGCAAACACCAGCTACCAAACCCAGGGTATCGCTCATGGTATCGCCTTTGCATATCGCCTATTGCATTTTCTGTAGTGCAAAGGGAAAGAATAAAACCCTTTTAGAAAAACAATGTGCATACAAACATATATTTATTTAACAGGTGTATCTTACTGAACGTTAGCGATGGATGGCCTGCTGGCTTCAGTCTTTCATGTCCGTGCATTGAATAACCACAAGCTGTGGTGAAATAGTTTTTAGCTTAATTGATTAGGCTTGCAAGTTACCCATGGATTGGACGATTTGCCTCAACGTGGGAAGAAATTCACAATATTCACAAAACATCCTCATGTGATTTCAGATAACCTTATGTTCATACAGTATGTGCGCATAAATAAAGTCACCAAATTGTTGCACAGAGCGCCAGCATTTGCGCTAAGAGGTGGTCTAGTTGGACGTTAACGCAAACTCATTATTTTACACCAAACTTGCATAGCGCCTGACTGTTTTCATTGTCACACCCCCTATTGCACTGCCCAACCCATAGTTGCGCAAATTCCTTCATTGAACACCACGAAATTGCCAAACTTGGCGGAGATGGGAAATATTCAGTTTGCGACAGACGAAACTGGCAATTCGCCTGCACTAGGGCATAACGCCGCTTAGCGCCGGCACGAAAATAGGGCCCAAACTGTCAATTTCCTTATGATGGACTTAACGGTGCTCTGGGGGATATTCAAAGTCTGACTGGTGCTTTTTAAGAAACTTTTCTCAGATTTGCTTTGGTCTTCATGTTGAAGTTCTGGTTTGGAAACACAGTAACCAATTGCAGGACCTCTCACAGAGAGGTGTATTTCATTTGAAATCATTTGAAACATCTTAATTGTACACAGCTGGACTCCAATCAGATAATTACATGACCTCTGAAGACAATTGATTTTACAAGAGTTTATTTAGGTGTTTTTAGAAAAAGGGGTGAATACTTATACAATCAATGATTAGGTTTTTTATTTGTCACTAATTCAGAAAGCACTTATTATAGAGTATATTGTATTGATCAGTGGCAAGAAATCCCAATTAAATTAATTTTGATTCCATAAAGTAAGAAAATAAAATGTGAAAAATGCCAAAGGAGGTGAATACTTTCTATACCCACTGTATGTTTCCTGGATGATTGCCCTTTTGTGTAAATGTCTGGAAATCCTCATGACACTGCCAGGATCCTTTAGATGCACACAGTGCTTCCCCCCTTGTGCATCTGTCTGATTCATCAAGGCTCAGGACTGAATATTGATTCATTTCAATGATTAAAGCGCTAAACGCAACCAACCCCTGTAGAATTGGGGCCTAATTAGATGGCTGAAAGTATGGACACACGCACTGCCTGATGGGAACTCTCACGTCGGAACATCAAGTCAAGCCAGATCTGAGGGTTACACCTGGGGGAGTTCAAGCGCAGGAGGCTGCAGCTCACCACCCTACAGTACCATCCATCCATCCATCTTCTACCGCTTCTCCTTGTCGGGTCGCGGGGGCAGCGTCCTAAGCAGGGAGACCCAGACTTCCCTCTCCCCCACTTCGTCCAGCTCTTCCGGGGGAATCCCGAGGCGTTCCCAGGCCAGCCGAGAGACATAGTCTCTCCAGCGTGTCCTGGGTCTTCCCCGGGGCCTCCTCCCGGTGGGACGTGCCCGGAACACCTCACCAGGGAGGCGTCCAGGAGGCATCCTAACCAGATGCCCTACAGTACCGAAATTGGAAATCATTAACATCCGTGACAAAGAGGAGATGTTTCATAACCTGGGAGATTTATAATCAATCATTCCTTAAATCGATCATTCGATACCCTCCAAAATCATTGAGACCAATGAAAGGCTGCATAAAATGAACAATACACATATTGAGCTATATTGTATGCTCAAAATAAAATAGGAAAATTAAATAGATTTATACTAATACAATTGCTCAAAGATTTAGTTTTAATGTATTTTTTTAAAATATGTGTCACGATCATTCACTCGGGGTCCTATTCAGAGCTGGCCATCTTAAACTCCTGCTTAAGTTCCTCCAGTTAATACAACAGTGCAGAAAAAGCTTGTTCGTTCGACTTCTGCTCCACACATGCTTAACTATGAAATTGGGCGGAGCGCCAGAAAAATGTGAAAGTGAATCGTTTATGAATGCTTGCCATCTGATGGCTAACTATAATGTTTCAGAGAGTTTTGTTTCAATGGTGTTTTCCATTCAAGAGACTGGAGTCATCCCTTTAAGGAGCGGTTGCCTATAATTAAAAATATATATATCAGGCAGATTGAACTAATTGTCCACTATTCTATGGAAATGGTTGGAAACAATTGCTTTATGGTGTGTGTATTACACTATTGTCTGCACTGACATGCTCCCATGGTTTTAAAAGAAGAAGCACCTGTTTGGGCAATCACACAGTAGCCGAGATAAGGAAGAAAGAAGGAGAGCTGCGAAAGTCAAATTATCCAGATTAAGAATTACAAATACTGGGGTGAATTAGGTCAGAAAACATTGTACTACATTGATAGGGTGCAAATTCTCTCAGTTGACACTGCTACATTATCTTTTTTTCCTGTATATATGCCATTAAAAACAGTGGGCTTGGTAGTGGTGCACTGCTTGCTCAATCGAGACATTTTTCTGGAGCAAACAGAAAATCTGACTTCACCCGAAGTCAGTCAGAAGAGCGAACATCTCCTGTGAACATTTCCAGCCCTTTATTTTGAGAAAACCACTCCCTAGACGCACAACTTACCAGAGGGTGCTTAATTCCACAAATGCTGAATACGAACAAACACGTTAGGAGCATAATTATAATTTTAAAAAAATGTTTTGGATACAATTCTTATTGTTTCATAATTAAAAGACAAAAACAGACACATTTTGCATGGAAAGGAGTATCATTTTTAACATCTCCTGCTTGGATACTTAACTGAACTCTGAATAGGGCCCTTAGTTAAACAAAATATTTTTTCTCAATTGTATGAGTATAAAATAGTATAATTTCCCCATATTTTAGCATAGGATATAGCTAAATACATGTACTAATTATTTTAGCCTTCTTTACTCATCTTTTACTCAGCCTTCTTCACTCAGCTTTATCAAAGGTGTGAACAATTTTGGAGGGTACTGTATTTATATATACACCATTATACCACTGTATATATATATATATATACAGTGGGTATGATAAGTATTCACCCCCTTTGCAATTTTTCACATTTCATTTTCTTACTTCATGGAATCATCATGGAATGGATTTAATTGGGATTTCCTGCCACTGATCAACACAAAATACTCTATAATGAATCCATGAAGTAAGAAAATAAAACTGAAAAATGCCAAAGGGTGTGAATACTTATTATGCCCATTGTATATATACGTAAATATGTGTGTGTGTGTGTGTGTGTGTGTGTGTGTGTGTGTGTGTGTGTGTGTGTGTGTGTGTGTGTGTGTGTGTGTGAATGTGTGAGTGTATGTGTGCGTGTGTGTGTATAAACACCCATTTTTTTCAAAGTGCTTGTAGTCCAAGTCATGGGTACTATAAGATAAGAACATAATATTTCTGGCAGGAAGGCAGTCCACTGTCTGTGCTTTGAAATGGTGTAAACTTGTGTTTGTTTATGGTGCCAGCGCGGCTTAGTGATGTAAGAAATCATCTGACACTTCCTGGAAAATAAAAACCGGGCCTCGTTCCACCTCCTCTTGCAGGACGCACAAAGACTTTCCACTCTACAGTATGACTTTGAAAAAAAAGTAAGACAAGATGGTACACTGTTGTGTCAACTCCAAATGCATTTGAAAGCCCAGATCCTGCTCTATGATGTCACGGTCCCATAGCAATGCACTGCTAAATAAGGGAAACACTTGAGTAAATGAGGGATACTGGTGGCTCTGTTATGGTGTGGGGTACATGGTGTCCTGGCATGGTTTAGATCCACTCAACCCCTTAGGTAAACAAGGTAAACAACAATAAATACCAGCTCTCTTTCATCCAATGATGAAGCATTTTTATCCTGATGGGAGTGGTCTCTTCCAGGATGACAATGCCCCTATCCAAATGGCATTATTGGTCATTGAATAGTTTGGTGAGCATGAAAACAATGTAAACCATATGCCATGGCCATCTCAGTCATCCGATCTTAGCCCCATTGAACACGTATGGAAGATTGTGGAGCGGTACCTGAGACAGCATTTTTCACCAACATCAAAAAAATACCAAATGATGGAATTTCTTGTGGAAGAACGGTATTGGATCCCTCCAATAGAGTTACAGACACTTGTAGAATCTATACCAATGTGCATTGAAGCTGTTCTGGTGGCTCGTGGTGGCTCAACACCCTATTAAGACACTTTATATTTCTGTATCCTTAATTTTGGCAGTTACCTGTACTTTGTTACCTAGTTACCTGTAAAATGTTTTGTATTTAATTTTGAAGAAAATTCACGAACAAATGCAAACATGCGTACACAGACACCCATACACACATAGATGTGTGCTGACAGACAGAAACAGAAACACACACACACACACACACACACACACACACCAGAGATGTACCTAATGACAGATTTTGACACACCCATGTACACACAAACAGCATTCATTGATTTCCTCGTTGTTTTGTCCAAACTGGAACTCAGCAGCTCTCCTGTTGTTATATATTGGTGTGTTTCATTCAGTCTTAGAGTGGAATTGATGTTTGTACCTCTCAGGGCCTGTGAGGCCTTTCAATATAGGAAGGACTAGTTTGCCTCCTCATAAAACTGATTTATCACCGCTATGTTACTGTAGATATTGTTAAGGCTCTGAGCCTTACTTTTGTGTGTGTGCACGCATGTGTGTGTGCGTGTGTGTGTGTGTGTGTATGTTTGCATGTCTGTGTGTGTGACTGTGTGCATGTATGTGTTTGAGTGTGTGTGTGTGTGTGTGCATGTGTGTGTGTGTGTGTGTGTCTGTGCCCATATGTGTGTGTTTGTGTGTGCCCAGGTGCATATGTGCCTGTGTATCTATGTCTGCATGTCTGTGTGTGTGTGTGTGTGTGCCCGTATGTGCCTGGGTGCATATGTGTGTGTGTGTGTATGTGTTTGTTTCTGTGCCTGTGTGTACGTTCCCAGATGTGTGTGTGTGTGTGTGTGTGTGTGTGTTGTTGTATACTCCCCTAATGAAGATGAGCTCAGCTGTATCAAGCGGTACCAGCGATTTAACCCCGGCTCCAATCACTCTCCGTTTTTGGATTCCATTATCTCAGCTGCTGTCGTGGTGGACAAACATTTCTCAAAAACAGCTTAGAAAACAAAGAGCTCTGCGGCTTGAGGAAAAATCGATGTTCCGCAGGAGTCGCAGTAAATGTGCAGAACGACTTTGTACAAGCAGGAGGTCTCAAATCTCAAACCAACGATGACTGCGAGGTCGAGCGAAGGCTGAGACGCAGCTGAGAGACGTGCTCTTCTGCAAAACGTGTGCCAGGCATGTCAGCTTGAATATCGTTATTACCAAAACACTCACGCCACCATTATGAGCGGTTTAAACGCTGCAAAGAACAAATAAAATAAAAGCTTGTAACGCTCACGGCTGAGTTTAGAGACGTTCAACAAGCATTGATGCTGTTTAAAAACTATATTCCATTGAAAATAATGTTATTCAATTAAACAGAGTGAAACAGTGCCTATAGACATGTTGAAAAAAGTTATAAATTAATGACATACCTGTAACTACTAAAATTAAGGAAACACAAAAATAAATTGTCATAATAAAATGTTGGGTCACCGCGAGCCACTGGAACAGATTCAATGCACCTTAAAATAGACTCCATATGTGTCTGGAACTCTATTGGGGGTAAGCAACATCATTCTTCCATGAGAAATTCCATTTGGTAATTTTTTGATGGTGGTGGAAAGTGCTCTCTCAGGTGCCGCTCTAGAATCTCCTTTAAGTCTTCAATTTGTTTAAGATTGGATGACTGAGATATATGGTATATCGGCATATGGTTTACATTGTTTTCATTCTAATCAAACCATTCGTGCCATGTGAATAACCATTCGTGGCTGCAAGAGACCACTCCCACCATAGGATTAAGGTGATCGCTCAGAATGTCTTTGTATTTATTGCCATTTACCTTGCCCTCTAAGGGGTTGAGTGGACCTAAACGATGGCAGGAAAATTCACCCCACACCATAACAGAACGTATCCCTCATTTACTCAAGTGTTTCCTTTATTTTGGCAATTACCTCCATGTTATTTCCTAAGTGAGAAGAAAACACATTTCAAATCCAGTCATTTTCATGCCTGCTGCTTCTAAATATTTAGTGTGAGACACACAAGCCAATAGGCAGATTGTCGTTTCCATTGCGGTTCTGAGACCACCAGTCCTTGTTAGGTCTGGAATACATTAAGGATCAAGGTTAATATGTTTACAGTCAATCCACACGTGATTAAAGGAATCTAAGCCGCATCGATCTCATCCATAGCGCCGGGTGAGGATGTTGATGGGAGATGACAGAACAGCTGACTTTGTTCAATGCAAATCAGTTCGTGTCCTCTCTCTCTCCCTCTCTCTTTGGCATGGACAGCTTTATCACTTTGAATCCCAGAGGCCTGTTCTCTGAGGAGATATTACCCTGCTTTTAAATTTAAAAAAGCCTTCACACTTCCTCCTTCTCAAAAGAGGGAAAATCGTCCAAAGGCGGCGACTTATAACAGTGATGTTGTAATTTGTCTGCAGAGGATACGATTATGATTAGAAAAACAAAACTACCCGATGAAATTTTGGATATTTTGGATATGATGGAGCGCTTTAAAAATGTGAATGACTCTCCCCTGCTAGTGATGTTTTACAACTGCACGGGGAACCATGCAATGTTGTTAAGATGTCCAAATCACCAAATCCCTTTATGGTGCTCTATGGTGATAGTACTGTATAATGTTTGTATAATGTAAAGCATCATTTTTATGGAACTGGGCTTGTAACTGAAAGGTTGTGGGTTCAGTTTCCAGGTGGGACACTACTGTAGTACCGTTGAGCCAGGTACCTACCCTGAATTGCTTCAGTAAAAGGCAAGCTGTATAAATTGATTTTATATAAGACATGTAAAACCGTGTAAGTGGCTATGAATAAGAGTGCAAATATCCAGTTTCGGCGAAAAGTTTATCACCGTTCATCACACAAAAAAGCCGTTCATTCTGTGAAATGTGTAGGAAGTTTTCGAGTGGTGAGACATGAATTTATTGTTGTTATTTCTTGCTGCAAATCCAAGTATGCATTAAATTGCCACAATTGCCTCACATAATAGAAATTGCTATTGCATGCAGCTGGCAAATTACTAGCCAAGTATTCTGGGTTATTAATCAACAGATATTAAAAACAGATCTCAGATTATCGATGCAAATGGGGGGTGTGGGGCTCCTTTACATACGATCAATCTCTGTCCATATGCTAATGTAAAGTGTTGGACATTTCAGTAAGTGAAACTGATTGGGGCATTAGCACTTTGGAAAGCCTTTCCAAAAACCAATCCAAGCAGAAATCCCATTAATAATAACCCGGAAATATGTATGAAAATGTGCAATATTGGAAGTGCAGACAAATTACATTGTTGTCAGTGATCTTGGCACACATTCTCAGCAGGCCTTACAGTGTTCATCATAAACATGCCTTACGATTGTTAATTAATTCAGCTCCTGAGCACGTTATACACGGGGAGCTGAAATCCCGCCAAACCTGAGGCATCATGCTGTGTACAGTAATCCTTCCAAATGAATTCACATCTGAACCATGGATTCCTCTGACAGAGCAATTGCCCTAAATGCTAAACTGAAATGAAATTATTTGGCCATCATTTCATATAGGTGATTATGTTGCTACAAATTCATTCAACTGCATTCCCTTCCAGTATCAAATTACACCTTATTTCCAGGCTATAAAATACATCTAGAAAGGCAATTCAGCTATTTCTTCAATGCTACATAGCATGCATGCACATGTAAACAACTTTGTAGTGGCGTGACCATTGCAACATTTTATATATATCAGGCTGCAACATTGTGTAATAAAGGGTTTCAATTTCCAGTTCATGTCTAGCACTTGGTAAGGAAATTGTCTCATACAGTGGTATTAATTTATAGCTCTATAGCCTTATGATTTTTTCGGACACTTCAGCTCTTTAGATTGTGAGATGGCACATTCGACATGTGCTTCTTAATTGTTTTATACAGTGTAACAAGTTGTGAATTATGATTAATATCCCCCAGTTCTTTGTGTGAAACATAAATATAATGTATCTGTCTTATATGGCACAGAGATTTAGAAGATGCCTACACATGTGTTTCACTCACAATGTATGTATGCTCTTCTTAATGCTTAAATTATGAGTTATGATTAACATTGGCAGTTCTCCAAGTGGATATCTGTACCCTGAAGCAGTGTGTCTCTCATTATACATCGTGCACAGCCCTGTTTGTAGAAAAATACTGCACACTGCCTCGTTTCATTTAAAATATATACATTTCTTCTCAACTATTGTACAAGTCAAATGAATTCACTGTCCTCATTCCGCAGGCCTTCAAGGAAAGAAGACAAAACAAACAGGAAGTTAATTTATATACAAACTGACAGGAATAGAGCATGGGAAGATGTGTCTCGAGGCTCGATCCTTTGACTGAGAAACAAGTGCACTGCTCAATGGGTGCAGCTACTCCACTGTCCTTTTCACCCACTAGTGGTTAATGCGTCGTACTGCAGTTTAATGCCGGGGGACCCACTCACTCCACAAGCAAGTCAGTCAAACGGTTCAGTAGTGGACCCCTGCAATCTCAAAGGTCATTTCCTCCTATCAGAGCCAATAAATCAATGGGCTCGATCTACCCCCTACGCAGAAACTCTGTACATTAGGCATTCTTTGACAACGTACTGTTCAGAACAGCGTCAGCTTTGGCAAATGACACTGCTGTCATCTCCAAGTCCTTTACATGTCACTGGAAGGGTCACTTCACAATGGTTTAGCTGGACAATGGAAGCAAGGGAGCCTGCGGTCGTGTCACAGAGGTTAATTAACAACCAGACCACAAGTATCACAACACAGACATCGCCTTGACAGCTACTCGCCAGTCTGCACAGCTCAAGGTTTTGGCTAGTACAATAAACCAAAGATGGCCTGTTGTATTGTCACGGACTGTGCAGTAACCTTTCTCCCCCTCTTTTTTATACAGTGCTTAAAACTTTGTTCGAAGTGGCAATCAGTCAGCTCACAAAAGTGATATGAAAGGTTTTATTGCCTGAAGGTAGGATCCTTCTGAAAGATGAAAGGACCGTTGAAACGGATGGCATAAATCTATCTTTAATGTTGGGAAGGAGAGGACCAGAGGCCGCGCTGATGGGAAATCCGGTTGGTTGGCAGCTGAAGAAAGGAGTGAGTAAACAAGACGTTGGAGAAAACACAGTTGCCCTTTCAACAAGGAGAGTTTTTATTGACTTCTATTCAAATGAGCGACCTTTTGAAATTTCTCTATATTTATGCCAAAAAAAAGTTACGTTTTGGACACCTTTGAGCCTGCACATCCACTGGATGTGTTTTGAAAACCAACCCCCCCAACTTGGATAATCATAATACATTACACACCTTTATTTTGTCAAAATCCAAAATTGTCATTTTTTTCTCATTTTTTTATTCCATAGTAGTTAAGGGTTATACATTTCACTATTTTCTTTTTTGTAATCACTTTTTTATTACTTATTTTACCATTTGGACTGCCCGGTCCCGTCCACCTGCAATGTTCCCTCTTGGTTTGGAACAATGTGAGCATGTCTTTCCAGCCCCATGCACACAGCCGCTGTTTCTTCTCCCTCTGCAGTCTGCCAGCTGAGCTGCGCAGCTGAGGCAGTAGATTGGCACATATCTTATGCAGGCAGTGCAGGCGCCCAATCAGAGGAGTAGTTGCTAAGGGTGGGAGTAAGCTCTCCCTCCCTGGGTGATACTACGGCCAATCATGTCTTGGCCCCTGGGACTCCCAAACAGATTTGGCAATGGCACTTTCAGACTATGTAAAGCATCAGTGCACCAAGGATTGGTGTTTTAACTGGATACACCACCTATGAGGCCAATTTCTCTACTTTCAAAACATCCGTACTGCGGCACAGTAGCTGTACATTTCAGCATACATAAAATAACATCAATAGTGAAAAGTTTCACTTCAACCTCGCTCTCTGTCTGTTGGGACGGAGCTGTCCCACGATGTTGAAACATTCTAGAATCTTCCGTTAGAGTCTTCCTGTGAATCAACATCATTCACCGCTGTGGCGTGTCAAGGACACTGTAGAGGCAAGCTGTATTGTCAGTGGAAAACTGTGGAAGATACTGTGCAGGCCTAGATACCATTCCTGCCCCCCTTCCCACAACTGTAAGCAGGCAGGAGGCCCCCTGAGTACAAGGAGGCCCCAGGAGTGCACACGGGAAGCAGTGATGCATGCTGGGAACGATCCTGATATGCGGAGCTTTGGGACTTCCCGGTATCTGCCAGCTCGGACATGGGATTCCACACACACACACACACACACACACACAGCGGGTGCACGGTTCACCATGGTGATAATCTCATATTCTGCATTCAACTGTAAGGTTTTTGCCTGCTACTTTGTAGGCTACCGGAGTGATCTGTACGTTTTATATGAAAGCGTCAGATCATGCTTTGATTCCACAGTCTACTGTAGCACAGCATTTTTAGCAGGTAGCAGGTTCTAAATCAAGGCGGAACACGTCTGTTTTTGACATCCAACTGCATAAATGGATAATATAGTAAAGACTCAGCAAGTCACTCTGGATAAGGAAATCACATAAACTAATCTTTATCCTTATCAGTCACTGGATAAGGAAACAACTTAAATTGCTTATTAAATAATAATAATAATAATAATAATAATAATTATAATAATAATAATAATAATAATAGTAATAATAATAATAATAATAATATGATCAGTTACTATGGATAAGGAAATAACTTAAACCGCTTACATTGCTTATTAAATAATAATAATCATAATAATGTATATTGCTACATTAAGTTTGTAGGTATAAATCTTTTCAGCCTTTTCATCTTTTTGATTAGAGTATGCTGAGCACCATTTAATTAGAGTGTGGCATATGATTTTGAAATGAAGCCGTCCATTAGCAACCTCCCTCCCTAAGTAATTATACTGCCTGCAACCCCTCTTCTTCAACTGAAATCATCCCCGCCAAGCACTTGGCCTTCTCACACACACACGCTGTCCCCGGTCCAGAAGGACTGGTGGAGTCATTCCTGGCATGGAAACCATGGCATATGAGCGAGAGAGTTTTCGGAGTCGGGATACTGACCCCAGCAGCCTGTTTAATAGTGATTGAGGGGGGAAGGAGGGAGGCGTGATTTATCACACTGAAAGGGATTGTTTTGTTTTGTTTTTCTTTTGCAAATAACCAATTGCTTAGCATGGGAGGAAAAAAGGACCAGAGCATTTCACTATGAGAGTGCAGGCTAGCTAAATTATTCCCCGAGGCACACTCAACATGATTTTTTGTTTAATAAATTACAAAAGGTGCTGATCACAGATCAGTAGCACGCAGCGGGTTTGTGGTTTGAGTTTCAGGTTTACTGACAGCCTGTGATTAAATAAACATTAAATATACAGTATATACTGTGTGAGTGTGTGTGTGTGTGTATGCTCCATTCATAAATTAAACAAATTAAACACTGTTCTGTTTCGAGTGATAATTAAAATAAAATAGTCTCCTTATGAAAGGTAAATATGAAATTGATTGAAAATATTTGAATAATATAAATATATTAAAATATAACTATTTTTGTTTCTGTTTGATATTGGCAAAATTACTTGAATGCAAATGTGAGTAGCACCTGGGAAGTAAATAAAATGTCACTAATACATAGTCTGTCAAAGATGACAGAAAAAGAAAAACGTGCTCTATGAAACTTTTTCCGAAAAAGAACATTTATAACTAAAGAACCATAATACATTATTATGAGTTATTATATTGTGACAGTATATGCACCTGCTGAGTTCCTGCCCTTCTGTCTGTAATTGCTTCTATGAAATTTCTGGACATTTTTGGGTGTAGGCTATGCCATTTGCTGTGGGTGTGTAACCTGCAGCTTTACAAGGGTGTGACCGCCGGCCAGTCAAGCTGCAGCATTTCAGCGTTTCCCAGTGCAACAATGCTGGATAGTAAGAAAAGGAAATACAGTGATGCAAAATGGCTTGCTAGCTACATCCACAGACCTACAATACAGATAGCTAGCTAGCTAGCTTTGTAAAAACCCTATAGCACAACAATGTTAGCTGGCTCATAGCCACGTGCAAGCAATTCACTCAACGTACCTTGCTAGCCAGAATAACATAGTATTTTGGGCTAACGGTATTACACATAACAAGTCTGGGAGCCTAGGTGGAAAGCATTTAATTGACTGAATTACTGATATAACCTATTGCACAGTATGCTTCTGTATCAGATGAACGCAGCAAGAGTTAGCTCAAGAGCAGCAATATACTTACCATAAGGTGCAGCTAGGACATACAACAGGTGTGGGGGCATGAACTTGCTGTCAATAAAGCTAGGGGTGACAGCATTGAGCACCATTAAATAACTAATTTCACGAGTGTGTGCTTTTAATTAGGTTAACCTACATATAGATTTTTTGCCAACTACAGTAATCGAGACACTGCTTGTCCACATTGTTGACCCTTACAATGCTGAACAGTTTCTTAAGCTCGACATCTGTTGCCAATCAGCTGAATGGTGTGAATAGAAACACACTATGAAGAGGTAAAGATAAATCAAATCAAAGATTTCCAAAGCTCTCTGGAAGATAATAATAATCAGCCTCATCACCATTGAATCAGGATAAGCAGATATTGCTTGTACCAGTATATTCGATATGCAATGTGTGTAGTGTGCATCGAAGGTGGAGAAGCCACATGCAGATCTCACGAGTATCTAAGAGCTGAACGGAAGCGATCAGCCACTAAATCTGCGAATAGACTAGGGAGCGGGGAAAACAGATAGAAAAAGAAAATAAATAAGGAAACCCCGGGACAAAACTTTATGGGAATAAAACCAACAGAAACAACCCTAAAAAGGTTCCTCACCGAGAAGCTAAGAAAATAAATGGCTTCAGAGACTTTAGCTCTGGGGGACATAAGCCCCAACAAACAAAGAATAATATATCAAAAGGAAACCACCAAAACCCTTCGTTTGGAGATGATTCATCTCCCTAAAAGGCTACCACAGAATGGTGACGCTAAACCTTTATTTTGAGATGAATAAATTAGAACCTTTTCTTTTTAACTAAGAGAATCACAGGGTGGTCAAACTAAACCTTAGTTCAGAATACCGGCTAGAGCGTAACAATTAGTTTACACAGAAGCGTTTGCATGAGGGAAAAAGAGATCTTAAATAGGAGATGGGATTAACACTGATGGCTCTCAGTTGAAAGATATCAGAGCACCCACCGACACAAGACCATATAAGGACGGCGGAAATGACAACGATTCCTCTCAACAGAAAGAGGAAAAGACCATCGCATGACCACGCGCCCTCCAGAGTCCGAGCGAGATAAAACCGTGACAATGTGTTTTTTAGTGGTGTAATGTAAGGTGTCATTTAATTGTATAATATAAGGTGTCTTTTAATGGTGTAATGCAATATGCCTTTTAATGGTGTAATGTAAGGTGTCTTTTAATGGTGTAATGCAATGTGTCTTTTAATAGTGTAATGTAATGTGTCTTTTAGTGTTGTAATGTTGCACAGTCTGACTTATTGTTATTTATTGTGATGCCTGTTTTACTGTGTTTATGTATTTGAGCTAAATATGGAGCCAAAGACAAATTTCCATTTTTAACTGAAATGGACAATAAAGCTTTTTGAATTGAATTGAATTGAATTCAGCATGACGGAAATCACAGGTCTTCAGGCTTTACTACACATTCCAGGTTCACAGCGCTCAGCAGCCCAGCTTAGTTCACAAGTGAAAACAACTTGATTTCCCAAAAGCCATTTCTTTCCTTCCTATAGTAAGCCTGGATACAGGCTATGTATTGCTGCTTGTTTAGATGTTTAGCGTGCATGCTGCTTTCCGTGCTCTCTCCCCTGCTCTGTCACGTAAGTAAACAGACTGCGCTTTGCTTCTATTCGTTAATGCAAGAGGAGCAAAGCCTGAAAACAAGTGGATAAAATCCTTTTATGGTAGCCTTTCTTCCCCCGATGGTGTCACTTCATTGTGATAATTATTATTTGCATGGTTCCTGCTCTCCCAGCCAACACCCCCCCTCCTAGGTTCCATCTGTAGGGTCAGACAGACAGTCAAGAAGTTACCTCTTTGGAAAGGGGAAGAATGATCTGTGCTGAAGAGGTTTATGGTAATGCTTTTTGCTTTGCATGCTTTCTCCCTTTCTTTGCATCTTTGCGACCCCGCCTCTTCTCTGGCTCCGTTCCTAGGTTCCCCACTTGGCAAAAATCTCTAGCCATCTTCTGGACTGAAAACTCACCTTTTCTGATTTCACCTCAATTAAAAAAAAAAATTCTAACCTTCTCTCTGCCCTTTGTATTACAGGATTTTTGGCATGACACAAAGAACTACAACTATTTCTATTATCAAGTGCTCTAGTGCAAGGTCACATTCGGGTGTAGGGGGGAAAGACCTGCACTCTGCACAACTGCCTGACAGTGATAAAGGAAACCACCTCTCCTTCTCCAACTCCTCCAGGTATCCGGAGCTTGAAATCGCTGACGACCACGTCCCTGTCAGCTGGCGAATATTCTGTTCCCACATGGATTAAAGCAATGCTGTGTTTTATTGCTACTGGCACCCTCATTTCAGCAACCGCACGTGAAGTAAATGGCACAACTAAGTGCTCCCTAACACAGTTCTGGGCAAAATTTCTGTGCAGGAACTGAACCTTCATTATGAGAGGAACAATTCTCTTTCCTGCAATACTTTTCATGCTTTCATTCCCCATCTGTCTCTTACTGCACAGCTTCTGTTACTCTTATCCAAACATAACTGTCTTATTTCTAGATAAAAGACCTATAACAGTGTAAAACATAAACAAGAAACACAAGCTATTCAATTGTACATCCAAAAGAAATACTCCTCAGGTGTGAGCACTTAGGCACAAGTCAATATCCCCAGCCATAACCTTTGAAGTCATGAAGGCCAATTTGGACTTTTGTCGCTATTAACTTAAAATTCATCAGTCTGGATGTACCAAAGCCATTATGCTGTGGAAAAGTCCTAACAAATAAAATTCCCTACTCAATGCTAAGAGAAACGCAGAAGGGATGGGTCTGGGTTCAAAGTCCCAGAGACATTTGGCTGCCTAATGACTAACGAGGAGCCTTTGACGAGTACTGATTTTCCGGTGGCGCGTTGACCTTATGACCGGTCCAGGCCCGGAGGAGGTAAACAAACACAACCCTCGACACAGGCCTGTTGCTGCTCTGAGTGAAAATAATAATAAAAAGAGTCACCTGACATTAGCTGAAATCTGCTTAGACAGCCGTTTATTTTTCTGGCATAAATATGCAATTATGTCACTTTTCCATCTGATGATCTGTACCGCTGTTTCAGTGTCATGGATTTATTATTTAAATTGCTGTCATTTATCTGTGTCTCTCCAACACAATGGCAAGCAACGAAAGCGAGCATCCAATGTACTCATGTTTCAAAGCATCTCATTGGCCGATCCCGGTTATTAACGAGCAGCAATTATATCCATGCTTTTGCACCAGTCTGCTGGATTCCATGACTGCTTCTGCTATGAAAGGCGCGACTGCATTCTGTCCCGTTAACAAATAAGCCTACCTGTACGAGCAGAGGGGCCCAACGAGGAAAATACACACAACACAGAACGTGACAAAAGAGCCTTCTGGCAGAGCGTTCTGTGGAGGGAAACATGACCATGATCACTGGTCTCCTGGGTCACGTTTGACCTAGGCCTCAGTTGCTCCAGCAAGGCCTTACAGGGAACATAGCCTCTAAGCCGTTTTGCAATTAAGATCTGTTCCCACGGCTCTCGGCTGCACTTACTGGGCACAGATTGCTTTATTTAAGGTTATCTCAGGCAAGGCCCTATGGTTTACTCTACAAATTAATTAAATGGAAGTGGAAGTGAGGAATCAGTCAATTGCTTTCTGGTGCTGTTTCTGTCTGGATTAAGATAAAAATAGGAAGACAAAATAAACGTGCAGACGTTATAGACCCGTGTCTACAATTCGTGAATGCTTGTGAGAAGCCTGCGAACGGCACAGCTGGCCAGATTTGATTTACACAACTCTTTTTCTCTCTTTCCAGCAGATTTATTTTCATCGTCCATGTTTGCAGCAGCAAAAAATTGCTAACGCTAGTAGGCTAGGCTACAGGCTAACATTAGCGATCGTACTTAGTAATTATTAACTCCTGAACTATACATCATAATACAGTAGTGTTGGTATTTAGTGTTTTGTGTTTAGTGTTCCAGCATTAGTGGATATAAGTAAATGCTGATTGACAAGGACAGGGTTTGAAAAAAATCTCTCCTCAACGTCAACCTGTGTGAAATGTTTTCATTCTGTCAATGTCAACTCTTCCTCAATACTGCATTTACTAACCTTTTGCAATGTTTCATTGAACATAAACAAGTTGTTTTCTAATGATTTATGACATCTTTATTCATGTTTTATTACACATGCACAATTGTACCTCTTTCTAAAATGTAACCAAAAAATAATAATACAAAGGAAGAAGGGAGCACTTGAAGTAGATCAGAGAAGGGCTGTTTTACAAGAGTCATCATTTTTTTAACATACTCTTGCAAAGTCATAAATTCATAAACCACTCACTGTGCTCTCTATAAGACTGCTGTGCAATAGAAAGTTAAATATAGAATCTCTGGCATGCATCCAAAAATGTATTGATTTTACTCTCTACCCTGGCATTTTTTAATACACTCTAAAATTCATAAAATGAGATATCAGACAAATATATGAACGTAGTCGATATCATAGCAGAAAGCAGTGGCAGCGGAGACCAAAGGGAGATTAAAGTGGATTAAAACAGAATGTGATCACAATATCTGTGCCCCTCTGTGCCCAGTCACCACATTCAGACAGCAGGGGGGTTAACAGTGTGACCAGAGCTGAGGCAGTGCAGTTATTAAACATCAGACAAACCTCTCTCTCCTCTGTGTACCTCTCTCTCTCTCTTGCTCCTCTCTCTTTTTTTCTCCTCTCATTCTCTCTCACTCTCTCAAATTCAAAACCAGCTTTATTGGCATGTCAAACACTAGGCGTAGTATTGCAAAAGCTACTCCCTGCCTCTCTTCCTCTCTCTAGCTCTCTCTTTCTCTCAAATATCTTTCATTCAAATACTGTTATCTTCAAATATAGTTGTTTGACATTGGTGACATTTAAATGAATGAATGAATATTGGATTTATACAGCGCTATTTTTCCAGGGAACTCAATGCACTTACAACAATAGGGACAACTCACCTCAACCACCACCAATGTGTACCCACCTGGGTGAACGCGACAGCAGCCATAGTGTGCCAGTAGAAGCTCTCTACACATTAGATACACAGTGGAGAGGCAAGGAGGGATGGAATGAATTAATTCCATGTATATATATATATTGTCTTGGCTGGGAATTTGGCCAGGACACCCGGTTAACACCCTTCTCTTTTTCGAAAAGCGCCATGGGATAATTTATGACCACAGAGAGTCAGGACCTCAGTTTTTACCATCCCAAACGAATGACAGACATGCAGTCCCGTGTGATCGAACCCACAACCTTGGCATTGCCAGTGTACCAACTGAGCTATGGGACTACAAATAACATTACTATAAAAACATCACAACATTGTCTATTGTGTCTATTTCCCCAGTTTTATTGGCCTGACACATTTAAAAAATCCATCTGCCAAAGTGTAATGTTAGTGTAACAGTTAAAATACAACAATGATGATAATAATTGATTATATTAACAAAATAACAACAACAATAGCATCCTCTTCCACTCTCAATTTTCAATTCAATTTCAATTTAAATGCTTTATTGGCATTACACATTTTAAAAAATGCAAAACATACTGACAAAACAATAGCAACAGCATTTATTCATCTCATCTCATCTCATTGTCTAAGCCACTTATTCCTGGTCAGGGTCGCAGGGGGACTGGAGCCTATCCCAGCATGCATAGGGGCGAGAGGCAGGAATAAACCCTGGACAGGTCGCCAATCCATCACAGGGCACACACACCATTCACTCACACACTCATACCTACGAGCAATTTAGACTCTCCAATTAGGCTAACGTGCATGTCTTTGGACTGTGGGAGGAAACCGGAGTACCCGGAGGAAACCCACGCGGACACGGGGAGAACATGCAAACTCCACACAGAAAGGCCCCCGGCCTGGATTTGAACCCGAGACCTTCTTGCTGTGAGGCGACAGCGCTATCCACTGCACCACCGTGCCGCCCCTACAGCATTTATTAATGATCAAATAATAATAGTAGTAATTCTCTTTCTCCCTGTCTCTCTCATTCTCTCTATCCTTCCTTCCTTCTTTCTCTCTGAACAGACCTCATAGTCCTGCCCCCAACCACTACCCAGTGTCACGGTTCCATGTAATTCATGCCACGTTTTATGTGTTATTTATGTCATGTTTCATTTCATGTCATGTCTTGATTCGGTTTTCATGTTACGTTTCTGTTCATGTTTAAAGCATATACTTTTTCATGTATTTTCCGCGAATCTTGCGTTCATGCTTTCTCTCTCTCTCGCTCTCGCTGTCGCTCACGCTTCCTCATTGTTTCTAACCCCTCCTTGTCTAATTTACTAATGTACTAACGATTAGATAGGTTTATTGTTTCTGCTAGCACGATTGGAAATTTAGTAACTCTAATTGCCGACGTGCTGGAGATTTACTATTACTAACTTGCTAACCATGTGTATTCATGTTTCCTTTCGTTTCTAGTTCATGTCTATTTACTAATCTACTAACGCTAGGTCAGGATAGGATAATTACTAACAACGACTAATTATCTTGTTACCTTGTCACGCTCTCCTCAGCTGTTTTCTGTTTCGCTCTGTTCTCAACAAGGCCGTAACCATGGAGTCAACATTGGGGGGGACCAAATCAATTTATTTATATTTTTTATATCAGCTAGGCTATATATTGGGGGGGACATTTTGAGCATATCTGAATATTGGGGGGGATGTGTCCCCCCCAATATATATGGTAATTTCGGCCTTGGTTCTCAAGCTAAGTGTCTGCACCTGTCTACACCTCCATATAAGCTCAGTGTTTTTGTCACGTCCTTGCGAAATTGTTGCCTAGTTTTCTATTGCACTCTTGAGCATTTTCATTGTCTGATTTCTTGTTACGATCCAAGCTTGTTATTGACCATTGTTACAGCCTGCCATTTTTGTTACCACTGCCTGTTTATACCACAAGTTTTTGCCTCCTGTCTTTTGTGCCTTTGCCCCGCGGAGCAGACTTCGGTCTTAACTCTTGCACCGTCCCTTACTACGAGCCTGCCTACCGTCCTCCTGTACCTCTGCCCCAAACCTCTGGTTTGTTTTGGATTTTTGCATGGTTTACCGAGTTCGAGACTGCCTTCTCCCTCGGTACTGTACTTTGATTATTGGCTTGATTTTTTGGTTATCTGACTTTTCTTTTGTTTTGACTACGTCTCCTCAACATTCCTCTAATAAAGCCCTTGCGGGTATTTATTTTACGTCATTGTTTCTGAGTCATGCATTTCGGGTCCAACCCTCACGCATTCGGCCCCAGACTCCACCTCAGCCTCATCGACAAGGCCTGATGGGTAGCAGGGTCTGGGCCCTGCCCTTGCCTGACTCAACCAAGTGCACACAAAAGCAAGCGCTCATCTCTTTGGATAGAAAAAACAATCCACTATTGAAAAAATAGAAAAAAAAATATATTTCCCCCCCAAAAAAAATCCGTATAGCGCCTTACCTTGCCAACATACTGCGGGTCGGACCCCATGTATTCCTCCAGCACAAAGAACTGGTTCCATACCCAGCCTCTCTTTACCCTCTGGAAGCCCTGTATCCCATTCCTCCTCAGTCCCAGAAGGCTACGGGGCGTCTCCTTTCCCAGCCTGCCCTGGGGCGGCGAGTGGAGCGGGGACAGGAGGCCCTTGTCCATCAGAAACCAAAGGAGCAGCAGCGAGCAGTTCCTTGTAAGCATTGGCAATCTGTGAGGCACAGGGTCCCAAGTTAAACTCCGAAAAAAGAGAGAGGTCCCGCGCGGGCGAGGTCCCTGCGCGGGGGCAGAGACGGCCACTCGGGGACGATCGGTCACCGATACCTCGGGACCGCTGGAAGACTGTGGCTGGGTCGTCTGTTCAGCCGCTTGTATGGAACATGACCTGGTGAACAACAAGAAAATAGGGGAATAAATAAGACATGATACATTAAATATATATATACACGTATATATTAATAAATAAATAAAAATTGCTTCCACTGTAATAATTCACATTTGCTTGGTCGGGACAAACACCTGTATTCAATCAATGTTTGCCCTTAACTTTGAATTTCAATTAAATATAGTATGTTTGTGTTGTTTTTTCCCTCAAAAACCGTTTGACTTCGGAACTCGACAAACTGTGTTTGTGAAGAAAAAAAAGAAAAAGTTACCTCTTTCATTTAATTTTTGAAGTCAAAGGTAAGGACCGATGTGTTAAATGCAGGTCAAAGGAAGTACACGAACCAAACGCAATCCGCACAAAAAAGGTAAACGCATACAAATGTTTACAATGCAGTGCCAGTTGCCCACGGCAAAATGAGAGTCCATAAACAGACGTAGTTCATTTATTTCACACGCCAGCAGTTTTCCAAATGACGTAAGGAATAATAGACTTGTGGGGAAGGATGAACATCGATGTGCCATTAGAATACGCTGTGGTCAGAAAGATATCTATCAGTTAAACTGCACCATGTCAAACTCAGGCTCCTCTGCTCTGCTTGTATTTACCAGAGGGGATTGGGAATGAATATTGGATGCCTAGTCATGTGTGCACTCACACCGTAGGCGTAACGGGTGGGGGCATGACCCCCCACCAATATTCAAAACAATATTCAATATTCAAAACAGTTATATCTGTCCTCCCCGCAATAACTTGTTGATATAAAACATTCCCTTTCATTATGTCCCCTCCCCAATATTTCATACTTTGTTACACTCCTGATTCACATGCATACACATACACACACAATCCTGTTTTCTTCCATAACAATGGAATGCTTTTAATATACCAGACATTTTGTTCAGCTGCACATTTGAGCTGTTCGGCATTCTAGCGCTGGGAAATTCAGATCATTTTGTTTGAACTAAATTTAATCACATCCAGTTTCCTTTATTTGTTTCCTTTGTTTCTCCCTGAATGTTTCGGAGGTGAGAAAAAGCCACAATAGACCCAAAGTGAAGTGTGTCAAATGGCACATGAGCACTTTTTCAAATCCAAATGAGGATTTATTTTTCCCCCTTTGAGCATGTGATAACTCCAGTGCGACGCCTACACATTGCAATTCATGCAGCAGTTTACTTTTCATATTGTATTCTGTTAAACGAAGACAAAGAAAACAAAAAAGAACGTCTTTTTTTTCTGGTGGGAGTACAACAGTGCTTTTCCTGTCTGCAAAAACGTCATCGAATATGGAATTGAATGACCTCAAACGTACAGAATGGAACAACATGCCAAAGGTGTTGGCTGTTCTTACACATCCTTGTATTATTTATATTCTTTTGGCCAATTTCAGGGCACATCCATAAAAAAAACCATGGTTAAAAACAAAGTTTAATTTTGTCATGAGCAATAGTTCTTTGCCTAGCTTTCCAATGGCTACATTTTATGAAACAAATATGGCTTTTGGGGGAACATTGCATTAAAATATATCTCTAGGGAAGAGAATGTAACCCGGAATACATTGTGTGAAAGTAATACAGAGCATAAACATCACTGCATTCACTAATGGATTACTGAAATGAGCTTCAGCTGATTCTTAATGTATGAAGAACAGTTGGAGAGGGGTGGCAGTGTGATATAATGGTTTGGGAACTGAACTTGTGACTCACAAGTTCAAAAGCCAGGTGCAGCACTGGCATCGTACCCTTCAGAATGGTAATTAACCTGAAGCGCTTGAGTGAAAAATGTCCTGCTGTGTAAATTGATAGTGAGTAACACTGTAAACCATTACAGTTGTTCTGGATGAGGTAATCTGCTCAGCAAATAAATTATGTAAGGGATAATGTTGTAGGGGCTATCCCTCTAGTAATGAGAATTCTAATATGGTTAATATATAATATATAATAATATACATACGTATATTAATATGGTTGACGTCACAATGTAAGGCTTGTTAATTCCTAACATGGTAGCAGCCAAAAATGGAAGTATTCTGATAGTTTCAGTCTCATTTGTTTTAGTATATCAGTCTCTTAAAATATATTATAATATATACTATTATAATATTATACCAAATTAATAATATTGATAACCTTACAAATGGGTTGAAGGCATCAGATAGCTCTAATCATGAATATAAACAGTCTGTTGCCAAGCTATGAGAGATGCGGGAAGTCCGGTCGGCAAGTTTTTAGTCTTGAGGACTTGAGGAAGGGAGCTGGCTGCTTCTGTACCACTCAAATGTCCGATATTGCTAGTTGTATCCTTTCGCAGCTCAAATCGCAACAAATTGGTTGTTGACCATAACAGCACGACACGGTTGGTGTGACACCTTGATTTTTTGTGGGCACCTTGATAACTGACCGACCCTTATTTACAAGTCTGTTCTGTCCTTTCACTTAAAATGTGTAAGTCAAGTGACAGAACAGAAAACAGAATGCTGACTTTTATAAAATTTTCACTTTTATGCATATTGCATATTGTACTTTTATGCATATTGCATATTGTACTTTTATGCATATTGTACCATGAAAGAAGGATAACAGATATTGTAGCACAGCTTAGATAAATACTGCATTCTGATTTGTCACAAGGGTTTCCATTATTTTATGATATCAGACCTGTTATCCGGGTCTTGAGAGAGAGAGAGAGAGAGAGAGAGAGAGAGAGAGAGAGAGAGAGAGAGAGAGAGAGAGAGAGAGAGAGAGAGAGAGAGAGAGAGAGAGAGAGAGAGAGAGATATATAGTTTTGGTGAGGACCAAACTTGTGACTTGAGATCGAAAAAGGGTGAAAAGAAAAAATTGTAATCGGGCTTGGACTGAATTCCCTATTAGGCTGTAAAGCATCCCAGATAACAACTTAAGTCAACTTAATAAAATAATGCGAGTCCCCTGGCTTGCTTCAAGTGGCAAAACCATGATTATCCCACATTGAATAAATCAATTGTGTCAAGGACCTTCTGAATTCTGATGTGTTTGACTTTTCCTCGAAGGTTTAAATCGATTTCTCCCCAGAATACCCCCTCTCCCCCACCTATACATTCCACCCCATCAGGATTATGATAGTGATTGTGATGTAATGCAAAGGGGCGTGGGCCAATCTTGACTGACATACTGGAAACAACAAAAATACACTATAACGGAGGAATATAACAAGCTTCAATAGCGAATGTATCACAAGTGGCTGTGTGCTTGCATGGAGAGGCCATACTGTTCAAAATATTTAAATGCAGGTGTTAGATCATGATATATCAATATAAATGGAAGTCGTGTAAAAAACCATTGATACATGTGGATAAAATGATATATCATATAAATATAAGCAGTATATACTGACTTTTTATTTCAATTTATTTGGTAGTATGTTGTAAGTAAAACATATCCTTTTTGAGCAGAATATTCCTGAAATAGTGTTTACCTGCATGGTCGACAAATATTCTTTGTCAATCACTGAGGACGGCGAGATTTAACGGTGACACGGGGGAATATGACTTATTCGACCTGCTTCATTTTCTAAGCAGAGTGAGGATGTACGATGGAAAGGCAATGGAAAAACGAGAGCAACAACTCTCTGAAGGAGGAGAAAATAAAAACTTTTTCCCTTCCCTTTTTTCAACTCTCTCCAGTTGGCAAAGCTCCAGAAAATAGGTCTGGACGCAGTGAAGTGTGGCCAGGCAGTGTGGCATGGCGGTGTGGCACGGCGCCCGCGGAAAAGATGGCCAGAGGGGAGGGTGGGCGCGCCAGTGCCTGGGCAGGTGCCATGACGGATGAGTCCAGATGCCAGGGGTCAAAGGTCACATATGTGTCCTGTGAGTTTTTTTGTTCATTGCCTATTCGTCTCCCTTAATGGCACAAGGTCTGGCCCTCTTTAAATAATGATGAAGAGGATAAGATATGAGAGAGGTAAAGCGAGACAAAGAGAGAGAGAGAGAGAGAGAGAGAGAGAGAGAGAGAGAGAGAGAGAGAGAGAGAGAGGGAAAGAGAGAGACTTTTTCATTTTAAAACTCTGTTTTATTATTGCTTACTTGCAGATCAGGGCAGAATTTCCAATGTAATATTGTTAACAAAAATAATAAAAATAATAAATAAATAAGTAAATAAAACAACCATGCTCAAAAATTCATTAATTCATTCATTCTCAAACTACCATCCTCCACAAAATACAGGCAATGCTGTATGCATCACCTAGCTTCAAATTCAAACAAGGTGTTAATGAATACATAATATGCTAATTCTAACTTGAGTCTAGACTGAATCTCAATAGTCTGGAGCAGTCTATAAAGATGTGTTCCACAGTCTCCTCCTTGCTGCAAAACACACAATTGTGGCTAATGCTGGGATCTACATACTTTGTAAGCTGTGATCTAATTTGTAGGTAAACAAAGTTTTTTTTTTTTTGTCAATTCTAATTTGGTTGACAGTTGTTGGAATGACATAATGTTGTCACTTTCAAAAAGATGTGACAGTTCATTAATGCCCTTCTTTGCTCATTCTGTTTTCGAACAGTTTGCCGTTAACCAAAATACTGCCACTGTGCCATAGGGGGGAATTGAATGATATATTACCATTAAAATCTAAGACTTTATGAAGGTAATAAGCTATCTGACATGAAAATTGTATTACAGGGTTCTTAATGTTTTTCCAATATTTGGGGTTGAACCATAGTGCTTTCAGTGAGGGATTATTTTTATTTGTTTTTAGAGAAGCTTGTTCCCAGGCTGTGACATCAGTCTCAAGGTTCTAGGCTCATTTTAATGGACATCTTGCATTTAAAGATATGTAATACTTGTGCTAGATATCTGGAAGCCCCAAACCTCTTATTTCTCTATCAAGAAATAATTTAGCAAGACCTATTCATCCTGGTTTCCCATTACAAAGGAAGTTAATAAAAAGGGTATTTATTTTTTTAAACCAGTCTTTTTGGAATGGAAGAGGGATTGCACCAATTACATATGCTAAACGTGGAAGGATATTCATTTTAATAGTATCTATCTTTCCCCACAGGGAAAGAGGTAGATGTTTTTATCTATCTTGGTCCTCTGTTAATTTTTCAGAGAAGTTTAGACATATTAAACGGAGCAATTTCCTACACATTTGTTTTTAGTAGAACATCAAGGTATTTCAGGCCATTTAAATGGGACCATTTAAATGGGAGTGATGCTATACTTTCTTTATGACTGTAAAAATGTAATGGTAATGCTCCTGACCAATTCATTTTATAACCAGAAAGCTGACCAAACATGCTATTTTTTAAAGTGCATATTTTAAAGAAGTTTTGGGGTTTTGAACCATTAAATATATCATCATAAATAACAAAGGTGAAAGAGGACACCCTTTTATAGTCCCTCTATATAAAGAACATGTTTGAGATGTGTTGTTTGTGTAAACTTCAGCAGTAGGGGAAATATATAGTAAAAGTATATAGTTAATAAAATTGGGTCCTTTTCCACATTTTTGGAATGTTCTAAACAGATATGTCCATTTGATGCAATCCCACTTAGGGAAATAGCTGTAGAGGGTAAAAGAGATTCATTAGCATAGTAAATTAGACTTAAATTAAAACTAAAATATCATTTTCTCAAGTTTTCACTCACTAGTCTATTTTTGACAAAACCTATTTGATCTTTGTGTATTATTTTTAGTACAATGTCTAATCTATCTGATATAATTGTACTGTATTTTATTGTCTACTTTTAGTAGTTGTATGGGTCTGTAGCTTCCACAAAGAGGGGATCTTTATTTGGTTTTAGTAATAAAGCTATGATCGATGATTTCATAGAACTGGGAAGAGTATTTCATTTTCTTGGCTCAATATATAGTTTGTACAGTTTTTCAGCCAAAAAGTCCACAGATGTTTTATAGAAATTTGTTGGAAAACCATTTTCTCCAGGTGATTTGTTACTAGCAATTGAATTAATTGCCTTAGTAACTTCATTGATGGTGATATCTGCATCTAAATATATTCTTTCTTCTTGGCTTGGTTCGGGCTGAGATTCAGGTTGTGGTTCTGGCTCAGGCTTGGCCTGCCCTTCACCCCCCTTCCCTTCTTCCCGTGCCCCAGCAACCGCTTCCTCTCTCTGTAGGCAAGCATGCCTCACATGCCCATAGGACCACAGTTAAAACATTTAATGGACACGCTGCTTACAAAAACAAAGTGATTTATGCCATCAATGGTAAAGTTCCATGAAACGACTATAGTCGACCCATGGTTGTTTAAATCACTAAAGAGTAAAGAGTAAAGAGAGTGCTTTTGGTAGTGAAATTAATATAATAATATAATATATGCCATTTAGCAGATGCTTTTATCCAAAGCGAGTTTGAGTGAATGCATACATTTTTCAGTATATGTGTTCCCAGTGGGAAGCGACCCCACAACCTAAGCCATACCTACTGAGCCACACAGAACCACAAATTATTCAAATAACCCATGTCAAACAATTATATTTGAAGATAAGAGCATTTGAAAGTGATATGTAAGAGAGACAGAGAGCTAGAGCGATATAGACTAGACTTAGCAATGTGATGCCTATGCTTGTGGATTTTAATTTGAATTTGAGAAAGAGAGAGAGAGAGATAGAGTACATCATAAAATATTAATACAGTGCCTCTGATGGAAGCAATAATAATTAGTGATCCTGTCCTTCCCCTATTGCTGCTTCTGTCTTCTCCCTCTCTGCTTCATCCACTCACCCCACCTCTGTCCGTCTCCCCCTCTCTCTCTTTCCATCACTCCCCCCTATGTCACCCCCTCACAGTTCCCCTGTATCTGTCTCCTCCTCTATTTCCCTCTATCCATCTCTCTCTCTCTCTCTCTCTCTCTCTCTCTCTCTCTCTCTCTCTCTCTCTCTCTCTCTCTCTCTCTCTCTCTCTCTCTCTCTCTCTCTCTCTCTCTGAGATATACCGCTCCACTGCACACGTAATTATGTATCTGCGAGGTAAGTGTCAGAGTTGATATATTAAAACTGAGGGAAAATGTGAGCCGCACAATTGATTCATTCCATTTATGAAATCATATGACAGCAGAAGCCTACGGAACAAGTCATCTAGTAAGCACCGAAAGCAAACTTTTCTTTTACACATATTTCATGTGCAGTATTCTTTAAGAACATTCTATGAGCAGTGGGAGTTAGGGCTGCTTATTTTAAACCATGGACTTTGTTTCACACTGTGGGAAAAATACAACAACAAAAACAAACAAAAAAAAACATCTGTTAACACATGAACACACATTAAAGAAATGTGTTAAATGAATAATAATCAGATTTATTTAGAAAGGTATGGCTGTCTTAAATTCACCGGTGCTCAGACGCAGTTGGTCTACATATCACAGAATGCAAGTTTTGTATATCCAGAGACAATACAATTGTAAACAAAACAAAGGTACAGCTATGTAAGTACAAGTACTACATACAATTTCAATACTGGATTTTACAACTGATATTATGCCATCTACAAACAGTGTTGTACCGACATCATCCAATCAGAACATTCCAATTCAGTTGTATTGCAGAAATCTGTGAAATAAATACAAGAACATAAGTACATGATATTTAGGTATACGTACATGATCAGAACAGGTCCATCTATGCTTGTCATTTACTTACATTCAAGAGAGTATGTAGGAAACCATTACCATTTCGGTAAATTCACCAAGATGGTGTATTCCTTTCATACAGTGTTGCACCACTATATCAATCCATATCACTGATTTAATTATCTGAAGTATCAGTATCAGTTCATTATATTCATTTATTTTTACATTTCTATTATTATTTACTTTACACAATGTATACCTAATTCCCCCTGCCCTGAATGAATTAGCTGTTGGCTGAAACAACATTGTGGGAGGGGAAACCTCCACATCGCCATTGTCGTGGATACAGGTTGCCCCGGTGAGACGCTGTGGCAGCATGTCGCCACGGTAATGTGGGAGCAGTGGCTGTCCCAGAAGGGATTGCCTCAGCACTCTGCTCTCTCTCTCTCTCTCTCTCTCTCTCTCTCTCTCTCTCTCTCCTTTCTCGTGCTGAGTATGATAGTACGGAGGCAGGTTGTCCTGGGACTTGGTGCACGCATTAGACAGAGAAAAAAAAGTGGCACAGTCCCGTTGCCTTCAGTTAAGAGCTGACGACGCTGGAGAAGATGATCTCTGCATGGGGGTTTGCCTTCAGGCGTTTCACAACTGCTTCATTAGCCATGGCATTCATTCTTCCATTTAAAAAAGCCACTACAGACACGGTGCCGCTTCTCCATTTAGATTACTCCCATATCATGCTCTGCCGTTCCACGATTAAAGCAAGCCCGTTCCTCGAAAGCTGAGATTTACCAGCCTGTTAGAATCTTTAAATCAAAAGAATACCTGAGGACTTCTGAAACATCAGACCATTTTAGACTAATTAAGCAGAGTAGTCAGTCCAGTTAAGTAATTAAAGACTTGGATTAAATGAAATCTCGCAAAAGTCTGACCCCCCACACACACACACACAGATCCCCCTCCTCTATTCATTAACTTACAATTAATTAGGGATGGGCAAATGGGATCAATCAAAGCACTTAACCTGAGAGTATAGCACGCGTAAGAGAGGAGCCGCCTTTGGGTGGATGATTGACTGGAATCAATTGGAGTGCTTTGCTCTCTCTGACGCCGATGTGCTCTGATTCGTTAAAAAAGGGAAAAAAAGGCGGAGAGAGCAATTACCTAAAAACGGCTGCGCTTCGCTTTTATTGCTTTTATAGCTTTATTGCTTTTATTGCTATTTATTTTTTGGGGCCCGCAACCGTCCCCCCCCCACCTGCCACGGTCTACATGAAAAACAAGCCAGTACACACTCTCTTTTGGCAGCCGTCCAAAAAAATGAAACATTTTCTAGCAGTTGTTCCTGGTTGGCCTGTCACGCTGATTCGTAGCCTTCTCCTGCAGCATGACACCAGCGGCCGGCGGGGACGCGAGGTGTGATCAGCGCCCGCACCTCCAGGGCGACTCCAGGGGACAGAGGAAAAGGTGCTGAGACGGGCAGAGGAAGGAGCGTGGCACTTCTCCATCCGAACAAAGTGAGGAGAATAAAAGCGCCTCGGTGATGGACGTGGAACACCACACTGCTGCAGGTGCTGTCTTTCATGGGCCCTGGCTCCCTGCGGCAATCAAAGACATGATGCCGCTCGGCAAAGAGCAGAAAATATATACCATATATAGATATACATAAAAAAACTAGAATTTAGTCTCCTTAAATCAAGACGTCAAAGGGGCGTTAGGAATTTCACCAGAGGGACTCAATTCTATTTACTTTTTAAATAATTGTTTTAATTAATGTTCAGACATTTTGAGAATTGTTTTCCTTTAAAGTTGAACAATGTAAAGTAAAATGTGGAAATAAAGGTGGAAAAAGTCAGATTTAATATGTTTTAATTTCAGGCTCTAAGGCAACATAAAGTGCCTTTTTTGAGATGGGGTGCATACTTTAAAGGGCCACTGTATATACCGTTCTCTCAATAAACCCTGATTTTGACTTGGCCAAATCCTGAAGGAAGTCATTTAGATAACAATTGGTTGGCGAAAGTACTCCCGCGCATATATTTTGTTCCTTTGCCTGCGTATGTGCATCGAAGCTGGACGTGAACAATGCCTCTCAACTCCCTGGAGCTGGGGATTGATAGAGTGGCGGTGGTGGGTGCTGTCCAACACCACGCACAATTTGAAATGAAGTGAAATGTATTTTGGCCACATGGGAATGAGCAGACACACTTATTATTATGGAAATTAGACCGCGCGAGAAAAAAAGAGAATTCAGTTATTTCACCGTTGTTGTAATTTCATTAACGGCACATCTAATAGACATCATTGTCTTTGGTTAGTTTTATAACACTCACACACTGATGAAGCAGAGAGAGGGAGAGACCGTCCCATCAAGGTTAACCCTCTGAGGTCCGTGCTAAGCTTTTAGACGTTTTTTGATTTTGGCATGGTCTGATATTTATCTCAATTTCATCAATTTAACACACACTTACTCCAACGTGTTTGATATTTTTATTTGAAGGACAATCACAGCTACATTTGTATGCCATCAATAGTTTGGTCAGTATCATATGCAGCTTGTAAATAGATCTACAAACACACAAGTTAAAAATAGTAAATTTTTCTGCTGTCACAAAAGTTGTGAAAGCACACACTAAACTATAGTGACGAATTGTTTTGCCAATGTGCGTTTGTTCATCAAGGTCTTGGTTATGTAAGGGTGTGAAAACAGTTTAGCACATCTGAGATCTAAATAGCTAAAAACCTGTTTTTATCAGAACTGGTCACATTTATTTCAGGCTGTGGGAGGGCTAAATGCTAAATACCTGAATATTCATTATTCATTGTCCACACCTCTAAGAACTGTCAGATGGGCCATCTCACTGGGCCATCAGTGTTATATTCTGAGTTCCTGTTCTGTTGTTTTTTGGCCTTTGTTTATTTTTCATTCAGTCCTTATTCATTATTCTTTATCCAGTATTGCATTTTCCCTGTTCTGTCACGTTCTGCTCCCTGTCTGTCCTTGTTCCGTTTATTTCGAGATCCACACCTTGTCTTGTCATGCACTTCGGGAGTTTATACTTTTCGGGGTTTTCCGCCTTCGCTTATTATCTCGTTTTCTTCCTTCTTACTTTCTAGATTGCACTTTGTATATATTAGGTAGATGTGTATAGAACTAACCAACTAATCTACTAACGTTAGGGATTTAGATTAAGTTACTAACACGCTGAATATGTTTGGCGTCACTAAGACGCGAATTCATATATTTTCACGAGTATTTGAAAACAAGCTAAATAAATAACATTTTAGGCTGTTTGAAAAGTATTCTTCCATAGATCTTGTGTGCATATTGCAATTTGTTACGTTGCAACACGCGGGAATATGTAGTCACGCGGAATTCATATATTGAATATATATACGAGTATTTGATAACATGGCAAATCAAATATAGTTAATTACTCCTCGTCAGTTATTGTCTTCGTCGCTTTTCATCAATACTCTCAAACACTGCAGCGCAGAAAATCTTTCCATCTTGAATAAAATTGTATGTCTGTATAAAATCTTGCTTCAAATTGTCGGGACAGTTTATGTGTTTACGCGGCGTTTTCACACATGGCCCCACGCCCCTCCCCACACACCTCGCCTAAACTCGCCCCTAGTTACCATGTCAATAGAAGGGGACGTTACTACCAGGTAAAAAAGAGAGTAAAAGGCAAGGTTTACTTTTGGTCTAATTAACCTAATTTAAAAATCCCATTTGATTTGCCAGTGCTCAAATCGGAAAGTCGCGATTCTAAGGTTTCTGTCAATGTTTTTGCCGCGTGTGTATGATAAAATATCGCGAAGTTAGAAATAGTAATATACTTGTATTGCTGCTTGGATCGGCGCCGATCCAGCCGACCTCAGGGGGTTAAACACTTTCCACCCCGCTTCATTTATATCCCCACGGTTACTATTTAAAAGTCAAAACTAATCAGCAGAAGTTCCCGGGAAATCGGGATGGACCGTCGCCGGGGTCGGCGAGTTCGATCTCGTGGGTCGTTCCTAATTTCGCCCGAACATAATGGGAAATGACTGTTTCGGTAATTCCTGAAAATCACAGAGCACCCCGCGCTGTACGTCCCTCTCAGCCTCTATGCATATTCCATGAGATGAGTTCATTAGCATGTGTCAGCCCTCTGAGCACCAAGCTCTGACCCGCACGTCTGCTTCGGGCAATGTGACGAAGGGAGTTGACAATATCCTCGCACATCACCTCCGATAATCAAATGAGCATATGGCGCACCGTGCTGGTGGCCAAGATTAAAAAGGGCTACAGACTCCCAAGGAAAGTTCTGAGTTGTCAGACGGTTGTAAACACCGGGGTGAGCCGCTACCTGGCATTAATTTGGGGGGGGGGAAAGTATTAAAGTATTATGGATGAGTCCCCTTCTTTCGCATATTTTTTACATTTGTATTTTCATCACGGCTGGGGTCCAGGTGTTTTCTCGAGCGGATGATGAGACGTTCGCAGAAGAGGGAAGGCTAAAGTTATGATAGGATTAAAGGACGTTAACGTCTGATTGTAGATGAAGGAATATATCACTGCTAAAGTCAACCGGATCAAGATCAACCAGAAAAAAAATACTTATGGTTATATAAGACAAGCATACTGGGTATGACTGTTTTAAATGTGCTGCGAAACTGTTTATTAATGTGAACAAATAACTATAGATTAATCACAAAACGGATGGATCAAATACAAAAAAGTCATCACTCACAGCAGTTATTTATGAATAGTCAAAAAGAAGGGAATTCATAAAGCGGAGGACACAGTGTTATCCGTGTTGATTATTTTTGATTGTTTGATTTTCCATGATTTTCGGATAAAAACCCAATGCACGATTTGAGCCCTGCCTGCAATGCACTGCAGTATGTTCGCACACATGTTGTCAAAACTAAAATGGTTTAGTTCCAGTGACCAGGTGTCCACTTTCTGCTAATTTGGACCGCGCTGCTTTCACCTGTCAGTCTATGATTGAATTTATTACAAAAATGTATCCCCTTGGCAATCATTTTACATAAAGCATAACACAGAAAATGTTAGAATGTGGGGTCTGAGAACTGATCACCGTGATTAAAAGTCTTGGGATGTGAAAATCAGACATTTATTCTTCATGGCATGCACAGCTATTTCTGGCGCTATGTGGCCTTAAGAGGGTAAATCATCCATCAATACACATTAGAGGTGTCTAATTAAGAACACTTAACAGCTCGTTACAACTCAAGAGCTCCAATTATGGTTGGAACAAAAACTGTGAAAACATGAGGAGGCACCAGGACAAGATGAGAAGCCGTGTAACATCGTTTAACGTTTGCCTGTGCCAGCCCACGCCTTACGATCATCTTACTCAGGGTCCAAACATGCCAATCTGATATAAAATGATAAGTAACCATCACCAGATCAAATATCTTGTTTCACAATGCTCAACAGTATACTTTTTTTTTTTTAAAGGTACCATGTTGTACCTATTAACGTACAAATGCTTATCACTGTGGCAGTACCCCTGTAGGGTCCTGAATTGTACCTTTAGTCAGAAGAACATGATTGTACCCTTGCAGTAAAAAGAATGTTGCTTGCAGTACAAGCCTCATTTTCATTCCAATATGGCCGCCAGTGTGAATAACGGTTCATTACCCTACCTTGGTACATATCTGTACCTTTCCTCAATTTGTACCTTTTTCACTGGGAAATTGTAGGATCTTGTGGGTACCTTTTAAGGTACAATTAGCCACAACATATTTGTACCCTGCGGAACAGGTGTATACCATAATTGTACCTTTATTTCTTAGAGTGTAATACACCAACAGCAGCCCATGGCTATCATGTGTCATGAATGTTACCCTGCATCTTTATTAACACAAACCGTGTTGTTCCCCAGTCTCTGTCAACATAAACCCTCGAGTCACTCTCGATCTGTGCGGGGAGATTCCAATGACATCCAGCAAACTCACCAGCTGATGCTAACTACATTACTCCTCAGATGATATTTTGAAATGGATATTTTTTAGTTTTAGATATTTAAAACATTACAAAGTGACTGCTTCTACCCTAATCTGAATGGTAATTTCATACTTTTGCACTAATCCCAATTATAATTTTATACTTTCTAAATGTCATATATGCATGTATATATACACATATACCTACACGTGGTTCTCTGTGGCTCAGTTGGTAGAGCACAGCATTGGCAACGCTTAGGTTGTGGGTTCAACCCCCACTGGGGCCACATATACTGAAAATGTATGCATTCACTACTGTAAATCGCTTTGGATAAAAGCGTCTGCTAAATGGCGTATATTACACATAATCTCTGTGACTGGGTAAACAATACAAGTTGAGAAATGTATATTTAATTAAAGGACTGATTTGGAAGAGATATATATATATATATATATAATATATAAGATAAGATAATGTGTTTTTTCAGTTGAAATCAGGCAGTACAACAGTATTGTGCTGTACTTTGAGTGTCGCAAGGACAGAGAACTCCCCTTTTGAGAAAACACACTCAAGGTGGGGATTTTCACCTGTTATCTACCATCAAATTTCAACCAGATTCAATTTCAACTCAGAAGCGGATGTCCCGCTGAATGAAATCCCCACCTCCCTGGGCGATGATACGGACATTTACGCGCAGCAAGGCTGCTGACCACAGTTGGCAGTGCTACGGTCCAGATTCGATAGCAGACCATGGGGCTCATCCGCATGCTAGAATAGCACCTTAACGGGATGCAGACCGCGGGGCTCATTCGCACACTAGAACAGGGCCTTAACAGGATCCAGACTGTGGGGCTCATCTGCACATTAGAACAGTCCCTTAACAGGATGAGCCACACAGGAGCCCAATACTAATATTTCGACCTGAAAACAAAATACAACAATGGCCTTTTGTTGCCATGAGTTATATTTATATCTATGTTTGTATTCAATTAAGACACTTACATTTTCCCTTTCCCTACATGAGCCAGTAGCAAAGTATAAAGCACTATCAAACACAAGCTAACACAAACAAAAAATAGAAAAATAGAAAAACATAAGACTGACCAGTTTAAAAAATGTCCACTCTACATTGTGCAGAGGCGAATACGTCCACCTCAGCAAGTCAGTAGCATCTGAGCGCATAAATGTTATTTCACAGCTGATTTCAGGACTGCTTCTGCAGCTCTAATCATATACTAATGGAAAGAGACGTCGCAGAGTTGGCAAATTCAACAGCACGCCCAGGGCTCCATGGATGTCGCCTCTGTACTGATGAACTATTATTCCATTGGACCAGCTTTCTTTAAGAAACAATAACAAATAATTGGAAGAAAATGAAATACATAATTTTAAAAAAAGCTCAATAAACTTGAAAAAATTGTCTTAACTTACTAATTGACTTTTTAAAAAATTAGTCAATAAGTAAGTTACATTCAATTAAATAAAGCGGGCAAGAAAAGGATTTGTTTTGAATCCTGGGGGGAAGAGCAGAGATGGAGAGGAAGCAGGGAAAGTGTGTAGGAGTGGATAGGAGAGGAAGACGGGTGCCCGGGAGAATACAAGCAGAGACAGGAAGCCGGGAACACAGAGAGTAATGAAGAGTGAAATGCAACAAGCCCCGTCTGGGCTAAATAAATAATCAGGGTGTAGTTAATGAATAAATAATGGGGCGTTAAACTTGCTGATACGGGCAGCAGGAAACACGATCGTACAAGATTGTGGTGTGGCCCTGCTCACCAGGGGCATGAGTGGCAGGTGAAGAGCTGGCCCGAGGGTGTTGAACACCAGCCTTAAGGTCTCTCTGTTTTACAAAAATATATTTAGCATTTAAAAGCAGGCAAACACTTCATGTCATCATTGTTTCTTCCCTTATGCAAAAAATACAATTATATATATACATATATACTGTATATACAGTATATATACAGTATATATTTATATATATACTTACAATATACTTCATGGAGATCTAATATGCTAACATATTTTCTTCATTATTTTGTAAATTGAACACTGCTCTCAATATTTCCAGTATGTATTTACATATAACAATGATATCAAGAGATGACAGGCATGTGGGTGAAATAATATATATATTATATAATATATTACAGTATATTTTTCAGTATGCTGTATGTTTGTACAGGGTTCCACCTGTAGCGTAGCTACCATTCCTACATACTAATACCTGGCTAATAACTGACGTTGGCAAAATGGACGCCACAGCCAAAGACAATGGTAACTGTCATACAGTGTGCTAAAGATAGGTTTGTTTCATGAGTTGAAAGAGTGCCATAAGAAAAGGCAGCGCAAGTTAAATGATGTGCTCTGTAAATCATTGTGTGTGTGTGTGTGTGTGTGTGTGTGTGTGTGTGTGTGTGTGTGTGTGCTGTATCATTGGGCAGGCAACTGGGTCCCACAAAAATGGCATTCGCAAGGACACACATGATGTATGAAGGCTATTATTTCCTCAGACATCCAGGCGGGGTACATGCTGAAAGCAGTGGCCATGCAAATCACTTACAGTGAGAGCTCCAACTTCCAGTTTACAGGATTTTATTTGTCAACGAAACAGCTCAACTTAATTACATTTTGCTATCGAGCTGAGAGCCATGGACCCGCCTGTTGTGATGTTTTTTTGTTGCTGCTTAAACACTGCAGCCCCATTTCCCTTCAACGAGAAATTCAACAGCACACTTTTGTGTTAAGCGACTGCTCCCACCATTACACGAGTGTCACGTTCTTCCACTTAATTAAACGGAAAGGTGGGAGATTTAATCAAAAACAGCCGGTGACAGTCGAATGCACTCGCCGCACGTCAGCAGTGTCCCCACTTTGGTCCCCAAATTCAGGTCCTCTGCGATATTTAAGGCTGAATCATGTTGGTGGTTGAGCATGGTTATGGCCCGTCGCTGGGTACATCGTATTTCCTGTTTGAGTATGCTGTGCAGTGACGGAGGCATGTAGCGGAAACAAACATTTACCGCTCTACAACTTGTCGCTTTGAGAAAGCAGGACACGTGCTGTCGCTTCTCAGTGGCTCAGACTTCCTTTTCTCCACAAAGGTTTTACAACATGGAACTCTAATTATGACAAGTGAGACTCCCAGTAAACTAGTGAGCCAATCAGACACTGTCTAAGGCTGCTTACTCCGCTCATAGCGGTTCAGTTGTGTTGTGCCACTATATGTGGCCAGTATGGCCTGCATGCACTGTGGCATGGAGTCTACCAGCATCTGGAATCCTTTTCAGCATTGTAAATTGTACAATGCTGAGCATGTCAATGGGGCGGTGTTATCGAGGATAATGTGATGTTATTTTTGCAGCAAAAGAAGCAGATGGGGTCAAAATCGACCTGTTGACCCTACATTCCTGCAGTCTCAAAAGAAGGTGGTTTTAACAGGACTACATTGGGCACTTATTGGCACTACATTGGGGGAATTTGCAAAGGAAATTTAAAGGTTGTTTTGGTCGTCTGACCGATTATCTGAGAAGACTGTTTGCCTGTTGTTATTAATGACAAAGTATGTTCCCCCATCCCTCAATTTGAAAAAAAGGTTAAGACATTGGAACTGGCTGGGTCCTTTGCTACCATAGCAAGGTGAAATCATCAAAAGTGCTACAAAATGTCCTTATTAGAGGCAATGAAATGGAATAAAAAAGATGAGATAAATTACAGATTACGCAAACCGCTGTCTCACAGCATCCCCTCTGTCCAACGGTTACCGCCCGGGGGTTCCGGCAAAAGCAAGCATGGCTGTTTCAACGGAGAGCCAGGAAAGGGGGATGAGAGAGGTTTGTGCAGATGTGTAAAGAGACAGACCCTGAGGCAGCCGTCTAGAGAGCACGCGCATAGCCATTGCCCGAGGCGTCGAAACCGCAAGCCATATGGAGCTGCGGCGGAGTTCCCTCTGCTCTGACGCCCCCTACTGGAGCTACAGTTACGTGCGGGCTGTGGGCCGGAGATATGTGAACTTATAATAATATAATATATGCCATTTAGCAGACGCTTTTAGCCAAAGCGACTTACAGTAGTGAATGCATACATTTTCAGTATATGTGGCCCCAGTGGGGATTGAACCCACAACCTAAGCGTTGCCAATGCCATGCTCTACCAACTGAGCCACAGAGAACCAACTTGACATGATGGGCACACTTAGATGCTACATAATGTTCGGGGCCATTTCAATTCAGTCAATTCAGGGAATGAATTGTTTTGAGGGTTTTTTTCCCTTTTGTGGGGGTGTTTTTTTTCCGTATTTTTTTCTAGTTGTGTTTGTTTTCTCTTCTTAGTTTTCGTGCACGATTGGGTTGGCGACATGGAGGTACACGGATGCCTGCACACAGATCCTTAATTCAATTGAGCGAGAGATTAAGTCATGAGAAATCTTTTTCATTCTTTGGCTCACGTGGCTAACGTGTTCCGACTTACTGCAGCCTTAAGCAAAACCACATCCCGGAGGGAAAATGTGTTTCTTAGTGTTGTATTGCATATTTCTCAGGAGATAAACTGGGTATCTTGTTAATGGATTGCACACGGATCTTCTGTGTCTGAATTGATTATCCTAAGACCAACATAATAGCAATATGCAATGAAACAAATTGATAATCCTTTGAGACAAACAAGAAATTTACAAATTGAATCATTAAGTTGCAGTTTGAAATTCAAAATTTAACAATAACATTTCTCCTATCCTCTGGTCTAATACCTGCCAAAGACTTAATATTTTAATTACAATCATAATCTAACTATAGTCTAACTGCCAATCAGTTACTACTACAGAAAAGTAATAATGATGATGATAATGATAATAATAATAATAATTATCATAATTATTGTAATTATTATTATTTTAATTATTTACAGGTAACTGCAGAAATAAAGGAAACACCAACACCATGTTTCATGGATGTGTTGTGTGTTGTAAAGATGGTAAAGTGTTCTTGGGATCATGCTCAGTGTTAGGCTTGCACCAAACATAATGCCTAACGTTGATACCAAATAGTTCATTCTTGGTCTATTGTATTAGGCTTAGGCATTATTTCCTGCATTGAGTGCTTTACTGCTACCTCTGAATTGTGGCTACAGATTTACCTACAGGGTCCTAGTTTAACTATGTGGTTGCTCCTAGCACCCAGGAATTGTACTTCCCACTAGGGTGGCTTTCAGCTAAACTGTTCTTGACTACGGTTAACACTTTGTTGTACGTCGCTCTGGATAAGAGCGTCTGCCAAATGCCTATAATGTAATGTAATGTAATGTAATGGTCTCATCAGACCATACCACCTGGTTTCAGTCTCCCACATGCCTCCTGGCTAACTCTAGACAAGATTTCATGTGAGTTTTCTTCAACAATGGCTTTATTTTTGCCAGCCCCCCATAAAGTGCATATTTGTGAAGCATCCAAGCTATTGTTGTCTCATGGACAGTTGTCTTGATTTTTACATCTCTGCCATGGAAGACTGTAACTCAGTTAGAGTTGCCATAGGCCTCTTGGTGGCCTCCCTAATAAGTGCCCTTCTCGCACGAATGCTCAGTTTTGGAGGATGGCCTGTTCTTGGAAAATACACAGTTGGGCCATATTCCTTACATTTCTTTATGTTGGACTTAACGGTGCTCCGGGGGACATTCAAAGCTTTTGAAATATTCTTATATCTTTCCCTTGATTGGTGTTTTTGAAAAACCTTTTGTCGGATTTGCTTTGAATGTTCTTTGCAAATAATGCAGAAAATGACAGCTTATCAATGATAAGCTTTTATCAGTCTGAAACTCTTCAAAACAACAGCTCGGGGTTTAAATTATTATTATATAGTTTTTCTCATCTAAAATATGGCTTGTGTTTCTTCTCCTACAGGGTTCACATCAGGCACACAAAAACTCAGGCTGCTCCACATCACTAAACACTGCTGTGTTTTGATGAGGTAGTGAACTTTCTTTCAACCCCCAAAAGACATCGAAAGGCTTTACCATGCAGACAAAATGGCCAGAGGCAACAAAGCGAGTAACAGGGCCAATATCCCCGAGCGGGACGAGCTGGAAAGGGGGGAGGGGTGGGGGGGAGGTCTATGATGCAAGAGGGGGAATTTAAATGAAAGACAGTGATTAACAGAGTATCACTGGATGACTTCAAACCCAATAATCAGTTCTGAATAAGACATTTTTCCTGTATTCTTTCATACACGGAGGCAAGAGTCAGGCCTAATGGCAGACGGACTGTTGCAGAGAGACATAACACGTGTGGCGTGACTCTTGAGACACCCGTAAGGGGAGGTGGGGCACCATGTTGTTCTCAGAACTGTGCTTGTGGTGCTTTGTAACTTCCTCCCATCTAGAGTGTATTGACAAAAAGGTGGAAAAAAGGAAATTTGGCCACCGTGACCAGACCTCAGCTTAGAGCTTTCTGTTGAAGAATGATCAATGGTGAAAAATAGAACAATTTTCTCTTCCTTTTTTTTTTTTTTGCTCATCCAAATTCAACAAACTACGCCCGAAGAGAGAATTCTCACACATTCTGCTGAGTGAATTTAGGTTTATTGCAACAGAATCAGGCAAAAGTCACAGAACTCTGCTTTGCATAGTTAAACAACTTCACTCTTGTCGAAAGATTCCAAACTCTTTTATTTTTTATTTATTTTATTTAACCTTTATTTAACCAGGCAAGCCATTAAGAACAAATTCTTATTTACAATGACGGCCTGGAAAAAGGCAAAGCCTCTTGAGGGAAGGGGAAAGGGGCTAAAAGGGAATGTCAAAAGTTAAGTTAAAAAGGCAGCGGCACACATCCAAACATTTCAACAGTTAAAAGACAGCAGCACACATCCAAACATTTCCAACACACCCTCTACTTACATACAAGATCAGGCAATACAATAAAAGAACAAATAACAAATAACAGCAACAGAACAAGAGCAGCATACACAGGACAGGCATTAAGACAGGTTGAAAAATTGCATGAAAATATTCACCCCCGTCATTCGTGGTTTATTTGAATATTCTGCCAATCTACTGGTTTTATGGCCCTTCCTCAATCTATCTGTACATATTTTCATTAATTCAATAGATGCACAAGAGGAATTTTTTAGTTTTATTGACTAATGCCAGCACATTCAAAATGGAGTTATTGAAAGAGTGCTTGCTCTTTGTAAAGCCCTCTCTCCAGTACCTTAGTCCTGAACTCTTCCTCACTTGTGCAGCTGGTCGATGCCGCCTCTGCTCAGTTGCATTAATAAACTGAAAAGAACCTGCTGCGTATTCCTTCAGAGAGCCCTAACATTTTTGTTTTATTGAAATTTTTCCCCTTAAACAGAACGGGAAGTGCGGTTTATCAGAGCCTGGGCACAATTCAGAGATAACTCGATTTAAAATCTGTGCATATTTCCCCCAAAATGTCCCTGGTTAGAAACCATTTATTAGCGCAAATGAAATGAAATTTCCTCCATTTTAATGAATCGGTGGCGTATCCCATTCCCTTCCATTGCGACGTTTTCTCCCTGTGAAATTAATTGCTTCATTAGGCAAAGCGAAAGACACCGTTCCCATGTGCTTTCTCAGAAGAACCTTCACCATGTGAATGATAATTGTTTTAATTCGCAATGGTTTATTTAATGCTAATGTTCTTCTAGACCCCACTCTCCTAATTCAGACATCTTGCTACTATTTAGCATCCACTCCCCCCCACACACACACACATAAACACAAAGCATGAAGTGCCTTTTAATGTATTATTTAACAAAAAAACATCCATTCAGTGTTTGAAGAGGTTGAGCAATTGTACTTCTTGTTTTCAGTTTTTTTTTTCTCTAAATGTAATAGTCTGTGTGTGTGTGTGTGTGTGTGTGTGTGTGTGTGTGTGTGTGTGTCTGTGCATTCGTGCCTGTTAATACTGCATGTCTGACATAGATACCATGAACCTGTGGCACGTCATTACCCTACAGTTTTCTTTTCCCTTGCTTGATTTCATGGAATGGACCAGTGTCACATATTGGAGATAAAAGGCTAGGTTATCTTTACGAATGAGGGTTTGAACAAAATTAGCATTCGACCAAGAGAAATACATTTCCCTGACATAACAAGCTGTCTCCTCTCTTTATGTTTTGCAATGACAGGTCTGTATCTTCTGTGCTGCCAGGCTGTCCTATGTCCTGTGTCCTATGTCTGTCCTATGAAGATCCAGTAAGGTGTTTGTGGTAATTATGGCTTCTGGAGCACCTGGCTATCACGTTATGTTTTACACCAATCAGAGGACATGAACATGGGATGGATGACAAGGATGTTCCGTACAACTAGAACTTTGCCTCGCAATGTTCAAGTTGAGTTTAAAAGTTCTTCTTTATTCAAGTGTAGAAAAAATAAACTAGTGGAAGATTTACAACATAGTAGCATACGAAAAGCCTGTACGTCATTCTCAATGACAGAGTAAACAAGCAGCTGCCATATTTCAGTTTTCGGTGTCATTACTCAATTTCTCTACCAAGTTATAAATTCATATCACGGCTCAATACATTATTATATAGAAAAAAAATATTTGAGGGGAAACCTGTTCCCTTGACACAATTAATATTTAATATTGTCTGTGGCATGCAAAAACTGTGAATGTCCTTTTCTTGTTATTTATTTATTTATTTATTACACATATAGAAAGTTCTCATCCACCTCAATGTACTGTAAATGTCTCAGAACTCAACAACTGATAAAGTTGGTTGAAAATCCCTTGCGACTAACAATGTGTTGGTAAATGGGAAAAAGAAACAGTTTTGGTTTTGGATGGGATTTTTGCATGAAACCAACACTATATTTTCATGTTTATTTATTTATATATTTATTTTTGTAGGGGAAGGGGAATTTCAACATATAATTCACAGAATACTTTCATCTAACCCTTTTTTCTCCACATCAATTTAAAATTATTTGCAATACGTACATTTTCTCATAGAAAAATAAATAATATTCCAACCGTACCAAGCTCTCAGACTTTTTTTGGTGGTTCCTGAGTTCAAAGCTCCTGCATTTGAATTCCGAACAGTTTACCCCCATATCAATTCAAGTGGCGTGTCGCCCACCCCCCCCACCCCCAATTAAAACGAGTAAACAGGGAGGAACCACATTATTCATGGTGAACAACATGCTCCCTCTAATTACCATGACCTAAGAAGATGATCAACAAGACATTTATATCCTGGACCCTGATGACTAATTGTATCAGAGTTCAGTGTTCTGTAAATATATTAAATTTTTGGTTAATTAGACGTGGCAGAACGTTAACACATAAAGCCTGGGTGAAGGAGTCATTGTGTTTTCTGATTTACACTCCTTATAACAGATGGTGCTGAATTACATAAGAGAGAGAGAGAGAGAGAGAGAGAGAGAGAGAGAGAGAGAGAGAGATGGGGGGTGGCAACAAGGCAAAGCATGATCATGGAGTTAGACTCCATTCCATTTGAAATGTGGTTATTAAACGTCTTGCCATTTTACTTTGCCTTTTTATCCAGTCTTTTGAAAAGGTCTCAACAGTACAATGATGAGGGAAAAAAACGGCATTTGATTCTCTACGAGCCAACCGCCAATCACGACATCTCTCTGAAACACACACAGGTATTTGATGTAGTTGGTTTGCAAGCTTTACCTGGTGCACGGCGCCATACGATATGAGAAATGTCACTTTTGGTCACTGAAGTTTAATATGCCTGTTACCATTAGAAGACAAACAGGAGGATCAGATTGAATGAGGGGAAAAAAACAAGAAAAAATTAACCACAAAGAAAACCAAATGGTTAAAACAGACTTTTGCCCTCACATATCCTGATGTAGGGTTAGAGGTTACATATTTAAATGTCATATTTAAAAATCTGAACGTAATGCCCCAATCCTCAGTAAGTAGAGTATTTCTGAGAGTGAGTCTGCTTCAACCCCACTTCAAGCACTTATGTCATGTGCTGTCAAAAACTGATTTGAATTAACCAATCAAAAGACTCCACAGCAAAATTATCTGATTAGTTCAACACAGTGAGTCCTCGATAGAACATGATACCTCCACCCATCCTAGAGTTCATTAAATCTCACCATCACGTCTTCCTGACACTCCGGTGATTGCCAATTGCGAGCAGTGTAACCCACTGCAGGTCTTCTCACACTCACTTCTGGCATTGATTTTAATCACACAATTGAACAATTTCCGCCCTGCCAATAGTAAAGCTCATCTCGTCAGTGTTTCTCGCAGAAGCACACCAAATCTATTGCAAACTTTACAAGGTTATTGAGCGAACAAAAAAAAAGGAAACCAAAATTAAACAAGAAACCTTTTTTTTTTTTTTTTCCCCTCGGAAAGTGGGCCCAGGTGCTCTTCAAAGCGTACATTAATTTGTGAAGTTGTCCCCAATGCAGAAATGTAAATGTTTTCATTTTTTACATGAACACATTTTTTTTTTTTTTGTAAACCCAGGTTTACAAAAAATAGATTTGAATAGCCGTTTGACAGATTCATTCCTCTTCATTTTAATTGACATGATTTGCAAATCTCCCACGTAGACCCCCAGTGTGTTATTCACCACTAGAGTGGCCATGGAGTCTTGGTTGAAGGGCCTGCTGAACAGAGCATATAGAAAGCAAATTAAGAGCGTGCAGTCTATCGTCAAACAGCTCAGCTGTCGTGAATATGAAAAAATCAATAATCAATATTTCCATGCTGAATCTGTGCAGCAAGGCCTATCGCGGGAGTAAAATAAGAGATTGTTTTATTTTATTCATTCATTTAATTATTTTCCTGGGATCAATTAAGGTGACACTAACAAGAGAAGACAATCAATCACATGTTGGAAATTGCCACACGACGCAGACGCTTGATTCGGTGTGTCTGGATTTGCGCAGTGCCTCTTCTTGTCGGGCTTGTCAGTCTCGCGCTTCTTTCTCCTTTTTTTTTTTGTCCCAGTTATCAATCAGGACAATGCAGATGAAGTGCGCAGCCCTGCCTTGGAGATTTTATACGTTTTAAAATGAAACGGGACCTTTTTCAGGATCACCTTTAAAATTAATTAGCACGTATTCTCCTTGAGTGTTTAAGTTGTGTGCTTTCCTTTCACATACAGCCACATTAGTCTCTTTTGCTCAACACGATTACTACTCAGAATTTCCCATTAAAATAGTAATCTAAATGCAAATTCTAACTGTCTTTCTCTAAAGCTGGGATGACACTCCGGGCACGGGATGACTGTCTCAAGAAAAATATATATTTTTTGTGTGTTTTTATTTTATTTTCCCTCATTCTCTCAGAGTTACACAATAATTTAAAAATGAATCTGGTAACATTAAGGTAACATGATGTAAAAAAAAGTCAGGTCCCAAGACTACAAATAAATGAAAACACTGTAACTGGTTACAGCTCGCTAAATTCAGACACTCTTGAAACAATGTGCTTTCGAACAGCAAACCCTTCATATGTGAGCAGAAGCAGTGGGCATGGAGAATAAAAACAAGAATGGCGAAATGTCAATACATTCATAAATTAGAAATGTAAGAAGGAAGGAATTGCTGTGGGTCACGGGGGCATCATATTTGTATTTTATATCCATAAAATGTTGTACTTTATTTAGGTCCCCGAGTGGCTCAACCGGTAAAAGCACTTGCCCGGAGTGCAGGTTGCCCACTGCGGCCGGGGAATCCTTCTCGGCGGTGGTGATTGGCTGTCCGCCTCAGGAGGAAGGGGGAGGGAAGCCAGCACGAGGGGGAGGGAAGCCGGCATGAGCTCGCCGCAGGTACAAAAAGCTTCCCTGCATGTATTGAACTCATGGTCAACGGCTCAGCAGGAGGGATTGGTCAACGTCTCGAAGGAGGTGGTTCGCTCGCTCTTGTCACCACCAGTCCCAGGGTAGTGGCTGGTCCCATAGTTGCAGGTGGCAGGCTTGTGGGGAAGGCAATTGAATCAATAGTGTGTACAATTGGCCACCAAATTTGGGAGGAAAAAAACTGGAAAAAATCTGAACACATTTTTTAAAGAAAAGTTTGCACTTCGTTTAAAATATGATAATAATAAAAATACGTAAGCAACAGATATCTGCAGTGCCGATTATTGACACTGTCGCACACAATGTAGGCCGTATGATCACCCTAAACATGAGGCGAATAAAACTAATCAAACAAACAATCCAAAAAAAGAATAAAATAAATCTGTGGTTATGCCGGCTTTTCAGTTCACAAAATCTAACACCATTCATCTTAAGGACAACAATAAATAACGTGGCTGACAGAATGTTATTTCCAGGTATACAACTGCTTAACTGACGTCCCCCAAGTAGCTGTCCTTCTGTGATTTTTTTTGTATGTGCCATAGGGCAGATTATATTAAGTAAAAATGATATTAAATTAATTATATTATAATTGGTCATTAATGAAGTCAATTCATTTTGGTGTTAATCACTGGATGAAGTCCAACGTAGATGCTGCCATCTCTATTTCTCACCTGTTTCAGCTGTACCTTCGGGCATTTGGATTTAAAATGCCTGTGGGCGAAGTGGCTTACACCCGCCTCCAATGGACGTGGGAAGTGGTTCATTTTCCTTTCAGAGAGGTCACTGGAGTGAAATCAATCCAAATGTTGCATCGCTGGACAACCTCTGGTCACCTAACCCCCACCCCGCCCCTCAAACTTGCCTTTTTGGGCCCTTGACAGTCCAACATTGGTGTAATGAGCTACCTGATACCGTCAGAACCGCCAGCTACCACCCAGGCATAAAAGGCAGTGTGCTCACACTTCAACTTCCAATCGCGACACAATTTGATATGTATATACTGCGCTTGACACCAAGCTGTCCCAGGACCCTTAGAGCATGGCACAATAGTACAAACAAATGAAGTAAATTAGTACAACTACACTTTTTATAACAAAGCACAGTCAAAAAGAAACATCCACAATTCGGGAGCATGACACCCTCAGTCCAGCTGACAGTTCAGTCCACACCTCAACTCGGCTCGCAGAATTTGGACACGTCCAGTGATTCATTCATATTTACAATAACTGACTGATGCGCAGTTTGTTGCTGCTGTCAAATAGATTGAATATATCTTGCCATAATAGCCTTGTAGGTGAATGCATAAAAACCTCTAAAAAACAAAGGAGAGATAATAAATAGATTTATAGATAAATAAATAAACACATCAATAAATAGCATAGCTTCTGGGTAACTTATTTTTTTTCTCTCCGTGTCCTCTGCAGATATCTGCAAAAGAGACTGCAGACCAGACTTGACACCAACAGCAGACTGTAAGAAATTAGCATTTAAGGAGTGTGTTCAACACTCTGCCATAAGTAGTCTGAATCACGTAGTGTGTACCTCCCTTCCAGGAGTGCAATCAAACTTGCGAGGATCTGCTTCTTACCTCTCCTTCTCTCACTGAACAAGGACAGGGCTTCCTGCCCATTAACACTTTAACCAAACCTTAGTCAGGATTCAATCCATATATGCCCTTATATGTTTTCATATTCACTATTATATATCTATAAAGTCAAGTTCCTTTTTAACTGTATTCAGTTTTGTGAGTCAGTGTCATTGTTTTAATAGTCAGCATACCCTATTTAAATATTCTCTTCGATAGGGGTCACCAAAACAGCACAGGTCCTAGGGTGGTCAATAGGTCTCTGATTTCAGTGCCTAATCGATCAATCAAAGCAGTTTATTCATAACACAAAGCATTAAAAAGTAATGACATTGAAAAATATTTCAATAGGTTTTTCGTAGATACATCCAGGGTGACTTTTGGCACATAACTGCCGAAACAAAGAAAATGAAAGGTTCTGGTGGCTCTGTTATGGTTTGGGGTGCATTTTCCTGGCATGGTTTAGGTCCACTCAACCCCTTAGAGGGCAAGGTAAATGCCAGTAGATACAAAGCCATTCTGCGTGATCACTTTCATCCTATGGTGAAGCATTTCTATCCTGATGGGAGTGGTCTCTTCCAGGATGACAATGCCCCATCCACAGGGCACGAGTGGTCACTGAATGGTTTTATGAGCATGAAAACGATGTAAGCCGTACACCATGGCCATCTCAGTCAGCAGATCTCAACTCAATTGAGATTCTAGGGTGGCACCTGAGAGCATTTTCCCTATACACCATCAACAAAACAGCAAATGGTTGAATTTCTCACAGAGGAATGGTGTTGCATCCTTCCAATCCAGACACTTGAAGAATCCATGCCAAGGCACATTGGTAGCCCAACAACCTATTAAGGCGCTTTATGTTGGTGTTTATGTTGGCGGCTACCTGTAGGTGACACGCACACATCTAGACTGGACTCCTGACTAAGGGATTTTACGTGTTTGAATCTGGCGTCATGTGTTCAAATTAGGCACTGAGCAGTGCAGTGAATGGTAAAAATGTGGTAGTAAAATATCCCATTGCAATGTCTCAGTCATGTAAGTCACCCTGGATGTGACTGTCAGCTGAAGAAATAAATGACATGAGGTAATGTCCCTGTCATGTCATGTGACTGCCTCTCTGTCATGTCAGTTAAGGTGCTTTGGCTTTGTACTGGGGGTTGCCGCCCCCACGCAGATGTGACTCCCTCTCTGAGCCTGGGACTGCTTTGAGGAGCACAAATCCTTCATCATTTTAACTTCCCGTCGTCTCGGGGCCATCAATCCCACCTCTCCGTGCGCAGAGGATAGCTGTGAATGACAAGCGGGGAGGCTCCCCATCTCTCTCCCCCCGTCCGCACCACTCGGCATGCGCGGTGGAGCGGAATGGCGCTGCGCGCCGAGGGACAGAGACGCCGTGCCCTGGAACACTTTCAAGGAGAGCGCTCGCCGACCGAGGTACTTAACCTGCAGCTGCTTGGGGGAAACGTTCAGTTCTGTGAGCGGGGCGATTGGTCAAAACATAAGCCATGCAAGCCTGCTGCTACAGCGCCATCCGCTAAGGAATTCACTCCAACCTGTCATTAATATATCTTTACTTGTAGGTGCTTTCCCATATTTCCAATAATATTATTATTATGATAATTATTATTATTGTTATTATTATTATTATTGTTATTATTATTATTATGTTTATTTTTTTACCTTTTTATTTTTTTATTTCAGTGAACTGATTCTTTCCTGAATACAAATATTTTCATAGCACCTCTGCACTTCCCTTCTCTACAGTACATTAATGCATACCCATATTTTTCCATCCAACAGCCAATTATTATTATTATCATTATTTCTTTATTTCTGACATATGTGAGCTGAGATATCATATTAAACACATTCATTTCACCATGGAGTAATACTTTCCTGAATTAATTTTTGGTCGCAGACCATGGTTTTTGAGTTACAGACAAAGCACACTGCGATTAGATTATCTCCCCGCCCCAGTGTTAATGTCCTCAGAATGAACACTGTTATTCTTACTTGCGTGCACCATCATCCCACATGATCTTGTTTTCCCTGATTCAGTTATGCTATTCTCTGGGGTTCCAATGTACTGAAGAAATCGAGGCTAATTGTGCACACAGGTATGGGTTATGGGTTATGGGTGTTGTGTTGCTATGATCTTGGACAAAACTGCACTGTATTCTGTGCACTACAAGACCTGTAAAATGGGGATGATTTCAGATATGAAATATTACGCACAACCTGTGATCAAATATTCTCTCATTAGATGGTAGGCTAACACTAGGCTCGTTATATCCGGCCTCATATTAAACTTTCAGCACTGCTTTAATTCATGACTGTCCGTGATTTAAAAATAAAATATCCAGAATTGAGGGAGAGAGGGACAGAGACAGAGAGAGAGAGAGACAGATAGAGATTGAGAGAGAGAGAGAGAGAGAGAGAGAGAGAGAGAGAGAGAGAGAGAGAGAGAGAGAGAGAGAGAGAGAGAGAGAGAGAGAGAGAGAGAGAGAGAGAGAGAGAGAGAGAGAGAGAGAGAGAGAGACACGGGATGGGGGGATTACTTTGGTGTTGTGAAGAGTTTATCTTGCACCTGCAGACTTTACTGGCTTTAGTACTTCTCCTCCTTTGTTTTGCGGATAGCCTAATTGCACTTTTAATGAATTACTGCAGGTTCCAAATGCTCCTTGCTTCATTGCCTCCGACCTTTGCGTTATTTAATCATAGAACTCAGGCACAGCGGACAAACCTCTCTCTCTCTCTCTCTCTCTCTCTCTCTCTCTAACCCCAGGATGTCCAGGTAGAGAAAATATTGTTAACAACAAGGTTTCTCATGTGTCTGCATCAGCACGTTTTTTTTTCCTGATGGTAATGGTGTAACTTGTGGCTGCGCACTTGAGCGTTAAAATATGCCAGAGACTGTGATACCAGCATTTAAACGACGGGTCAATGAAGCAACTTTGTTATTTAAATAATAATAAAAAAACACACACGTTTCATTTAGGAACATAAAATGAATTAACACTGTATCAAAGCATCTGGGGTCCTCTTGAGGATATTGTTTTTAATTAAATGAGAGCACAATGGACCATATCTTCATGGTAGCACGATTCCATTAACTCAGCTCATGGTGATTCATGACATTCACTCTACACATTTTTGAAAGATGTCAAAGCACCCTAAGGCCACACCCTGGCAGGGTGGGATGGAACAGGGCAGGGTGGGGTTGGGGATTGGGATAGGTTTGTGTAGAATCTGGGTGCAAAGTCTTGCTGTGCCAGTGGGGCAGCTGTGTTCAGAGAGAGAGAGAGAGAGAGCGAGTGCTATTTGAATGTGCATTAACACAAACTGTCAGATGGTACAGTGGGCCTTGAGGCACCAGACACCTCAAGATTGTCCACAGAACGAACGCACAATGCGAGAGTGTCAATGCATATCTAAATGTCAATGCATATCTGCGTGAAGATTTGTATTCTCCTTTAAAAATGTGTTGGTGCATGCCAAGGACACAAATGCTATAGATGCTAAAATATAAGTACTATGCTTGGAACAGCCCATCAATCCAACAGGTGACTTAGAACTTTATTTAAGCAAGCAAAAAAAGGAGCTGTCAACAAGTAATATTCAGCCTAATGATATGATTGTGCCATCATGCAACATGTATCCTCATGTTGAGGTGAACAACCGATAGCTTTCCACCTCCCCTTAGGAAGTGATTTCTAGGAATTTTATGGAGCGGATGGAATAGTTGTCCAATGCTTACATTACATTACATTACAGGCATTTGGCAGACGCTCTTATCCAGAGCGACGTACATCAAAGTGTTAACCGTAGTCAAGAACAGTTTTGCTGAAAGCCACCCTAGAGGGAAGTACAATTCCAGGTGCTAGGAGAAACTACATAGTTAAACTAGGTAGGTAGGTAAATCTGTAGCCACAATTCAAAGGCAGCAATAAAACAATCAGTGCTTATGGTTCGTACTTTGAATGTGTGCTAAAGACACATGTCGACATTAAAGGTTAGCAGTGTTTTAAAACAAGGGCACGAAAACCCGATAACTGAAAGCACGCTGCCGCGGGTCAAATGTTTTGGAAATAATTGAAGTGACAATGTTGCAGTACCATGCAGGGGCCTGGGGCATTCACGTGTGCCTTTCAATCCTGTGGTCTGCCACAACCTGCTCATACTGTGCACACAATGTAGATGGGTAATGCTTCTGCTAACTTAAGGGATTGCCTTGAGGGTCATGGGTTTGAATCCAATCAGTAGAAGTGCTTTGCCTCAATCTAGTGACAGCTGAAAATGGGTCACAGAAAGGGTGCCAAGCGAAACTTGCCCATTGCTTCTGACAATAACGTGTACAAATGATAAAATGTAAAAAAACTCTCCCTTTAGATGGCCGTCTGTGCACTTTTCATTAGTTAACTAGGACCCGAGGTGGCATGCAGTGGAATGGAGCTGGATCCTTACTTCTGGGGTAGGGTCAGTTTATGTCAGCCAGGGTTACCCGGGCAATCGCCGAATAAGAGCATCCCCCATTCTGCTCAACAAGTGCCGACAGGTTAGCAGTCTGCCTCAGTGAGAGACGCACCTCTCCTCCAATCGGTGCTAGCTATATGGGAACAGTCAGTGGCCCGTTGGCCTTCAGCTACAGTGCTTGCTGTGTGGGTGTGGGTGCTATAGTATAGTATAGTATAGTATAGTTGGTGACAGTAACGATTTGTAGGCTTGACATAAAGCAGGATGAAATCCATACCTTTTAGATCATGATTACTCTCAACCTTATTCGATTATAATCAATACTAATAGGCATAGCTTCCCAATTTTTTTTCACGATAGCATTTTTATTTGCATGACAAAATTGTCATATTTTGTTACATCTACAAGTTAGCTGGAGTTGTGAATGAAGGCACTGCCTCCTCTGTACCTGTCTCACCTGCCTGGTCACTGGTCGGCAAAATCCAAGATGGGAGAAAAAGGGGAGGAAAAAACGTGTTATTATAACTTAGTAACCAACATTCAAAAGCAATAAGGATAATTGATCATGGATTTTGTTCTATTTTTTTTTCTTCAAGGCAAAAACCTTGTCCCTGATGGAGGCTACCGTGAATCTAACTTAAAATTGCCATTGGAAGCTATTAGAGACCTTGTTTCCAGCCTCATAAATGCTTGTTGTGGAGGCCCATACAATGCATCCAAACAAACACAGAAACCTTCAGAGGTTAACATGTCGATAAAAGACAACGTATTTAACTTGGAGTTTATCGCACATGACTGAAAACCTCTAGGCTGTTTCTCATACAATTAGCCACACATTCCATTAAGTGGACAGAAATCATACTGTAATTACACAGTAATTAACTTTTCATTAGCAAGGACTGCTGTGTAAGTACAAACTTGTATAATTACTTTCAGATTGGCCTTGTGATTAAGCATAGGTTTAGGGGTAGGGTAAATATGATTGCATGTCAGTTATAGAATGGCAGCGTTCAGTCATACAGAGGAGATTGCATAGCTGTGTGTACTTTACAGGTAACTGCCGAAATAAAGCCAACATTTGAATAAATAAGGGATCCTTTAAATTGGTGCAGAACCGTGAATGTATGTCGGGGTGGGGTGTATGACCGATACCAGGCAGATAGGCTTGGCTCCCCCCTCTAAACCACCCCCCCCACCCAGGTTATGTGATTCCTAACCAAGGGGGGGTCTGCGACCAGTACAAGAAGATAGGACTGGCCCGGGCGGGACACGGCAGGCCCAGATTACCAAAGTTTGGCCTTTATTTTAGCAGTTACCTGTAGGTATAGAAACTACAGTTTTGTAAAGTATAGTTACACAGAATCCAAAGTATAGCAGTACTGTTATAACTGCATTACATACATGTAATGGGTTCATTTCTCACAGACTGCGATGTAGTAATGGAGCATAAATTCTGTCTTACGTAAAACACAAGTCACTACACTGACCACATGATCTGCTGAAGTTGCACAGGTGATCTGAACCTGGGTGAGAGGCCAGTCACGGAATGGCAGTGACCCCGTTGGAAACAGTTGGTATCGTTGGAAACGGTTGGTATCTGTGTAGTCCTTGACCTCTAGGCCGACTGCTCTTCGCACAGTTGTGGATCTGTCACCGTGCCAACATGTAATATAAACAGCACTGTAGGGGCAGTTCTGTGTTGTTTGTGTTGTTGCTGTGTTGGCAAGGACAAATTTATGAGTAAACATTTCAGCAAAATCCTGGGGTAATTATTTTAAAAGGCATATTTAAAATGCCCTCATATGCATGATGAATAAGTAATGAGTAATTTGATTTTAGAGAAAGGTTTGATTAATAATTTAAAATAATAGATGTAGTTGCCATTTTACCTCGAATGACTTACGGCTTAATAGCATTTGGGGGTGGGGGGGGTGGTGTTTCATTATCCAATTCTGATACACTGACACCCGAATTAAAATAATGTCAAGAAATCTAACTTTGTAATCCAGGGGGGGAGAGATACTGAAACGGCCCTGACACAGGCTAGAAGAGTCCCTGGTGCCTGGTATTAGGGATAAAGAACGTTTCGACAGTGTTTCAAAACCCCATTTGGTGTCAGCCTACTCTCGATGTGCTGAATAGGCAATGTAAGTATTTGGTCCCGGTTGATGGCAGCTCAAGTAAAATGAGCAAATGTCCCAGCATGCATTGTGTCTTATCACCCATTTATCAGCTGGAATGTCTGATAGGTGGAGCGCTGTTTGATTGAATGCTAATAGAGATATTGATTTTACTGTCATGTGCCACAAAGTTAGGGTAAGGGTAAAATTAAAATGTAAATCTAAATGGTGTTCCTGATAAGTATTTGAAGACTATTTATAGTGCTATAAAACATGTAATACATCTGCAACTAATTACATTTGACCTTTTTAATCATATCAACATGAAACCTGGACATTGATTCAAATCACCAAATCAGAACATGCAAGGGATTTTTTTCCCCTTAGCTATTTCTCAATACATACTTTTGCACCTTAGATCTGGAAATGCATTGCCCGTTTACTCTAGTGCTAATTTTCAAACAGCTTCAAGAAACCCCCACAACTGATAGATATTAATGTACAGATAAACTTCTTTCTGAAAGTAGGACCTTAAAATTAAATGTGAACATTATGTTTTTAGTTTTTTTGGGCAGGAGGTGCAGCCAGGACTCCAGTGAGGTTCTGGGATGGGAATGCAGAATGATTCTTCGCTTGGAAATGTGCTTTTACATTTTGGTCTCAGTGCACTGGGCAGGAAGTGAGTGTTGCCTCTTAATTGCATCCATGGGATCGATAGGCCGATAAACAGACTCTATGAGTAAGATTCGTACTTCTTGCTCTTGTAGACTGAATTTTTTTAAAGCCTTCACCAGCATCATTCCACGTAAAGAGGTGTGGAGCTGGCCATCGCAGGACCTGAGTCACCCAGTCACCCTTAGAAGGACTGGCCTAATTTATTTAGCTATTCTTGTCTTCCTCCCACCCTTTTCCAGGAGTTAAGCTTGGTCTTCTTTTAAGGACTTCCAAATTGGCTCACTTGTTTTTTCTGCTTGTTTTGTTTTTACCATCAGCAGAGGAATGGGGATTCCCTCTGGAAAGTATCCATTGTGAAACATTGTGTGACATCCTCTAAATGGAGCTATAACAATAATGATTGATTGATTGATTGATTGATTGATTGATTGGAGTTATTATGGATGTTGGTTTAGAGCAGATCTAATGTAGACCACAAGCTTTTATTTGTATATGCATGCAACCTGCAACCCAACATTTGGCTGTGACAAATTGTACATGATAGCACATTGTGATTAAGATAATGATTGGCACAGTGGGTTTCCTTTCAGCATTGCCTTGTATTAGTTACAGTGCCCCTTTAAAGTCTACACCACAAAAATGTATCCTTTTATTACCTTATGTCCTGAAATTAAAAGATATTAAATCAGACTTTTTCCACCTTTATTTGTACATTTTACCCTGCAACCTCCAAGTGAAAAAAAAAGTCTGAACTCTAAAGGGGCACTGCATATAGAAAGAAGAAAGGTCACATGACTAATTTTGGCCAACGGGGTGGTTCTCATGGGACTACACATTAAGCCATTGAGATGCTGGTGAAGAGACAGTGAGAGAGAGGGGAAAGTTGTGATTCATGAGATTCAACTATTTTCAATCCTGCTTTCTTATTGTAGAATTGAATATTATTGTACACTAAACATTTTCAGTGTTTACTTTTTATTTTTCAAAGCTGAAAGGTTGATTGATCATTTTGTGGGTTGTGCGTAAGCAATATTTATAATAATTATAATAATAATATATTGTCAATATTTTTCTAGCAATACTAGATAATAAAGCACATTTCTAAATGATCCCATTACCTAGTTTAAATAAGTGTTTTTCATTGGTGCGCCTGTGTAGCAAAGTTCGAAAGAGTGAGAGAGCTTGTGAACATCCACTATGGGCGATGTCATCTCCAAGAGCCAGAATATGAGCACAATTAGAATGGGACTACCTCAGCAAGGTAAACATATTTCTTAGAGGGCCACAGTTCAACCCAGAGGTTACAGAGGATCTGCTGTAACCTCATTACACCTGTTTAATATAAGTACAGATTTGGGATCATGGTACTGTGAGAGATTTTTAGCAGTATAAGTACAGATTTGAGATCATGGTACTGTGACAGATTTTTTGCAGCGTAAGTGGGTTAAGGATGGAAAAGAAACTGCCATGTGTATCACACTGCTGACTGCTATGTTGTTTTTTTTTGTTAGTTAGTTTGTTTTTCCACTTGACCAGTAGGCCCATGGGGGTAATCATTTACATTTTAATGTAAGCATCCATAATTTCTTTTCTGACATGTAAAAACTACTTTAGGACATCATTGTGTGTGTGTGTGTGTGTGTGTGTGTTGTGTATTTGTAGCTTTTTGCAAGATATATGAACTCGTACCTCTCAGTTCTAGTGTCTAGCATATCATTTTAACCCAGGATTTATACACCAAACCAGTGAAATGAGCCAACATACCACTTCGTTTTTTCAAGAATGTTACCATTCATGCTAGAATATGACATCATAAAGGGCTGCTAATGGCATCATCAAAGAACTGTAAAATTCCAGAATAGAACACTGTGAATTAGAATTCTCAAAAAACTCACTCCTAAAAGGGTTAACTGTGCATGATAAGACATGACGCTATAGGCTCACACTCTGCTCCACCAACTGGTGACATGTACATAGAAAAAAATGACAAAGGGACTCGTGCATGCTGTTCATTATATAGATAATGTACCAGTTGGATGGTCTTCTCTACCGCCCACTCAATAACACAGATCTAAAATGGGACAGGCATCAAGCTGTATGGGATTTTGAGCAGGGCTCAATATCATGAGCAGTAGTATATTTCATACACATCCCATTTATATAAAATCTATGTGTTATTGATTGGGCACAGAGAACACTTGCTGGACTGTAAAATGTAATGCCAGGGAAAATGATAATCAATGAGTCAATGAACCATAGCTTGCATCTGTATGACCCTCCTCCTTTATTTTACAGAATGTATTCCTGGATCTACACCTGTGGTACACTGTATATCTGTACATGCATCGTTTTGCATGTTATTTGTTCCTGTACCAAAAATAAAAAGTTTCTGAATTATGGTGTGTCGTGGAACATGCCTTTAACATCCTTTCATGCCACCAGACTGAGCGTGTATTACATCAACATATTAATTATTATATTAATATATATATTATATTATATAATGGGAGCCTGATCTTTTGTCATCAAATACCTGCAATTCCATTTATATTATTATGCCTTTTGTATCGCAACCACTATTTGCAACAGACTGCACATCATTTGAGTTTTGCTTTAAAATCAGCTATAAGTCAACACCTCAATGGCTTACCTCTGTGTGCGCTGCTTCACTGTAGTCAGCCCTCACAGTAAATAGAGAATACCCATGAGCACTGTTAGAGCAAGTTACTGGAACATGCCTGTGTTTTGGACTTTGTGCCCTAATTATTTGTGCACAATGGTGCAATGAGGTTCCCATTCCTCCGTTCCCCTGTCTCCGTTCCCCTGTTTCCTCAAGGGGCCTTACATATTCTTAATACTTCCTGAAGTAGTTTCCCCTCAGCTTTCCTTTTGAGGGAAAATCCTTCGCTTAGTTCACATTTCCACGCTCTGCTGGTTTGAAGCGCGGGTGGCTCTCCTTCCGTCATCAGCACTTGATGAAGACAAAGCGGAGTCTATTTTTTTGTGGAATCAATTTCATGGCAAATTTCTGTAGCATCCCATGCTGCAGTAGACTTAAGTTTTTTTGTTTTTTTTCTCTCCTCAACTCCTCAACCTTGGGATCATTTCAAAAAGTGTTTTTTGGGCATGCATTATTTAGCATGTTACATTACATTACATTTCATGCATGTCTTCCTTTTAGTGTAATTATGTAAGCCCCTGCTTTCTAAAAAAGAAACAAATCCTAAAATCCCCAAAAGAACATTAATAAGCCCCGGAAATTGCAGGCTGATATATTATATATATATATATATATATATATATATATATATATATTCAGAGTTAATTCAGCAATTAACATACCATTATGTTTTGGGCAGGCCCAGTTGCCCATTATTCTGGATACCATGGTTAGAAGAACAAATCCCAGTAACTTTGAAAGAGGGATGGCAGGTGCTTCAGTGCTGAACTTGCTGATGTTTCACAAAGAACAGTGCTATGTTTGCACAGAAGTCTGAGGGAAATAGGGGCAACTGTGGTCAAAAGCGTATATGATTTGAGTTGCAAGGCAAAACAGACCAGCAACTCTGAATCAGTTGACTGCAGAGCTTAATATAGGGTGTGAGCAGGCAGTTTCATCAAGAACAGTCCATAGAGGGATACTATGGTCATGTTGCAGTGCATAAACCCATTATCATAAAAATGCATGTTTGCGAGGAAATTGGTGCAAAGAACACAGGCAGTGGTCTTCTGAGCAGTGCAAAAGTCATATGGTCCAAGGAGTCACCCTCCACCCTTTCTCAACAAGTGGATGAGTTCATGTGTGGCCTGCTTCAACTAATAAAGGTTTCAATTTGGCCCCCAGTTTGCGTAACTGGTAAAGGCACTTGTCCGGAGTGCAGGTTTCCCACTGCATCTGGGTTTCAAGCCCTGGAGGACTGTTCGGCCGGGGCGATTGACTTTACCCCCAGGTGTGTATGTGCCAATTCACCTAGAAAGAAGTACAGAAATTAACCCAATCTGCACCAGTGAATATGTAGCTGGATATGTAATATATACAATTTTAACAATGAATTAGGCCCCAGGATCAGGGTGTCTGGCAAGCAAATCATATAACAAAGTGTGATACATATCTGAAATATGCTTCCTGTAAACACTGTATGTGGTCTTGGTTATGTATGTAAAACATTCTGGGGGTGGAATATAATTCCATGCACTTGACCCGCTGTGTCCATACCTGCATACCAAATATAATCGCAAATTGCACTGTGTATATTATTCAAAATTCTGAGGGATCTACTTTTTTCATCTGCTTTCAAAACCATCCAAGCCTCTTCCTAACACAGGTGCCCCCACCCCCAGTCATGTAGGACTGATATAGGGGTTCTTCCGGCTCTGAAAGGCTGTCAGGGTGCAATCGCTGAAAGGGTGTAACATTTACAGACAGAATGACAGAACGTTGCATTACATCCACCCCTTAGGTGTCATTACCTACCAAGAGTTGCGCCGAGATCAAATCTAAATGTCAGCGAATGCACGATAAAAAGCATTATTGGTGATGTCCGTTCATTTATTTATTATTTTTAAAACAGACATTAAAATACACATGGTTATACAGGAAACTGTATAAAAAAAAGGAAACACCAAAATATAGTGTCTTAATAGGGCATTGGGCCACCATGAGCTGCCAGAATAGCTTAAATGCACCTTGGTATAGATTCTGCGTGTCTGAAACTCTATTGGAGGAATACAATACCATTCTTCCGCGAGAAATTCCATCATTTGGGGCTTTGTTAATGATGGTGGAAAATGCTGTCTCAGGCATCGCTTCAGAATCTCCAAAAAGCATTCCATTGGGTCTGGTTAAATCTGATTGAGATGGGCATGGCATATGGTCTACATAATTTTCATGCTCATCAAACCATTCAGTGACCAATCATGTCCTGATGGGGACATTGTCATCCTGGAAGAGACCACTCCCATCAGGACAGAAATGCATAGGATAGGATGAAGGTGATCACTCAAAACGGCTTTGCATTTATTGGCATTTACCTTGGCCAGTAAGGGGTTGAATGGACTTCAACCATGCCCAAAAAATGCACCCCACACCATAGCAGAACTGCCTTTATTTTGGCAGATACCTGTATATTTTTCTACGTACCGCCTTGTTTCAATTTAATTTGCCAAGGTTTGTGCTCGGAAATAACACCACTCCAGTTTCTGACAGCTATCGGGATAATAATTATTTGTGGATGTTTGTAAGGGACTTTCTCACAACACAACAACAGGAAAACCATCCGTAAATAAGAAAAGGGAGAAAAGAAATCACCCTGCAAATCAAGTTGGGCCTTATATTACACATTTTAATTTGGTTACCATTCTAATTACCAAATTAATTGCTTGTGCATATTTACTGCATGTGTAAATATGGCCTTGAAGGAATACAAGATGATTGTATGTGTTCTGCTGATATGATTCACTGTTTCAATGCCTTCTGAAAGTTATTAGGCATAGTATGAAACATTAAAATTCAGGAGAAATAGCAGTCTGAGGTTATTCCTCATGTTATATCTCCATTCCCAAGTAAAATAAACAATGTATCCTCCAAAATAGTGACACATCACATCATGTAAAAATGAAGTAAAATATGCTTCATAAGGTAGATATAATGAGTAATGCCTTGGACAGTAAAAAAAAAAGTATATCATTGCAGTTAATGACATTAAAAAAATATATATATTTCGCACCAGCTGGGTGATGTCACATAATGAAAAAGGAACGATGAATGCTGCCTGCGTGTTTGTTTTTCTCTCATTCTCTCTCTTTCCCTTATTTAATCTTTGATCTAGAATTCTGATAAGACAAGCGATCAGTTTATTGTGACCCTGGGAGAGGTGGAAGGAGGAGTGGAGAGGGCTGTGCCTACCTTTTGGCTGCTGTCAGGTGCTCCTGTTTCCTCCCACAGCCTGGAGAGTACTACAGAACCTTGGACAGCAGCAGCCTCACTTACAGGCAGGCTCACCTGAGGCTAATGAGCAATCAACTCAGCTGTGAGCCTTGCCTTCGTTAGGCCATTATAAAGGCACAGCCTGCCATGCCTGAGAGAGAGTTTTGGGGCATGAAGGAAGAGTTGCTGGCTTTTTGTTGCTGTGACCCTCTAAATACAGCTTTTGATTGAACTTTGCTTTTGTGTTTTGTTTTATTTGATTGTTTTGTAGGCCAATGGCCTATTGGAGCTCTGTTTTTGATTTGTTTTCCATCCACTCACCGCCTGGCATGGTGGCCACCCCTGCCACCTTGCTACACTTACATATTGTATTTTTTTTCCTGTCCTGTTTATCTACGAAAAAATGCTGATGTTTGCTGATGCGTTGGAGCTTCACTGTCCCCATGAAACTGTATTTCGTATTGCGACGCCTCGTATCGACGGTGATCCGATTGTTATACAAGGGCATGCTTATTAATGTGAAATACCATTGCTGACCATTTTCACAGCTGCTGAGTGTCCCCATTTGCCATGTGTAAAAAATGTTTTTAAAAGTATAGGTAGAAGAAAAGGCCTATTCTATGCTGTCTGAATTGCAACGGCTAACAAGAGTACCTGCGCACTTAGCGATGTTAAAGAGCAGCTCCGAGGGTGAAGCTGACCTTGGTCTCACTCTTTTTTATCTCACCCCGTAGAAACACGCGGACTTGCATTTGAAACTGTCAGCCCAAAGAAATCGAGAAAGCAGAAAGCGGGCCGGAGATATCAACTCTTCATCAATCATCCAGTCGGTTCGCTTTGCCCCTGTTTGGATTTTCCTCCCTAATCTTTTTAACATGCGCCATTTAGCAGACACTTTTTTTGCAAAGCGACTTACAGTAGTGAATGCATATCTTTTTCAGTATACGTGGCCCCAATGGGAATCGAACCCACAACCTAAGCATTTGTCTGTGCCATGCTCCATCTACTGAGCCACACCGAACCACATTCTTGTTTTTCCATAATTATTTTCTTCTTCACACCATTGTTGAAAAAACGAACATTTCTCTTTGTGCATTCCGGATTATTAGTCACGGCGGGTCTCGTTATGAAGGCCACGGAGAAACATAAAAATGACATAAGAGTAGAGCAGAGGCAGAGACGGGAATCAGCGTTTTGTGATCACGCGGTGCGTTTTAATGGTGATCCATTTAAAACCTACTCAATGGACGTGATCGTGACTCACGCTCTGGTCTCTGATGAGTGGCAGTGCAGTAGTGACATCACGCAGCGAGACTGAGAAGGCTTTCCTTTGCCGTTTGTTTGAATACATGGGAGAAGTGATTCAGCACTTTAACCTCATCACTTCTAAATAATGGGCCACCATGCACTGTGGATCTTGAGCTATTTATTTTACTTATTTATTTTTTACAATTGCAATTCAACTACAAGCTTAATATACACTCACCATCCCTGCCTTCCTTTTGGCATATGCACGCACATGCAAAGCTTTGAAAAGTACAGATGCCTCTTCTCTTAATTATCACATTGGTCTCTTCAAAAACTGCAGCATTGGACTGCATATCTCCTCAATTATGTTTCGAACTCACAGAACTGCATTCAAACAACATTCCAACTTTGACAATGAAATGCAAGTGCTAGTTTATTTATAGGTTTTCTTTGCAAGCAGTTCAGCGATCACAAAAATGAACTCGCCAATTTGTGGATAAGAAACCGAATATATCAATTTATTTGCAGGTCAGACTCAAAGGAAAAAACATGTTTATTGTATCCAAGCCCGAGGGATTTTTAAATCATGAACGAGCAGTTCCCAAGTGCACCTGCTCACTCTGTCGTGGCCACTGCAGATTCCGGGCTGGCTCGCCACACACATTTTGAAATCGGGCAGTTTTGGTGTGTCACAACGTCAGCATTCGGCATCAATTATTTCCCTGGGTATTATGGGTATTACTGAGCCTGCTAGTTTCTCGCCCAGCTATATTTGTCCACTCATTGTGCCGCTGTCATCTTCCGTGGTTGCTTGGTCTCTGCGGACGGCTCACATAAGCACTGGTGCTCCTGTCAGAGTCCAATAAGCTCCTCATCTGTCGCTGCTGTCCACTGTGTGTTTTGGGCTTGGCGCTCGCGTCCCTTAGTCAATGTGTCTGTCTTTTTTCACAGTTAGATGTTTACTGCCACTTGTTCGATTTCTCATTGAATGGTCGGTTATCGCTGGATGTTGATGGTCCTTGTCAGCTCAATACACAAAACCTTCACGCAGACATGATTCTGGCAACCATTCTTCAAACCGAGGGCAACCATCTTGGCTTTTAAGCACCTGGGATGATCTGATTCCTGTTTGGTGACTTACAATTTCAGAATACATTCAGAAAACAAGAATCATAGCAAACTTGTAATAGCTACTGAATGACAAAGTATTAAATATTTTGACATGCTATTCTTGAGTGAGTTGAGTATGCACTAGTATAAAAAGGTAAACACAGGGCCTCCCGCGTGGTCCAATGGTTACAACGTTCGACGTTGGCCAGGGCGACCAGGGTTTGATCCCACCGGCCGTGCCAGAGTCGGCTCTGGCCGAGAGTGCCACCGGAGGCGGCGATTGGCTGTCCGCCCCAGGGAGGGGGAGGGAAGCCGACAGGACGTTCCTGAACAGGTCCTGAACCCCCAAAAACCAGAAAGTGAGGCAAAAACTCCCCAGTCGGAAGATAGAAACAAGAAGAAGAAGAAGAAGAAGAAGGTCTAATATTAATCATTGTATTTTTACTTATCTTCAGAAAAGGCACAAAAACTATGTCACGCCACACTACTGTCAACGGCTGACTCCTGAGTACAGAGCTATCCCTTTGAATGCTGGGAAGCCTGTTCCTCCGACTCCCGGTATTGAGGCCACAGCCGAGGCAGGGTGATAGACAGAAGGGTGCCCCTGAGGCCTACAGCATTTTAATTAAACGGGAAGTCTTCCCTTCATTCCGCATATTCAAGCTGTCCCCCGAGCCTGGCCGCTTTTAGGGCCCCCACGTCACATGGTGAAATTCAATAAAGGCTCCCCCCCTCAGGTCCAGTGGGTCATATATTTGAGTTGCATCCCTCTCCTTCTTTCATGAGACGTGCACGTTCTGCGGCTGGAAGCCTCAAACACTTGGCTTCTGGTTATCTTCAACCACCATGACATGGGGTCAGGTGACACCATTAAGCTGGAGCGTCTCGAACTTTGAACTTGTAGCGAAGGCATTTAAATGGTTTAAGCTTCTGCACACAACCGTTGCGGAGGTGGTTCCGTTTTATGAGCATTTGATAAAATCGATCCTGAAACAACAAAAGCTCTGCTATGCAAATATGCTGATGCTCTCTCACCACCACTAATGCTTTATAAAAGAGGCTAAGAAGTAAGGGGAACACAGCACAGGGAAGACACTGAAGTAACTTAAGCAGATAAACACATTTTGATGGACAGCAACTTAGATCTGTGACGTGCTCAGAGCACGTTCTCTCGCTGGCCTTAAAGCCAAATTGATTAGCTGCGAACATCTGCATGGCTAATGGGTTTATTGTTTGCAGTTTTATTTCTTTCTTTTTTTTTTTTTTTCATGGATGGGAATTTAGAAAGGCAGCAAATTAGTTTTCCTTTTAAACTGCTTTTTCATTTGAGTTAATTAATGTGAAGCCTATTAAATAAATGTAAAAACTATTTAAAAAAATAAAAAATAAACCATGTGTGAAACTTTTTAGTGTCTGTGATGCTGGGAGGGGTGGAAAGGGCTGCGCCTCCCCTTTGGCTGCTGTCAGGGGTTCCTATTCCCTGATAATGGAATGTTCCCACAGCCTGGGGAGTACTACAGAACCTTGGACAGCAGCAGCCTCACCTACAGGCAGGCTCACCTTAGGCTAATGAGCAATCAACTCAGCTGTGAGCCATTGCCTTCATTAGGCCTTTATAAAAGCACAGCCAACAATGCATGAAGGGAGATGAGTTTTGGCACATGGTGGAACTGTTGCTGGTTTATTTTTATTTTTTTCCCCCTCTTGACTAAAAACCTTTAGTTAGATTTTTGTTTTTATGTTTTGCTTTATTTGATTTTTCGACTGCCCGAAAAAGGGTAAATAAACCAGCTGCTGGCCTACTGAAGCACTGCCTTTGTTTGTTTGTTTCCATCCACTCGCCACCTGGCCTGGTGGCCACCCCTGCCACCCCACTGCATACATCCTCTGCAGCAGAGTCACAGCACAGTGAACGGCATTATCGTCTATTGAAGATGCAGTCACACAGTGCAGTGAAAGGCATTATCGTCTAGTGAAGATGTGCTGCGCTCGGTGACAGGGTTCGGAGGCAGCTAGTTGATGCATTTAAGCCAACCTCACTGACAGAGGTTAGCTACATCATTATGCTCCACATTCACCATCATTTCGGCACTGCCAGCTCCTCTGTATCAGAAACAAAAGTGCTAAAGCAGCTAAGCATGCATGGCCGCCACTAGCATGTCCGTATACAGAAGCATACTAAGTAGGGGTGTGGTCCAAGGGGGGGGGGTTGTATCTTCCCTTCCCAATACGATGCCCCCGATATGAACATCGAGGGGCGTCCCTTTCAATAAAGCAATAGCGTTATGAGAACACTCCCATAAGATGCAGGTTGTTGTTTTTACCCCTCCCACACCAGCTTGTGGGCTGCTGGTGACTGTGAACATCTGCTGTTCACGCTGATAGAACGGTGAAAGAGCATCCCCGTACATCTAATCAGGGCCAGAGGAACTTATTTTATGCCATGCCTCAGTTTGAATGTTAAGTCAAAGACTCATTTTGTCAAGTGACGATTCCCGGACATGGGAACCCCCCAGAGTTTGCCCACCGCTGCACAACACATTCCTCCTGTGCGTCTGTGATATTCACACAGGATGCCTGACTTCAGTGATTTTACAAATGGCAACAGAGATTGTTGGAGATACTCCTTTGTTACCCGGAGATAAATAATAATGGCTTCAAAACATCTCTAATTGGGAAGGAGCAAGGACCAACATGAATGAACAAAAAAAAGCTTCTGACATTCACGCCAAATTATGCTGAACTACATTGTAATAAATTATCCATGACATCAGCTGATTCTATACTAGGGGGTTCTTCTTTTTGACCTAGCATAACTGTTGAGAATAATTAAGTGTATCAGCATTTTTAAATCTTAAAAAATCCATTTTTTCTCCCTAATTATGAACTGCCAAACGTGGATCTTGAGCTGCACCTGTGCAAACAGCACCGCAGCTGAAGCATGTGCACTCTGGCGTTTTTATCATTCGCTGGCCAATGACTGTTTCCCACACCACCAGAGCTACAGAGCTGCCGAGAACATGGAAGTCTCTCATCTGAGGACACCGTAATCCTGTATGTACCTCATGCTTCATTAGCAGCTAATACGGTGGTCACCCTGGGAACTCTGCTTGACTTAAACCCACCCTACCACTGGTGGGGCTCAGCCAACCCTGTGCCTCCACTGCAGGCACCTGGTCCTAGTCCAGCCAATCATGTCCCGCCACTGCAGACTCCTGGTCATAACCCAGCCAATCATGTCCCACCACTGTAGACTTATGGTCATAGTCCAGTCAAGCGTGTAATGTTACTGCAGACTCCTGGTCATAGTCGGCTAGTGACATCATCAAGCATTGAATCTGAACTGTCTAGGCTATAATACATAGTTATGGGTGAATGAGGTATCATGACACCACAAATGGGTGGAGCTACAATATACTACCTGTAACCTACTGATTTAAACCAATCATTGTGTTTTGTTGTGAAGAGTAAAACCTGTAGAACTGGTTAGTGATTGACAGTTAATTGTAGCTCCATCCAATTTGTGTGCCACCTCATTCAACCATTGCTGATAATACCCAGCCTATGTTTGTGGTGAGTGCCATTACCAACAGAAACGAAAGAGCCTTGGCAGGAATCCCTTCCTGACTGAGTGAAGGTATCATATGTTAATGTAACAAGCATTCATTAACAGGTGAACAGGTGAATCTACAGCTTTTCAGGTGTAGGTATACATTTCAAGTTATCATCTGTAGTGTTTTCTGAATTAATAGTGATTCAATTGTTTCACCATGGAAATTCTTTAATGTGCAAAAAAGATTCCAGCTTGCCTGGCATTGACATTTAACTCAGAGCTGTTCAGAACCCACTAACTTTGCTAATTTCTTCATTCTTTCCACATCCTCCTCCCGTAGCAATGCCATTGAAATATCAAAAAGCTGAATTCTAATGCTGACAATGGCTATGGAAAAATGATGAAGAACTTTCTACCAAGAGTTCACTTCCATTCATATACTGTATTATTCAATCCCTGATTTTAGCTCAAACCCCACCTTTAAAAATGTTGTGGCGTGATTTTCAAAGGTGTTTGCTGTGCAGAAACATACGGTCCAATTGACCCTTCGCTAAACCACGCCCCCCTTAGTTACTGTTGCTAAGTCCATCAAGCTTTCGGAGCCAGCATGGCGCTCCCACTGTCGCTAGCTGCACTCCCTGGAGAAATATTGTGCAATTTTTTTTAAATAGAAAAAGCGATTTCAGATAGAAGCAGACAGAAGGGTCTACAATATGCATTTGAAGGTTATATTCAAGATATCACACTGACTCAGCAACAAAATGACGTAAAAAAAATTAAGATAGAAGCGAAAGCCTACAGATCACAGAGTAAAAGTGAACCACTGCATCACCTGGCGATTGAGACAGAGGACAACGACATTAAGGAGCAACACTGTTCCTGTAAAGCTGGGTAGGTCTCTATTCACTAGTACAATCATTAAAAAGCAAAAGCAGTAGGCCTATATAACGTTACATTCAGTAGTAAGTTAGCTAGCATTAGCTAACTAACGTAACATTAGTAGCCTATAGTGTGCTGTAACGACATTACTCTGGTTAGCTCCATAGGTTTCTGCGCCCATCTCATCAGACTTATCCATACCCTGGACCTCTGTAAAGCAAAAAATAGCAGTGTGTCAGCCCAGTCCTCCACAAGATTTGGGTACTCGGGACTGGGCTTCCCATTGACAAAGTGCTGAAATAGTAATGAAAAAATAGTATTACATTTTGACATCAAGGTAACGTTACCCACTTGGTTTTCTAGAGCTTGACTGTAACATCTTAACGTTAGCAAGCTGGCTGGATCACAAATAACAAAGCTAACATTTAGTCTAACTTTACCAACGTTGCAAACCCGGAGCTGTATATCCAGACCGTAGCCACGTTAGCTTAGCTGGCTAACACTTTTCAGGATTTGATTTAGGTTTTGGAAAGGGAAAAAAACGTATATCTCCTTCCAACCTCTCTGGGTAATGAGTGTCACTGTTACAAGTGCCCCAGGCACAACGTTTAACCATAACTAGCTAAAAATCCACAAAACCAGCTCGAAAATGAAGAAAATCTCAAACTTTTCTGTCAAAGTCAACAGAGCTCCGCCATAAACTGTCGGACATCTGTCGGAGCCTGTCAAATGCTGCGCTGTGATTGGCCAGTCTGCGTTTCTGGGCGTGGTTTAGCGAAGGGTCAATTTGCAAAGGTAAAATATCCAAAAACCTGGTATGTCAATACATGTGTATGGAGACATGGCAGAACAATGAATAGTCTGTAGAAACTGCATATGAGATGAGTTGGTGATGGAGACAGAGCCTCTAAATATAGACTACTGCACAGTTGTTGGCATGTAACTCTGTTGTGCGTACACATTTTTTTGACATTGTTGCTGTTGTTTTTGTTCTAAAGCCTTCAATATTTGTCCTGGAGAATGATCCGCACTCCCTGTTCTTTGCTTGCAAAATACTGATTGAAACTTGTGGGAAAGGACCTGAATCTTGGAAATGTAATCTGGTGTGAGTCACCTCGGCTTCTTCCCTTTTGTTCTTGCTAGTTCTATTTTCTCTGGACTTCACTCGAGCAAGTCAATTGCAACGTGGCGGACCACGCAATGCGGATCTGAACAGGAAATCCGTTGCACACATATGCAAGACAGGATTGGCTTTCACACCAATGAAAATGTATTATTCATTAACATACGTATGTTGGTATTGAATTTAGTATGAGATAATATTCAGGACACACTGCAGGACATACAGTCTGGCTTCCGATCTCCCTCCCTCGTTCACACCGATCAATATGTCCCTAAGTGTACAGCCATTATGCTACACGAAGTCCACAGATGTCACTGGAGGCAACAAACGGCGAACATGCGCGATAATAATAATTAATCAAGCAACCATATTCTTGAATTACATGCATGGCTTATTTATTTGTCTGAGTACATGCATTACTGCCAGAGGAAATGTCAGAACTGAAAGTATAACAAGGAGCTATTGATTTGAAAACAAATGAAAAATTTTGAAAAAAACAATACAAAAACATCAAGTCAAAACAAGATTCAAGGGCCATCCGTGTTGACAACAGATGTGAAATTAATCATTTTCCTAAAGTGTATCTCATGTTGTCTGGCTTTGGGGGAGGGGTAGTGTTTCTAGTAATTTTCTCAAAATGGCAATTTCAGTGCCAACGAAAAGATTTTTCGTAATCTTTTAAATTGTAAAGAGACAGGACTTTTTTCTCATGAAATGCGCTCGCGAATTTGATCCACCTGCATCCAACCACTGAGGGCATCAGTCAAGCAGAGCCACTGTGACGCAATGCTCACAAGAATACGGAAGTGATCTCTGTGGGCACCCATCATAGTGAAACAAGTTCTGGCCCAACACTGGGATATCGTTTTTCCCAAATATCAATGTGCCGCAGTACTAACATGATTGACAACACCCTGTAGATACGGAGCTATAACAGGCACACACTGTTCATTTTGACTGCAATATGTTGTTGTTTAATTAATAAACGCATGTGGGTGCTAGGCCCCCTCTAAACATATGACTCAAACAGCTGCTTAAGAATGAAGATGAGTTCAGCTGAGTCATTTCCTTGGCAAGTGAATATCTTAAATACTGTCTTCTCCTTAAAATCAGCATTAAAATAAACCCTGAAAGAAAATGAAATCTGCTTGCCTAAAGTATATTTGTGTTAGATTAACTTATTGGGGGCACTGAAGCTTTTCACACATTTCAAATGGGTCGAATTCAACTTTTCACAGTCCCTTGCTCCTCAATGTGCTGTTGCCTACACGTCCAACTGCTCAGAGGAAGTACCCGACAACCTCGTCAATATCGCTTAGGTTTAATTATTTATTTTTGCTGGTGCTAACTGTGGGTGTGCACTACACATTGAGTATCCGAAAAGATTGCACTGCCAAGCTGCACAATGCCTGACTGTTATTATTGATGAAATGACTTCCTTTGTGCTTTGAGCCCTGGCGCACGCACACACACACACGCACAGGAAGAGAGATAAATAAGTGTGGTTTGCTGTTGAACCCCATTAAAAGGACATTATTGTGAGCGATGGTGCCCGATCACGGTTTTGACCTCGGATGACCAGGAGACCAGATTTTATTTCTTGGTTGGCTGAGGCCAACGTTCATGGGGAGCTCGAGGGGCTTCTGGGAAAACGTCTCTTTCCGGCCTCGGTGAGATTGTGTTATTGTTTTCTTTTCTCTCTTTCTTTCTTTTTTCTGGGGGGCAATGTGGTATTACTCTGGATGGGCTGTGTGTTCAGTATTTTAAACAAACACATATATACGTACCAGTGGTGGGCCGTCAGGGCCTGCAAGGCCTTCTCTGCTGGCCCAAAAAATATCTGAATCACAGACTGATGTTAATTATATTTTGTCCATGAATACTTATTAAATAATTCCAAATGGTCTGTTCGCTTCCTTTCATAGCTGTTCCCCTGGTTGCGCTGCATCCAGACGTGTATTTTCATATTAAAGCATTTAACCAATCACATTTCAGCCATCATTTGTTGCCAGGGTCAAAGAAATCTGCCTGGAGGCCTTCACAATCCGTTCTGCAGGACCTGTAGCATAAAATAAGTGTTGATCAAACTGTTGCTTCAACCAATCAGATTTTGATTGGATAGTCAGAGAGTGTCTGACTATGATGTAATGTGATTGGTAGTGATGGTAGAATGATAGCATCTATTCAAGTACAAATAGTATTAATAAAATGTGCAAATTATGTAACATGACTGTTCTCATTTGTTTGAGAATGTTTCATAATCTGTATATCATGTGGTCCTTGGGTGAGTTGAAAAAATATCATTTTTATATTTAAGTATCTTGGCTGCAGTATATTAACCATGGTTTGTAATTTTGGCATGGTCTGATATTTATCTCAATTTCATCAACTTAACACACACTTACTCCAAAGTGTTTGATATTTTTATTTGAAGGACAATCACAGCTACATTTGTATGCCATCAATAGTTTGGTCAGTATCATATGCAGCTTGTAAATAGATCTACAAACACACAAGTTAAAAATAGTAAATTTTTCTGCTGTCACAAAAGTTGTGAAAGCACACACTAAACTATAGTGACGAATTGTTTTGCCAATGTGCGTTTGTTCATCAAGGTCTTGGTTATGTAAGGGTGTGAAAACAGTTTAGCACATCTGAGATCTAAATAGCTAAAAACCTGTTTTTATCAGAACTGGTCACATTTATTTCAGGCTGTGGGAGGGCTAAATGCTAAATACCTGAATATTCATTATTCATTGTCCACACCTCTAAGAGTTGTCAGATGGGCCATCTCTCTCTCTCAAAGGCCATACAGAGTAAGCAAGTCAGTGAGCCATGCAGAAGAATATATGCTTTTTTCATTTTGGAAGATTTATTGAAAACAGCACACAAACTACTATACAGTATATACAGGGAATGCCACATATTACAAGTCATACAGCCTAACAATAATGCACATAATATCCTCCTGAAACAAAAAAAAAAAAAGGGTCTTCCAATTAAACTTTTTTGTGATTTTTTCACTTTAGAATTAAAACAACAAGTCACAATTTAGATTTTAAATGGCAAAGCAATATTTGAGTTACCATTTCTCCTTTCACAACAAGCGCATCTTGTGGCAGCAGCCATTTGGCTCTTATTTTATTATCCACAAACGTAGGCAAAACAATGTCGGAGGCGACACGCAAATAACTCACAAAACAAACCAAAATGATAAACGAACTGGGACAAACAAAGCTAGCTGAACAAACAAAGCTAGCTAAACAGCAAATCCAAAACGTAATCCCAAACACAGATTTAACTAAACAGAAGCACTCTAATAATAAACAAAAACAAGAATCGATTTTACAAGGACGTGAGATCATGAAACCGATCATGCTACATACGATTTTTCTAATATTTTAGGCTGTTTGAAAAGTATTCTTCCATAGATCTTGTGTGCCTATTGAAATTTGTTACGTTGCAACACGCGGAATATGTAGTCACAAGACGCGGAATTCATATATTGAATATATATATACGAGTATTTGATAACATGGCAAATCAAATATAGTTACTTACTCTTCGCCAGTTGTTGTCCTCGTCGCTTTCCATCAATGCTGTCAAACACTGCAGCGCAGAAAATCTTTCCATCTTGAATAAAATTGTATGTCTGTATAAAATCTTGCTTCAAATTGTCGACAGTTTGTGTTGTTTACGCCGGCGTTTTCACACATGGCCCCACGCCCCTCCCCACATACCTCCCCGAAAATCGCACCTAGTTACCATGTCAATAGAAGGGGACGTTACTAACAGGTAAAAAGAGAGTAAAAGGCAAGGTTTACTTTTGGTCTAATTAACCTAATTTAAAAATCCCATTTGATTTGCCAGTGCTCAAATCGGAAAGTCGCGATTCTAAGGTTTCTGTCAATGTTTTTGTCGCGTGTGTATGATAAAATATCGCGAAGTTAGAAATAGTAATATACTTTTATTGCTGCTGGGAGCGGCGCCGCTCCCGTCGACCTCAGGGGGTTAATAGTGTAACGTGAACAGGGGTGTGGGGTTTCCACTCAACCAAGTTGGATAGCAACACACAAGACAGTCAATGAAATATAAGTGGGTTTATTGGGGGTATATTCACAAATAGAGAGAGGGGAGAAATAAGGCAAACAGTCCAATATCGCAATCCATATCCGTAGTTGTTGTTCGTAATCCACTGTCGTTAGTTCAAGCCAGGTTCTCATACAATCAGTAATCGGTACACAAAAGCAATCCAGGTCAATCCAAAAAAACTATCCAAAAACAATGCTCTCTCCACGTGTTTCCCTTCCGGTAATTTGCAACTGGCTAGCGGGCACTGCCCCCTCTTTTATTTCTGAGCATTTAGCTGTTAAGGGTTTCCTGGTGCATCACATTTCCTCCAGAGCTCCATATAAGGTTTGGGGGTGGAGCCAGTATGTTGGCACGTATTTCCCCTTTTTCACGATTTCCTGCACCTCCCATGGCCATCTGCCACAATATAAACGGGCCAATGCACTATTAGAGTAGCAGAGGCACTTACTTCCTGTTACTATAGTTGCAATGATTTCCCATATTTAAGTTTAGCCTCCATTTCCTTGCATTGATACGCAATACGTAAACTTTAGACTGAATGCTAAAAGCACCAGTGCACTTGTCCAATAATTGCACCATCCACAGAGTTCCAAATAGAAGGCAAGGATTCTAATCAAATGAAGTATTCTGGCAATCTAAATTCAAACACATTGCTGAAACAAACAATGTGCATTAAATGCTGAAAGTGCAGAGACAGCGTAAACGCATTCACCAAAATCAACTGAATGGTTCGTAGAAAAAAAAGGTTAGCAAGACGACTTGTAATGCTCTGTAAAACTGCTGCGGCCGTAAAATATCAATTTCAAAATATAGACAATATCCATGTGCGGCTATTTTATGATGCAAATAGTCCACTCTAATCACCCTGTGGTTGGCAGGCATCTTCACCGGGGCTAGGTTTCTCAGCTTGCATATTACAGATTCATGCAGATAGACGTTTCGCGAAAGCAATTCAGGTTAAAAGCCTTGCTTGCTGGGACAATCACAGTATTATGCCAAGGACTTGTACTCGATCCAAATATTTTGCAGCCAAATCTAGCCATTTCAACTGCCTCTCAACCCTCTTTATCTTTATTGGTAAAAACAAGGCGAGGAAAGAGCAATACTTACTGAAGAGAGTGCAATTACGTTGTTGGAACTTGAGCACGAGGAGGATTGTGTGTCTGGGGTGCTGACAGTGTGGTGTGGAGACGAAGTGGCTGTCTCTCTGCGGAGTGACGGGAAGGGGTGGGGGGAGTTTTCAGCTGTCCTGCCTGGCTGGAACAATTGGCTTTATATTGTTTTCTGCCACCGAAGATGGCACCACTTGCATCACAGTGCTGTCGGAGCGGATCACCTGGCCTCCTCTGGGTTAATTCCAAATGTGCCGCTAGCCCCAACCCAACAGAGGGACAGAAAGATGGAAAGAAAATAAAAAACTGTGGCGAGAGGCTCTCAGGGTTAACAGGATGGCCGGTGGTGCCGGTCTCATCTGGAACTCAGGGATCCATCAGGAACCAGCCAAAGCACAGAACGACCAGACAAACAAGCAGGTGGCAGAACGAAAACAACTTATGACTTATCACTTTTGTTGGATTGCTGTGCAATCTATCTCTCTCGAAACGGTGATGTCTTTGAGAAATATTGACAATGATTTATGACGAGGTCAGACTGTCCAGCCCATCGTTTAACTTGCTGTCTGAAGAGCATCCAGCACTGTGTCAAGCCAGGCCTGGAACACCGAAAGGGTCTCTCTCTAGGTCCTAGTAATCTATTAATTGCATTAAACACTAACCGTGTAAACAAATAGCTAGTAGAATCATTGTGAAATTGACCTTACCCTACTACTAATTGCCTCATCTGTTTCCTTGATTTTTGTTAGATGGCACATACAGAAAAAATAAAGGCAACATTTGAGTAAATTAGTGATTTTTTACTGAGTGAGTGAGAAGGACCACCCACACAACTGGGATTCTCCCTCAGATTACCAAAGTGTTGCCTTTTATTTTGACAGTCACCCGTGGCTTCTGACCAATTAACTCTCATTACGTATCAAAGAAAGACAAAGAGACAAAAAAACTAGAAAATGTTTTCCCAGATAGCTCTGAAACTTTGCTTATTTGATCTTCAACATGAGGTTTTCTCCTCGAGTAGACCCAGATACAGCATTAAGAGGACACAGTCATGTTTCCCCAGCCTCTCCCTCTCTTCCCACATTAAACCAAGCACATTAACCCCCCCATATCTCTCTCTGTTATGCGAGGCGAATGTTGTAAATAAGTGAAGATGACCCAACCTTCAAGAGGACTAACTTGCTTGTGCCCAGTCCAAGAAGCATGGTCTGTCAGAATGATTTCTCGCTCCATTCTGCTGGAGAAGTGCGATGCTTTATCACCACTGGAGTTCATGGTTTCTATAAACCATGGAGTCCAGCCCAGCAGAGGCTGTTTAGATGGAGCGCTGCATACAAACGCTGTCCTTCCCCGGTCACCGTGATTTAAGAGCGGGGAACGGGCCACTGAGTAATTGCATGTTAAATCCGCCAGCTTCTGAATAATAATGATAAAAACAGATGACCATTTCCCATCGCATTTCCTATATATTTTTTTTTATCTGCTCAGGTTCCAGTGATAACAGCAAGGGTAAATTTCAAAAACAACATCCCGTGCCCCTGTGCTCTCTTGCAATGCGTCCGCCGGGCACATTATAACTCTGCGCTGTGCAGGTACATTAGCATGGCAGCAGGAGCTGCATCATCCTAGTAGGTCAGCTGCTCTTGCCTCTATCGCATTGGACAGAAGCTTCGATTGCGGAAAGCGCACCTCTTTTCAATCAATCAAATCTGGGTTTTTTTGGCATAAATTTATTTAACATAGCATGGGGGATTCTCACATTTTGCTTCTGAGTGGCCACAGAAAAAGAGCAGTGCTAAACTGTGGCAGCTCCAATGTGAAATGTAATGGAACAAGAACAGCAGTACACAAATGAAAATCAGAACAATTCTCCAGAAGCAGTCTTACAAACGATGACCCATAAACTCAGAGGCGCTGCATAAAGCTTGTAAACCGAGAGCCCCGACAAAACAAATCACTGTTGCGTAGGATGTGTGAGCGAGAGGACAAATAAAACGAATTACCCTAAATTTGCTAATCATGAAGGGGGGAATGAATAAATAAATAAATAAATAAAGCCCCCCTTTCAAGAACGGGTCTGCTTTGCATATTGGGAGATCAAATGACTACGGCAGCTTCAAACGACGTGTTTCCAGATGAGAATCATTCACAATATTATCGTTAATCAGCGCAAGAGCCACCAGCGTGCCGGAGCAGCCACAGGCTTTGCATAAACAGCGAGTGCCATCACACAGACACAATCAAGCTAACTACACGACACACATAGAGAAAGAGAGAGTGAGAGAGAGAGAGAGAGAGAGAGAGAGAGAGAGAGAGATGCGGGGTGGCAACAAGGCAAAGCTTGATCATGGAGTTAGAGGGAGAGCTTTTTGACAATTGCAAATGGCTTCAGCCTACGCTTCAAGAATCAAATGTTCACATATATAGAGGCCCTATCCGGCCAATGATGTCACTGCGCATTGAGTATCGATCACCCGCAAACTAAATTATCCTGACTGACTCTCCTCCTATGCTGTTTCTCTTAAATGAAATGCAATATCCCTCAGATCCCCTGCCCTTTGTTAATTGTCTAATGCGATCCCTTCATGAATAATTGAACGCAGCCTGTTTGTCCGAAAGTATCAGCGGAGGTGACTAAGTAGCGCCCCTATTTCCTTTTCCCCCTCTTTCCCTCCCTCCCTCCCTTCCGTTCGCCTTCCTTTTTGTCGGGTTTTGCCCTCTGTGAATCCTGGGAGTGATTGATGCGCATGTCGCCGCGGAGACAGCCTCCCTGGGGAAGCCCAGGAGGACAGCCACAGCTTGTGCATTTAACCCAGACAAACACATTCGCCATACATCAACCGAAACAAACGGTGTCTTTGCCGACAGCGGCTTTCAACAGGCCACGATACACAGAGACAATGGTAATGAAATTCAGGAATTAGCTACAGAACACGGTTCCCCAGACTGCTGAAGACAGGAATTAAGGCAAGGAGACAGAAAGTGTATGACAGGGGTTGTCCAACCTTATCTGAGAAGGGCCAGTGTTTTTATCAGTTTTGTTGTAGCCCAGCACTTTCCAGTTCCCTTCGTCAGCACACACATACACACACAGAAACACATACACACACACCCAAATACACACATGCACCTGCACCCAGACACACACACACACACACATATACACACAGATAATACAGTGTGCACATATTTATTACTTTCTTCTCTTGATTTAGGACTGGCTTTCCACTCACTAGCACAGAAAACACACAGACATACATGCTGCCACACATACACACACACAGACACAAACAGACCAATATGAGCATTGGGAAAGATTGAGAATAACAGCTAACATCCCAAACATGCTGGGCGTGCAGTCAACCAGCATGGGTATCCTGATGTTTAGAGTCAATCTGAAAAGCAATTATCCCCTGCCGTATGAATTTATCTATTTATTTATTTTTTTTGGATCTGATGTGGCTTGGTGCCCTGAAAATGCATATATAAGTGGAATACAGATCAATGAACAATGTAGCTGTTCATTAGACTGTTCCAGTCGATGTATTTTCTCTGTATCTGTGCTGAACAGAAAATTGCATGGTATAACATGGAGTAAAAAAACACATGTCAGATTCAATGTGTCATTCAGATTATTGGTAAAACAATAATATGTTCAACTAACACACATATATATATATATATACTGTATATAAAATTGTTTGTCTGGAGCCAGTTAAAAGCCCCCCCACAAAAACAAATACATCACAGGTCTGAACCTGGGCTATGTCATTATCTGACCATAATCGGGAGACCACAGTGATACAACACAATTGGGTTTGCCAATAATCTATATGTTTTTTGCAATAAATTCTGAGTATTTTATTATAAATAATGAGACAATTTGGTTTTGTATTTGTTTGTATTTGAACCAGCGCCAAGGCTGGATTCAAGGCTGGATATTGCATTTTGACATTTCTGACAGTTTCTTTTTCTTTTTTTTTTTTATACAGCAAAAAACAATATATTTTGTAAAAAGAGAACCGATTGTGAGTGAACTGATAACCAAAAAATGACCCCTATTCCTCTCAAAAAACATCTGGGTGGCGTTATATGGCCGGACTAGCTTTGTCTTCTGCCAGAGGAGGTATTTGTTCCTAACCCAAACTGGTATGTGTGGGAGGCTTGCTGTCACTAAAGTGTTGCACACATCACAAAAAATGAAAGACCAGTGGTAGAGACGGGTGAAGCTTTGCTGGCAGTACGAATGAAAATCATATTCTGTACATTGCCAGCATTTCACAGTCCGATAAGGCAAAGAGACGCATCTGAGTCGCATTGTTGGTTTCCAGCAGTCACGCGTTATCTGTGCTGCGTAAGAGGCATTCAGCACAGAGAGTGCTTTGACTGCGCGTACGCTCAAATGCCGGGTGGAGCCCTCTTACACTTATGGCTCTTCATAGGGGATTGCATCTGTGCTCTGAATAAAGCCATGCATGGATTCCAGGATCGCAGAACTATGTCAGTGCAATAGTGCCTTTCTCCAGCTCAGGGAATAGATGCAAGCTCTCTTATGGTATGGGGTGCCTTTTCCTGCCATGGTTTCGGTACACTCAACCCCTTAGAGGGCAAGGTAAATGCAGGTAAATACAATTCAATACAAACAATTCTGAGTGATCACCTTCATCCTATGGTCAAGCATTTCTCTTCCAGGATGACAGGATGACAATGCCGCCATCCACATGTCACAAGTAGTCACTGAACAGTTATATGAGCATGAAAATAATGTAAACCATATGCCATGGCCGTGTCAGTCACCAGATCTGAACCCAATTTAACACTTATGGGAGATTCTGGAGCGGCACCTGAAACAACGTTTTCCTTAACCATCAACAAAACATGTAATTTCTCATGGAAGAATGGTCTTGAATCCCTCAAATACATTTACATTACATTTACATTTTATGCATTTAGCAGACACTCTTATCCAGAGCGACTTACAGCTTACATTTCTTTACATACAATCCATTTATACAGCTTGATATTTTACTGAAGCAATTCAGGTTAAGTACCTTGCTCAAGGGTACAACGGCAGTGTCCCCACCTGGGAATCTAACCTGCAACCTCTGAGTTACAAGCCCAGTTCCTTAACCATTATGCTAACACTGCCGCTTAATAGAGCTCCAGACTCTTATAGAGGTCCAGGCTTGTATAATCTCTGCCAAGGTGCATTGAAGCTGTTCTGGCAGCTCGTGGTGGCCTAACACCCTATTAAGACACTTTATGGTGGACTTTCCTTTATTTTTGTACCTGTATATATTTGACTCAAGATATGTTTCTGCTGAAAGAGAGTTCTGAACAGAGGCATCAATGAGTACAAATTAATACTGACACAGTTTCCTACCCTTGCAGTCCCCTCCATTACTGTTTGAATGCTCCACTCCACTCCTGCTCACTGTTTGGGTCTGTAGCTTCTGTTCATCATTAATGCGGCAGTTGAGAGGGACAGGGAGAGTGTTCCCTCGTGGCCCGTTTATCCTTCCAAGGTGGGGGAACTTCAGCGTGAACATCACCCACCGCGATGCAGTAATGCAGCATCCCATTCTGGATCACATGCTAATAGCACACAGGGATAGCTATGCCTCTCTGAACACTGTCTGTCCCCCACTTCTCGAAGACTTCGCCTGTCCAGATACAGGTAATGGACAAAACAAAGGGAACACTTGAGTAAATGAGGGATCTTTTAAATGGGCGCAGCGCCATGAGTATCCGTTGGCCGATGCTGACGGCCCTCCCCTGCATGCAGAGAGAATGGACACCGAGCGAGTGACAGAGACGTCTGTGGCTGTAGCACCAGCACACAAACACCGGAGTCTTATAGCGGTCAATACTGTACATCACCACAGTGATAGTCAGCTTGACCTCTACGTCATCCCTAAGGCCCAAACTTAGCCGGGTGCATAACTACAAGGACTATGACAGAATAAAAAAACAGAGGCTAAGACCTACAGAAACTTTGGAAAGGATCCAGACTTTGGATTTTAGCCAATGAAAGGTGTTCTTTTCCACAATGGACAACAGAAGAGGTTCTGACAGCAAAACAAGGGGGCATAGGTGGAAATTAGTTAAAGGTGCATTTCATACTGATGTCAGGAAGTGTTTTTATCTCCACACAGACAGTTTTATAATGCATGGGATAGCTTGCCAGGTCACGTAGACGAAGCGATGGCCCTTGGAGAGTTCAGGACCAGGCTTGTCACAATGCTTGAACTCTCTAGAAGCAGGAGAAATGACTCTCATTGGGCATAATGCCCTGTTTTGTCATCAACCTTCTTATGTTCTTACTTTTTTTTCTCATTACTTTCTCATTATTTTCTTTTGTCCTGGGAAAATAGTCATCTACGTGACATTACTTTCATAGCCATAGCATTGAGTGTTATCAACCTTGATCTGTCATCATCAATCAGAAAATGTATTGTTGCTGATACTAGCAGTAATACAAAAGGCTCCAATTGCTTTAGTATTATTTTTTTTTAATATGAGGGGGGTTGGAGGGTTAACGGAAAACAGGGGAGGGGGTTAGGCAAGAGAACACAGATGCTAACAGCAGAGTACAATAAACTAAAAAACTATTATTTGGTATTTTGTTTTGTCTGTCTATATTATTTCTTCATACATTTTTTAATATAGTTTATTGGGGACATGTTGTAAATTAGCCTTTGGCTATAAATAGTTAATGCATAGTGATTCTCATTTTTTAACAATGCTTTTGCTATGTCCCTGACAAATAAACAAATAAATACAAATTTGCCAACTACTTTTCTTATGCATGATATTATATTAAGGGACATCTGTATTGAAAAAATCAGAAGGTATACCCTCTAAACCTGACCCATTTGCTGTAATGTTGGCCTGTTGTCAATACTTTTATTAGTGGGAAAATGTCAGGAATGCTCCTCAGCAACATGAAGAGCCAACCACAACGCCCCAACATTGGCCACCAGCAATGGCCCCTAAAAGGGCCAAGTTGGCCCTTCAAGTGATTAGCTTTTTGGAAAATAATGTGAATAATTACTATTAATAAAATAATGAACTATTCTAGTGTACCAATCTTGCTGTCTGGCAATAGCCACTTTACAACTCATTATTGTCACACAACTGTCAACACAACAAGTCAAAATTGAATATGGTTTCTTTTGAATCTCATATTTGGAGCAATTGTTACCTCAGATGTATTTGCTTCCTAACCCACTAGCTGGCTCTGTGATATCCAACAAAATATCTGCCTTCTTTCGAGCCTTATGGTTGGTGTCAAACATTAGTTTACTTGTCGGTTAAACTTCTGCTTTCCTTTAATTATCTTGGGTTTCCAATTACTTAAAAAATGAAATGGGATTCTAAAAGGTTAAATAGTTTTTGGTATTATACACAACACTGGAAACACAAACAGTTTCTTAAAAATGACACAGAATATAGGATTGTGTGGCCTTTGCTCCTTCCCTTTGGAGTGGAACAGAAAAAGTGGTGCAAGCATGTTTCTGCGGTAGCCAGTACTCCATGTGCGCTGTGCAACCTTGTATGATTAATCATTTGTCTTTGTATGAACTTTAGGTGAATTGTACCTGCCACAAAGTGTGTACGTGCAGCTCTGCATATGCATATCTCTGATACATTACAATATAATACTGCATTCCTGTCTATTAGGACATTGTTTAGCCACACCAACCTGTATTCTCATGTCAAACTGCTGGAAGAGGTGTCGGTGAGCCAGTAGGGGGCCCTTTTGTTCATGTAAATGCCTCAGCACAGTGATGGAGTCTGCCTACACTGCTCTGTCGAAGGTGTCATCCTTTGGGTGAAACATTAAACCAAGGTCCTGACTCAATGCGGTGATCATTTAAGATTCCATGGTATTTTTCAAAAAGGGTATGAGTGTTAACCCCCGGTGTGGTGGTCAAATTCCAACAAAAAACTGTCTCTAAAAGTCAGGCATTCTCAATCATCTCCTACATGTCATTGACTACACTACCATTGCATCCCCTACCCACTTTGATTCCACAGGTCAGCACTGCTACTGAGACATGAGTAAAATAAATAAAATGTATAAAGCCAAAGTTAATGCCCTTGATCACCGGGACAATGGTGCAATTGTGCATCCAAACCCATGCGTGATACTGTTCTGGCATTGATGTAGGAGACCGGACACTAAATCTAAGACTAAGCTAAGCGGTTTCTATCGCGCATGTGCTATTGATTGTTGCCGCATTTCTGTACTGATAAACGGCCATCTAAAAGTTTATTACGCAATTGTTTTTTGTTTTTCAAATTCACCGAGACGCATGGAGTTCCATTTCATATCTGCCCAGCTCCATAAATGGCATAAAGTAATACAACTCTGAAAAATGAAAAGAAACTCCAGTTCCATCTCTAGAAAACCATTAAGATCTCCCCATACCTCCAGGGTCAGTAAACTAATAGTTATTCATCGGTGTGACAGAAAATCTTTCCAGCATTGCCAATGGCATTCGGGGGGTTATGTTTAAGGTTATGGAATCCAAGTAAAGATCATCAGTCGTGTCGGTGCCCCTCTGAACTTTAAACACAATAAGGCGTGGGTCCCGTTCCTCTCCATGACAAATAAAATGGAGCACTTCAGAAGTTATTTATAATGCTATCTTTCCACACGAACGACCCGTTCACCTGTCTGGAACAGTTATGTTGTGAAATAAATCTGCATAAAGAGGGGGAGTGCGCTCAGAAAACTTGAATGCTAACGTTTCCCCCGGCTCTGTTTACATGCGACGCGAAGATAACGTGGCAGCGCCGTCATCTCTGCCTGGTGCATTTATTAGGATTTATTTATTTCCGCTGGGTTCCTCGCATGATCCGAACACATATTTAAAGCCCTGCAAAGCCTTGGGGTCTCACATGCACCTTCTATTTTTAAATTCCAATGTCAGACATTGTATTTGGGATGAAAAGAAGCCTGCTGGATAGAATTAAAGCATGGTTTAAAAGGAGAGGGGGAACACAATTGAATCAAAATGTTCTATTATGTGTGCGGCACTGGTCAGAGACCGCGGGATGGAGGCCACGGAGGAGTGTGGTTCTGCTGCCGGGTGCCCGTGTTTTTGTGTGCACACAGCTCCGTGGTGTGTTAGACAGAGACATCTTCATGTTTTTATTGTTGCCACTGCCACTCCGTCCCAGAGGAAAAATAAATAAATAAATTCGGCAGAGAGGAGAGAGAGAGAACAAGATTGAAAGAGAAAGAGTGAGGGTGAAGAAAGAGTGAGAGAAAGATAGAAAATTGGTGAGAGAGAGGAACAGGGAAAGGGAGAGAAAGGGGAAAGAAAGAGAACGAGACAAAGAGCGAGAGAAAGAGAGAGAGAGAGAGAGAGAGAGAGAGAGAGAGAGAGAGAGAGAGAGAGAGAGAGAGAGAGAGAGAATGACACCATGTGTGAAAGAGAGAGATATATAGAGAGTGAGTGTGGGTATGTGTGCGAGAGATTGGAGGGGAGAAAGAGGGGGAGAGAGAGGATAGAGAGAAAGCAATGTGAGAGAGAGTGACACTGTATGTGTGAAAGAGCAAGAGAGAGAGATAGGGAGAGAGTGAGTGTGGGTATGTGTGCAAGAGAGATGGAGGGGGGAGAGAAAGAGGGGGAGAGAGAGGATAGAGAGAAAGCAACATGAGAGAGAGAGAGAGAGAGAGAGAGAGAGAGAGAGAGAGAGAGAGAGAGAGAGTGTATGTGTGAAAAGCAGAGAGAGAGATAGGGAGAGAGTGAGTGTGGGTATGTGTGCAAGAGAGATGGAGGGGGGAGAGAAAGAGGGGAAGACAGAGAGGAGAGAGAGAGAGGAGAGAGAGAGAGAGAGAGAGAGAGAGAGAATGACACCATGTGTGAAAGAGAGAGAGAGAGAGAGAGAGTGTGGGTATGTGTGTGAGAGAGAGAGAGAGAAAGCAAGAGAGAGAGAGAGAGAGAGAGAGAGATAATGACACTGTGTGAAAGAGAGAGAGAGAGATAGGCAGAGAGTGAGTGTAGGTATGTGTGCGAGAGAGATGGAGGGGGGAGAGAAAGAGGGGAAGAGAGAGAGGAGAGAGAAAGAGAGAGAGAGCAAGGTGTGAGAGAGGAGGGGGGAGAAAGAGTGGAGAGAAAAAGAGAGAAAATGGTGAGAGAGGAACAGGGAAAGGGAGAGATAGGGGAAAGAAAGAGATGGAGAGAGTGAGAGAACGAGGGAGAGAGAGACCGCTCTGTCCCCTGTGCTCCTCCGGGAGAGCACTGTTGCAGCATCTGAGCTCTGATTCGGCCCTGCAGTAATCTCAGACCCACAGCAATGGACTTGCCCGTGGTGGCGGGACACGTGCCCTGCCTGGCTCCGCATGCGTTCCCGTTGAAACGCGACACGGGTTCAACGCAGCGAGCACTGAGGTGTCTGCAACAGTGCTGCGCTGCACAATGGCAGGGGTTCAAAGATGGTTTCAGTTCACGTGCGTGTTTGCATGTTTGTGTGTGTGTGTGTGTGTTTGTGTGTGAGCGTGACAGTAGGTGGGTGGCGGTGGGAAGAAATGGAAGGTATTGTCATAAGAAACATAAAAATGACATGGGAAGTAAATAGTGAATAAAAAAAGAGATTAGTCTTTTTTGTCTATCTTTGAATGAATAATATGTTTGCTCTATTCAAACGCTCTTTATTCACTGCAAAAAAATAATGCAACTGGAAGCAGATATATATATATATATTCAATACACGATGCAAAATGTAACAAAAAATAAGAAAGTCTGGCATTCATTTCTGTAGAAACAGGTGTAATATCTCCCAGAGATGGAGGAACATCCATCACCCAAGGCTTTAATCTGAGGTGTTTAGCGGCCCAGCTGTTGGGTGTCTGAGAGAATGGAGGTCGGAGGTGTGCAGAGCGGGTGGCTGTGGTGTTTGATTGTACTTCTTCTCTCATTTTCGGTGAGCAGGACCGTGGCAGGCACACAGGCCTCGGTTATGTAACCGAAGACAATTACACTCATGTGAGGGGGGGTCCCCCAAGCCTGGCTTCATCAAGCTGGCGGATACACTCCGTGCATGTCAAAAGGTAAAACTAGGTGTTGCTCGATGATGAGTTGGGCTGCACTGTGGTATAACGGAACTGGGCTCATAACTCAAAGTTTGCAGGTTTGATTCCCAGGAGGGGCACTGCCGCCTTTACGAGCAAGCAAGGTACATAACCTGAATTGCTTCAGTAAATATCCAGCTGTATAAATGGATTGCATGTAAAGAAGATGTAAACTGTGTGTCACTCTGCAGAAGGGTGTCTGCTAAATGGCTAAAACGTTAAATGGAAACGTAAAACGAAACAATTGGAACACGTTAGCTGGAAGACTGTTGATCGTTGAATTGCATCGCATTAAGCGTTTGCATAGCATACCCCTTTATCCAGGGAAACTGGCATACGATTGGACATGCTGCAATTTTTTTTCAGATTTCAGATTTATTTAACAGCGTAACTGGAAATTTGCTCAAATGATCCTGGTTAAATCCCTCTAATCCTGTCTGTGCTAGCATCGCCGCAGGCTGGCACAAAATCAGCCACTAAGAAGGGTTTCAGTTAGCGGGGCTGTCCTCGTGTCATCGCGCACCAGTGGCTTCTCTAGCCAATCAGGCGCCTGCTGTCTGCCTGCGCCAGCTGTTGCATGGAGTGCCCTCCTCCAATGAAATATATGTATTTTGTTAAAATTATAATTGTAAAAATATATCATTGAAGATAAAGGAATGTAACTCGGAGGAACCAAGGAACTCCTATTTAAGACATATGAAACACATGATGGCATGTTTTAACATTGATATACAGTATATAGAGAAAGAGTATAATAGATCAGCAGCCAGTTTTAGCAGTTGCATCATTAACTTACACCCCTCAATCATAAGGTACAGCAGAGCATAGAGCACAAGTACGTACACCACACACACACACACACACACACACACACACACACACACACAATGCATGCTCTCACGCAGCACAAAAGAACGTAAAGACAAGTCCCTCTTGATGGGGAGGCAGTAGTGTCAAAGGTGAGGTGAGTCGAGCGGACGGGCGGACCAACCCCTCCGCCCGTTTCTGCTCAGCGGACGAAAGCCGCCGACGGGCGCATTCCACCGTCCTTCTCTGAGGGGCGGAACTTCTCGCGGGAGCGAGTGAGTGAATAAGTGAGCGCCGCGGTTGTGAAAATGAGAGCGGGGCGCATCTATAAATACGCTGTTTCATACTGGAGCGACACGCCGGAGACAGTGGGAGGGAGGAGCCCGATCTCAGGCACGCCACTCAACAGCGTCATTAAAATTATATGAGCGTAAAGAGAGCAGCGGAGCCATGTTTGACATTGAATTAGAGGTTCACTGGGGCTGTCAAAGCATCTTTGTGTCACTGGGGCAGCAGATACCTTTCCTGTCCAACAACTCTCTCCTGGATTCCCGAGCTCTCTCTGGAGTTCATGTTATTATTTGTTGTGTTGTTTTTCATTTGCTTCTCAACATTAGCTGCTTATGTCACAATATGTTTTTTTCCCCTGAAGTGAGGTTAAGTACCTCGCTCGACAGTGCAACTGCAGGTTCCCAGCTGGGAATCGAAACCGCCGCCTTCTGACCCCAAGCCCCGGCTCACGCACCCACGGCGAAAGCGTGACTCGTTTATCCTCGCGCGCTCTTCGCTTTATGTCATTCGTCTATGTCAGTCGATAATCTGCTTTGGTTTTTTTTCCGAAGCACTTTAACATGACCGGTAAATTCCTGCACTTTAAACTGTAGTGAGTGCAGACACTATTTAGAACAGCCCCCCACCAGCACCACCGGGATTCTGTCATGGCCGAAAGGGCGGGGGCTGGTGTCACAGAGCAAGTGGATTAAGACAATCCTCGCCGCATCTGCCCTCCGATTCCGACCACAGAGCATGCTGGGAGAAGGCGATAAAGGCGACCTTACAAAATTGGGATCGCGCCGCGTATATCCACGTGTATGTTTTATTTCCCCCGGGTGCCCAGAGGGGGAAAAAAACCATGGTAAAAAATGAATTGTAGGCATACAATGCCCAACACTGACACGTAGTTATGAATGGCTCGTATGCGCGTGTTGCTCATACCCTCATTTATCACGCGTAATGCTGTCATGATGCTACAGCGGGCAGATGCATGCATCTAATGTTCATTCCCCTCAAGAGCAGAACGCAGACCGTTGGAAGGAGCCGCCAGTGTCGCTTTCGAAGTGGTTTCCTTGCCGCGTAATTCCATTATTCAAAGTCGGATGTTCCAATTTAATTTGATTGATTGAGTGAGGGGGCGGGGGGGGGGCACAGGAACATCAACGTCCTGTTCTCCAAGTGTCACACATTCAATCTCCTTCTGAGCGGATTAGCCTTGGAAAGAGCCCAGCATACAGATTTGTTAGCAATTGTTTTCTTTTTTTGTTTTGAGCCCTGCGTCGGCACATGCACAACGTGACGGAACCGATCTCCTACCGTGGGGAGACGCGTCAGCTGTCCGGTACATGCTCCGAGACTCCACCGCTCCTCGATGCCGCTGCGGTCGTCTTTGCTCCGTCTCGCTCATTTGCGGTTCACGCGCTCTCCATGCAAAATCAATACCGCCACTGAGAACGGGGGCATGTATGCATTTCAGGGCATCGATTCGAAGTAATCAAAGTTTTACAAATTGCTTTCTCGCACATTTGAGTTTTCTCATATCTTTAAATAGTTTCCCCATCTGCAGTTGCACTAGCATATCATTTCTGTAATAAAACATCGGTTGTGCAGCAAACCGCGAGGAATAACCCATTCCGAGATTTTTTTACTAATTTTTTTTTAGGGGTGGGGGACGGGGGGATTAATCTCCCCTTTTAGGTGCCGTAAATTAATTATCGATTTTGCTGTGTTTCCTGGTGTTCATGACTGTAGTATGTGTTTATATTGTAACGGAATCTTGGTATTAGGATACCATGGCGACGGGAAGAGAGAGGAAGCTTTGTTCAACTTCTCTGTCAAAGTGAGCACTACTTTGGGTAAAACTCCAGCTCCTCAGCTGGTGTGAATCAGCGGCAGAGATACTTGTATTTGTAAAATTTCAGTTGGGGGGTGGGGGGGAGGGGTTTGTATCTGTTCTTCTTCTCTGTCTTTCTCATCTGTGTCAAATCCGACATGCTTTTGCTATATTATTGGAGCATATTTTAACCTGCCGCTGTCCGATCCTGTGGAAAACGGCACGGGTTGTCGCTTACGCTGTGGTGTTACTGAAACGCATGTCGAAGTCAGATCTCCCTGTTTGCTCAACCATTTCATCTATTTCTTTGTTTGTTTCTGCATTCATTTCTTTTTTCAGTCTCCCTGCGCACAGGCAGAAGCTTTTCTTGTGTTCCTCATTCAAAGCGTTTATTTATTCATGTTTTAAGTCCACTTCAGTTAAGATTGAATACTTCAATGCAAGGCAGAGGTGCAGCACTCAAAGCCTGCTGTTGCATTTTCACCGAAGCACTAGAGCAGGTTCACCATGCGCACATTTCATTGAGCAGCTCGACCAGAAGGTCAGATCTGGCGTAAATTATGTCAACTAGGCACTCCACATACACATAAATCCACCTGCCAGTACTGCTAAAACAACCACTGACAGTTGTACACATTGCAGGCCCTGTAACACGGAAAGAGTGCAAAAGTCATACGGCACTTTTTTTTGCCCAGTCATTTTATTACACGTGTACTAATCAGTTAAGAGCCACTTTAATTGTGCCCGTCCATCCGTGTAAGGTATTTACGGCCCTTCCTATACAAGGAATTAAGCACCAGACATAAACCGGCAATGGAACATCGCATCTAGATTGACGGTTCACTGACCCCTACTGTCTGCTCTGGTTCTGGATGGGGAGCATCGTTTGCTCTTTCGGATGAGAGACAGAGAGAGAGGGAGAGGGAGAGAGAGAGACAGAGAGAGAGATGCACGGAGATACGGAGATAATTCTTACAAAAACAAACCAAACAGGAATCAAGACAGTACATCATCGATACGATCTACAAACTGTGAGCTGAACTTATTTCGACAGAGTGGCGCTGAATGTTTGCCGTACCAAAAGCCGTATTTCGACAAGAGGAAGTTATCTTTAAAGACCCAGAAAAAAAAAAAAAAGATAACAGAAAGTACTCTTCAAGAAAGGGAACCCCTTCCAGGCATTACAATCTGAGTCCGATACTGAACGACATAAGCGCCCCCTTCATTCATTTTCCCAGAATCTCCAGTGTCAGGGGAAGGACTGAGGAGTTTGATATTGTGGAACATCCAGAGGAAGCACATCATCGGTCTGTGTGATGGCCAGGTCCCGAGTTGTGGGCTCTCTCTCTCTCTCTCTCTCTCTCTCGGTCTCTCTCTCCTGCTCTCTCAATTTGTTCAATTTGTGCTCAGGGAAATCACTGTGATTCAAAAATCTCTCAGACCACAAAGCTATAGGCCATATAAAGAGGTGCTTACCTTGAATGAATCCCTCTTTGGGCAGATGGAATGAAAACCAGTTTAATCCAAACAGCTAGTGACTGGAACGATCAAACTATCCTGCCAGCGACACTCGCGGTGGCTAAGAGGAGCAGACTCTCTGCTCTCTCCTGTCTCTGTTTCTCGCTCCCTCTCTCTCCAATCTCTTGAACGCACACTCTCTCCCTCTCTTTCTCACACACACACGCTCTCTCCCTCTCTCTATCTCTCTCTCTCTCCCTCCAGCTCTGCTTCTCTCACACTCCTGCTCTCTCTCTGTCTCTGTCTCTTTCTCCCTCTCCCTCTCTCTCTCTCTCTCTCTCTCTCTCTCTCTCTCTCTCTCTCTCTCTCACACTCTTTCTCTCTCTTGCTCTTGGATGCCTTGTTCTTCTTCTCCCAGTTCAGAGCAGAGGCAGAGGCGGAGGCAGGCTGAAGTGCGTGTGACCGCGTTAGCAGCAGAGACAGACTGAGCTGGAGTGAGTCTCTCTCTCCCTGCAGGTCTGAAGAGCGAGGGCAGAGCGGGAGGCTGTGTGTTACGTGCTGTGCGGCTGGCTGACTGACTCCCTCACTGGCTCAGGGGGACCTGTGACTGGGGTGAGACAGCCTCTCTCAATTCCCCTGAGTGCCGGGATCTTCATCGGCCAGATTAACGGAACCCCCCACACACACACACACCACCTCCTTCCTCGCCACGGAGAGCAGGCGATGGGCTTTATGGTCACCAGGGGGATCTTTCATTCGGAGATACAGGGCCACTCGGGAATTGTGTCCCTTCCGGACTAATGCACTCCTCGTATAGTGTGTGTGTGTGTGTGTGTGTGTGTGTGTGTGTGTGTGAGAGAGAGAGAGAGAGAGAGAGAGAGAGAGAGAGAGAGAGAGAGAGAGAGAGAGAGAGAGAGAGAGAGAGAGAGAGAGAGAGAGAGAGAGAGAGAAAACACTCTAGAGATTAAAAGATTTAAGAGGCAGACACAAAGCATGTTTTTATACACATAACACCATGCATGGAATACACAAACAAACAAACAAACAAACAAACACACACACACGCACACACACACACACACACAACACACAAGCTAAATGGTGTTAATTTACAGCTATACTGTAATATTGAATGAGTTTAAGTGTCAAGAATGAGTTTAATGAGTTTGAGTTTAAATGTCAAAATCCCTCCCTATTTGGTGATCCATTTTGTCCACGTACACATTTCTGTGCGTTGTATCTCACAGAGACCAGTACTCCAAAAACCCTGCATGGTCCTTCACACTCACAAAGAGAAGCCCTATATGTAACCTTTCAAATGATATTAATCGTGGTGTTATATATATATATATGTCTGCGACACACATCGATCATTGGAAAGGTTACATCTTACTTATTTCAGTTCCACACTTTGTATTCATAGTCTGATCTGCTTGCAGATTTATAGATTTTTTGCACCTTACCCATAGCCCTATAGTATTTAAAGGTATCATATGTATCATTTACTTTGAGTAGGAGTAGTTGCTGTAGTAGTAGTAGTAGTAGTAGAGTCGTAAAAGTAGTGTTTACTATTATGTAGACATGCATTTTTAAATATTCCATCAAGTAATATTAAGACCAAACAAGGTAGCTATCAGTCAATTGCTCAATTATTCGCCATGGTGTGCACATCACATTTTATTTTAAGTGATGGAATGGTGGATGTGAAAGTAATAGGATATGTTCAATACATGTAGCAGAGTAAGATATCAAATTAACCTTTTCAGAGGGGGAAACACCCACACACGCATGAAAAACCCCTTAGGCAAAACTGCGGGAAAGAAAGGAAATTCCCCTCTATCACCCTAGCAGCAGCCAGGTGACGTAAGATTTCAAGGGTAAAACATCCTGTACATATCTCATGTTGTGTTAACCTGAGAAGAATGCAAGCACTGAGGGAAGCAGGCACAGGGTCCAGTGTAGAAGAGGGCCATTGCACTGAATGTGGATTGAGTTTCCTCACGGCAAAGGCCTGGATCTGCAGCAGTGTAGATGCAATGGTGGGGGTGCGATTTCGGTGGCGTCCAGCAGGGGGCAGGCTTGTGAAAATAGGAAAAGAAGAGAGACGGTAGCCTGTTTATTTGTATATGGTAATGATTGACATCAGGGGTGTGATTGGCTCACCATACCATAATACCACTCCGTACCAAACCGATGTGAGTGAACCATTAGCAGCAGCTAAACTACAGCAATATAGGCTCTGCATTAATAAATAAAAAAACATGCAAAAAAAACCCACAAAAAAGGTGCCAACTACAAAACAGATGGGGTCTTAATCTGGGCTTAAAACCAGATAGTTTTATATCTGGACAGGATGAAGCAAATCTGTAATTTAAGAGCCCTGTAATGCCCTGCTGCCTGTTTTAGAAATATTGGGGATGAGCCGGATGCCAGCTGCCTTACAGTGTAAGGGTCTACCAGGATTATGAGGTATAATTAGCTCACTCTGCAACAATGGTCCTACCCCATTTACTGCTAATTTGGTTTATTTATTTATTTACCGGTGTTATTATTGCCGTACATGGAATCCCAGACAGCAATCTGGGCAATAGATCTATATCTCCGTCTCCGATTACATTTGGGATGAGCCATGACAACCCACTGCAGACAAACCATTGAGCACCAGTGTTGCTATCCCCAGTGGGGGATTTCAGGTTTAACCTCCTCCAGAATGTTTTATGGCGGATCCAAACTGTTAATCTACAGTGAACAATTCATTTGCGCAATCCTTCACCTGCCTCCCCAGCTCAACAATTTGCTTTTGGAACATCACCCCCCCCCCTCACCCCACACACACACACAACCCTACTCCAACAACTCCTTTGCATATGTAGCCTACCTTAAACAGCTGCACTCCTGGCTATGTCACTGCCATTGGGGACCTAGGAACAACAATTTCCATTTAATTTCATTCACCCGGTTACTTTTGTCTTCAAGGCACATTATTAGTCTCTTCAGCAGGAGATCTTCTTGTGGTATCATTGAGACAAAAAGTTTAGCAGAGGGAGCAGACACGTTTCCAAAGGAGTTCACTGAAGGGTGACGTGGAGATTGGGAGGGGGGTCCAAGGACGGAACTTTGTGGGACACCGAACTTTGTGGGACTCTGTTCAGATCAAAACAAAACTCTTTTGACTTTCATAAACTGAAATCTGCCCCTTAGGAATGGGATGGTATGAAGCACAAAAGCACATACTTCAAAAAAAGGCCAGCAACATTCTAGTTGAATCAATCATTTTGTGATTGATAGCACTGTCAAATTCAATCTAAAAGGAATAGTACAGATATTTACATTGACATTTTAGCCACTTAGCAGATTCTCTCATGAAGGGAGACTAAAACAGTTTACATGAAGTCTATGGCGAATTGCCAGTTTTGTCTGTTGCAAATGGAATATTTCCCGTCTCTGCCGAGTTTGGCAATTTCGCGGTGCACAATGAAGGCGCTTGGGCGACTATGGGTTGGGCAGCGCAATAGGGGGTGTGACAGTGAAAACAGTCAGCGCTATGCAAGTTTGGTGTCAAATAATGAGTTTGCGTTAACGTCCAACTAGACCACCTCTTAGCGCAAATGCTGGCGCTCTGTGCAATTTGGTGACTTTATTGATGCGCTCATATGAACATAAGGTTATCTGAAATCACATGAGAATGTTTTGTGAATATTGTTAATTTCCCCCCACGTTGAGGCAAATCGTCCACTCCATGAGTAACTTGCAAGCGTAATCAATTAAGCTAAAAACTATTTCACCACAGCTTGTGGTTATTCAATGCACGGACATGAAAGACTGAAGCCAGCAGGCCATCCATCGCTACTGTTCAGTAAGATACACCTGTTAAATAAATATATGATTGTATGCACATTGTTTTTCTTATGTGAAAGGGTTTTATTCTTTCCATTTGCACTACAGAAAATGGAGTACATAATTGGACATCGAAGGCGATACTGTGAACGATACCCTGGGTTTGGTAACCGGTGTTGGCCAGACGGCTATCAGTTCAGCTGTACATGCAGTTTCTTCCAGTCTTGTCCAACATGCAAATTAGTTTATTACTTTTCCTACACCCAACAGCCAGCAGAGAACTAAACAGGATTTTTATACCCAATGTGGATTCCCTGGGGTCTTGGGTGCCATTGAATGCACACATGTGCAGTCGCGCACACCATCTGATCACGGTATCATTTATGTGAATCGGAAGGGGGTCCACTCCATTAATATCCAGGTGGTTTGTGATGCATGCTCCAGGGTGACGCATGTAGGCCTACTGCATGACGAACATAAATGAAACAGGCCTAGTTGCAGTTGTGAGTTTGTTATTTATTGCTTTCCATTTAACAACTACATTAAGTTAGAAGAAAATAAACATTGTTTTTTAAGTTGGAAAGCCTACAAATAAGGAAAAAAAGAGATGGTAAAATAAAACACTTTCTTTTAACAATGTAGGTCTCAAAATATAAACTCAAATCATGAAAATAACAAATTAATGTGCACCTTGTTTTCCCACTCTGATTCGCGCGCCAACTTTTCCACACCTCCTCACTCTCCTCTTTTGAGAAGTGCTCCTGGTGCAGCCGCGCAAAACTGTCATCCATGTGAGGAAATTGCCATTTTGCTATAGCGTTAGCGCACTGGTATTTAAAGGGATAGAAAATAGGTGTTCTGATTGGCCATTATGAAACCAAACCCCACCACACCCACATGTATTTTTTTAAAGTTAATCCAACGTCTTTCACAACTGCGCCGGAGGTGCGCTATCGTCCTAAGTCACAAAATTACCGAAATTGCGTTAGACACGCCCTAAAGCGCCACCGTCTTCGCTTTGTGTCTGCGTTACCGACACTGTCCTAATTCACCAAAATAGGGCCCATTATATCCTAAAGCAATTCAAGCTAAGCACCTTGTTCAAGGGTGTAACAGCAGTGTAACCTATAGTTACAAGCCCACTTCCAAAACCATTATACTACACTGCCACCCATATAAGTCATTGTTGTCGTGAAGGTATACACACACATACACTACCGGTTAAAAGTTTTAGAACACCCCCATTTTCCAGTTTTTACTGAAATGTAAGCAGTTCAAGTCCAGTGAATAACCTGAAATGGTATAAAGGTAAGTGGTAAACTGCCAGAGGTTTAAAAAAAAGGTTTAGGGTACCAAAAACTGAAAAATAATGTAAATGTTTTGCCAGTGAGTAATTTCCTACACCATCAAAAGGCACTTGGAAACTGGCGGAAACTGACAGGAAGAGGTCTGGCAGACCCAAAGCCACAACAAAATCAGAAGACAAGTTTCTGAGAATCAAGAGCTTGCGTGATAGGCGGTTCACAGGACAACAGCTTCAAGCACAGCTTAACACTGGTCAAAGTAAGGAAGTCTCAGTTTCAACTGTGAAGAGAAGATTTCGAGCTGCATGTTTGACAGGTCGAGTGGCAGTAAGAAAGCCATTGCTAAGATGGCAAAATAAAAAAAGAGGCTTGCCTGGGCTATGAAGCACCACCAGTGGACTACTGAAGACTGAAAGAAGGTCTTATGGAATGATGAATCAAACTTTGAAATCTCTGGCAGTTTACTGCTTACCTTTGTACCATTTCAGATTATTCACTGGACTTGAACTGCTTAAATTCAAGTAAAAACTGGAAAATGGGGTGTTCTAAAACTTTTGACTGGTAGTGTATATAATTGACAATTTTTACAAGAGCAGTTTCTATCAAATGACAGACAAAAGCCGATTGTAAATGTTCACAAATACTTAGCATGAGAACACACATTATTGGTATTGTCGGTATTGTGACCTATTGTGAAGCTTTCAATAGGATTTCAGAAAAGGACAGCAAGAATCAGTTCTACAATTCATACGGTCCTTACCAATGCAATGTTTCTTTGTTTATTATTGCAAATCTTTATTAGAATATTTCATGGAATTGCATTATACTTGTTAAGATGTAGAGAGAGGGCCTCCCGGGTGGTGTAGCGGTAGAATGTCCGACGCTGCCCACTGCGACCACGGTTCGATTCCACCGGCTGGCCCAGTTTCGGCTCTGGCCGGGAGTGCCAGTAGCGGGCAGCAATTGGCTGTCTGCCCCAGGGTGGGGGGAGGTAATCCGATACAAGCTCACTGTGTATAAGAGTGGCTTGGTGGGTACCAGCTCGGAAGAGGCGGTGCTCCGCCTCATGTCACTGCCGGTATCAGGACTACAGCAGCGAGTTCTCAATGTGAGGGAGGGGGATAATTGACATGAAAAAGAGGGTATAATTGGCAACTAAATTGGGAGAAAAATTGGGGAAAAAATGGGGAAAACAGTAGAAAGAGAAAATAGAAGAAAAAAAAAAGATGTAGGGAGAGACTGTGGTAGAACCAAGACTGACACAGTGATGGGCTCTAGCATCACTACAATTAGTGAAGGTAATAGGTTAACTATATTTCTCAGTAGGGTGGTGCAGAGCTGGCCCGTGGCATAGGCAATATAGACAAATGCTAGGGGTGCCGTCCATCCATAGGGGGCACGCCAAATCAGGGAGAGGGAAAAAGAAAAAAACACAGTGTTGCTCTTCTTTAAACAAAATTAAAATACTATTTCCAAATATTTAAAAAAGCCCACAACAACATATTTACATAGCCTATTAAATAGCCCTATTTTCTGGGTTGCCCATGGCGCAGCATCACCCCCTCCTCCCTGTTCCAGTAGGAGGAGTCTGAAATGACAAAAAAGAACCCAACTGCTGTTGTGTCATTAATATTGACATTGTAAAAATTCCAGCTCAAATTCACAAAAACAGAACACGGCTTTCCCCATAACATTAGCTACAATTTTCTTACCTCTACCTCAACATTTGGGAGTCATGTCGGGGGCAGCGAGCGCAGGAGATACCATGCAGTGACTTCACACTAGGCTATACAATCTTTCATATTTATTATTTGCTGTTGGTCCTCCAATGAATTGTGATTTACCAGGATCACATTTAATGCCTCATATTTCTTACATCTGTAGCCTACATTTTTTCAATCGTATAAAAATGAAAACATTAGCTATATTTGTCTTTGTGTTTACATCTGTGCTTTTATGTAGCTTGTTGCTGCAAAAATATGTCTAGCACGAGCTATGAGTAGTAGTGAACGATATATCTTATTTTTAATCACTATTCTGATATGAGCATTTGCAATATCATACTGCCAAAGTTTGCAATACAAATCTATAGCAATGCTTGACGCTGGCAATGTTTTGTCTTAAATTTGTTTCCCACACATACTTGCAGACTAGCTTTGTCTCCCAGAACTCATTGACCAAAATCACATCCCAGACTCGTCCCAGCACAAGCAACATTTCAGCAGGCTAAACTAATATTGGAGAAAATTGTATTGTTTGGGTTCCCTTAATTAACTTAATATAATGCCTATTCTATGATGTCTGGAACACATACAATATCAATGATCAATTTTACACCCATCTGTTTTGTTTCATCGCGTGCCATAATCCAATCGCAAGATGTAGCAAGATTATCGCAATATGAGATTTTGCCCATATCGTGCAGCCCTAGCTACGAGCAAAACATTTGACAATGTCCAGTTCAGATCCTTTTGTTTCAAAGGCCTGGGTTTAGCTCGAACATCGGAATGCATAAAAGCATTTCCTATACATTTCTAAAAATGTATTTATGTGAGGAATGAAAATGTTGTACTATGAAAATGTATATTGTAATTGCGTGAATGAAAATGGCAATACTTTGTCCTTTCAAAGAAAAGCTGTTTATTTCAGTTTTTGTAACACAAACCTAACTCGTAGAATCACGCAGACCTGACAATAATGCCAAACTCTATTCTACTCTTCAAATAATAGCCTACCAATAAGCAAAGTGAAAACATGGTGGTTGTGTCTGAGCCAGTCTGAGATTTAGTGTGACGATTCTGTGACAATTGCGCTTGACAATCAATGGTCTGCAGTATTGCTAGCTCCACCCTTAGGTCCCTGTTTGGCTCGGTAGTACCTAAACAGAGCAGTAGCTAAATTCAGCATGGGTACTGCTTGGCGGTGGAAAAAGTGAAAAAACGTGGGAGCATGGATTGGTAACCGTGTCGTGCCGTGCCGTACCGTACCGTCCGGTGGAAAAATGATACTAGTTAGCATTACCTGAGTCTGGGGGGATGGGCAAGTTATCTTAACTACTGACACTAACAGCCACTAAGTGAATGAACGTGGTGCATTTAATATCACTATTACACTATCACATTTAATATCATATCAAAAAGACCAAAGCCTTCTGGTGCCCAGGGAAGAAAAAGAGGAAGGGAAGAGGAGGAAAAATTGGAAAAAGACAGAGGTAATGTGATTAAATAAACAGTTTATTGTATAGTAGTTACCATTGGAGCAGAGCCGAGCTGTCCTCTTCATTGTTAGCTAGATTATTTTGGACGATAGTAACGTTGGTTAATTTAATAAATAGCTAGAGTTAACGTCAGTTACTTCCTACTTAAATTTACGTAGGGAAAGTGGGGAAGACTAGTCAGGTGTTTGGGGAATAACCTAAAACATCATTTTGAGAAATAAACTTTTTATTTTAAGTGCACTGCGCAAACCATAAATATTTTCAGTTTGGTTTGTATTTTGTGCAATACCCGTATTTATATTATATTTATCATTCTTGTTATGTTTAGTGCATTTAGCACTGGTTTCTTTAATATTGTTGTAATTCTGTGATTTTTTTGTTTCTAAAATAAAAATAAAGTCTCAAAGACATAAAGCTATGCAGTAGTTTCTGTCAGAGTGTATGAACACAATGATTGGTGGTGGAATTGGCTGCGATTCAAGGGGCACCAGCTAAAATCTTGCCGAGGGCACCAAATTGATCAGGGCCAGCTCTGGGTGGTGGTAGCGTCACCATTTTGTAAATCAAATAGCAGGATAGCTTTTCATAGCTTTCAATGAAGGATAGCTTTCATGTAGCGGAGCTATGTTTTTTGGAGACTAACTGGTAGCTTAGCTTGCTACATTTTCCATGTAGCTTGGCCAACACTGCACGTATAAATATAGATACGTGTGTGTGTGCTCTGACTCAGATATGAATGACTATTGGGATCAAAGGCCACTGTTATGATATTTCACACTTTTCAATAGTGTGTCTGTACATACACACATGATAATTATCTTTTAATCCTCAAGCCTCCTGTTTTGTCATATTTTTAATTGAGTTCTTACAAAGGAGCAAAAAAGCTATATTTGAAGCTTCCAGAATAAAATGTGTATATCGTGCATTAGCCTTGGAGGCGATGGAGGTGAAAGCACTTGTGAGCCCCATTAGGAGCTTCTTTTGATAAATCATTATTACCATTGTGCACATTTGTCCTCATAAAATGTTTCCCCCCCACCGCTCACAAAATCCCAGAGGAGGAAAATAATGGCTGTGCTATTTTTAATTAAAGCTATCCCTTCCTCAATTGTACAAGGGAAGGACCAGGATTCGAGCATGCAACCTCCTCGGCTCTAAGCATTAAAATGTCCATTCGCAGCTTTTCTTAAGTCAGAGTACTGCTTTTCATTTTTTTGACCATTTTTTGTGCATTGACCACCCAATGTCCACAGTCAATCAGTGGTCAACAGTAAATGATGATGATGATGATGATGGTGGCGTCTGAGCAAACCACAAAAGATAGAATTCATCGATTTCATCTGGCACATCGACGACACTCAATCATGAATGTGTGGTCTCTGTGTCTTTAACCAGGCTTGAAAAACAAGTAAAATCAAGGTAAAATGTAAAGAATTGCATTTTAAACATCATAGGGAAATATATTTGGAAATGCATGTCAAGGAACACACGTCTGAGTCTGAACAGTGTAGTGTTTGAGGTGAAGGAGATAAAAGTAAAATAAAAAAGGAAACGTGGAGCACAAGATTCAGAGGCACTCAGTCGGTAAAGGGGCTCGCCCACGAGTGCAGGCTGAGCCTTATACATGAGACAATTAGAATCACTGAACGACCACTACTTTTAACTCTTGACTTGGAGTATGATGTCTACCATGGTTTAATATGAGCATGCCATGCGCATATTTGTAATGTATTGCTAGGAGTCCTCATGTGGGGGACAAATTTGATCATGTAAATATATAATGCAATTCAATAACACCATGGGGCAGAGTAGAAAGCACATGCTCCCAAAGACTATTGTTCCTGCTCAGGCGCAAACAGCTGTTCATGAGGCTGTTGGCCTCACCCAGCGCAGTGAGTCTGGCATTCACAGATGGTGGCATCACAGCAGTGGCAGCGTATGACCGATACATTTAGCAGCGGATAAACATGATTTTGGTCAGACTGAGCAAAGTCCTTTTGACGGGCACCCCGCTCCATTCCGTAAGTACCCCGAAAGCATCTCGACTCAGGGCGCTTTATGGAACTGCCTTCATGTTCCATTTTTTCCAGCGCTTATGAAATAGCTGCTCATTAATACCCTGGGACTAATGCACTACACCACTACACCGTGAATCAAGCCCTTAATGCTAGCCCTTAGTTAGATTGCTAAATGACCGTCTCAAAAAGACCGCTCACTATTTCTGAGAAAAATGTGCCTCGAGGAGGCAAAAACATTTGCATGGAAAGAAATAATAAAAAAACATAAATTGTTAAATAAAAAGGGCATGAGCTTGGTACTAATTTCACTTTATTTTCTTATGTATGTTGGTCCCAGGCAAAGGTATCTTCGGTCAATTATTACTGTGTATGTATTTGTACTCTCCCGATTTATAGTATTTATCACTGAATTTGGGATTTAAAATGTAATACGCAGCTTCTGGTCCAGGCATCTGGACGACTGCAATTCCCTACCCGCTGGTTTCCCTGCCCGTGCCACTAAACCCCTGCAGCTAATCCGAAACACAGCTGCATGGCTCATCTACAACCTTCCCAAGCATTAACATGCCTCCCAGTCTTACTACATTGGCTACCTGTTACAGCAGGCATCAGGTTGAAAACATTGGTTCTAGCCTACAGGGCGGTGAATGGAACAGCTCCACCATGATTTATCCTCAAACCGTACAACCTGGCCAGATATTGTTCTGTTCCACAACCTCGAGGCGATTGGTTGAGCCTTCCCTGCATTGTCACTCCTGCAACCCACAATGCCTGTCTGTTCTGCCCCCAGAGGGGGCCAGGACAGCAGAATCATTGCCCATCTTCCGACACAGACTGAAGACTCACCTCTTCAGACTGCATGTCGGCTCCCCTCCCCAACCCCCATCCCCTTGCACTTGCAACCTTTTTTTAATGCACCTATTCAGGTGTTTCTTTATAATTTAATGGTATCCAGGGTTGGGTTGTAACGGAATACATGTAACGGCGTTACGTAATCAGAATACAAAAATCAAGTAACTGTATTCAGCTCGCGTTACATTTGAAAAACGAGTAATCTGAATACAGTTACTTTAATAAACCTGAAGTGAATACATTTTGGATTACTTCTTGGAATTCTTGGTGGAAAGTTTTCCTTACAAACATTAATGAGCTGATATTCATTACTAAAGTTACAGCATGAAATTATCACGCCTTCATGATTATCATCACACAGCTCACGAAAACTACAGCCGCTGCACAGAACCAAAAAACTGCGTAAAAAAAAATGCGTTTAAAAAAAAGCGCGCGCCCACGCTCAGACAAACATTGATAGGGACAAGATGGAAGAAAAGTCAGCTTTTACTTTGTGCCATTATCGACACAATTTCCAGTTTAAAGAAGAACATGGGAAAAATCTGTCGGTCCAGTGTACCTTGTGTCTTCCAGGAATAAAGATACTGTCGGCATCAAAGGACTCGACTTCGAATCTTAAAAGTACTTGGAGTAAGTCGACGTTAGCTAACCTTCAGTTTAATGAACACAGTTCTGCAGTAATTTGCTGTTACCTGACCTTAGCCTACGGTTTGAGGCATCGCATTAACTGCTCTGCTAATTTTATACTGCTTTCTTTATTGTTGAAACGATGACATTTTATTTTATTCTTTTTATTTTTCCCAGTTTTCTCCCAATTTGGTAGACAATTGTACTCTACTATACGTCAATTCGTTATGCACTGCCGAGCATTCGCGCTACACAGCCCGCCAACACTGGCACTTTTCTAAGCCATATCCCTTACAAGTCGCTGTTATTCCAGTGCCAAAAAGTTTCAAAAGTTATTACATTGTTTTAGATGCTGTGTTTGAGTTATGCTCATGATGAGCCATCAAAACAGTAAAAGAACTTGCCTTTCAATATCCCTTTGCTTTTTATTATGATTAATTTTGAATCTGTCCATTCTAATTCCATAACATGTTAATGACAGCGATTACAACAAAAATGCAGATACAATGTTGCATATATTTAGCTAAATTGACATCTCAAATTTATTAGTATTTATTATTAAATGAACAGAAGCTGACCTGACCTCAACACAGTGGAAAGTTGAACATGACATACTTTTTCAAAGTGTAATGCCTAATAACTATTTAAATGTATTACTAATCAAATAAAAAAGTGAACATGGCGTGTGCAAAAGTTTGAGCACCCTTTTAGTACTAAGTAGCACCACCTTTGGCTATATAACAGCTTCCCAATGTCTCCTGTACCCCAAAACATACCCATCTGTGATGGAAAAAGTAAGTAATCCAAAAGTATTCTAAAAGTAATCTGATTACGTTACTTTTTTGAGACATGTAACTGTATTCGTATCGGATTACTTTCAGAGCCGTGTAATCAGTAATCAGGCACTAATTACATTTACAAAGTAACCCTCCCAACCCTGACGGTATCCAATGTATCTAGGTATTAACAAGTTGAGGCATGGTTCTAGAATTGCAGCAGCGCTTTATGCATGTTGCACGTACGTTCACTGGTCTGGGAGTGTTAGTCACAGTTCTGTGTCACTGATGCTCATAGAAGTCACTCTGGATACATGGGTATGCTAAATGACTGTAATACAATGTAATACAATATTATTATTATTATTATTATTATTATTATTATTATTATTATTGTGAATAATAGTAATTATAATAATACATAATCATCATCATCATCATTATCCATGCAAAACAGCTTTGTTCTGTTTCTTTTAACACTGATGTGAATATACTTATTGACCTCTTTACAAAAACATGAGGCCAGTACATTCAGCATACATTGCAAGGAGATAATAGTCACACATGCTGCGTACCAATGCCTGACTGTCTGAGGGCAAGCCAGCTATTACGTGAATTGTGTTACACAACGCACTTTCCAGAGGCAGTTTCTCCTCTGCTCAGATGTATGACACTTGTCACATCGTGTTTATTTCTCAGTTAGCGTTAGTCCTTTCATTCTTTTATGAAACAATTATCCCCAAACAATGTCGCTTTAACCCTGGACACAAGACGCATTTCAAACCTTCCCCCGAAAGAGCTGTCACAGTTGCCACGAGCTCCTGCCTCAGTCCATCAGTCTCTGGATCGCAAATATAATTGAATAAAGAAATAAATAAATGTAGCTTTCCATAACGACTTTCACGGACAACCATCCCAAGGAGATGTATAATTTAAAACCCAATCAAGCACTTTATTAGACATAAATCATGCTAATTGTGATTTCAAAACCACTTATCATACAAAGACTTAATAATGACAGAAAGATTACGCCGGAGGCCTGCAGAAAGTCTACAACGTCCTGAAAGGGGAGCAAAGAACTGCTCAAAGGTCATTGTGAGACAACAGGGAAAGGAACAAAACAAAAACAAAACAAAACAAATGATAACAAACCTTGGGACTAACCCTTATATGTAGGCCACAGAGTAATGTTCACGGGGGTCAATCTGGAATTTAACCTTCTCCTAATTCTGTGCTCACGCCCCACCCACCCCTCCTCCACACATACAGCACACACACACACACACAAAATTTCCATTTAACCAATTTAGTGGATCGGGAGGCTTAAAAGGCCACATGAAGGACAGCAGGCCTAATACTTGGGTATGGTGGACCTCATTCTTCTCACAATTGAGGACTGAGGTCACGTGGAACGCAAAAAACTGCAAAATCAGAAGCGTTAAATATATCACTCATTCATCAGCCTGGTGTGCTCAAGTCATCTTCGTGTCTGGCATTGCAACTGATTGAACCAGGTCCCCTAAAGACAGGCTGTGACTCATTTTTAAGAACAACGGGATGAATGGGATGAATCCTTAGATGCATTTCTAAATGTAAAGGAGAGAATCGGGTCTCATCACGGCCGACTGACTCACTTTTTCAGAGCGATGATTCACGATAGAAAACGTCCCCCTTTGATTAGATTAGATTAGATTAGATTCAAATTTATTGTCATTGTACAGTACAGGTACAGTACAGCGAAAATAAGTTTAGTATCTAACCAGAGTGCAAACATGTCAGTAAGTGCTACAATACAGTACTATAGCAGAAGTTATAATGCTAACAGGCACAGTATTGAATAATTACTATAAAGGTAGTTAGGTTGCTATAATTTATATACAGACTAGTGCAGTTATGTATAGATAAGTACAGGTGAGTATAAATATATAAATATATGTATAGGTAGTACAGCAAAATTATACAGAATTATACAAGGACTATATTACAATATTGTACATGGTATGTGCAGAATGAAGGTATGACAGAGCTAGTGCGGGTAGTCAGGGGGGTATCCAGAGTCAGTGAACAGAGTTACTACATGAAGAGTAAACCATAGTATCCAGAGTCAGAGTATCCGGAGTGATCCAGAGTCTAGGTCAGGATACTATGGGGAGGTGGAGAGGGGCAGTCACTGGAGGGGGTGAGGAGGCGATGAGGAGTTCAGGAGATGACAGCGGAGGGGAAGAAGCTGTTCCTGAGTCTGCTGGACTTGGAACGAAGATTCCTGTAGCGCCTCCCGGAGGGGAGGAGGGCAAACAGTCTGTGGTTAGGGTGAGAGGAGTCTCTGATGATGCTCTGAGCCTTCCTCAGGCACCGTCTGTCGTGGATGGACTTGATGGCAGGGAGAGATGAGCCAGTGATGCGTTGGGCAGTTTTCACCACCCTCTGCAGTGTCTTCCGGTCAGAGGCAGTGCAGTTGCCATACCAGGCCATGATGGAGTTGGTGAGGATGCTTTCAATGGCACACCGGTAGAAGTTCACCAGGATCTGAGGAGATAGGTGGGCTTTCCTCAGTCTCCTCAGAAAGAAGAGACGCTGGTGAGCCTTCTTGACCAGTGATGAGGTGTTGAAGGTCCAGGAGAGGTCCTCGGAGATGTGGACACCCAGAAATTTGAAGCTGGAGACACGTTCAACCTCCGCCCCATTGATGTGGACGGGGCGTGAGCGACAGCCTAGTCTTCCTGAAGTCCACGATGAGCTCCTTGGTCTTCTTGGTGTTCAGTGCCAGGTTGTTGTCGGCGCACCACGTCGCCAGGTGCTGGATCTCCTCCTGTAGGCCGTCTCATCGTTGTTTTTGATGAGGCCCACCACCGTTGTGTCGTCTGCAAACTTGATGATGGTGTTGGTATCATGCATAGGAGTGCAGTCGTAGGTGAAGAGGGAGTAGAGAAGGGGGCTCAGCACGCAGCCTTGTGGAACGCCGGTGTTCAGGGTTAGGGTGGAGGAGGTGAGGTTGCCTATCCTAACAGACTGGGGTCTGTTGGTCAGGAAGTCAAGGATCCAGTTGCAGACGGAGGGGATGATGTCCAGGTCCTTGGTTACCACAAGGTCACCAAGCTTGGAGATGAGTTTGGATGGGATGATGGTGTTGAATGCTGAGCTGAAGTCGATGAACAGCATTCGCACGTGAGTGTTGCTCTCGTCCAGGTGGGAGAGGGCCGAGTGTAGCGCGGAAGAGATGGCGTCGTCCGTGCTCCTGTTCTCACGGTAGGCAAATTGGTGTTTGTCGAGAGATGGTGAGAGGCCAGATTTGAGGTGAGCCAGGACCAGCCTCTCGAAGCACTTCATGATGGTGGAGGTGAGTGCAACAGGGCGGAAGTCATTGTGGCTCGTCGCGGAGGAGTGTTTCGGCACAGGCACGATGGAGGTGGTCTTGAAGCACGCTGGGACAGTTGCCTGGGCTAGAGACCGGTTGAAAATGTCAGTGAACACCTCCGTCAGCTGCTCAGCACAGTTCCTGAGCACCCGGCCAGGGATGCCATCAGGCCCAGCTGCCTTACGTGCATTAGTCCTGCTCAGTGCGATGAACACATCCGTGGGGAGATAGTGAGGGGTTGGAGATCAGCAGGGAGAGCAGCCCTGGTGGGCGTCTCCCGGCTGTCTCTATCAAAGCGGGCATAAAAGTTATTGAGTTCATCAGGGAGGGAGGGGTCAGTTGCAGGGGGGGAGTTGTTGGAGGGTTTGTAATCCGTCATGGCCTGGATGCCCTGCCACATGCGTCGGGGATCATTGGTGTTGAAGTGATCCTCAACCTTGAGCTTGTGGCTGTGCTTGGCCTGCTTGATAGTCCTGTTCAGGTCAGCCCTGGCTGAGCAGTAGGCCCGCTTGTCACCAGTTCTAAAAGCGGTGTCACGTGCTTTCAGCTGTAAGCGGACCTCTCTGTTCATCCACGGCTTCTGATTGGGGAAAGTGGTAATCCGTTTGATGGTGGTGACACTGTCGATGTTGGAGCTGATATGGTCCAAAACAGAGGAGGTGTAGGAGTGAATGTCTGTGTGGGAGTCTGTGGTGGCCTGGGTGGCAAACAGGCTCCAGTCCGTGGGTTGTAGCCGGCGCTGTAGCTCAGAGTCTGCCCCCTCAGGCCATATCTTCACAGATCTGGTCAGGGGCTTAATCCGTTTGATGAGTGGGGTGTACTTGGGTAGTAGGAACAAAGAGAGGTGATCAGACTGTCCCAGGTGGGGGAGGGAACAGCTCTGTATGCCTCCTTTATGTTAGTGTAAACGTGATCTAAAGTTTTGTTGCCTCTTGTGGGACAAGAGACATGCTGGTAAAACTTGGGGAGCACAGTCTTCAGATTGGAGTGATTAAAATCTCCTGCAACGATAAAGGCTGCCTCCGGATGCATTGTCTGATACTTGCTAATGGCAGCATGGAGCTCTTTCATTGCTGCCTTAGCATTAGCATCTGGGGGTATGTATGTTGCAATCACTAGGGTAGCTGTAAATTCCCTAGGCTGATAAAAAGGTCTGCATTTAACTACGAGATATTCCAGGTTAACAGAGCAGTGACTCTCAACAGTGGAGTTGTCTGTGCACCAAGCTTTGTTTACATAAATGCACAAACCTCCTCCACGTGATTTGCCCGAGTCAGCTGATCTGTCCGCTCGGTGTAGCTCGCGTCCTGCCAGCTCAACAGCACTGTTGGGAATTTCGCTATTGAGCCAGGATTCCGTCAATATCATGACGTTGCAGTCCTTAATCAAACGGTGGTTGATAATCCACAGTCGTAGATCATCCATTTTGTTCACCAGAGAGCGAACATTGGCGAGGAATAAGCTGGGGAGCGCTTGCCGGTGTGGTGTTAGCTTTAGCTTAGCCCTTAGACCTCCCCGCTTACCCCGTCTTTGTTTACGTTCCCTGCGCGGTCGGGGAGCACTTCCGGCCGGCCGCACTGCGGTAGTAGTCCCGGGTGTGCGGCGATCTCGCTAGGGAGCGGAAAAACGGCTTTAACGTCGTGGGATTGCTGTAATCCAAGGTCCAAAAGATGTTCACGGGTGTACGATATTAGTGCAAGACTGTTTTGGGTAAACAGACTTACAACTAATAGGTAAATAACTGCAAATTTGCACAATCTGGGTAGACGCTGGGCCTCGCGATGTGTACGCGCCGCCATCTTTGTCCTCCCAAACTGGGAATTGGCCTTTGAGTCAGTGAGTCAGTGCTGTGCCACCCTCACTCATGTCAGGTGCACTGCAGATGAAGCAGTAAGCTCATCAAACCATTCAGTAACCTCTCGTGCCCTGTGGATGGGGCATTCTCACCCTGGAAGAGGATAGGAAGATATGGAATGTCCCACCACGATAGAAATGTTTCACCATAGGATGAGTGATCACCACTCAGAATGGCTTTGTATTTATTGTCATTTATCTTGCCCTTTAAGGGCTTGAGTGGACCTAAACCAGTGGTCCCCAACCAGGCATTTGGTACCGGGCCGCACAGAAATAATAAAAACGTTTTAATTTAAATTTTATTTCCATTTTATTGACTATCGCAGTCTGCAGGGTGTTTTATTTAGAAAAATGACCACTTCTGCACTGCGTTCGTACCCTGTTTCATTGGCTAGAATTGGCACTTAATGCTTCTTTGATTACTGTAACTAGCTGGCTATTGTGTCGCCGATCTCCAGCAGTTATTAGATTATATTGCCGCGTTGTATCTTTATTTCAAAGCTGACTGCGACTCAGCTGCTTTCAATCGGTTCCATTGATCAGCCCGTGTTTCTAGTGAGCGTTCCTCAATAGCGTTAGAAAGCTAACAGTTGTTAATTAGTGGCTATTGTTGTCAGGTGGCACTCGCCACTTAGTGCCTAGCATCACTCGGCTATATTAACAGCCATAGTTGTGGATAGCGGCAGCTTTTCGCGGCAGCCTCCCGTCCTAGCCTCCCGGACGAAGACTCGGCGGACAAAGACGGAGGAGTCTACCTGCAGGAGTCCACCGAGGGGGGCCAGCTAGGGAGTGCTCGCCGCACGGTGAGTATCATAGTTTTGTATCTCCCTGTTGTACTACCTCTGCATCTAACACTACATGCTTCCTCCCTATCCCAGTCCATGTCTCCTCTTCTAGATTGCCTAGAAGGAGAGATTCTACCCACACCCGTAATCTGTCCAACCTCATCCACCCTCCTAGATCTCCCGGTGTTGACGTGGTGGTAGCAGGCGGACTATGGAACTGCCAGTCCGCTGTCCGGAAGGCCGATTTCATCTCGGCCCAGGCCTCGCTACTCTCCCTGCAGTTCCTGGCGCTTACGGAGACCTGGATCACTCCGCAAAACACGGCCACCCCTGCTGCTCTCTCTGCCGCCTACACCTTCTCCCACACTCCACGACCCTCAGGTAGAGGTGGAGGGACAGGTATACTCATTTCCCCCTGTGATTTTGGTATTGTTCCTCTTCCTCACTTCTCACCCTCCTCCTTTGAATTTCATGCTGTCACTGTCACTGTTCCATGTAAACTGCACATCATTGTTCTTTATCGCCCTCCAGGTCCACTGGGGAGTTTCCTAGACGAGATGGATGCCCTACTCAGTGCCTTCCCTGAGGACGGCACTCCCGTCTTACTCCTCGGGACTTCAACCTGCAGCTAGAGACCTCCCAGGCCTCTGCATTCCTCCCCCTCCTTCAGTCCTTTGACTTCACCATGGCTGAATCCCCATCCACCCACAAGGCCGGCAACCAACTGGACCTGGTCTTCACCAGGAACTGCGCTCACCCAACATTACGGTATCGCCTCTACATGTGTCTGACCATTCCTTTCTGTCTTTCTCCCTCCCCCTCCCCTCTGTCCCTAAACCATCCTCACCTGCTCCCACTGTCCTTGTCCGTCGCAACGTCCGCTCTCTCTCACCCGCTGCCCTGTCAGCTACTGTCCTATCTTCCCTTCCCCTACTGATGCCTTCTCTCAGCTACCTGCTGAAGTAGCATCATCCACCCTACTTTCCTCTCTCCTCCTCCTCCTTTGACTTACTCTGTCCTCTATCCGCTAAACCCACTCGTCTCCGCCCCCCGCCCCTGGCTAACCGATTCCATTCGGGCTAACCGTCTGAAGCTGCGTGCGGCAGAAAGGAAATGGAGAAAATCCAAATCCCCTGCAGCTCTGTCTGACTTCCACACACTCCTGGCTTCCTTCTCCGCTAACCTCTCCTCTGCTAAGTCTGCATTCTTCCTTTCTAAGATTCAATCCTCTGTTTCCAACCCACGTAAACTCTATGCTACATTTTCCTCTCTCCCTCACCCCTCCTCCTCCCCCACCCCCTCCTCTATAACCACAAATGACTTCTCATCCTTCTTTCACGAGAAGGTTGAGGTCATTCGCAACTCCTTCCCCCCCTACCCCTCCCTCTCCCATCCCGCTACCTAAACCTCCCACCTCTCTGTCCTCCTTCTCACCCCTCCCCCTGACTCGGACATCCTTCAACTTGTTCTCTCCCACCGTCCCACCACCTGCCCTCTTGATCCCATTCCTTCCCCCTCTTCCAGTCCATTGCTATGGACATCCTCCCATTTGTCTCTAATGTCATTAACTCCTCTCTTTCCTCTGGCTCTGTCCCCTCCTCCCTCAAATGCACTCAGGTTGTCCCCCTCCTCAAAAAACCCTCTCTGAATCCTGCTGTCATCTCTAACTACCGACCTGTCTCTCTCCTCCCATTCCTTTCCAAAACGTTAGAGCGGGCTGTCTATAATCAACTGTCTGCTCATCTCTTACAGAACGACCTACTTGATCCCAACCAATCTGGGTTCAGAGCAGGCCACTCCACAGAGACTGCTCTCCTTGCGGTCACTGAGGCTCTTCACGTCGCTAAGTCCCGATCCCTTAGCTCCGTCCTCCTCCTCCTTGACCTGTCGGCGGCGTTCGACACCGTGGACCACCGGATCCTGCTCTCATCTCTCGTCGAGATGGGAATCTCTGGATCTGTGCTGACATGGTTTGAGTCCTACCTGGCTGACTGGTCCTACCAGGTGGCCTGGAGAGGATCCCTCTCCTCTCCCCGCACCCTCTCTACCGGTGTCCTGCAGGGCTCGGTGCTAGGCCCTGTCCTATTTTCTCTGTACACCAAGTCACTTGGCTCTGTTATTTCTGCTCATGGTTTTTCCTATCACTGTTATGCTGATGACACTCAACTGTTTCTCTCCTTCCTCCATCTGATACCCAGATCCCGGCACGGATCTCTGCATGCCTGGCTGACATCTCCGCATGGATGTCTACCCACCACCTGAAGCTGAACCTGGGGAAGACAGAGCTGCTCTTCCTCCCAGCGAAGGACTCCCGATGATTGATGCGTCAATTACCGTGGAAGGCTCCATAGTGTCTCCGTCCCAGTCTGCCAGGAGTCTTAGGGTAACCCTGGACAACCAGCTGTGCTTCTCGAGCCATATTGCAGCGATCTCTCGGACCTGCCGTTTCTCCTCCACAACATCCGGAGGATCAGACCGTTCCTCACCCAAGAGGCCACTCAACTCCTGGTCCAGGCCCTGGTGATCTCACGTCTGGACTACTGCAATTCCTTGCTGGCAGGCCTTCCGGCCTGTGCCATCAAGCCACTGCAACTAGTCCAGAACGCTGCTGCTCGCCTGGTGTTCAACCAGCCAAAGTTCACCCACGTCACCCCTCTACTCTCCTCTCTGCATTGGCTCCCCATCGCAGCACGCATCAGATTCAAGTCACTGGTGCTGGCTTTTCAAGCGGCCAGAGGTACTGCTCCCCGTACCTCCAGTCACTCATCACGCCCTACACCCCGTCCAGACCCCTCCGCTCCGCCTCCGCTGGCAGACTGACTGCCCCATCCTCCGGGCGCCTGGCAGCCGCTCCTCGCGGTCTCGCCTCTTCTCTGTCCTGGTCCCTCGTTGGTGGAACGACCTCCCGCAATCGGTCAGGACTGCGGAATCACTTCCAATCTTCCGCAAGAGACTCAAAACCCACCTCTTCAGACTCCACTACCACTGAACACTGTCCATCTAGTCAATCTGTCGTCACCACTGTTTACTTGTTCAAAAAAACAAAAAAACACCCACTAACCTTTTCTTTCCCAATGTTACAGGTATGATACGCAGACGCCTGCAATTATGTCTTTTGCCGTTTTACTGCACTGATCTTGTACGCTAACTTTGATTGTTCTCACCTTGTATTAATGCACATCTTGTAAGTCGCTCTGGATAGGAGCGTCTGCTAAATGCTTAAAATGTAAAATGTAATGTAAATGTCTGTTTTTTTTTTCCATGCAGCCCCCTCCCCGTCTGTAGAAAAATGGTCTTGCATGAAACCGGTCCGTGGTGCAAAAAAGGTTGGGGACCGCTGACCTAAACCATGGCAGGAGAATGCACCACGCCATAACAGAGCCACCAGACCCCTGAATTTATTCAGGTGTTTCTGTTATTTTGGCAGTTACCTGTATCTTTGTGATCTGGAGGCCGGAGGCACCTTCACAGTATTTTTGTATATCTTAATTATGAAATATTTACAAATGCACTTGGACCCTTCAGTCACGTATTTCCTTTATTTTGGCAGCTACCTGTACAAATCATTATCTATACCAGGGCTCTTCAACCCTGGTCCTGGAGGGTCACAGGGGGTGCTGCTTTTAAAATCATCATTCAGTTCAGACCCAGGAGACCAGGTGAGCTGAGTTGACTGCTTTAAGTGATCTGTAAGTGCTGAGTAACCACGTAAACCAGTACATCCGCCCTCCAGGACCAGGTCAAAGAGCCCTGATTTATATCCTTATATCCTATATGTATTTCTGGGATGTCCACACAAAAAAAATGAATAATGAAAACCCCCAATAAAAAACTCAAAAACTGCTAGCAGTTCAGCCAATAGCTGGTTCCATATATGAAGACAAGGCAATGTGGAGCTATGCCAAATCGCATTGAATGGGCATTGTAATTGTGGAGACTGAAAGATCATCAAATGTTAGGGACAGAACCGTTTCCATGCCATCCACTTCTATTACCTGCTCTGCCTGTAGTGGCGCCATTGACAGGCACTGGCCCGCCTGTCTGTGATGCTTCCAGGGCATAATCGAAGGCACAGAAGCATTAATTTTTGTCTTTTCATGTTCCTCGTGGCATCCTGCCATCACACCTTTTCTTTTCCTGTTTCCTGTGTTGATAATCTCATTATGCCTATTACACAAGTCTTAATTTTGCGTGTGATTGGATTCCACACTCAGTTCCTTTCCTTGGGTGAGGTGTTACATTCCATATAAGCTGTCTATTCTCTTGTGCTGAATTTCAGTGTTCTCTTATGTGCAGTATTTATATTCTTCAATTCTCTCTGCCGTTCCCTTTTTCCTTTTGGGGGTTGGGATGTTGTAATGCATGATGCCTTAGTTAACACTCTTTTTGTAGTGTAGTGTCTTTGCTATTTTCAACCCATTGCTATTGTTTTGCTTTGTTTTTGGTTGACCATGTGCTTAGCTGTTTAGCATAAACCATTTAGCAAATTTAGCAAAACGTCAGGCGACATACTGTCACAATTCATTCATAGTGAATCCACCATATGGTGTTAATGGTGAGATGGCAGGGCATGTGGCACTTTCTGCATTTCGCTTAAGACCAATGAAAGTATGCATCTGACAAATCGCATGTCATCGCACATCGTCCAATCAGGACAGCCCATCCCAGCAGCTGAAGAGATGACTGTGAGAGCATTAAATTAATAATAACAATAATAATTAAAAAACATTCAAGGTGCTTTTGGTGGAACAACCTCACAGATGTAAATTCCACACTGGTTCCGTGACATGTTTCATCACAGGCGTTTAGGCATTTATCCAGAGTGACTTACACAGTTGACATTTCTTTACATACAATCTAAGGAATTTCGATTTATACAGCTGGATATTCACTGAAGCAATTCAGGTTAAGTATACATTGGTCAGGGGTACATAGGCAGGTCCCCATCTAGGAATCAAACCTGCAATCTTTGAGTTATGAGCCAAGTTGCCTAACAATTATACTACACTCCCACACAGAGAGAGCTCTGGGCCCATGTACCATTATTTGGTGGCAATCTCTCTCTCTCTTTCTATTTCTCTCTCTCTCTCTCTCTATTTCTATGTCTCTCTCTCTCCTGCTCTCTCTCCCTCTCATGCTATGTTTCCCTCTCTCTCTCTGTGTCTCTCTCTCATTCTCTCTCCCTCTCTCTCGTGCTCTCTCTTTCTCTCTCTCATGTTCTGTTGCTCTCTGTCTCTTTCTCTCTTTCTCTTACACGCTCTCTTTCTCTCTCTCTCTCCTGGTCTCTGAACTACTGTCTCTGTCCAGATGGTACAGCATGCCCCCTCTGTCTGGCACATGCCATGCCGGACAGGAGGTGAGACGGTGCGACCAGTCAGTCGTGTTGGCGGGGGCGACCAGTGTGTGGGTCAGGGACCAAGCGGGACCGTCATCTGAAAGAGCAGCAGGGCCCTGAATAAGTGGCACCACCTGCCCCATTTTGGGATGGCAACGATACTATTGGCTTATCCCTTATGGAAGAAACACATGCATCTCGAGGGATTATTTAAATGGGTGCAGTACAGTGAGTGTCCATCAGGGGCTGCCACAGCCAGTACCTCCCCTTTCCAGCAGGGCCCCTCTGGCTGGGACTCTCCTATCCTGGGCCAGGACCATTTGAGTGCCCCCCTGGCATTTACTGTGAGTGATCACATGTGAATACCTGTGCAGTAAATGTGACAACACAAGGTCCCATGATATGCATTTGTGTCTATGACAGACGTATGTGTAAACATGTGGAATAAATGTGAACATGTATGTGTTGATTCACGTGTGCAGAATTAATGTTTTTTTTGTGATTTTTTTGGCATTCATTCATTCATTCATTTATTAATTTGCCATTATCCAGGAGAAATAAATCATAATTATATTTCTTTAGTATGTTATGCCTTTTACAGCTATCAACTGATCTGTGTCTACTGATCTTCTTCTTTGTTTTGTCCATTTTTGCTGAAGCACATTGTGAGTCCAATCTCTTGCCGCATAACCATTCGTGGATCCATAGGCTTTACTGAATACAGTCTGCATGGCTCCTGAAATGAAGCCCGTTAGATGTACTGAAGATCCCTGCCACACAGTGAGGAAATATGATGATTCACTCAAGGGCCCTTGATTCGATCATGGACACAGCTTTTGAGATCACTTCCCTTGAGTGTAGAAAAGCTTTTATTCTCTGAGGTAGGCCCATAGCGACTGAAATGCTGCCTCCCTCGCAGTGTGTGTGTGTGTGTATATGTATGTGCTTGTGTGTGTGTGCATGTATGTGCGTGTGTGTGTGTGTGTGTGCATACCCACACAATGTGATATTATTTTGCTTGTCAGCTGTCATTGCCTTGCTCTAAGAAGACCTAATATGACAATAATAAATAAATAAATAAAATCTGTCAAATATTTTAAAGAGATATATTAACTTAAATGGCCTTTGAGTAGTGTCGTTTAAGGGGTATTCAATTCACGTTCTTGCTTTCTGTTCTCTACTATCCCTCTTTCTCTCCCTTCAAAATTATCTAGGGAAATTGATGCAATGGGTTGTAATAAAGAATGATCTAAAAATAATGGTGTTACTGTACATTATCCAGGGATTAGCACAACCTTGGGTGCTATTGTTATTGTTACAACCAGCTTCTCAAGTCACTTGGTATCAAATGGAAGAAACATTTGTAAAACCAGAAAGGAAACTATCATTTTCTGGTATAAAATGAACATTTTCTTATATCATTCTATCTAATCTAAAATTTTTGGAATTATTTTTTTTTACCCCGTTTATTATAAAAATATTTTACTGAAAGGATTCAAACCTTTTGTTTTTCTCCCTTGGTCCAGGATGGATGTGTTTCGAATTATTTGTTTAATGCACAAGGCTTTCGGTTGTTTCAAAACGTATTGATCTTATTTCTAGAAGTCCTGGGCTTCAGTCTGTCATTTGAGCTCATGGAGATTCCAGGCTGTTGCTCATGAAGGCAATTCCTTGCCTTCACTAAATCTATTCAGCGACTTGTATCTTCCCTCTATAACTTTACTCTATAACTATAACATTTATAACACATTTAAAAATGTTTAAAAATGCACAACTTTTGGTTGGTGTGGTTAACTCCATGTGATGAATCTGAATACAGTTGGGTTTGTTATTTTGGAAAATCCTCTAAAAATCTATTTGTCAAGTTTGTGCTTTTTTTTAAATAACTGGTGTACAGTTATTTCCAGTTTACTATTGAGTGTGCACCCTTTTCTTTAGGAATGACATTGATATTCAATTTGTTTGCACAGAAAGGTTATTTTATAGGCAGGACTGAGCACTGAATGAATCCTGAAGGAATGGGCACCTCTCTTTAATAATTAATAATCGGTCACGTCATTTATTCTCATGATGCAGATGTTGCTGAGGTCCAGCTCTGAACAAATTGTTGGCTCTGTTGTGACATGAGGTTGCATTTTCCTGGCATGGTTTAGGTCCACTCAACCCCTTAGATGGCAAGAACACCATTAAATACAAAGCCATTCTGAGTGATCACTATCATCCTATGGTGAAGCATTTCTATCCTGATGGGAGTGGTCTCTTCCAGGGTGACAATGCCCCATCCACAGGGTACGAGTGGTCACTGAATGGTTAGATGAGCATGAAAATGATACAAAGCACATGCCATGACCGTCTCAGTCACCAGAATCTATGTCAAAGTTAATCGAAGCTGTTCTGGTGGCTCATGGTGGCCACCCTATTACGACACTTTATGTAGGTATTTCCTTTATTTTGGCAGTTACATGTATATATCTGTCCTTATTTGATAGTTTTCTATATATTTTTAAACACATGGAAGTAAAAAAAGTGTATACATACAGATATATAAATAAGTATAACATGGAAGATTTTACATTTGCCTTAATTATTCAGATATATGAATCCTAATGTTCAATTGGGTTGTAAAAGGTTAATTTACTGAACACAGAACAGGCTGAAAAGCTTGTCCTACCATCCTTTGCTTATTTAATTCACAGGGCATTGAGCCAACTTGCGGTTTTTGAAGGAAGTGGCCAAACTGAACGAGATGAGCGAAACAAATCAATTGGCTCTTCGATTCATCCTCGTGTCAAATGCATGGGACAGTTAAAGCAGCCAAACTGTGCTCTCCACAGTTAAAATGCCAAAAACTAAACATTCTGATTATATAGTACTTTTCATAAAAATGAACTGTGTGTAGCACCCACCTGATAACCCATCCATCCATCCATCCATTATCTAAGCCGCTTATTCCTGGTCAGGGTCGCGGGGGCTGGAGCCTATCCCAGCATGCATTCCGGGCGAGAGGCAGAAATACACCCTGGACAGGTCGCAATCCATTGCAGGGCACACACACCATTCACTCACACACTCATACCTACGGGCAATTTAGACTCTCCAATTAGCCTAACGTGCATGTCTTTGGACTGTGGGAAGAAACCGGAGTACCCGGAGGAAACCCACGCGGACACGGGGAGAACATGCAAACTCCCGGCCTGGATTCGAACCCGAGACCTTCTTGCTGTGAGGCGACAGCGCTATCCACTGCACCACCGTGCCGCCCCCACCTGATAACATGTGATGAAAACAAGATAATTGTATACACACACTCAAACGGCTCTGGCCCAGGCTGGGAGAGTCCCATCAGCAATTATGGACAGAGGGGGGCTCATGGGAAGGGGGGGTGAGGGTCGGGCCTATCTGCCAGTACACTCACGGCACTGCACCCGTTTAAAGGATGCACCTCATTTACTCAAGTGTTGCCTTTATTATGGCAATTCCCAGTAAATACAGTTATTCAAAATTATTCACACCCTTGATAATGATGAGCAAAGCAGGCTGTATAAATAAATAATTAAACAATACAGGTTATGAGCAATATTGCTAATTATTATGCTAATAGAATTTCTCAAAAAATATATTTTGTTTAACAAGTATTTTTTCCCTCAATATGTGTATATATATACATTACTGGTCAAAAGTTTTAGAACACCTCCATTTTTCCAGTTTTTATTTAGGTTTACGCAATTTAATGTTTCAATGTACTCTGAAATTAAAGCAGAGAACAAATAAACAATTGGAGATAAAAAATAAATCATGGAATTGTTTTGTTTAACAAACTTTTATCAACATTTTTGACTCATCAAAGTAGCCACCTTTTGAAGATATAACAGCCGAACACACTCGTGGCATTCTTTCTACAATGGAAATCAAATATTGTTCGGAAAGTTCTTCCCAACACTGTTGCAGAAGTTCCCACAAATGTGTTGCACTTGTAGGTTGCTTTGCTTTCACCCTTCTGTCCAGTTCATCCCAAACCAGCTCGATGGGGTTTAAATCTGGAGACTGTGGTGGCCATTCCATGATTTGAAGCCTACCGTCTTGTTCTTTTCATCTAAGGTAGTTCTGGCATAGCCTGGAGGTATGTTTTGGGTCATTTTCTTGCTGTAGGATGAACCCCTGACCAACTAGGCGTAGACCAAAGGGTATAGCATGGCACTGCAAAATGCTGTGGTATACCTTTTGGTTCAGAGTGCCAGTCATTCTGTGCTAGTCGTCGATCCAGCAAAAGAGCCCCAGACCATCACGCTTCCTCCTCCATGTTTGACAGTTGGTGTCACACACTGGAACCATCCTTTCGCCTACTCGACGGCGTAAAAAAAACCTGCGTGATGAACCGAAGATTTCAAATTTTGATTCATCAGTCCATAAGACCTTCTTCCAGTCTTCAGTAGTCCACTGGACTAGTGCTTCATAGCCCAGGCAAGCCTCTTTTTCTTATTTAGCCATTTTAGCAATGGCTTTCTTACTGCCACTCAACCTGTCAAACCTGCAGCTCAAAGTCCTCTCTTTACAGTTGAAACTGAGACTTCCTTACTTCGACCAGCTGTGCTTGAAGCTGTTGTCCTGTGAGCCGCCTATCATGCAAGCTGTTGACTCTCATAAACATTTGTTTGTTGTGGCTTTGGGTCTGCCAGACCTCTTCCTGTCAGAGTTTCCTCCAGTTTCCAAGTGCCTTTTGATGGTGTAGGAAACTGTACTCACTGACACCTTGGCCTTCTTTGCAATTTCTCTAAAGGAAAGACTGTCTGTCTTCCTTTGTTAATTGCCTTTTTCTCACCATTATGATAGCAATATATTACTTCCTGCAGTGCAAATTGTCCAAATAATGCTTCAGAGGGTATAGTAACACAGTCTGTTCCAACACTGCTTTTATACAGAGGGTTTGTAAGTAATCAACAAAAGTTGGGACACCTGTAGGAATTGTTTGCATCAACTTTCAAGGCTTAATTTACTTCCATTGCTGCAGAACAGCTGTAAGTTGTTAACCCATTACTTGTTCCCTGAAAAGGGCCTTTTTTGAAACTTTTTTTGACATTATTTTTCAGGTTTTTTTACCCTCTGGCAGTTTACCGCTTACCTTTGTACCATTTCAGCTTATTCACTGGACTCCAACTGCTTACAACTGCTTACATTTCAGTAAAAACTGGAAAAAGGAGGCAGTGTGTTCTAGAACTTTTGAATGTCCGATAAAATCCAGGTCCAAGTCCACAATCCAGTCCGTATATCCAAAGCAATCCAATTTTCTAACACAAAACAAACACACTCAACACTCTTTCCAAAACACTGGCTGGTCAATCGATATTTCACAGTTTCACAGTTTCATTTCACAGTTTCACAGTTTCACAGTTTCACAGTTTCATTTCACTAACACACAGCAACTCTTCTCTCCAAAACACGTTCCTACTCCTCTCCATGTGTGTTGGGAGCGATAGGCCTTGCAATAGCTGGTCGTTAGGCCTGACTTCGTTCAGGTGTTTCTGGGGTCTGCTGGGAAATGTAGTGAAAATGGCAAAGGCAGCCAAAAAATATATAAATTATGAATATATAAATTATGAATATATAGAAGTTCATCCTGAAGGCAAATATTTTGATGGAATGATTGGCAAAGCTTATTTGATATTATGATATTAGCATTATTTGGATTATAGAATACAATCAAAAGTACATTTTTAACGTGTAGACTTTATCTGATTACAGTTTTTTTCAACTGCTAACATGCATTGGTCAAAACTGAAGTCACATTGTCAAAACTCTTCACACAGTCAGCGAAACAGAAGTCTATGTGGACCAAACTGTGAATCATTTTTCATTGCTTTCACACAAAATGCATTCAATGGCCACATTTTCCTAAATCTATGAACTCTTTTCTCATTCATACTCCACCACCTGCAAGACACTAGATATTTGCAGCATATTTTTCAAATGCTAACACACTGTTTTCAAAACTGTTAAAAACACATTCAAAACAGAATGATGGAGCTAACATCACAATGTGTCCAGCACTGTCCAATGATGGTTTGCTGTTACACAAACCACTCATTGGCCCCTACAATACAGAGAGGCTCATTTATTTTCTGGATGACCTGCATAATCGACTTGTGCCAGCGGAAGAGAGAGGGGCAGGAAACTCCCCTACCTTCGTTGTTGTGTGGGATAATGTGGCATTCCACCACTCTGCTGCAGTCACAGACTGGTTTGCTGCACATCCCAGGATGTTAGTACTATTCCTGCCTTCATACTCCCCCTTTCTAAACCCCATAGAGGAGTTTTTCTCTGCGTGGAGGTGGAAGGTGTATGACCACCATCCACATGACCAGATGTCCTTACTGGATGCCATGAATGTGGGATGTGGAGACATTTCTCCTGAAGACTGCCAGGGTTGGACTAGACATTCTAGAAGATATGGCTTAGAAGATACTTTCCAAGATGCATTGCCAGAGAAGACATAAGATGTGATGTTGATGAGAACTTGTGGCCAAATGCAGGAGAGAGGGAGAACTAGAACCCTCACATTACTGTACAGTATGAGTGATTATACTATACATGTTGTTGTTTTTTGTGTGATTATTACTGTATTGCAGCCCTGGAATTTCAGGAAATTCATTTTTTTTGTTGAGTAAATTACTATATGCAAAGATATAGAAAAAATAAAGGATATTGAAGCAAATTGCTGCATTTCTGATTCATTCTTGTTACATATACTTTAGTACAGTCAATAAAGTGAAAAGGTGTTATTCTTATTTTATAATGAAATACTGATTTATTGGAAAAATCATTCAAACTTCAAATATAAAGGTTCATGATTTATGTCATGCTCCCTGTTGTTAGTGTTTTTTAGGTCAGTGTGTTATGAGTGACAATGTATGCTTTCTGAGTGAGAATTGTTGCCAGTGTTCTGGTCGAATAACTTATTTTGAAACATGTATGAAGTGTTTTGGTGGTTTGAGTGAGTTTTGGAAGTGAGATTAACTGTTTGGCCAAGATGCATGTTGGTAATGCATCTGTATGAAGAGTTTAAAAAAGTGTATTCAGTATTGACCGATGCTTGTTAGCAATTGAAAAAAACTGTAATTGACTCTACATTTTTATATTTGAATATGGCAATAGTTTGGACTCTATTAAGGGGTCCTTATTTTACACGAGAAACGTGATTTTGAATTGTTCAAGTCCATATATATTAATGCTTTGTATGATTTGAAATTGCTTTCCTAATCTGTTATTTCCCCCTCTCTCTTATGTAGCCTACTGCATGGTTGAGTCTTTAAATATACATTGCAGCAACTGCTGGCCATTATTAATCACAAGTTTCAGTGCTAGTCTAGTCTTTGGCAGTCTCTTCCTCAGTCACAATTATCAAGTGTGGTTTTGTCCCAGATATTATCCCATAACATTTTTTTGAACTGCATTCAAAGGATTAGCCTTACGCCGTTGAGAATAAATGGCAGGACAATAACCTTGGATGCCAGCCTGCATAGCTGAAATGTAATCAATGTTGAATGGTTTTTAATTCCGTAATTCTGTTTTCCCCCTCTTTTGGTCATTGCATTAGTTTTTTTTTTGTAATCCATACCACAATTCATTTATGTTATAATTTTGCATGTTTTTAATAAAGGGTCTTTCGTGTTAAACCATATGGTGAGCTAAGAGTGAAGGCATTTGTGGTCTTTTATTAAAAATAAACAAATACATTTCTCACTATCATAACCATGATAAAGTCACATGAAACCATGAGCCACACTCCACATCTACACTTGTTTGTATTTCACCGGGCTCTGTGCTAATATGTACTTAATGAGTGGGCCTGCCCAACAGGGAGGTGACCTGATTAGGTTTCCGTTGGCCGCTGTGAACTCCTGTCCGTACGCTACAATACTGTCTGATTAGCTGTCACCTGGTCAAGGAGCACATTATTTTCCCTCCTCAACAGTCGATGACAACCGTTATGTGGTCTCAGGTTGTCATTAAGGGAACACGTTCAGCTGTAGTTGTTTCAGTCTGTCTTACAAACAGACTCACACACATAGACACACACATACACACACACACACATACACAGACACGTACAATTATGGGCACACAAACATTCACCATTTAAAAATCCAGTCATGGAGAAGCCTCAAAAATAAAATAAGAACGGTATTTGTGTACTTCAATTGTTTTACCTTATCTTCATCATCAGGTAGCACTTACTTTTTAATAAGTAGGGCTGGAACAAAGATAATATCTATTAGGGGGAGAAAAAGGAGGATCTATGTGGATTTCTTCCCTTTTTCTTTCCCCTGCAGTTCAAATGAATGCTTTCCATTTTAGTTTCCTGAGGCTGCCCTGGAGAAATCATGCACAATGAGGACCCAGGTGTCCGACTCATTAGCGAGTCTGATAATCAGAATCTCTGTCTGCCTCCACCAGACCGGACGACAGAAGAGTCTCTCCCCCTGAGACCTCCCCCTTGCACACAGCTCACTGGCTGCTCTCGGCCCCCTCACGGCTCCCTGACAGAGCTGATATTTATTATCCCTTTGTATCAATATAGATAAGGGAGATGAAGACGGGGGGGGATCCACCCTCGGCCATCGAGAGGAGAGAGAGTAATAGAAGATTGTATGATGCCCTCTGGTCAATAAGCGTGACCAGGGAGGGAAGACCTCGAAAGGGAAAAAACAAGTTCACGTGAGAGAAAGAGAAAGAGAGAGAGAGATGCTCCAAGTAATTAAATGGCATACATGTTATGGTATAAATTGTTTAAATAGTTGTTAGTCATCTCTTTTGCTTACCTGCTTACCTGTACAGTACTTTTATATTATTACAACAATTTTAAAAAAAGTACAGGTGTGTGCTGGGTGACTCCTGAGAGAGAGTGAGAGAGAGAGAGAGAGAGAGAGGGCTGGTGTTCATGTGTCGGTGAACAGGTTATTAACAGGTTATTATTGTTCAATATTTACTTATATTTTTCATCAAAGAGGTTCACAATTATTTCCTCATCATGCATCACTTCACAATCACTGACACACACACACACACACACACACACACACACACAGACAAACACACACACAAACACAATAACAGCATGACGGATCGACTCAGAAACAAGCCACAGCTGGAAGCAGGAGGCATAGTTAGCCGAGTTAATAAAGAGGAAAACAGCCCAAACGTGGACTTGTTCGCTCCGTATGAAAGGAGGACTTCAGCTTGTCTAAATGCGCCAGCATGACGCCCAACCAAAAGGTCGGCTAATCTACACCTGCTGCCAGCAGAGCTTCGCCTTCTGGAAGGGTCCGCTGCTCAGCCGTCTTTGAAGCAAACGGCTCCCCCCTCTCACTCTCATCAGCTCCCACTCACTCTGGCCCCTCTAATAGGCTAATTTAGTCCTTCCGTGTCACTGCGAATGCCATCAGCGCACGATCGCGTCCCTCTCAATATACTAACACTAAACGAAATAAATAAATAAAGAGAGAAACAAAGAAATGAAAGGAAGGGGAAAATAAAGTGCAAATAGAAATAATTATCAAAATGCACTGGATCGGAGCGACGGTGTAATTAAAAGGGTGTTGCTCGGGTTGCTGGTGGAAAATTGCTGCTGAGTGCATCCAGATAAAAAGGCCCTCTGTGCTACATTGGCTCGCTAATGATTCACACTGGATATGTGTGTAGTCCCTTAAAACCGTAACCTTTTCCATGGAACAGGTTGGATGTGGAGAGCTGGGTGGCACCAGATGCATAGACCACCGTGGTTCCCCTTTTCCAGTCCTGTCTCAATGCTCTCAATCCCTCGCTCTCATCTCTGAGTGCTTCAGTCAAGGGCCCTTGGACACGGTCATGGTCACCCAGCAATAATAACACAGGCTCCGTTTTCCCCAGCGAGCGATTTATCTCAGGAGAGAGTAAAGTGGCAAAACGGTGTGCCTTCTCCCATATTCACCCCAAACATTATCGTCTATTATCCTAGTTGAGTGTCCTCTTGAGCAATGTGGTGGGCTGAATGTTTGTGGAAGGCACGGCTCACTGAAATAGAGCAGGGCGATGATCGGGGTGGAGGGGGGACACTGACTCCCACGGGGGAGAGGATGGAAGTGGAGAAACGCTCTCCTTCACCACCGCCTTCCCCCATCACCATGGAGATACGATTTAAGATCCCCAGGACAGGGCAAGGTCAGCCAAGGTTGGTGGGGGAGCGTGGAGTGGGACGGGGCTGGGTGGGATGGGAACGGCAGGGTGGGGTGAGGCAAGTTCCACACGGGTGGGGCGGGTAAAGTGTTAGGCCGGGTGAGGCAAGTTATGGCTGTTATGGTAATGTGGGGATGGACCAGGGGAGGGCTGCTGTCTGCCACCTGTGTGCTTTGCTACTGCAGATACAGAATCTCCTGGACTCTCACGTGCAGGCATGTGTGTGTGTGTGTGTGGTCTCCCTGGTTTTACTGCTTATCTTCACATGAGACTTTTTCCATAGCTGTAGGTGTGTGCATGTGCATATGTGTGGTTGACAGTGATGGGATGTAATTATACCTGGTACATTAATAAAGTGACAAATTAACAAAAAACCTGTAAAACAAAATGCCTTTACATATTATTCTTTCACTTTGAGAGGGCCATGTCCATACACACACAGAAACAACTTTTTAAAGTTTTTAAAGAAAGTGTTAGAGCTATTCTCCATAGAAAAACTTTATATATATATATCTTATTACTCCTTCCTTTTATCTCTCTTCTCCTGCTCTCTCTCTCCCTTGCCAGTCTGTTTGTGGGTGAATTGTCTGCCTGACCTATATCCCTCCAATTTGGGTCTGTTTTCTTCCCTCCTGGGAAAAAAAAAACTGAGGCCTCAACCCGATGACCCCTACCCTGAACCTCCCACACCCACCATCACCACCCAGCATCCCAGAGATCACTCACTGAATGCCCTACCTGTCAGTCATTCAGTGTAAGAGTTCATTCTTAAACTTCACACACTTTAACTCCGACCTCGAGGTCAGAACATTAAGGACACACTTTATTGTTCTTGGGGGAAAAAAAAGAAGAAGAAAATCTTTGTTTCAAAGATAGCTTAAAGAGAAGTTGACAGATTACGTTTTTATTGATATTTTGTTTAGGCATTTAGCAGATGCTCTTAACCAAAGCGAATTAGACAGTTTAAATTATTGTAAATGTCATCAGTTTGAGAACTCATAACTGTCCCATTAACTGCAGACCTGCTGACTGTCACTGCTGGAGATTTAGCACCTTGTGCCCCTCTAGCGAATGATGGCGGCTTTGGCGGGTGCTATCGTGGAGAGGAGACTCACTAATGTTTGCAGAGGTCCTGCTCTCGAGGTCATCCAGAGCCAAGTTGGCTGTCTGCTCTCGGTTTAGGAATGTGTTCTCAGTGCAGACGGCACTGTCAGAGAAATAGCTTTTCATCGCCATCGTCAGGCTGGATTCAGTCTCCCCTGCCACCGCCTCTGTTTCAGTTATTCTTGTCCTCTGAATTCGTGTCAAACGATGACAGTTATGTTTTTTTTTTGGTCCAGCAAGATACTGTCATGGCCTCGCTTGGCCTCGCTTATTAGCGGCTCTTGACCTCCCTCTTATTGGTGTTTTGTACAGTGGATCACGTTGATCTGTTTGTAAAATGTTTGTGAAACATGAACGCAAGAACTGAAAATGATGCTTCCACAGCACAGTTAGCCTTAATCCCAACCCCATTCAGCACCCACCACCCCTGAGCCCTCTGCTGATGATGCCACAGGAAATGAGGTTATTTCTGTGAGGCAGGGACCCCCTGGTCCTGGAGAGACGCAGGTTGTGCTGGTTGATGTTGTTACTCAGCACTTAATTTATCAATTAAAGCAGTTGATTACACAATTAACTCACCTCGTCCGCTTTCTTGGGTCCAAATTAGTTGCTGATTTTAAAGTGAACGCTAAAAAAGCAGGAGCCCATGTGGCTCTCCAAGAAATGTAACATTTTCCAGGACTGGAAAGGCGTGGATATGTTTTGGAGCATGTCATATGCCATATGCCACCATGGGTGCAAATATTCCCTAAATTGGCCTCTGATACACCACACCTCTAACCTGTCATGTAGCATGTCTTTAGGCTTGGTTGTATTTGGCTTGCAACAGTAGGTAATATTTGCTATCCAGAAACTAATTTGTTAGTCAATAAGAGGGTTTTGTAAAAAAAAAAATGCAATAAATTGCTTTATAGTCACAGAGCTGAATTAATTTTGCCAAGCCACCTGTCAATAGACCCGGAAAGGCTTCCTTCCACAGAAGCACACCGGCTCATTTTGGCAGCCAGAGAGACAGAGAATATTAAACTGAATCCCAACAGAAAGTGTTCAAAGTGTTAAAAACAGATTTAATTTTTTTTATAATTATATGATTTTGAAAATGCCTTTGTATTCCCCTTCAAGGCTTAAAACTGTTGTTTTTATTGACACTGGTGACACTTGGGAATGCACATGCCACTTTATAAATTTGTAATGACAAGGTAGTATATTATTAATTACAGCCATAAATGCCATTCTGTTGCAGAACAGCTTGCCTTTTATTGATTCAAGTCAGGCAAGCAGTAGAAGAAGGAAAGTTGGCACATACATCCATATTTTAATAAAAAAATTAAATAAATCAATACGTATTGAAATAAATAAAAATGTCCACCAAATTTCCAATATTTTAAATATTGAGTTAAAAAGTGTATAGAACCTGTTTGTCTCAGAATTCGATTTACATCCAGGATTCAAGCCTTACATTCGTGAGCTCACCATGACCAGGAATCTGCAGCAGAGGGACACAGTTGGGCTCGTACTGCCAGGGGTAGGTTGGGTTTAAGTAGGCCAGGGTTCCTCAGGTTTAAGACTCTATTAGCTTCTCCCAACTCTGTGCCAGTCCCCTTGTTTGATTAGCGCTGGCCCTTCTGTAGTACTGTGTGTGGCCTGTCGAGTGTTAAACATTAATTGGCTCTCCTGTAGTATTGTGTGTGGCCTTGTAGGGTAGTAAAATAGTCACTGCCTCTCCTGTAGTATTGCGTATGGCTTGTAGGGTGTAAAATAGTAATTGGCTCTCCTGTAATATTGTGTGTGGCCTGTAAGGTGTAAAACAGTAATGGGTCTGTAATACTGTGTAGCCTGCTCCTTGCATTGTTGTGAGTGGCACAGCAGTGACTCAAGAGGAAAAACTGGGAGGGAAAATATTTTGAAACAAATATGAAACAAAATTCACAAGTATGAAACCCAGTATTTTTGCCACAAGACCTCTCTATAATACTTATAAGGTTAGCATGGAAAAACTAAATGCATAATGGTTATGCCAATGTACTTGAACAATCCTGTCTTGGAAGGGCTTATGCGCCAGCAGGTGCAAAGAGAATATGCAAGTAAAGTCCGAAATCCTGCATGTACATTTCTGCTATGCTATATTAAAGCAGCTCTAGTTTGTAATGTCACATTTAAGGCAAATGGTAGGATAGTGTTAGGTTCACGAAATTCAGAAGACCTACAAAGTGAATAGAGAACACTTGCACCAAATGAGAAAACAGAACATACAACCAAAGTTTATTCAACCAAATGCATTCGGGGTTCACCGCCTCCCTGCCAGGCAATGAACAAATCATTTCCGGAGAGAACACTTCTTATAGACAATAATTTAGACAAATGCTATAGCCTCGCCCACACCCCAAGACTGTATTTTTCCATCTCTGGGAGAACTTCGGTAATCTTTTTCTGCAGGGCCGCTCTGACCCTGCAACTATGCCGGCTAACTAGTTCACAGCTTGCCGCCTATCTCTTTTGGCACAGCTTCACACAATGGGCAAGCGTGAGACTTTTTGAGAGACTCAAGCTCAGAAACAGAATTTTTCTAGGTACAGCACTGGTAGCTACCCTGTCGGTCATCTTCCAAGAAAATGATATTCAGTTATATAATTTATATAATCAGTAATATTATTTAATGAATTCATTATTTTATGTTTTTCCTGCTGCCAATACTGTCTCAAATAATATCAAATATAATAATCAAAATAATACTTTTCTCCTGATCCATGCTCCCCTGTGAGGTCTAATTTATTTCTTTCATGACACACTGCATATATCAGTTATGTAACGTATCACTCTCTGGAATGACTGAGCTTGAGCAATCATATAAGGTTAATCATATAAGATTTCCCTACGGATGAACGATATTATCTAAGGATTCATGTGTTCATAGAAATATTTAGGAGTTGTACATGGTGAATACAACATTTTGAAGATCAATACATTTATTTGAAACTGCAATGGAAAACAGGGGTGCATGCAGTCAGACCCTGGGTGTGTCTATGTAGGGTGAAGTTCGATATAGATCAGTTGGCCTGGAGGGCCACTGGGTTTGCTGGTTTTCATTTTTACTCAGTACTTAAATCCTTAGGCTCCATGCTTTTTCTCTATTTAAAAAATAATATATATATATATATATATATATATATATATATATATATATATACATATATGTTCTTTTTTCAGATTTTGTGCAATAGAGAAAGATCCACCAGCTTATAAAAATAATAATTTAATTAACCTGATCATTTCCTCAAGTGTTGCCTTTATTTTGGCAGTTACCTGAATGTAAGCATGCACCCTTTTCACCAGACTGCTGTAGATGGCCTGGACATGGCGGCCTGTCAGGGATACAGGGATGGGGACTGCAGTACCGGGACCCCTTTAGGGCAGCCCTTGCTTAACGCCCTCTGGGAACGGGGCCACTGGGATCCAGAGAGTCAGAAAGGAGCGGCTGAGGATTTATTCAGAATGTGGCGGGCTGGTGAAGGGGTAAGGAACGATAGCGGAAGATTCTAGATAGACGCGCAGAGAGAGAGCTGACACGGAGGAGCGTTGTTCTGACTGATGCCACATCACTGGAGACGAAATTTCCGCGTAGTGTGTAAATGACAAGAGGCAGAGTACAAGAGCAAGCGAGGGCCGTCATTGCAATTGTGTGTGCATGCGTGTGTGTTCTGTGCTGCGGGTAGGTGGCAATTTGATGGGGCCGGGCATGATGAAATGTTACAGATGGAAAGGTAGTGCCAGTCCCCACGTGGAGGAGAGGCAGTGGGGGAAAAAATAGCCTCATCGTGAAATCTCAACCACGCGCCTAAATACATAGGAACTTCCGTACACACATAGCAGTGCGTTCCTCGTTGTATATAAACCAGCTCATCGACTGCTCCTTTTGTCTCATTGTTGGTGTGTTCTCTACTTCTAAGTTTTGTATAAAAATAAATAAATGGAAAAAAAAAGGTGGAAGTAGACACTCATTTATTTTTAAATGAAATAACATAATAAACTAAATTATTTATGGGCGTCAAATATGGCTGGGAATGTCCAAGATGCTTTTAGAGTGTACCTTTTCACCTTGTTTTTTTAGGCAGAAGCTTGACAGTGAAATATAGTGGGCGTATAAAATGAAGAGAGGAGAGATAGAAGCGCGTGTTTACTTATTTATCCATTCTGTGCATTTTCCATTTTAGGGCTCCGGGGTCCACTATAAGTGCAATATTTCACATCCTGTTCTTTTTTTAGTTCACCACACCTAAATGCTTGTTCCAAAGTAAGTTATTTAACTCAGAGGAACAAGCGGTGTTATTAGTGTTTCTGCAGAAGAGAGAGAGCCTTGGCTGTTGTAAAATGAATTAACAGTGTCTTGGAATGCTAGGCATTGTGTTTTGAATGGCAGTGCATATCAATAAATGGTTACTGACTCTTTGAGGAAAGGATATTAGGCTCATACATTTCTCAAATAGCAGTTTAGTTTGAGAAATTACCCAGGAGATTACAATCACAGCAACAGTTATGATTATGATTGTTTGTCACAGGGAATTGACCAAATGGCAGTGTGCATACATATACACAATTCATTATGTATTCATATATGCACACAGTTTTCGTACATATACACTGTTCATTTTTTCACACTGCATTTTGGTCTTTGATTTTAGGAAACGACAGAGGAAAGCAAGAATGACTGGTCTGACTTCATGTTAAATGGGCAATAATTGTATTGTAAACCACAAGAAAAGTAAAAGTACATGTGCAAATTTCAATGCAAATCAAAAAAAGATGGCAATTTTCACACTGTATAATTCATTTTTGACATAAAAAAAAAAATCTTTAAAATTCACTCTTTAAGCTTCGGTGCTCTCAATGTATACCTTTTCCTACCGTTGCCCACCACTTATCACCAGTGACAAACAATTTTCAGTCTGAATGTCCCTTGCTAATGTATCAGAGGGGGAGAAGCATCTGTTGGCTCTTGTCCCTGACCCCCCACAACCACACAGCCCAGGAAGTTAGAACATACTATAAAGGGGGAAGTGGCATTTCTGACTGACCACTTCCCTCTCAAGACAGGATTAGAGACCAAAATCCTCCAGGAGTTCTACCAGCAGATCTACCATATGACGTTGAATCGGGTGAAAGCTTCTGCAATGCTCAGGCATTTTTATTTTTATTTTTAATTTTTTGATGTTTACAGAAGCAAATCATGTTAGGTATCTTGCACCCCTGCAGTAACCCTTACAATTATTTGAGCCGGAACCCCTTTCAAGTCTAATTTCCCTACAGATCTTCAGCTCTCTCTCACACACACACGCACACGGAGACACACACACTTGCGTGCGGGCACACACAACTGCTCACGACCGCAGCTGTTGTGCGTTTATTCTTCAAGGGCAATGTTTAGTTCAGATCAATGAGATTATTCAAGGGTAGGAATCCTCATGTATATTGCAACATTTTGAGGTGTGAGCTGAAAATGTAATGTATCGCACCACTCATTTTGAATACTAATGGCACATGCTTTACTAAAAACAACAACAACAAAAAACATTAAATATAAAGAAATGACTTTTTCTATTCCTCTGGGGAAAATGCATCTGATGTTATCTGATGGGTAAGTGAGCACAGATAATTTAAATAACCATATCAAGTAGCTCCATTTCTCATCAACGAGACAGTAAGAGTCTCATTTGCCAAAGAAATAGATATATTATTTTTCCATATACAAACATGCCCTAAGAATGGCAGTGTGCTTGTAAATGACTCGGACTGTTGCCGTTGCCTCTTAATTCATTGAGTCCATTTGATTTAGTTTGAGGAATTATGTCACTTTCATACCTGAACATTTTTTAATACCCTCTATTTTCTTGTACTGATAAACGTCATTATCAATGTCATTACTTGTGGCGAGAGAGTTCTTCACAGCAGTGAAATTGAATTTGCTTGGCATTCAGGGTGAACTGGTAATGAGAAGGAAAGAGAGAGAGAGAGAGGAGAGGTGTCCCTGCTCTGCCTGTTTTGCTCTTACAAGAGAGTGGCGGATGTCAGGGATCCCCTGGAGAGCTGGGTTCTATACCAGGAAGTGATAATTAAACAGCAGATCTCTCTACCTCTCTACCTTTCTAAATTCCTCATTATGGATTTGATCCTCTCCACAATTCCATCCTCTCCTGCCATCCAATCAATATTTGACTCATGGCCAAGTGAACAGATGCCCACGCATTCAGGAACTGTGCTTTTTCTTGTAACTTCCATGAAAAGGTGACTACTTTATGATATTGAGCCTGTTTAACACAAGCATACTTTTAATAGTTTTTTATAAGTATCTATAGTTGCTCTCATTATGTACTTTACAGTTGCTTTTTATTTTTTGATACATACTTTTTTCTGAAGGTCATTGATGACAATAAATGATCCTTTGGCTATAAACTCTTAATGCAATGTACTGTATCTGGTGTTTGCTTTTTTAATATTTGTGTTGCTTTTTGCTATATCCCTGACAAATAAACAAATAAAATTAATCAAAATAATTTTGCATGTACAGTCATTTTCTATGTATATATTTACTACTATGGAATACCTCCTATCTCAATAGGAGACATCTTTTATTACAGGCTTGACTGAAAGGCTGGGCTGAGACTGTTCTATTTTTGTGATCCGTTTCCTTGTCTCATTTGCTTAACGTTGTGGTTCTTGAGAGCTCAACGACAAGATTACACAAGGCAAGTAGTGAGTCTTTGAGTTGTTAGTCTGTCACTTTGTCTACCTTAATTATATTTTGTAGTATATTTATTATAATATATGCCATTTAGCAGACGCTTTTATCCAAAGAGACTTACACTAGTGAATGCATACATTTTTCAGTATATGTGGTCCCATTGGGGATCAAACCCACAACCTAAGCATCGTCAGCACCATGCTCTACCTACTGAGCCACACAGAACCACTGTGTTCAGGTTTGGAGTTGTGAAGCCTCACTCTCCTATCTCTACACATGAAGTCCCTAACTCCAAACTTTTCCTCACCTGTTCTTTGCTCTAAGCCTGATGAAAGAAATGCAGTTGGAAACCTCACCAATATTTCCTGACCAATCATATCAACTCAGTGAAGGTAAGTCTAAGGGGAAGACAGTGACCCAAACCCAAAAAACCAAACTGCCCCCTGAGAATCTGACCAATGCCTAAGGTGGCAGGTCCCTGGTGTGCCTATCACTGCTAGGCCTGAGTGCTGTTGTTTAAATGTAGCATCAGGTTAGAGCAACTATATGACCATGACAGTGTATTAGTGTCCAGTTAGCCAGCCTTATATTAAGCTATGAAGCATATTTAATACTTTCGACCACATAGATAACCATGGCTATAATAGCCACAGAACAGACGATACTTTTCAAAACCAACTGCCAGCTTTGTTAACAGTCAGTGAGTGGAATACTGAGTAGGTGCAAACATTCCACCATGCTACTTCATGGGGAACATTTTACAGCCTTCATGAATCAAAAAAAGAATTTCATCAAAACCATAAGAACACAAGAATACATAGTGACGAGAACAGGCCATGAGAGTGTCTTGAGATCTCTTGAGATCTGTTCGCCTGGGTTTCCAAGACTACCATTTCCCTAACATGGGTTAGCTACCTCTTGTTTATTATGTGAAAAAACCCACGTATTTAAACAGACATGCATTGTTTGTGGCACAAATACCTGGGAGATTACCATGACTGATAATGACTCGTCAAAAAAATATGATGAAGCATAAATTACACACATTATTTTTTTCATGTATTTATTAATTTGTTATAAACGTTTTGTTTTTTTAACACATGTGCATTCCAATTCATTAGATTCCTGATCTTTCAGTCCATAAATTATCCCAAAGCAAGATGCAGCATAAATCTGTCGTGTCGAAAGACCGAAGCTTCAAACGTCACCAGGTGTGCCTCTTTTATTTTATTTCTTGAGAAAGTTATTGCAGTATAGGAGAAGCCAGGATTCCTAATCGATGTGCCTTTAGTGCAGGGCTGTGTCCTCCGTTGGCCTTTCAGCTATATTGATCAGGAAACCATTCATTTAAGGTATATACTTATTGTATACGGTGAATCAAGTGTAAATTATATGATATAAAATTAAAGTCAAACTAAAAGTGGTTAAACCAATAACCAGATGTGCTTGTGTTACAATGAGAGATGTCAAAATTCTCAAAGCTGATGGAGATGTCAGAACACGTGATCTAGAATGAACAGTTTATGGGTTCAGCCAGAAATGGGTAATAATTGAAAAAAAATATTTGCCTATAGTTCTTCTGAAAGTTTACTGAGGCATTTTTATTTTAAGCTTATTTAAAAGAATGAGTTGCTCATGATGACCTTCAAGCCTGTGAATTTATGATAATTATATAATTTAGGAAATATCATTTTTGTATTTCTAAAATGAGTAACATATTCCGTATGACCCCCTTTGGAGAATATTTAATATGCAATTATTGTACCGATTTATGGGATTGAGTTCACAAATGCATGATAAGTACGAATCCTCCAGTTTCAAGAAGAATGAAATGCTTTTGCTTTGTTAAAGTAACAGAGAATTATTTATTTTCTTAACAAAACATTTGTTTAAATTCAGTGTTTCTCAACCCGCTTGTTTCGTTTAATTTATGGTTTTGATGGAGCCGTTGACCAAAATGGAGTCGACATCACTGGAAATCACCTGCCATTATCGCTTTTTATTACAGAAATATCGTTATTTTAACAGAACAAAAGTGAAGCTGTTCCTGTATGTTGGTTACATGCTTTTGAGCTCCTCGAGCCAATTATTTGTCCAAGCAGGTAATCAACTTTATCGATTAAAAGCAATTAGATGTTCAATGGGGCCTAGAAGAGATCATTGAACAACTACATTTCATAAAGGAAGCATTTATGTCTAATGATCCTTTTAGGATGACCGTTGGCCTCTTGAGTGAAGTGTATTTAGAGTACTAAGTGCTTATAGGGGTACCACAATGGGCCAAATGATCAGACGGGCTGCCTCACCTTGTGAGTTGCCACATATGCTCTCATTCGCCATAAAAGAGGCAAACTCGGATGAGGGCCCTCTCTCTTCTATGCCCTCTCCAGGGGCCTTGTTTTGTTTTTTTGCATCAAGTTGTTTCATGCCACAGAAATCTGGATAAACATCAACCCTTTGAGCCCTGGAGGCTTCGTTCTGGCTTTCCGCTCCATCTGGCGTTGCAAGCCGATCACTCGCGCACACAGAGGGCATGCGCAGAGTCCGCTAAGAGGCCGAGGAGAATATGCACTATGCATCTTGGCAGCGTTTAGTAGTTTGGCAGTGTAGTGTAATGGTTAGGGAACTGGGCTTGTAGCTCAAAGGTTGCAGATTCCATTCACTGCCATTGAACCCCTGAGAAAGATACTTAACCTGAATTGTTTCAGTAAATCCAGCTGTATAAATAGATTGTATGTATGGAATGTAAAACCATGTCGCTCTGGATAAGAGTCTCTCCTAATGGCTAAATGCAATGTAATGGTTTGAACAAGTTAATCCCATCTCTGGTTGCTGTTGAAGTACTGGAGGGGTTGTTGCAGTGAAAATTAGGTGGCGGAGACAGTGTTTGTCAGTGACAACTGTGTGTGTGTTCAGTTCAGCATATTGGTTCACGGACAATGAGGGGCACGTCACAGAATTCCACTTACCATGACTCACCCTTCACATATCTGAATCATAGTCGTCTCTTCATTGTTATCCATGAGGCGTCAGTGATGTCATTTGATTTCACCTTGTGACAAAAATAGAACAACAGTCATGCTACTGTGGAATATTTTCAGTGTCATTTATTACAACACAAGGGCTTAGTATGACAGCCATTCAGATGAAGCCACTACTGAGAAAGGCCAGGTACTCCAGCTTGTTGATGGTCAATTATCTGTCTCACTTGCAGTCCTTACAAATGCACTAAGAGGATGAATGCAAGGCGCTTCAGCCAATTGTTAGCGTTTATGACATTTGGTTATGCATTGTGCTTCAAACCACAGGTTTACATACAAGCTACGGTCTGCTCACTTTATTTGTGAAGAAGCAGAAGAAACAAATGATGGTGAGGTGTCATTTGGGGGGGTTTATGTGGTTTGGGGTTTTTTGGGCCAATAAAGGGTTAGACTGACTGATATTGTACATTTTAAACGGTCAATCTGTTTATTCTGAAAATGTGCTTTGGGAAAACCACCTTTGATCTTGACAGGGATCAGTCCTAAAAAAACAGGCCTAAGATATTTTGCTCACAAATACCACTTAAGAAACTAAATAAACAAGAATAAAAAGACAAAATATATAAGTTGGCCAAGTGGGTCGATAAATGCTCAGTTGGAATGCCTTCCTTCTGTTCCACAAAGACTTTGTGTGTCTTTTTTCTCTGCTACTTGGTTTTATCACCATGAAACAGACCTGGGGATGATAAAACTGCTTACTAGATTACATTATATTTATATTTTGCCCAACTACAGCTTTCTAGAAGCAATATATCATATATGGTATTTTATATGATTCTGCTTGTGTATAGTCTGTAAAATTGATACGTCTGTTTGTGCCTTCAAACTTAGAATCCCAGGTCGCAAATGTACATAGTATTCATTAGGGCTGTCACATTATGTTTGAATATCAAATCAAATTCTGAATCTGCATTCCAACACCAAATGCAAATGCATGTTTCAAAGATAACGGGGGAGATTCGATATATATCATTTCTTTTTTGTAAATCTTGTAAACCTTTCTTACCTCTATTTAGCATCTTCATAAACCATGCATGTTCAAAATGCAATACAGGGCAGCAGTGTAGTGTAATGGTTAGGGAACTGGGCTTGTAACTCAGAGGTTGCTGATTCAATTCCCAGGTGGAACACTGCCATTGTACCCTTGAGCAAGGTACTTAACCTGAATTGCTTCAGTAAAATATCCAGCTGTATAAATGGATTGCATGCAAACAAATGCAAATTCTGTAAGTCGCTCTGGATAAGAGCGTCTGCTAAATGCCTAAAATGTAAAATGCTTTTTTAAGATCACATAATGCATGCTATGTATTTGCAGATTTACTCTTAGTCCTGTGGCCAGTGATTCCCTGCACACCTGCTTATAAATGATTTATGAAGCTGTTATGCTGTGGCAATTAAGGTGTTATAAGAACTTCAAGAAGTCTATAGGGATATATAGTTTGTTTAAAACTGCAACAAAACTCTTCAGAGCCCCCCTCCTGATTTATCACCCAAAAAGGAAACAAAAACGGCTGTGTTTAGCTGCTTCAGAGGAATTCATTCAATAAATCACTTCCTTTATTTGTCCCTGAAAGCTTTGTCAGCACTATCAGATTGATTCCATTCATCATTAAAAAAATAAACTTTCCCCCACCATCACACGAAAAAGAGGATTCCATGCTGTTTGAATATTCTTGGTCTCTCGGCAGTCTATCAAACCCATGCTTTGGATTTGATTGTGAAAGAGTTTAATTCTGAGACGTAAAGTGTGTCAGGTATGGTGTCGGAAAACCAGGCGCGGACTCAGGAATGCAATAATGTTCTTTATTGCGAAAACAATAGGCAATGGTCAAACGGGAGCAATCAGGGCAATACAGGAATCCAGAGAGTAGTCGGGGACAGGGCAAGACGTGGTCAATGGGCAGGCAGAGGTCGGTATCAGAAAATCAGTCTGGGGAACACAGAGAGGAGCGGGGCTGGAACCATGAGGAGCATGAACAGGTGGATCGGGAACGAGACGGAGACACGAACGAACGCGGAAGCGCGAACACAAACACGAGGAAACAAAACACGGTTAAATGAAGAAAACGGAAGCATAAGCAAAGCACAAGACAATCTGGCAACGAACATGGGAAAATGCACAGCTTATATACATCAGACATAACGAGAAACAATCAGGAATTAACATGAATGCAGCTGGCTGTGATCAAACACATGAGGAACAGGTGAAAACGATAATACAATGACGAGACTGGAAGCAGGTAAGCGATAGTGAAACCACGGACCGGACAACCAGGAAAACATGAAATGAACCAAATCATCTATTTGCGGGGAACACGAACACGAGACGTGACAAAGTGCCACATCAGTCCATCTGTTTCTTCCATCCCATGCCTCTTCTCCGGTCACCACTACCTAGCTATTTTTTAAAAATTTTAATTTGTTTTGACTATTGACTGGTAGACTGTTTATTGTGAACTCACACCCTGAGCTAGCCAGAGGAGGATGGGCTCCCCCCATTTTGAGTCTGGTTCCTCATAAGGTTTCTTCCCATTTGTTCCATCAAGGGAGTTTGTCCACCCTAGACTTGCTTTTGTGGGGGTTCAGGTCCAGGGACTGCTATAAAGCGTATTGTAACAAGTGTTTTGTGAAAACAAATACACATATACAATACAAATACATTTTGATTTGGTTTTGATGTGGTTGTTACCTGTAAGTAAATTTAAAAGCCATACTTACTAATTACAATGTGGGTTTTAAATGTTCATCTATTACCCTTTGCCTCCAGCCTCACATATAAATCAAGCCCCCCCCTTGAGTTTAACCCCCCCAGGTAAATGTCACAGGCGCTTCCTGGACCTTGCCAACTTGTGAACACACCACTGGGTCCAATGTATACATTGATAAGGAGCTTGTCAAGACTAATTGTACATGCATAATTGATCAAATGTACATGCATACCTGTGAATGACCTCTTAGAACAAGGGTTCCACTTTATACATTAAAGGTTCAAATTATGTAAGTGAGGATACCAAATCAGGAAATTATTTTTAATCAATTAATTTGGGATTCATGATGCTTTGTGGGTGTGAATCATTCATTTTAAGGTATACATTAATAAATGTAGAGTTCTAATTATTCACATTTTAATTATATATATTTGTAAAATATTGTTGTTGTTTTTTAATTGTGGGCAAAAAATCATTTTTGTACTTTTTCAATGAATGCTCCCTAACCAATTCCAAAATAAGTTCCCTCTTGAGTTTTGGTCCAGACAGAGAGTGCACTTACTCTTGGCATGCATGATCTCACAACCTTATTGTTTCTGGACTAGTGTACAGAAACAGATATCCTCTGGACCACCCTTAACTTTTATGTAGGCACAACAATATATAATGCATGCATGGCTCGAAAACAACCGTGGTAATGGACCAAATATTAATCATTTACTCATAACCTTTAGGGCACACTCCTGAATATGTGCCAAACCAGAGCAGCCAATGTGAGAGGGGAATCATTTTCACAGGTATACATTAATAAATCCTACTTCATCAGGTCACATAAGACTGTATGAAGAGTGTTTTTCCAAACAGGAACAGTGGACTGAGCAAGATAAACCATATTTTTTAATCTGGGTATTATTTTTCCGATACATGGTTAGATATTTCCAGTTTTACTTTTACACTATTATTCTTAGGGATTTAAGTATTCAAACTTGATTTTTCAGGCAAAAAAACACCACCAATTTAAAATGAACAATGTTCTCAAAATTCGTCAAAGTGGACTGAGTGAGTTTTGGAAAAACCCTTCATATTTGTATCTATGTATGTCAGGACACATCCACTTTTTGGTCACAGTGATAAAAGAAATGATGGGCATACGAGTCAGGATCAGGGTAGATTTGATGGAGAGCATTAGTATAATGCACTGGAAGTCATTACTTGACAAATCATCTCAAGTCTACATTGGGACATTAAATGTTCACAATTAAATATTCATCAAATCTCTAAAACATTTCGCATAGCAAATAAAATTAACCCTTTAGTGCATGTTTTCTCCAGGGGAATACAAATTAACATGCACATGGCAGTCTTCTTGACCTATACAAGTGAAACATATACGGTGTATTGAAAAAACAGAAAGTTTTTTCTCCTGCATATTCATGCTGCCATGATGAGTGTATATATGTATGTGTGTGTGTGTATATATATATATATATATATATATATATATATATATATATATATATGAGTGTATATATGTGTGTGTATATGAATACATATTTAGGTATTGGTTGCACATATCATATCAGACAATGCCATATCTTTGACATGTTGTAAATGCATTTTCATGAAGATTAGATGGATTCTATTTTATTGACTTTGCTCCAAAGCTGTGGGTAATTCCATTTCAGTTATCATCTTACCATCTCGAGCCTTTTAGGCTTTTGCAATAATGCCTTGCAATATGATCGGTGCCTCAAGCGTCCGAAGGCAGTAGGGCATTGGTCAGAATCAAAAATAGCTGGCCGCATTTTCGAGTTCAAATTTGCATGGCCTGGCAACATTTGAAATGCAAAATTTGGTTAAACTTTCTATGAACCCACTATTTATAATATACATTACATTTTACATTTACATTTTAAGCATTTAGCAGACGCTCTTATCCAGAGCGACTTACAAGATAAATAAATACATGGTAGGAACAATCATAGTTCGCGCGAGAGAACAGTGCAGTAATACAGCGATAGACATCATTGCAGGCAGCTGCGTATCATACCTGTAACACTATTTTTTTTATAGTGTAGAACAAGTAAACAGTGGTGATGACAGATTGACTGGATGGACAGTGTTCAGTCGTAGTGAAGTCTGAAGAGGTGGGTTTTGAGTCTCTTGCGGAAGACCATAAGTGATTCCGTGGTCCTGACCGATTGCGGAAGGTCATTCCACCAGCGAGGGGTCAGGACAGAGAAGAGACAAGACCGCGAGGAGCGGCTGCCAGGCGCCCGGAGGGATGGGACAGTCAGTTTGCCAGAGGAGTGACATGTGCGGAACTGTGGAGCACTGCTTTCGTCGAAATTCGGAAGTCGCATGCATGCTTCGAAACTTTGGTGCTCCCACCTGACTCCTCAGTTTAAGCTGTGCTGGATGTAGCAGGGATGAGTTTACATCGTCGCCGAAGCGTCAGAATGCTGAGAGTGGCACCAGGACTGACGTCCGTGACTCCATGGGAGCTTTGTTCACTGGATACTGTATCTGTCTCTTGACATTTACATCACCTTTCTCGCGCACTTCTGTGTTTCATTTTCAACAAAAAATAATCTTCCACTTGAAGAGCTCTCAATTCGCCTCGCGCGTTGAGCGCAAATCGCGAGGAGCACTCCGAATACATGTTGCCGTGTTCCTTGCACTGGTGATAGTGAGGACAGTTCTGTAATGGAGTTTATATCTAAACATGTGACATGCTCTTTGACAAACTCCATATATTCCCCTACATTGCATGCACTTGTTGAAGCTTTCCAAGATCAAGTACTGTCGTCGAGGTCAAAGTTAAAGCCAAGAACAGATAGTACGCTCACAAAAAGCGTGTAACAGTGACACGGGGAATGACCTTTTCTCAGCCGTTCTTCATCACTTGAAGGCAAAGTTGACAAGACAGATCTATGACACTGTCGTGAATTGGCAAGCAGGCATGGATGTTTAGCATTAATGTTCCTGCTAAAATGAAGAAGGTGGACGGGTGCTGGAACCAAAAGCACAGATCAAACCCTCTGAACAGGAGTAGAGCAGTATCTCTTGATAATTCTACAGGAAGTCAACCCAAAAAACTACCACATTAAATGAGAGATAATGATTTAATAGAAAGAGCAAAAAAGGACAGGAAATTCACACCTCGACCATTATCTTGACCCTATGCGCTGGCAAGGCTTCCAACACACAATGCTTTGATACCGGATAAATGGTAAGGTAACTATGTTGGTCTATGTCAAACAATGTACTCACCACATATAATATATTACATAACATATGCCATTTTTGTGAGGTACGGGATAAGGACCCAGACGCAGACCAGGATCAGGCAAAAAGGAACGTTTAATTCAGGCAGGGGTCAAAACCACTAGAGTTAGGAGCCAATGTCTGGAAACTGATTGTGTAATCCGAGACAGATCTTCCTTCCTGGCGCAAGTAGAGCATCTCCCTAGCTGCTTCGTGACCATGTTTAGAACGGTCGAAGACCCTCTTCATCTCCTCGGAAAACATGTTGAAGCTCTGGCAGCAGGGAAATGACTCCTCCCACGCAGTGGTTCCCCAGGTCTTGGCTCGACCGGTCAGTTGGGTGATGACGTAAGCCACCTTGGAAAGCTCACTGGGAAATTTCAATGGCTGTAGCTGGAAGATCAGCTGACACTGCGTGAGAAATGCGCGACAGCCACCAGGTTCACTGGCGTACTTCTCCGGGGGGGGCAGACGGGGTTCGCGCACCGGCGCTGAAGGAAACCCGGGATGGGATGGTTCAGCGGGTTGCTGGGGTGCGGGGCTAGGTGCAGGAACTCGCAGCGTCATGGTGAGTTCCGCCAAACTGGAGGCAAAGGTCTGAAGATGGTGAGTGACCGTCTCCAGGTGGGTCTGATGATGCCCGAGCATGGCACCCTGCTGCTCGAGAGCGAAGCGTAGCTGGTCAGGGTCTGCTGGGTCCATCGTGGTCAGAACATACTGTGAGGTATGGGATAAGGACCCAGATGCAGACCAGGATCAGGCAAAAAGGAACGTTTAATTCAGGCAGAGGTCAAAACCAGTAGACAGAGTAGCGAAGACACAAAATCGAAATCCAGAGAGCAGTCAATAAACAATCCAAAAAGTCAAAACTAAGAAATCAGAATAGGCAAACAAAACAGAATCGGCAGGCAAACTCAAAGTGAAAACAGAAGGGGTGTCTCGGGAAAATGCAACAGACTCTGGCTTACTGACAATCGGCACAGGGAATGATGATCAACGTTCTGACAAGGAGAGAACATAAACACGGAACTTCTATACAAGCAGGGAAGGGAAACACAATAGGAATAAGGTGTGACTGGGAGGAGAGAAGGGCAGGAACACAGGTGAGAACGATAGGATTCACTAATACAATAATGAGGGAAACGAAAGACATGGACTGGGAATCACATAGACACATTGACAATATACGACCTGGAAGAGCAGGCAGACACGTGCACAGTTCGAAGGGGAGGAACGCATAGAGAGAATCTGCGTGCAAATGAAGCTAAACATGAGAAGCGTACAGGGATACAACGAGAGAGAGAATAATAGCGATTGATAGAAGCGTGAGATAATTAGTCATTATTAATCATGTTAGTAACTTAATCTAAATCCCTAATGTTAGTAGATTAGTAGGTTAGTACTTTATACATCTAACTAATATATACAAAGTGTTATAGGAAGAAAGAAGGAAGTAAAAACGAGATAAGAAACTAAGACAGAAAAAACGAAAAGTAGAATTTCCCGAAGTGCATGACAAAGACAAGGAGTGGATCTCGAACAACAAGGAACAATGACAGACGGGGAACAGAACGTGAATGAAATGTGAATGATGAATGAGAAATAAACAAAGTACAAAAAACTAACCGAACAGATGATGCAAAACATAACAATTTTGCAGACAATTTTATCCAAAGCGCCTAGTAAATGCGAGTAATAAATGCATCCATTTTTGGTCCCAATGGGAATGGAACCCACAGCCTAAGCCTTGTCAGTGCCATGCTCTACTTATTGTGCCACTGGGCAGTCTGCTGAGGATTCAAACTCTCTTTTTGAATTATGATTTTTATGCCTAGGCTGTTATGTCTTAAATCTAATTTCTGTTAAATAAAAAAAGATAACATTTAATACAAAATATTGAGAGTCTGCATAGTGGATAAATAATATAAAGTGTGAGTATCACGGTCACATTCGAACGGGGCCATGGGTTTTGGATTTTGATTTAAGCTCAACACCGTCTCTCTGATTGTGTTTGTAAATAGGTTAAAGGGGCCACTGCTACTCTGTTTCATTATTAAATTCAGGATTGAAACAAGTTGCATACAAGACCCAAATCTGTAAAATCTGATGTGACAGTGAGCAACAACTTTCCTTATCTTGGGAAAGCAGGTTGATGGCAGCTCTGGTTCAATAACATTAGCTTTATGATCTATAATGGTGCGATGACTCTCCCATGGATTTAGCACACCCTACAGATTAAAAGTTGAATGAAAATGAACTGTCACAAAGACTGACTTCCTGAACAGATTTGTTTTCTTTTTCCTTCTAAATTGTATTTTATAAACAATTATGTGAACACAATTATTGCTGGCTGGTTAAACAGTACTGTTTAACATTCACAATCAGCAAGAGAAGGTAAAACAGCTTAATTTCTTTGCCCATTAAAGACAGGACAGCAGGTGTCTGTTTATTTCAACCACCTTTGGCAAATTCTATTTGAAATTATAATTTTCTGCTTAATGTCAACATAAAAAAAAAAAAAAAAGATTTATTAGAATATGGCCAAATCATAATCGAGTTAGGGCCCCATAAAAGTCATTCTATATATTTTGCAAGGTCTGCTGCACATCTGTTAAAAAGGTTGTTTTTATCGTTTCCACTGGGCTGAACAGAACTTGAAACTGACAACTGCCTGAAGAAAAGTTTAACCCCAACAGATTCACTATGCAAATACAGGAGATAAAGCAAAGGGTTATATGGGCTTCCCATCATGCAGTGTCCATGGGTCTAGGGTCTTTTTTTTGTTAGCAGGTGGCTATTCATAGTTTCCTTCTTCTTGTTGGCCGTGCGACGCGAGGTAGCATCTGACATTATGGGACACTTGGTCATGCATATTCAGTTGAACTGAAGAAAGCTGTTGGCTGCTACACTGTCTATTAAATCTTAACCGGCCCCACTCTCAAATATGCCAGTGATTTTGTTCATATTGAGATCCAGATTATGCAGAACATAGCATGGTTATAATCATGATCATTTACAAGATTATAGGCTATGGAATGATTGGCTGTCTGAAAAATAATTATTTTTGTATTATATACAATTATATATTGTATTCCTATTTAAGATTTTTTTATTTTTTTACTCAGCCATGCATCTGCTCTCCACTTGGTGAAATAGTAATACTAATGAAAAATAATAGATTGGATTTATATAGCACTTTTCATCTCATCATCTCAAGCACTTTACAGTGAAGCGGGGGAAAGTCAACATCAGATATAATTTGTGGTGGTGGCGTCACCCAGGAAGAGAGGGATTCAGTTGGAATTCAGAGGGATGTCTTGTCGCTCAATGGGGTGCCCGCAGGCTACCTGTATACAGCTGCACTTTAAGTGTTGTTAAAGACTATGGTCTTTGGGTCATGGGTGCCATGGGATCTTTAATAATCGCGGTGAGTAAGGACCTCAGTTTGAAGCCTCATCTGAAAGACAGCACAGTTTCCCAATCACTAAACTGGAGCATTGGTCTCCCTACTGGCCCACCAACACCACTTCCAGCAGCAACTTTCAGGAGGTCTCCCATCCAAGCGCTAACCATACATAGCTTCAACCAATTGGCAGCAGCAGGGTACATGGTGGTATTGCTTCTGGCTGTATTTAGTAATATTGTTTAAAATATGATGAGACAGGGATACTCCTTCTCTGTATTTAAGAGTGAAACCAAAACATGTACATGCTTGTACCATGTGACCCGTTGTGAATACCAGAGGCTTACAGATATAATAGTAATAGTATAATAATTAGGTAAGTGGGTTTAGGTTGCAGGTTCAGTTCCAAAGTAGTGAACTGCGATTGTACCTTTCAGAAATGTGCTTAATGTAAATATCCAGGTGTGTAAATGTCTGTGTATAAAAATATAAGCATCTGCTAAATGCCTAAATGTAAAATTTGAAATAGGGAAGAGGGAAAAACAATGAAAGAACTGACACAGTGTTGAAATGGAGCAAGTATGACAACGAATAAGCTAATAATAACTGTTATTGCAGAACGCATATGATGGCTCAACACCAATGCTGAAGTAAGCTGCAACGGACATGTTTGTTCAGGCTTTCCTCTGCGACACATCTTTCCACATGTTACCTGGATGCCTCTGAGTCCCACCACACTGTTTCATAGCGGCTTCACCCTGTCACTACGTATCGGTCTTGCTGTATAATGGTTTCAGTCTCTTTGGAGTGTGACCAATGGCGTGGCATTCAGAGTGTAGTACCTAACATTAAAAAAATCACAGGCATCCAAATAACACATCTATATATGTGATCACACACGAATACCTGTGAAGTAAATATGGCGACACATATCGCAAATGGAAATGTGGAAATGTGTGGTGTACATGTGAATCACACGTGAAATGTCCAAAAATCGCACGTTCAGAATTCATGTGATTTTCCCATGAGGGGTAGGTTTGAGTCCTGGTTTGCTTTCGCCTTCGGTAAAATTGAGCAAATTGAGTCGCACACGCACTCACATTTTGCTCCACATTGTTTGTTGTGAAAACCAATGTCAGGTGCTGTTTGTGTCGAAATCTTGGTTTTCATTATACATTATCTTAAGCAGTGTGCGACTCTCTTCCCCTTGAATGATTACACGACATTGGTCAGCACCTCACGAAACGTTTGGGTGTGTGTCCTCCCTCTATAATATGTATAAAAGGACAACATCTGTAACTTTGTATGAGAGCTTCCACTCAGCAAACAAACGATGCGAGGGCCTTAATCCCTTTCACCTGGATAACTAGCACAGACTATGTGCTTAGCAAGGTCCTTTCATTTGCATTATTATAGTTATTTGCACCATTCAAACAGAGAGAAAAGCTTCAAAGACTCCACATAAAAGTATGTTCAGTGAATAACAATGGAAGGCTTCACACAAATACAGCAGATTCAAATATTCCTTTCATATTTGGGTTGATGTGTAAGCTGCGTTGTTACATATTGATGGTGTAAAAAAAAGTCAAACAAACACACGCACACACACGCAGAAACACACACAAACACAAATGCACATCCATGAAAGGTGAAGCTACCTGGAAAAATACAATTATACTTTACACTAACTTAATTTTAACAAAGATATTTTAGAAACTCAAATTCATTCGCTTACAGAGGGGGTCTTCTTTTCTCTGTCAGATTATAGTATTCTCAATATTATAATCTAACAGGACATTCCAAAAGAGTCGAGGCAGCATGTTTAGCAAAAGCACTTTGTTTAAGCAAATGTAAATGTATGAGCATTCTTAATATGAACTTTCACTGAACCCATCCAAAAATCTCCATAATCATGCCTCGCTAATTTACATTGATATTTCTCTCTTCCTCGCAAAGCATTGCTAATGAGTTGGGGTAATGCTTTATACTAAGATTCTGTAAATTACCATTCATGAATGCATTAATAAAACATTCCGAATTATTCATGTTATCAACATTAATTGATTGTTTTGAAATGACTGATTATCATTAATTGGCTGTTTTACATCCTTCATGAATTACTTTTGAAAGCTCACCTAATATCAATGTATGCTATAATTTGTTTTGACTTGTTTTCCAGTATACTTCCTAGAGTAATTTATTAGTGGTGAGTAATGTCTGTTATTGGACAAGCAGTAAAATTAATGTTAATATATTTTTGATCAATTTCTTAATTAGTGGTTAACTAATAAGATTCCTTTTCTTGCATAACTTTAAAAAGTGCATTTGATTTTACCCTCAGGGTTTCCATGTATGGGGAAGATGTCAGTGTATCATATACCGACAGTATTGATTGTAATGTTGTATAATATTTCTACATTTGTAAAACATGAATATTGGACAAAAAAAACTGTCATGCAGTTATTCAATGTTTATTAAGCATTAATTACAGCTTAATGTTTTTATTTTATCACATCAATTCATTTATCAGCCACACTCTTGTGCCATACAATGTTACAACCATTCTAATCTTTCTCTGTATGATATCATGACAGTATATTTGATAACACAAAAAAGCTACCTAAGACTGTTCGTCTGTATGAGGTACATCATTTTGACAGTGACAATGGATGTTCCACTGCATTGGACTACAGGGCTAATTGCTGTAGACCCATGTACCTGGCAGACAGGTAATAAATGGATATCCCTTTGAGTCAAAGCTCGCTCTCGAAACCTCACATAATTAGCTGTGAAAACTCACAAAAGCTTCTGAAGGGAATATGAGAAGCCTCGACAATGTCAGGATCTGTGTTACAGTGCAGTCTTTGATGTGCTGCAAAGTGCTACGCCTTTGCTCCCAGGTATTAAGTGTTACCGTAGAAACAAAGGGGGTTTGCCCTCCCTTCTCTCTCTCTATCGTAGCACACTTTAATATAATCAGGATTAAAAATATATATTTCAACATGGATGAGCTTGTTAGTCCTCCAGAACTTGAGGGCAAACTAAAAATAAGCAGCTCGTATGAAAGCGATTTAATCCTAGGTTTCTGGGAAGCTTGTTCAAAGCGTGATACCGTATTACATGTGCCATTTTGCATACAATGAAAGGACAGTACATGCCAACAGAGGCTACAAAATGTGAGACTTCCCAGGGAAGAACTACAATGAAAAAGGGCTGTGGTTTTCAGCTCTGCGCGCGTTAGATAACCAGGCCTTTTGGGGCAGCTCCCAGTAAGACTCTTTGGATCAGGTCAAGGACTGGTCTGTGGAATGGGCGTGGCCTTCCCGACGTGCTTCATTCAGCGCAGGAGACGTAGACTTGGCCATGCGTTAACGCGCCACTAATTCACTCATTAAAGCGTGGCCTGTATAAATAAATAAATAAATTCCTTCCCCAACATAAAGGGCATCCGGGGACGATACCGTGACATTCCTCGTAGATCGTTTCCTGTTTATTCATGCAAGGCGTGTTTAGATACCACGTACAGTATGACGGTGCTCATCGATGGAGCTAGGCATGGAAAAAAAGAAATACCTTCATTAATGCAAATTGTGATATTTTGTGTCCAAGGGTTCAGGTCAGCTGAACTCAAAGTGCTGACCTGCAGGATGACTGATTATCGCACATCTAGCCCAGACAAATACATTAAATTATTTTAGTCCAAGGGCATTTCATATGGAGTAGTGATAAGTGTGTGGGTCAGTTTATTTATTTATTTTCATCTTGACAACTCTTCAATAACTTTGGGCATTTTCTAAGGAAACGTGGCCATCAGTCCAATTTATTTTTCTTGTCTGCTTCTGGGGTCAAGGTTTTTTGTTTTATGTATTCTTTCCCAGTCATTTTTCAAGTGTATTTGTGTTATTAAAGTGATTTAGAGTGAATGAGAAAGGCTGAGCTTTATTTTTAAGTGCACATTAGCCGATGCAATAATGACACCCTATGATTAAATGGCAAAGAGCATTTCAGTTGCTGTTGCCAGAAGTCCATTACTTTGGCTTGCTCTCTTAATGTCAAAACAATGCCATGTAAGTGTAGGTGAAGAGGAAGTCATACCATTTTAACACACAAGTCATTTGAAAATGTAGAACTGAATGTATAAAATATATAACTTTGAATCTGAAGGGTTACGTAAATGTAAAAACATTAAACATACTTTTTTGGCACTAGTAAATGGGAACTTTGGGTTTTCCATTCACCAAGGTTCCAGTTCCCCATAGTTCGCATTGATGATTTCTGGTGCCTGTTCAAGATGTGGTACTTACAGTACCAAACCAGGGCAGGACTAACAGCACTGTTTATTGCTGATTGGTTACACACATTGCGTCACTCAAGTGACAGATCATGAGGGGGAAGAAGCATTGTTGTTAGCACTTGTTGAAGAAGGAATATCACCATAATGTAGAAAACCATGGAGAAAAACAGAGGACCATGAAACAAGTACAGTTCTCGTTAAAAATAAAGTGTAGCCTAATGTTTTTACAGAAGCGCAGTGTCTGTTTTTATGCGATTATGTTGTAGTTAAACTATGCCATATGAGGGAAGTTCTGGCAAGTAGATTTCTGGTCGGGCAAGAGAGGCAAAAACGTTAACATTTAACCGTGCTATAGCTTGCTATCAAGTGATCCACTGTCTTGGACTTTCAGTAGCTGTTTCACAGTAATTACACGTTGTGGCAGCCAAAGGGGCTGCACAAGGAAATGGCTACCTGGCCTCCAACACGTGGGAGCCCGAGAACACTACATTTCCCAGCAGGCCACAGTCACACCTGAGCCGAGTCAAGGCAATGGGACTAACGACCAGCTGAAGGCCATTTCAAGGCCTATTTAAAGGTCTGATTCCCATCACACTGGGAGAAGAGTAGGAACCTGTGTGGGAAGGAGTTGCTGAGTGTGTTTGTAAGAGTGAGTACTGTGAAGTCTATTGACCAGCCAGTATTTGGAGAAAGAGTGTTTTCGTGTGTTTTTGTGTGTGAAATTGGATTGTTTTGAGGACCCCCTTTGGATTGACTACGGACTGGATTACGGAACTGAACTGGATTTTGGAATTGGATTTTGGACACTGACATCGAGATAAAGATTGCGGACTTTGTGTTTGTATTCCCCCCGAATACCCCACCCTTTGTTTTGTGTAGTGTTTGTCAAGAAGATTATTAGTTTAATAAATCCTTATTTTGTTTTGAATACTGCCTCCTCTGTGTTCTTAAACTTGCCTACGCCCTCTGCAAGGTCTGTGTGTGTCGCCCAACCCCTGGGGACACCACAATGTATAACAAAAACAGAAAAATACTGCCTCAATAGAGCAGCATTAATCAAATAACATATTCTGTACAACAACACCGTATATCTACACGCATCAGGTGATTTCATTAGGCAGCTTAATGTATCAAATGATATGTTTTTTCATATTGCACCTTAGCCAAAAAGAAGCAAAAAATCTTTCCTTTGATGTTTGCTCTGAATTAGCGCAAACTGTAACTGTTTTCCCTGAAATCAGTGGAAACAAGAATGGTAACTAGAATCGGAACTAGCGCTAGTTCCTATTAGCTCCCGTTAGGTCTAGTTCTTGTTTTTTTTGTGCAATGGAAAAGGGCCCAATGAAAGGGAATGATTTATACCTATAAATTATTGGAGGGGGCATGTATGACTGTTTTGAATATTGGCATATACATGCCCCCCCTGTCCCCTCCACTTGTTACGCCTATGGTATAGACACACACACATGATTTTTTTTCAGTATCTCATGTGTATAGCCATTTTTAATATCTTCTGTGTAACATCGACTCCAGTAATCTAATGATGACCTTGATACAGAGAGTCTTTACTAATACGGTGCATCTGTTTCTGTCAGCGGATGACAGCTGGTCACCCTTGCTTGCCCTGACCTCTGTCACAGGCTTGTTCTTGCTGCATTCTGTCTTTTAGTGTTACCCTGTCCTGAAGTTCTGGACACTACAGGCCAAGGAAAAAAAGTTTGCAATGTCACAACTTTCAATGTGAATGCATTGCTTTTAGAAAGTGTGTGATTACATATGTGTTTGCGTGTGTGTAAGTGTGTGTCAGAGAGAGAGAGAGTCTTTGTATCCTTATTAGAATAAAAGTTGATTGTGCATAGTTGAATAAATGCACTGTATCATAAGATACAACCACCATTTTAAATTCAGACGTTTTTTTTAAGACAAGACAGCTAAGTCATAGAAGGAGAAAAGGCAATGTTGGAGTTGGGTAATTATGTCAGGGTTTCCAGATTGAGAAACATCCACCCAAGACTGCAATATTCCCAGTGGCTATGCAGTATATGTTCACGTTGGAAAAATAACTTCTTAAAACTAAACATTGCAACTTTTCTAAAAATCGAAGACTACTCTGCTTTTTATAAAAACAATTCAATTTATTTAATTTTTAGTCATGCCTTAAACAAAGCCTTGCTCATTATTTCTTAAGCAATTGATAGCAATACACCACAGTAACATCATTGGAATGCAAACCCTAATCCTCTTTTAATTAGCTCAAGCTAACAACCGTTTGTTCTCACTTAGCCTATGCCCCTGTTACCTTGTACTCCTGAAACACTCTTGACTCTTCACTGGCTTAACCAATCAGCAGAAGCCAACTGTACCCCCTTCTGTTTGACCAATTAGGACAAAAAAAAACTATACAAAATGGACACTACCATAGAAGCAATACACGTTATATTGCTGAACATAATTGGTTCTTGCAGTGGCTTAGCCCTATGAAAAGGCTGAAGAATAGATATCTGAAACATCATTTCTGAAGCTAACTGCGTTATTGGTGTGTTGCTAGGAGATATAAAAAATTTTACATGTTTATAGAGATAATTATATGGTTTTAGAGACCTTGCTCACAATTAGACTGAACTCTTTGCTCATTTAAATTTCCTTTAGATTAGAATGTATTCCAGCAGTTAATTAGTTTTTATATTTATATATTTAAAGACATGAGAACCAAAGGCATTTGTTTTTACCAGGAATATTCAATGATATTTCAATATTCCATCCATAATTTAGTTATGGAATTCTAACCAAAAAAACTAAAAACAAATCGATTGCCTGGTTGTTCTTGCTTGTGCGATTAAATGGGAATGCAAATTAGTTGAATGTGTAAAATAAGATGGACAGTGGTGCTAACATTAATGTTACACCTACACTTAATCAATGATTAATTTAAATAATCAATTAATTTGTTCATTCTTTAATGAAAAAGATAAAGATGTGATGTGCTTTGTACTGTGCAAAGTTGATAAGGACTTCATTTGTGCAGTTCTTTGAATACTTTTTTTGTTTAAAAACATTTACCTCAGGGTCTAATAGAAATATTTTCTCCTGGTGATTAATTCACTGATAAAAAATCAATTTACACACTGACTCTCTCTCTCCCTGTGCTTTAATGTGGCAAACTAAACATTTTTAAAAAACGAATAAAATGTACACCTTAGGGCCTGTTTTATAATTAAACTGATTTGTCGACTCGTTGGAGTAGTAACTGTATTGTCGCAGCAATCAGTGAATGTGTATCACATTGTATTATACAAAACATATAATGTCATTATGTCTGTAAATACACACTTGCTACCAAATTATTAGCATCAAAATGAAACCATTTGGGCCGCATGCCACATGCCAAGCCAGGCTATCTGGATACTCGGGACCAAAGGAGAGAGGTAATACTAGTCACATGGGGTGATTTGAAATTGTGTAATTGGTTTGAAAATGAAGAAGAAGAAGAAGTACTACACTGCTGTATTTGCTGTACTGATCTCTTGCTCTAGCTGTGACTATTTTTGCCATGTTTAATGCACTCATTGTAAGTCGCTGTGGATAAGAGTGCATAGGCCTAAGATATCAATGTAAAATGTAAGAAGGAGTAGAAAAAGAAGAAGAAGAAGAGGGAAATAACAATGTGGAGCAGTGATACTAGGACTACAGGAGGATTTTCAAGGAAAGCAAAGAAGAGAAAAGACTAAAAAGCAAAGTTGTAAGGACTGGGACTCAAAGTTCATTATTTACTCATTATTTTATGGGACTCAAAGATTATTTCTTTAGGAAACCTGGCATACCTGTCATCTCAATTTGCATACTTTTGATCAACTCTTTATTACCCTTTGAAAGAGTAAATTCTAAACAATAATTCTGGGACTCTGAGTATTTCTTTCTTATCTTATTTATATTTTCAATGTTCTCTTTTGCAGTTGGAAAACATTTATGAAATTGAATTAATTGACTGAATGTTGGATGTGTGTAAGACTAACTGCAAGTACACTTTGGAAATATGTCTGGCTTGGCATTTCGTGATAAGTACTTTGTCTTTTAGACATTTGATTGCTGATCTATCTGGTAAAACAACATGAGAGAGTTAGGCTCCATGTGCTGTCATTCACTCACCCATACAAACCAATCAGGACTATTCACTCCACAGCACAACACTATTATAGGCTCAAAGCAGCAAATGATTTCTGTAGCATAATAGCTCCACTCATTTATACAGACATATATATATATATATATACACTACCGGTCAAAAGTTTGAGTACACCTTCCATCTGGACTATGGCTAATCGGGCACTCCTTCATTCTTCAGCAAGATAAGGACCCGAAACACACCTTGAAGTTGTGCAAGAACTACCTGGTGAAGGAGGAACGTGAAGGACAACTCAAACTGATGACCTGGCCTGCCCAGTGTCCAGACCTCAATCCCATAGAAATTGTATGCGACAAACTGGACAGAAGAGTCAAAGCAAAGCAACCCACAAGTTTCTCTGGGAATTGCTGCAGGAGAGCTGGGAAGACATATCGGGTGATTTCCTGCTGAAATGTATTAACCGAATGGCCCGTGTTTGTGAGGCTGTTATCACGGCAAAGGGTGGCTATTTTGAGGAATCCAAGATTCAATTTTCAATATAATTTTCTTGAACATTTCTTTGATGTTCATTTTGTTCATTGTTACATGTGTTTTTTGTCATTTTAAAGTATTTACAGAAATGTATACGGTGTAAAGCATTGTCAATTATGAGATAAACCTAGTTTCCAGCAGGTGTACTCAAACTTTTGACCGGTAGTGTATATATATATATATATATATATTTCCCCCATTTCTCCCAATTTGGTAGCCAGCTGTACCCACTTTATAATTCAACTATCCCTTCCTTGTACTATGAGCTTGCCGCCGCAACTCTGTGATCGGCAGTGACAAAGATGCTTAACAGCCTCCTCTGAGACAGAACTCACCATGCCGTTGACTGTAACCCCGATTCACTCAGAGCCACTTTGCATGCAATGAACTCATGCCGGCTTCCCTCCCCCCTCCCCCTGGGGCGGACAGCCAATCGCCGCCCCCGAATGGGACTCCTGGCCAACTTCGAGAGCTGAGCATCTGGCCAGCCTATAGAATCTGTGACTGTAGCTCACTTGTATCCCAGAATGCAAAGTGAGCGCTGTAATCAAAAATAACACAATTGGATGCACATGACTGGTATATAGACAGAAGTGCGATTCCTACCCAGGGACAGCTATAGCTCTCTCAGCTCATCTATCACTGGCCTTTTTTCACAGTGGAGGAGCTAGGAGGAGCTAGCTGGCTAATGCAGAGAACGATGACACCATGACGATTGCGCAGATGGCATATTCAGCATATTCACATGCATATATATCTTTTAAAGTACAGCCTGCTGCTTCTCCTCGTTATTGAGTACAGCATCCCACACTATGGTGTATAGCCTCATGGGGCTAAAGACATTGAGCTTACATACCAGAGCCAACGGTGGGCGTTTTGTGGGGAGTGATATGTGGAGCGCTGCAAAAGGCCTTAGCCATCTTTGAAGCATAAAAGCACCTGCTTAGTACATATCCCTCAGCTAGCAGCTAAGTACAGGATTTTGTAAAGGATACCTACATGGTTTCCCCTCTCTGCCATTCCTGCACACTGATATTAGCCTTTGAAGGCAGGAGTGTTAGCGTTTCCCCACACCGTTGCCTATTTTCTTTATCACCATACCTTCTGAGAACTCTCGGTGAGTTCATGTCCTTGAGATTTCCTGTCATGCAGTTGTGATTGAGAGTTTTTTTTTTTGTTCACTTATTTTATGTTTTTTATTTTTTATTTTCTTGCCTTTGTATCCTCCTTGAGACATGACGAGAGACCCTTACATCACAAAAAACCTTAAAAGACAGACTGAGTAAAACTCTGTGGGGTCTTGGAGAGGAAGTGATCCACAGCCCTCGATTCTCAGACCTCGTCCCCAATGCAGTTTCATAATATTGGGTTCTTGTAGTAATCCTCACATACTGAAGGGTAGAAATGGGGTATTTCGATGCCCTGTCTTTCATGAAGCCAGCACAGGTTCTTTTGTTTATGTTGAGCGGGACAAATCGAAAGCAGACGCACAGGGATAAAAAAATCAAGCCAAGTAATTAATTTTTTGGCATAATTCCTTTATCCCGGTTGCGGTAATAACTTCTCCAATGAGCCAACGAATATTCAATACACCCATCATTGCTTTGTGTTGTTAAGATGAAATCGGTCAGTGTAATAGACTTTGCTATCTTATCAGGGTCGCACGCATTGAGCCAATCGCTAAGCACTCAGAAGAATGCACAGCTGTATGGATAATGCAGCCAAGCAAGGCCTAAATGTACACAAATGACACGAGAGAGGGCAGCACAAAGACAGCATATGTGAGAGTTGCTGGTGCATGGTTGTGGGAAACGACTGTAGGCAAATTGAACAGTCTCAACCTAATCTCAGTGAGTTCCGTTCTTCATCACTGGCTCCACCAGTTCATCAGGCAGGGGATGCCTACCACTCACAAACCCCCTTTCTCCCACTTACAAACCCCCAGTCCTCACACTCACAAACCCCTTTCTCCCACTTACAAACCCCCAGTCCTCCCATTCACAAACCCCCAGTCCTCCCACTCATAAACCCCCTTCCTTTCCCACTCACAAATCCCCTTCCTCTCCCACAACTGTTTGTGATAAAGTTGTTGCCGTCAATGTTTCTGTAGCGAAGTTTGGTTTTCCAGGGTGGGATTGCAGTCCCACGCGCCCATTTACATTTCAGGGTCTGGGGCTCCATTCACACTTACACAAACAGACACACTCTCACACATGCACACACACACACACACACACACACACACACACACACAAAAACACTCTCACATACACACACACATGCAGTCACTCACACACACAGACACACACACTCTCACACACACGCACACTCAAACACACAATCTCACACACACACACACACACACACACTCCCATGCACACTCAAACACACACTCACACATGCTCACACATCTGACCAGTGTGATCCCAAATAGAACCATCTGGGGTGAATTCAATAGTCAAAACAGTTTGAGACACTCACTGGAAACCGTTTGCAATTCTCTGCAATACAGCTCAGAAGCAGCACACTTTCATTTTGTGCGCTGTGCCAACAGCGAAGGTGTTTGGCCTGGCATGGTCACCTCGATGGTGGTAACCGCTGACTGGAGGCTAATTAAGTGCCCATTTTGGATGATGACAACTTTGTGAACAAATCTCTGGGAAATGTGTGGCAATGCTTTACGACTGTACCCACTGTGCTGTATATTCAGCAGAAATAGACAGCGTTTAACATATCGTTTGTCCTGAGTAGGCTACATGAGCTGATTCATATATAGCTTATTGTATTACATTTCAAATTCAAGAGTAGCTACGCACATAGTGGTTAGGTAGCTCCAGTGTTATTAGTGGTTAGGCATCCAGCTCATATATTATTTAGCTATATCCATATGCATCTCTGTATGAAGTAGCTCCACTCACTGAAGGCATGCACTCTGGGATAGTTTTGCAACTGGACATTAAACTCATTACCTTCAAAGCACTGTTTTGTGCATTGAATGCCCCCCAGCTCTTATATTTTAACCCAGCCCTAAATTCATTTTAATCCTGGGTTCTGTTGATGCTGGGAACTGCTGTTTTGTTGTTTGCACTATGGATGCATTTTTTCTGTGTTTTGTATTGTTTGTTTATATTTTTTGATACACACATTTACTTTCTGTAGTTTATTGGGGACAGGTGTTAGAAATTAGCCTTTGGCTATAAACACTTAATGCAATGCGTCCGATGGTTGTTTTTTAACATTGTAACAATGTGTTTTGCTATATTCCTGACAAATAAACAAGCACATTAATTAAACTGAATAAAATATAGGAGATAAAACTGATGTGTCCATTCCTACCACATAAAACTACACTAATGTGCAAGGACCGCACACCCCATGTCTATAACTAACCTCTATAACTACAATCCATAATACTGTCATTACACTGTAATGGCTTTACCCTCTTAAGGTAAACCCTTAAGACACGCACAGTGCATTGATCAGACGGCACCCTGGTGAATGTACAGTAGAGGGTGAGAAACCACAGTGCCCTATTAATCTCGGAGAGATCTGTTTGTTTTCATAGTGTGCTAACTCTAAGGAGCAGAGACCGGTGCCGGCTGACAACACCAGAGCTCCCTTCTCTCCCCCGAAAATATATTACTGTGGGCCTCCGCAACTTTTCACCCATCCATAATGCAGTAGTCTGTGATATATAGTGCCCATGTTCCATCTTGTGGTGTACAGAGAGGCATCACTGAGGAATGAGGGAGAAAACCCACCAAATTAAGAGTAGAGAGAGACTGAAGAGAGAAAAAAGGTGGAGGAAAAACACAATATATATATATATATATATATACAGTATATATATATATATAGTGCCCGTTCAAAGTCTAAACCCCATCTCAAGAATTTGGTTGCCTAACAGCCTGAAATTAAAACCCATTAAATCAGACTTTTTCCACACTTTATTTCCACACTTTACCCCACAACTTCCAAGTGAATAGAACATTAATAAAAAATAAAAATAAACGATATTTATAAAACACCAAATCATGTAATTTCTCATGAAAGAATGGCGTTGCATCCCAATACTTGCAGATTATATGCAAAGGTGAATTGAAGCTGTTCTGGTGGCTCGTGGTGGCCCAACGCCCTAAGAAGACACTTTATGTTGGGGTTTCCTACATTTTGGCAGGTGCCTTTATATACAGTGAGTATAAGAGGTATTCACCCCCTTTGGAATTTTGGCGATTGGCTGTCCGCCCCGGGGAGGGGAGGGGAGGGGAGCCGACGTGACGTTCGCTGCGTAGAGTGGCCCTGCAGTACCGGGTTACGGTCGACGGCCTGCGGGTGCCGTCTCGTAAGAGGCGTCACTTCGCTTCGTCACTACCGGTCGCAGGACTACGGCAGCGAACTGACATTACTAGGGGGGGATTGACGTAAAAATAGCGGGTCTAATTGGCTACCAAATTGGGAGAAAAATGGGATAAAATCAGAAAAAAAAAAAAAAAAAAAAAAAAAAAAACTAATATTCAACAGCTGATTGTGTGAACTCAAATTAAAAAGCACAATAGGGAAAGGCGGTAATACGGTGTTAATATGCCTCATATTGTGTAATGATATGCAGTCACATGTTGTCCCCGGGTACAAGGAAAAAAAATCTAATTTTACTTTGCAAATGTGGCAAACGTTTTTTTCACTGTCTGGACTGATTGGTCTCACCTTACAAATTGTTCAAGTGTCATTCAGGGCTGCTTTTGAGTCTGTTGAAAGCAGATGGTGTCATGGTTCAGGCACTCTTGCTGTTTTCTTCTACACAGTGCATGCGGAATTATACGTGCTATACTGTATATATATATTGTGGCATCACAGGGGGACGTGTGGTGGAGGAGTGCTGCATTCCCCTGCTGATCGGCGGCCACTTCACAAAATGGCCGCCGTTGTACACACTACAAGCCCCACAATGCAACACAACTACAGGTGTAGGTGCTTGGGCCACCTAATCAAGGCCAGTATAGAAGGCCCACACGCAGGACAAAGGAGAGAGAGAGAGAGTGGGGAGCTGGCTGGACATGGCTGGAAGGAGCTGGAAGAAACAAACACACCAAGGAAAGTAACCTTCTGATTTGAGAACTGTTTAGTGGAAGAAGACTTTTGCGTTAAGACAATTTTTGAATGTTTGATTTCTGGAAGAACCCTTTTTTCTCTTTAAGTTTAAGTTGGATTTTGGATTGTTGTTTGGAGGAAAAGTACCCATTCATGCTCTGCGGAGAAATAAACCTGGACTTTAAGTTTGAACCGACTGTGTTTTGCCTGGTTTTTAGTGTTGTTGCACTGCCCCACACCGACCTGCCCTGGTCAAACCTCTCATGATGTCACAGATGGTGGAAGATGCGAGCACTGGGGCCAAAGTGCGGATGATTGGACTCAACTTTTTTGCAGTACGCAACACAGAAGAGGACAGGACACAAGTAGTCAGGTTAGGTTTTTTTTTTGTTTGTTTAAAAAATAAATAAATAAGAAGCACTAGGAAAGCACTGCCACAGCAAAATGGCTAAACAGCAGGGAAGCCCTAGTCTCGATGAGATGCCCTTCACCCCAATGAGCATAACATGGGAGGACTTCGAAGCCTGCCCCGCAGAATTCCTAGCAGAGCTATTGTGCCTTGCCGCAAACTTCCAGCCAAAAGGTGGGGAATGCCCCAACCCAGGGCTCCAGGGAGCACCCAAACCCTGCCGGGATGTGGAAGCGGACCTGAGATGGCTGAGGTCCCCAGAGGTGTACCATTGGCTGCAGATGGACGGAGAGCTGTACCTGGATCAGCGGGACATTGAGTCAATCCTGGACTTCATGGATGAAGATGAGGCTACCCAGAGGGAGGAACTGCTGCAGTTGAAATGGACCTACCTTACTCGCCTCATGGAGATGGTTGCTCCAGTTGTCCTTCTCCATGGGCCATTGGGCCAGAAGAGGACGGACTACACCCTCCCACTAGTCAACGCTCCCCAGCCCCAGCCGCAGCCATGCCAGGCTACCGACCCCAAGAAAAAGAAAAAGAAGAAGAATAAGAAGAAGACTGCCAGCCCGGTAGAGAAGCAGACCGAGGTGACCCCCATTGCCGCTCCCAAAGCGATGGATAGGAAAGCGCACAGTGATGAAGTTGCTGCTGAGTCCATGGGGGAGGCCGTCGCAGCCTCACAAGAAGGGGCCGTGGAGGCCGTCGCAGCCTCACAGGAAGGGGCCGTCAGCCTCACAGGAAGGGGCCGTAGAGGTGGTCGCAGCCTCACAGGAAGGGGCCGTGGAGGTGGTGACAGCCGCAGTGACTGAGGAACCAGTGCAGCCGGCTGAAGTACTGGAGACACTGGAGACACCGGCGGAAGAGGCACCACCTGCAGATGAGGTCACCCTAACAGAAAAGGCAGAAGGTGATGTTGCAGCGTTAGCCGTGGTGGCTGAGGCAGTCCAGGAGATTGTCCAGGAGATGGTGAGTACCAAGGTCCTGGCACCCACAGATGAGACTGCAACCACAGAACCGGCAGTGGAAGAAGCTGAACCTGAGCCTGAACCTGAGCCTGAGCCCGAACCTGAACCAGAACCAGAACCAGAGCCAGAACCAAAGACGGGCAGTCAAGCAGAAGAGCCTGTCCCAGCAGGTGAGCCCACTGCAGACCTGGCGCCAGAGCCCATTCTGGAGCCTGAAACGAAGGCTGGGGAGGAAGCCCCAGAACCTGCCCAGGAGGAAGTTCCTCACCTTGTCATGGAGGAGCCTGCACCAATCAGTCTCGCAGCCACAGGGAGCACAGAGGAATCAAAAAGTGCCTTGGAGCCTGTCCCGGAAGCAGTGCCCATCGTCAAACCCGAGCCCGTGGAAGCTGAGTTTGAGGCGGAGGCAGAAGCTGAATTTGAACCAGTGGAGCCTATGGTAGTGTTTGGCATAGATGGCGACAACCTGGAGGGCCCAGCCAATGTCGCCTCACTGCGCGGCCCAGTGGGTCTGCTGGTGGCCCGCATGTTGCCTGGTCCCGTGAGGCCAGATGAGGCCCGCATGTTGCCTTGTTCCATGGGGCAAGCGGAAGGCACCATGCTGCCCTGGCTGGACACCTGTCCGGTGGTTTTTTCACCCCACACCAGTGTGGGTCTTCCAGTGGCTGTGCCCTCATTGTGGTCCAAGGGATCAACTGTCTTCCTTCCCCAGCTAGGGGGAGCCATGGTGAGTGTGTGCCTCACTTCATCGTTCAGCATAACTGTGCCCTTTGTGTTACAGAACTTTTGCATCATCTCCCTGATCTGTTGGGAGAGCCGAGTGTTCGATCCGGGGGGCCTCGTTCACCCTGCCGAGGGCGGCAGGCACGGGGAGAGGGATGTGTGGCATCACAGGGGGACGTGTGGTGGAGGAGTGCTGCATTCCCCTGCTGATCGGCGGCCACTTCACAAAATGGCCGCCGTTGTACACACTACAAGCCCCACAATGCAACACAACTACAGGTGTAGGTGCTTGGGCCACCTAATCAAGGCCAGTATAGAAGGCCCACACGCAGGACAAAGGAGAGAGAGAGTGGGGAGCTGAGCACATGGCTGGAAGGAGCTGGAAGAAACAAACACACCAAGGAAAGTAACCTTCTGATTTGAGAACTGTTTAGTGGAAGAAGACTTTTGCGTTAAGACAATTTTTGAATGTTTGATTTCTGGAAGAACCCTTTTTTCTCTTGGAACATTTAAGTTGGATTTTGGATTGTTGTTTGGAGGAAAAGTACCCATTCATGCCCTGCGGAGAAATAAACCTGGACTTTAAGTTTGAACCGACTGTGTTTTGCCTGTTTTTTAGTGTTGTTGCACTGCCCCACACCGACCTGCCATGGTCAAACCTCTCATGATGTCACAATATATTCAATATATCTACCTCAGCCTCTGCTGTATGGCAATTTTGACCTTGCAGGCAATTTATGACATTTCGAACGCACCTTGCAAATCAAGTCTTTTAAAAATAAAACCGCGTCTGTAAAATCCACAGCAATCTACCCATGCTGTGGATCATACCAAGCTGTAAATTTTTTTTTTTTTTTTGGGACACAATTGACACACTCCTCAATGCATTTTTCTGATAGGCTCAGCAACACCCCCCAACAGGTCTAGATTGCAGTGCTTCGCTCGATAACGTCACGTGCCCACAAGGTTGCGACACTGAGCACAAACCCACTGCACCTCCTGCTAATTATAAAAACACACACAATAGACCAGCGCACCAGGATTCAATCCGTGTCTTGTCACACGGGCATATTTTACATGTTTCACCAAGCCCTCTGGGAGTCCCTCTGATGGCACCCTTCCATCATGGCGAAATTAGAGCCAACACATTACCTTTATTGACTCTCCCTGTGTCCCAGTGTTCCGTAATGGCCAACCTTTAAATCCCACCATGTTTTTTTTCTTGTTCTGTTGTGTAGTTGTACACAGTGCTCTTAAACTTTTGTTGTTAAACTGTGATTTATATATCCCACATCACGAAAGAGCTGCATAAATAATTGAATTATGAAAGATGCACCATCACACCCAAGGACACAGGCCCAGTCACTTCCCAGCCGTGGCTGTTTATTAGAAAAGTGCACTCACTTGATTAAAAAATGATTTAGTCGAGCATCGGGAGGTTGAAAGACACTTCGCTTGCTTCATTATTTTTTATGTCGTGCCGGTGAGAATAAATACATTTAGGCGCTCTGCATGGCAGGAGAATCTCTGGATCAGGGCCTGGGATCTGCATGAAGTGGATGGCCTGTGGGTCGCACGGTCAATAACCGCGCGGCTTTAAGGGATGCTGCGAATGAAATAAGTTTGTCAAGATTGAGGATGTTGTAGAGGAGATTACCTTCTGCAGAGCATAGCTCTCTTGCCAAGTGACAGCTTAAACCCGATTTAAAGAACATGTACTGAACTGAGCTCCACTTTGGCACTGCTGAAGATGAGTCGTCCCCTTCCCCCCACTTCTTTTTAACTCCCCACTTCTAAAATATATTCATTCCAAATATAGAACATGGGGTTGTTATACAGTATTTTGCAGACTCTCGACTGTGGGAGAGTGAGGTGGTGGGCCCACCTCACAAATAAACTAAACGCAATAATTAGGAGTGGCATGCTTGTGTTTGTTTTGGCCATCTGGCTGTAGGAGGCCTGTAGGTGTGGTTCAGTCCCTGGCTGAATCATAACAAAAACTAAAATAGTGATAACAATTTTACAAACTGTTGTTTTTTCTGCTTGCGCTCAGCATTAAAACAGATGGATTGTGGGTAATCGACCTGGTGTCCTTTCAAAAGGACTCGGCTCAAGCCCTAGATGAGGTGCCCTGGTGTACGATAATGTGTGGCAATCCGAGCAGATGCTGGCACTCTATGCCACAGCGCATACAGGCCAAACGTTGTGGCCCAACACTGTTAAGTGACTTCCCGTTGGTTTGCCTTAGTCTGTCCAGGTAAAATGTGTGCCTAAAACCTCTTATATTTTCACTGCACTGGGTGATCAGGCTATATTACTGTCGCCCAAACTGTATAATTCTCATCTGTACAGCAGAGTTCAAACAGCACAAATGACATGTGATCATAGTAGATTAGTCACTCATGTTCCCATATTGTATAATATTATTGAAATATTTAGTTAGAATAGAATAGAATAGCCTTTATTAATCCCGGGGGGGGGGGGGAAATTTGGTTTGTCACAGCAGCAATGGTACAGGAGTGACAGAACACACAAGACATACAGGACATCACAGCATACTCAATAATAAATACAAGATAAATATATTTAAAAACCAGAGTAAAAGCCTAGCAGCTATACAGACATACAGAACATCATAGTATATCGAAATACCAGATGCTAAATACAATAATATTTTTTTTTTTTTAAATAGCAAAACAACCTAGCAGCGATCATACTGGAGGTAGTGCAAATCCACCAGATAGACAGCGCATACCAGTGTACTGAAATACTAAGAAAACAAATATGAGATATGAAATCAAGTAGTAATTGGGGCAGCAGTTAAACATTTAGTGAAAATAATGTTTTAAAAAAAATTAAGCCTATTCAAATATGTTCTATTGAAAAGTCGATAAAAGCAGGACTTGTGGAATCATTGTTACAGTGCACTCTCACCGAGTGAGTCGATTTTTCCCTTCGCCGTCCACTAAACCGTTTGTTATTCTTCTGAGGGGGGTTCTGGGTAGGTGTGGGCGCATCATGTAGAGCCGGCCTCGTTCTGCGGTCAATGCCGTGGGCTCATTATGCCCTGGCTCCTTAAAACTTTAATGCCCAGCTGAGTAAGCAAACGTCTGATTTGTTCTGTCTTGTTTTGGTGCTTTACTTTGCTGCTGTGATTTGTACTTTGAATGAATCAAGAAAACAAATGCACGCTCTCAATCTAGCTCTCTCTCTCTCTCCCCCTCTCTCAAAATCAGAGACAGAGAGCTATAGAGAGCTCATTTGAGCTCATTTTCAAATACTATTTATGGATAATTTGGAAAATTAAGCTTGCATATTTTAACAGACAGTTGTATAAATTAAAACCATAACATTTGAGAGAAAATATAATGCTTTCTATTGTTTTATTCCTTACTGGGGTTTACACAGTTTGTGCTCAAGTGTGGCCTTCCCTATAGTATAATGAATATCAGACCCACTCTTATGGTTTAGGGTTTTTAGCATCAACTACACACACAATTTATAGTGAAATGGTATACAGACATGTAAGAAAAACCTTAATACGCAGACCAAGTAGTTTGGACTAGTGTTTCTATTTTTTGTTTGAAATAGATATGGAACACATTTTGAAGGTTAATGAGGGGGATTCACTGTTGGGGGTTTCTCAGAATCAGGCAAAACTAAACTAATAAAAGATCAGAGGGTATCATCAACTTGTTTGTTAAATGCATAGAAATGAATAGGTTACAATCAATACTTAGCAATACAAAATGCCTGTCAGTAGATCTACTAAGTATGAATTTATCAAGGGCAATATACAACAGTACAGGTAGTGGCCCAAAATGTGGAAACACTGGTAAAAATGGATAGAAAAGTATATAGAAAGCAGGTGCTTTTACACAGGTGTCGTTCCTGAGATAATTAAGCAATTAACCTCCCAGCATGCTCAGGGTTATGTACTGCTAGGCAGGCCTGGTTGCCTGTAGTTATGGCAAGCATGGCTAAAGAAGACCTCAGTAACTTTGAAAAAGAAATGATTATCAGGGCACATTTGGCACAAGCTTTAGTGATGAACACAGCTCAACTTGCTGTTTTTTCAGGAGGAACAGTATCTAAGGTGATATTGGCGTGGAACTCTGAGGGAAAGACATCATCAACAAAGGGCAACTGTGATCGGAAGCACATACTCCTGGATTGTGTTAGCCATCCATTAGTTTGAGCTGCAAGGCTAGATAGGCAAGCAACTCTAAATCGATTGACTGCAAATGTCAATCTAGGGCATGAGCAGGCAGTTTAATAAAGAACTGACACCTTTTTGGCCACTACTTGTATGCAATCCAGGAAATAAAATGCTGTAGCACATGGTCTAGCCCCATTTGAAACACCCACACAGTGGGTTTAGTCTAAAGGTTTTGATGAACAGATTTGGATCAATACGCCTCATTTAGGTTAATGGTAATGATTACCTTCCGCCAATAATTCATGAAATTGCAAGGGCTGAAGAAAGAATCAGTGCTCATCAATAATGTTCGGGTCCATTAGAACGTCTTAAAAATGGCACAGCAGCCTGACACACGCTTTTTAATGGGCTGAAACATATTCTCTCATCTTTCTCTTTTGGTTTCTTTCCTGTTTGGCTTTAATTGGAAATAATGCAACTCTGTACGCGTTCTCTGATATCGTCTAAGGAGCATGTCGAGAGGGTCGAGAGAGAAAACTTAATGAAATATAATGAGTGAGATGTGTTCTGAAATAACCATCGATCCTCAGGAGATCACACCAGTGGTCACACACTGTTTTTTCCCCTGTCGCCATGGTGAAGTCATGCAAATTGATTAATCTAAAACATCTCTAACCACAGTCCAGCAGATCAATTCCTCCTTGCTTGTCTGACACCATTTTCCCCTTGATATTATGAATGATCTCATTCTGAAAGTATCTCATAGAGGCACCAACTAAATATTCAAACCAAAAGGGCACAGGGTATATCTGGGTGTTTTAATGGCGAAACAGAACATGTTGTGTAGAGGACTGTATGTAGAGGTGTATGGAACAAAGAGGCCAGTGAAACATTGTATACAAATCGGATTATTGCAATATGCAACAGTGTGGGATTTTTTGTCAATGGTAAATGTCAAGGGATAGGATACATAGGGAGCCACATACCTGGCTTTTAAAATACAGAGCATCAAACAATTCACAAAGGGGTGACAAATAAAATGTTCTCTCAGCAGAACATCTAAGAAAAACTCTCATCCAAATTAAGTGCAAATTGCCACAGCTTTTTACAAATGTATGTGAAGGCTTGCATTGGATTGGATTTGATTGGATTGGATTTTGGGGCATAATGCACGCACTTGTTCAAAAATATGGCATGTACATTGTACATGGAGTTCGAGGATTGCTGGTATAAGCATTTCTGAGAACACTTATTTTCAATGCAGTCCACAATGGAAGCAAAGGATCATCTACAAATCTGACAGCATGGACAATGCAATCTAAAAATATAACGTCATGAATGTACGATCAAAGAAACAATGCTGAAGAATGCACACTGCCCACGGTATCATGACAAACAATACAATCACATGAAACATGATATACCAACACAGACAATACACGCATTACACTTGGTTTCTGTAAGTAAGTAAGTAAGTAAGACTTTATTTATATAGCACCTTTCATACAAGAATTGCAGTTCAAAGTGCTTTACACAGAATGCGTAATCAGAGAAGATTAAAATATATATAGTGCAAGATCAATTTAGTAGTGCAAGTCAGAGTTAATCAAAAGCTTTGGTAAAAAGATAGGTTTTAAGTTGTCTTTTGAAAATGTCTAGTGTGTTGGCTTCCCTGATATTTATGGGTAATGTGTTCCATAATTTTGGGGCGTAGTTGACAAAGGCCGCATCACCAACCTTCTTATGACAGTTTCTGGTGATCTCTAATAGACCTGCATCTGATGATCTCAGTGTTCATAACTGTAGCATAATTGCATACTGTATGCAGTTCATTTTACTGATAAAAGTAGTAGAATATACAGTATCCATGTACTTTGTAAAGATACTTTTATAAGACAATATGTCGGAGTGAAAGATTATTTGTGTTTATTTTCTAACTAGTGAATTTCGTCCAGAAATAAGCCTTACTTGTTTATTACAAAACATTCATGTTTTGGCATTGATTGGTTTGTACAGGGAGGACTAACACTTGAAAAAAAGAATGAGCTACATTTAGTACTATTTGCTCCTGGTATTGTACATGACAGAACACTCGGTCTTGTGTTCATATTTGTTGTTAGGGGGGAATGATGGCAAGGGGGGAGAAGGACCCAATCGCAGAGATGGAAGGAGGAGGGGGTACAAAACAGGGAGAGAACAAAAAATACACTGGACTAACTAAACTGGGAGGGACAAACCACGAGAGATAAAAACAAAATAACAAACACAATAAGAGAAACCAGGAGGAGCATAAAACAAAGACTAAACAATGAACTAACTATGAAAACTTTGTTAAACGGAGAAAGGTTTGGAAATGTGAAAATGGCAGGTATGAAAACACAGCACGTTAACTAAAAACTGAGCACATGAGAATGGGAGAGACTGGGTTAGATACTGAGTATGATAAGGTAAATTAGATGTGTTGTTGACCTAAATTAGCTAGGTCAACAACAGACCAGGTGACCCTCCTGTGCCAAGACATAGAAGACAGCTTTCAGGCAGGTGAGAAGGCTGGTGCCGTCTTCCTGGACCTCACAGCTGCATACGACACTGTCTGGCTGCGTGGACTTCATATGAAGCTTCTGGAAACCATCCCAGACAAGCACATGGTGAGCTTCATAATGGAGATGCTGAGCAACCGCAGCTTTCGTCTATTCACTAGCAACGGCCAAAGCAGCAGGGTCAGAAAGCTCAAGAACGGAGTCCCTCAGCGCTCAGTTCTGGCACCTATGCTGTTCAACATTTACATTCATGGCCTACCCACAACAAACTCAAGGAAATATGGCTATGCAGATGACCTGGCGATTCTACTCAGCAAACCATCCTGGGAAGCAGTAGAAGAGGGCCTCTCGGCAGATATGAACACCCTGTCCTCATACCTGAAGAACTGGCGCCTCAAGCTCAGTGTTGACAAGACCGTATCAACAATGTTCCACCTCTACAATAAAGAAGAGACCCGCGAAATGAACATCATGGTTGACAACGCCCGGCTACAGTTCCATCCATCCCCCACATACCTCGGTGTGAAGCTTGACCGAACACTGTCATTTAAACAACACCTGGACAGTGTCAAGGCAAAGACAACTGCCCGTGCCGCACTGATACGCTGTCTAGCTGGCACCACATGGGGAGCCACCACAAAGACACTCCGCATCTCCACCGAGGCCCTGGTCTTCTCCACTGCTGAGTACTGTGCTCCGGTCTGGTACCGCAGCCCCCATGTGAAGAAGCTGGACACTGCCCTACGGACTGTCTTCGGGGGCCTGAGAGCCACCCCAACAAACCACCTACCTGTCCTCGCTGGTATCACTCCAGCGGAGGTCAGACGAGAGGCAGCCACGCTGGCCCTCGCTCGAAAGGCACAAACGAGTGAATCTCACGTCCTCCACAAGACCGTCACGGAGACACCACAGCGCATGCGCCTCAAGTCCCGGCGCCCATTTGTTACACACGCCCAAGAACTGCTCCGCATAACACCATCTGACACCTCCAAGGTCTCCTGGGTCAAGGCAAGATGGAGGGACCAGTGGAAGTCTTCAGAACCATCCAGGCTTCACCACTACATTGAAGACCCCACAGATGTTCTTGGCCAGCACCTGCCCCGAAAGCAATGGACCACCCTCAACCGCCTGAGGACAGGCGTAGGACGCTTCGGGGCAGCCATGCAGAAATGGGGTCTCGTGGACAGTGCCCACTGCGAATGCGGGGACCCATCACAAACTGTGGAACACATAATAAGCAGCTGCCCCAAACACCGGCCACCGAATGGCGATCGTGGTCTAAAGGACCTGGACGATGACACGCTGGACTGGCTTGCCTCAACGGAGCTGAAGGTCTAAGGACATACGCCAGAAGAAGAAGAAGAAGGTAAATTAGAGACAGGTGTGAGTGGAAAATCACAGGGGAAGGCTTGAAACTGTCATAATGGAATGCTGGGGTGACTGGAGAAAAAGAAACAGTGAAACCACAAAAAAATAAAAAAAATAAAAAGGACGGGGAGGTACCGCTGGACCCCTGACATTTGTATTGGTTATAGACCATGCCAATTTGTGATTTCACATTTAAACATAAGGCTGAGTTTCAATTAGTCTACTCTATGCTTTCCTGAGAGCAGTCTTACTAGATACAAAAAGAAAGAAGGAAGTAAAACAACTGTGCATGTAGTTCTAAGTGGTGAGATTAAGACATAGAGAGCACACTGCAATCAATTAATCAGGTTTTGGTCCACCAGACCAAAAGTTTTCGCATTGGTTCATGACATAGCAATAATATCCCTTAGACCACAGGTGGTGGAAGACTTTACACGTATTACATGAAAATTGTATCAGCCTACGAAAACAAAATACATTTTTGCTTTTTTAAATGTTTTTATATATATTATATATACACTACCGGTCAAAAGTTTTAGAACACCCCCATTTTCCAGTTTTTACTTAAATTTAAGCAGTTCAAGTCCAGTGAATAACCTGAAATGGTACAAAGGTAAGCGGTAAACTGCCAAAGGTTAAAAAAAAAAGTTTAGGTCCCTTTTCAGGGAACAAGTAATGGGTTAACGTGGGTTAACAGTCACTCTGTGCAAGTTGCCGGCAGCAAAGGAGCCCCAGACCATCACGCTTTTGACCGTTAGTGTATAAATTATATCCGCAAGTGTAGACAAGCATGCGCTCTCCTCCGAAACACGTAATGTTATCCGCCGCTCCTTTTCACATCGCTGTTCACTAGTTAAGCTTGCGCAGACATGAGTGGGATGAAACTTAACATGCTCCTTCATGACGGCAGACTGTGGGTGCCCAAATGACCAGCAGGGGTCACTGGTGTATGATGAGACACAGACAATCTGGAGGAGTGATTCCCACCCTCGCTGGGCAACACTACCGCCAATTATGCATTGCCCCGCTGGTCTGTTGGACAGAGTCGGCACTGGCACAAGCTGGATTCGATCCCTGACAATGGAGCTCATCCACTTACTAGAACAGTGCCTTAACAGGACTGTGGGGCTCATCCACACACTAGGACAGTCCCTTAACAGGGCTGTGGGGCGCATCCACACACTAGAACATTGCTTTAACAGGATGAGCCACCCAGCAGCCACAGGTTTACATTTTAATGGCTAATTGGTTCGCTGAAAGCATCATGTTTTTCTGTGGTCCGTGGGGGAAAACCACTGCTTTAGACCACAGAGAAGCAGATGGGATTTTACAGGCCTTTTCTGGTTTTATGAATCATCTTTATGACATGCAAATGTAAAACAGATTTGGTGCTGGTAGTAATACAATACTGGTCACAAGTATAATTAAAATTCACATTAACCGATGTTCATGAGTAATAAAAAATGCTTGACAGAATGGCTTCAGCCACCCGGAAACTCATTATTTTCTCTTTTTTTCCAGCATTGTGCAATATATATATATATATATATATATATACTGTATATGCGTGTGTGTGTGTGTGTGTGTGTGTATAATAATGAGATACACCACACAACTTTTCAAGATATTGTATCAGTAAGTTCCCAGTTTAATGAAGGAATTTGGCATGGCTGCCCTTGACAACAACAGACAGTCAGATTTGAATTGGAGTTACATTTCTTACCTACTCTGCCACAGATTTCAGAGTCTGATTACAGCGTGGGCTCTCATTGCATGTGCACACGGTTGTCCTAGACGTAATAAGAGATTTACAGGTAACTGCCAAAATAACAGAACCACCAACCATAATGTGTCTTAATAGGGCCACCACAAACCATCAGAATAGCTTAAATGCGCCTTGGAATAGATTCTACAAGTGTCTGGAACTCTGTTGGAGGGATGAAACACTGTTCTTCTTCAAGAAATTCTGTTTTGAAATTTGATGTTGATGGTGGTGGAAAACGTCTCAGGTGCCGGTCTCAAATCTCCCATACGTGTTCAATTGGGTTGAGATCTGGTGACTGAGACGTCCAAGGCACATGGTTTACATTGTTTCCATACTTTTCATTCCCCTTTTCATAATTTATATTTCTTCTTCATTAGCTTCTTCTTAACAGAAGCCCCAGAATACATGACAGATGCATTATTTTAGTGCTTTGATTGGGCCATCGAGATGCAGTCCAGATGTAACTTTGTACAGGTGTCCGCCAACAATTTTCTGCCTTTTCCCTTGAATAATTCACAAATGTCGTGTTCGGTACCACTTCGGTGCCTCAATCTGTTGTCTTCAAACCACATCATCAGAAATGATTTAAATAACTTCTGCAGATCTCTATATAACTAACCCGACGGAAGCTCTCATTTAAAACGGCTTGCAAAATAATGCAATCAACTAAAACTATCACTCCACAATGCTCATTAAATCCCCTTCGTTCATCTGTGTGTTGCCGATTCATTATTTTCAATGTGGTCAATGGTGCAGATGTTTAAAAGCTGCAACAGAAAACAAGAGTTGCTGCCTGAATGTTAACTGTCCATTGTGGCTTGGTAGCAGGTTCGATATTGGAAGACTGTTACCGTAGGCTCACAAAGAAATTTTGGAACCTTCTACTGCAGGAGACAGGAAGCAGGAATGCGTTCGCTTTTTGCCTCTCCAGATGATTTTGAACCGATGGTCAGATACAGCACATCGAGGACCCGACCCCGGTGGTCTCCTCTTAGGGACGGCAATTACAATTTTAATATAATGCCTCCTATCCATTTCCTAACGTATATCCAGCAGAGATCTGGTTATTGCGTCTGAAATTACTAAAAGGCAGCAGCCTTACATCAAGCCCAATACATCCAGTCCAGTTAATAGCAGGCAATCTGTCCTCAAGGCAGCCTCTACCCTGGAAACCATTGTCTATGTGGTGAGGGCTTTGCAGCCCTGTCATTCAAAGCCGCGATACAGGATTGATGTCTCCATTTAGCTGATGGTACTGTGGGTGTGTGTCTTAGAGACAGGAAAGCAACACAGGTCCTTTTTGTCATAGACAGCGCTGTCCTAAATATATCATGGGTCAGTCTCTACCAAAAATGATTATTCTTTTTTTAAAATCCCATCACCCCCACCCCCACCCCTATCTTTGGAGGACAGTTTTATTTCAGCATGATACTTTTTTGTTTGTTATTATTTTAGTACTTATTATTCACTATTCAGATTTCATAGTCACAGATAAAAATGTCTGTCCCCCGGGACACCATCACAGCCTCACCGCACTGAACCTCCCTCACCTCCATTTTTTATTTCCCCCCACTGGTCCCCATTCCCCCAACATCCATTTCAGCCCTCCATTCCTAAAATCCCCTGCCCCTTCACAGGTCTGCTTCTCCCCCCACACACACACTCATTCATCACCACCACACACACCCAACATTTTTTTAAGTGTCAACCTTCCATCTTTTCAGAGCAATTCCATTCCCGTCCGTCTAATAGACAGGTAGCATTAAAAAGTGAACATAGGATTGCGTGTCGGTATGAGAAGGTCACTAGAAAGCATGCAAATGCAAACGCAAAGCTTCGACTTTATTGCGCATGACTGCAGAGAAAGGCGGACTAACCCCCCCTCCCCCCCGGCGATGATAAATCTGAGCGCTCTGGCCTCAGCTTCTGGAGGTTCCCCACTGTTGCTGTGCAGGCCCCTTTTTTATTGAGACAGAACGCTTGGAGACTCACAGAGAAAAGCTTGCAGAAGCTCCCAGGCTCATTTTCAGCGCACACATCTTGCATCATTAAACAAAACCGTGCCGGCATATCCAGGAACAATACACGGCGGCACTCTTGTTTGCAAACTGCTTTGTTACTTTTCCCTGTCTCTGTTTTTTTTTTTTTTTTTTTTTTTTTGCCTGTTTGTTTGTTTTTGTCATTGATGCACATTAAGTGCCAGCATTCTCGGGGAAATACAATTAATTTGAAGACTGAAAGATCGTTTACTGATTGAATGGCATTTGTTGAAAAGATAACTTCAATTAGGACTGAAAAATATATTGAGTGTGAACCATTCCCTGCACACTCCTAGAACTGGATATTTAACTTATTTAACTCTATTTAACTTATATGACAGTAAGGTTAAGCTCACCCCTCACCACTGCACACACACCCACACACACAGACACGGACACACACGTATACTTAAATATACAGTGTCCTCTATTAAGAGCAATGAATGTTTGATTTTTGATTTCATATCTCTAATGGACAATATATTCACTGCAAGTCATAGGGCAGCCTCACAATGAAAGTCATTGATTCTGCAAGGAAACAGGCCTGCTAGTTAATTCCTCAAATCACTAAGGAGCATAAAATATCATAGACCTCCTATTTGAAGGAGCAACATATCAGATTATGATTATGTTTTATGTAGCACAACCCAAATTGAAATATAACTTGCAAGGTGATGAAAAATCGTCTGAAAAACACAGCGGAATTTCAGAGGAGCAGCAGCAGGCTACAAACATTTTAGAGCAAACGTGTACTAGACTCCACTCTTGAATTGACAGAGGATGTTGTAATATTTTAATATGTATGTATATGTAATATGATTAGGCATATCAAAGTTGGTGAAAAAGACAGAAAGGGGGCTAAAGACATGTAAAAAAGGTATCGCTTAAGTATCGCTCATTTAAAAAGCCCAATCATTATATGTGTATCAGTGTTGTAACAAAGTAATTTAACCTCACCGTAACTAGCTCTGCTAGTAGTAGCTTCAATGACACTAACCAGCTAGTTAGTATTAGCACAATTAGCAACCATTATCATGTGCAGGAAGCACAGTGATGTGACATGAGAAGCAAAATAACCAATTATTGGGAAAATAGACAAATTTAAATACAAATTTAAAACACTAATGACATTATAAAATGTAGCCTCCATACACATACATTGTGAATGCAGAAAAGTCAGTCAAACCCTGTTTTAGTTTATAGTAGGCTATAAATATTCATTGAGCATATCCATGTTTCATTGTGTTGAAAATGAAAAATCCTCCTCTCTCTCATTCTCATCATATAAATGCAATATAAAGTGAGAATAAATGTAAACCAATTAAAAAAATGCATGTAAGTCAATATAAGTGTCGTTATAAAATAGTCCAAGAGTTATTCGATGATAATACTGAACACCTTGGTTGTGCCCCCGGCAATATGCCCATCTGTTTATTTATTCATTTAGAAATTGCTGCTCTCCTCCGTTCCCTACTCACAGTCAGCACAAACAAAAATGTTTTCGATGTTCTTGGTACCATTTCCAAACTTACATCTCTTTAGAAATTGTAATTATATTACCCCCATAATATTGGCCCACCCAGTTGTATTTACATTGTGGGATACGTGAGTTTCAATATTCCATTATCATATGTTTGGGGGATAGAGTGTAAGAGAGGCACCAAAGCCCAAAATACATCAACGGCAAAGTTGAGTCACTGAATATCCTGACTCGAGTCTGTTCTGCAACAGTGAGGTGTATACTACATAGCTAGATAACTATTGTGTCTATTAATGTAATTGTAACAATGACCACACTGCATTTCGAATTAAGCGAGCTACATTTACGGTTTTTCACGAATCAGTTTTGTGAGATCATTTCTAGTCAGCTATCTAACAAGCCACCAAAAAAGCTTTCTAGCCAGTTCTACCTCTTCAAAAATAGACATGGCCAGCTAGCTAGCTGACGGTTCACATCTAATACTTTATTGAATTATTGCTGATTACCTTTCTTTGGATAGTTGAAGTCACCACAGCCTCTTCTAAGGTGAAACCTCTTTTGTGCTAACATCAATGAATGTCTTGACCTCTGTAGGTAAAATATGTCATTTCTGTTCCTTTTTCATAGTACATAAGGATGTGTTTACATACACAAACATATTGTTCTGATTTGCAAAGCACAAACTTTATTTTGCGATTGTATTGGCCCTTTTTTCAATGGGATCATTTGCATCTACTATGGGTTCTAGGCTGGTAAGTAATGCATTTGTCAATTTCATCATATACTTCTCAAACATTACAAAAACAATGCAGTGTACAAGTTTAATGGTTTTGAATTATAGAGGATTGGCTCTTGGGCTCTTTGACTCTTATGACATTACTTCAAGTAACTTTTCTTTTTTTTTTTTATGAATCCCTTAAAGTTTAACTAGGGAGGTTGTTTTATATCATGGCCAATGCATTCAATTTATAGGTACAATATAAAATAATGAGGGGTGCTTACCTGATAGAGCCTTGGTACATTGTTTTAGTTCACAGTTAGAAGGACCCAAGAATGCCACTGGTAATTAGGTCCAGCGTTAAGGCTACATTCAGCCCAAGAAGTTTGCATTTGGGTGCACTTTAAACGCACTTTTATTTTTTTATTTTTTTACATATCATTTTCAGTTCTTTTTTTTTGTCAAATGTTTTGGTTTCAAACCACGGAACTTCAATCAACCATGAACTCATTTTCAAAAGAATTCAAGTTTGTTGATTTAATCAACTTTTCCTACATTCAGACACGGAATATATTGACTTCAGAGGTACTCTGGAGAATGTTAACATTTAACTGAAATTACAGGCACCTTGGAGTATACACTGTCCCTGTGTGTGAATGATTGCTTTCAGAAATGGAACATTCAAAGACAGCATTATTTATTAATGTATTTGTCATGGGCATAGAAGAACATTATTGCAATGTTAAGAAATGTTTTATAGCCAAAGGCTAATTTCCAACACCTGTCCCTAATAAAATAAAACAGGTATGTATAAAGCAGTGGCGGGCCGTGCATTTCACACCTAGGCCTTCAGTAGTGCTCCGTCTGAATCAATCCACCCCTCAATAACTATTTTATGGCTATAAAAGCCATCTTATTGTTATGTTTTGAGTGTCTGTTCGGTTTGGTTTTGCACTTTGTTTATTTATCTTTCTTTCATTCTCGTTCTGTCATGCACTTCGGGAAATTCTATGTCTCGGTTTTTCCGTCTTCGTTTCTAATCTCGTTTTACTTCCTTCTTACTTTCTAATTACACTTTGTATATATTAGTTAGATGCATATAGTACTAACCAACTAATCTACTAACATTAGGGATTTAGATTAAGTTACTAACACTACTAATCACTAATTATCTCACGCTTCTAACTATCGCTGTCATTCTCTCTCTCTGTACGCTTCTCACGTTCCGCTTTATTCGCACGCAGATTTCTTTATGCGTTCCTCCTCCTCCCTAAAAAACCGAAACATAGAATTTCTCGAAGTGCATGACAAGACAAGGAGAGGAACTCGAACAGGAACAATGACAGACGGGGAACAGAACGAGAATTAAACATGACTGAAGAAAGATAAATAAACAAAGTGCAAAAACAAACCGAACAAACACCCGTTGCCGTTGCATCGCAGATAGATAACTCGTGTATCCAGAATAAATGCCTTTACTGAAGAAACAAACCCGGGGTGCTACAGCTGCGACACACATAACAAAGCATCAATAATAACCTCATAAAATTGCAATATTATTTAGGAAAACAGCAACATTTTACTCACCAAAAATCCTTATTATTTGTACACAAAATCCATCCTCCTTTCTTTCCTCAAAAAGAGTTCAATTACACTGTCGTACAGATTATCCGTGTGTTTCAGTTCCATCAAGAAGTCATTTTCTATCGCCATCGAAGCTAATGCTGAAAGTCGAGCCTGCCCTGTCGTATTTCTGGCATAAATTTTAATTCGCTTTACGGCTGAAAATGTCAGCTCAAATGTCTGAATCACAGACTGATGTTAATTATATTTTGTCCATGAATACTTATTAAAGAATTCCAAATGGTCTGTCCGCTTCCTTTCATAGCTTTTCCCTGGTTGCGGTGCTTCCAGATGTGTATTTTCATATTAAAGCATTTAACCAATCACATTACATCATAGTCAGACACTCTCTGACTATCCAATCAAAGGGTGTGAATACGCTGACGTTACCTAGGCCTTCTAGAAGGCCTTCGTGTCCCCAACTCAAAATCTGATTGGTTGAAGCAACAGTTTGATCAACACTTATTTTATGCTACAGGGCCTGCAGAACTGATTGTGAAGGCCTACAGGCAGATTTATTTGACCCTGGCAACAAATGATGGCTGAAATGTGATTGGTTAAATGCTTTAATATGAAAATACACGTCTGGAAGCACCGCAACCAGGGGAAAAGCTATGAAAGGAAGCGGACAGACCATTTGGAATAATTTAATAAGTATTCATGGAAAAAATATAATGAACATCAGTCTGTGATTCAGATATTTTTTAGGCCAGCAGAGAAGGCCTTGCAGGCCCTGACGGCCCACCACTGGTATAAAGAAAATAATACAAAATACATGCACAAACACATTAGAAACAGTACATCCACTTAATACAGCAAAACAGGAAATAATAAAAATCCTCCCTCGTATTTAAAAGTAAAAAAGTAAGTAAAAAAAGTTTTTTTGGTTTTCTGGGTTCAGAGCAGGCCACTCCACAGAGACTGCTCTCCTTGCTGTCACTGAGGCACTTCATGGGGCTAAGTCCCAATCCCTTAGCTCCACCCTCCTCCTCCTCGACCTGTCGGCGGCATTCGACACCGTGGACCACCGGATCCTGTTCTCATCTCTTGTTCAGATGGGAATCTCTGGATCTGCGTTGACATGGTTTGAGTCCTACCTGGCTGACCGGTCCTATCAGGTGGCCTGGAGAGGATCCCTCCTCCCGCAGGGCTCGGTGCTAGGCCCCGTCCTATTTCCTCTGTACACCAAGTCACTTGGCTCTGTTATTTCTGCTCATGGTTTTTCCTATCACTGTTATGCTGATGACACTCAACTGTTTCTCTCCTCCTCTCCATCTGATACCCAGGTCCCGGCATGGATCTCTGCATGCCTGGCTGACATCTCCGCATGGATGTCCACCCACCACCTGAAGCTGAACCTGGGGAAGACAGAGCTGCTCTTCCTCCCAGCGAAGGGCTCCCCGATGATTGATGCGTCAATCACCGTGGAAGGCTCCATAGAGTCTCCATCCCAGTCTGCCAGGAGTCTTGGGGTAACCCTGGACAACCAGCTGTGCTTCTCGAGCCATATTGCAGCGATCACTTAGACCTGCCGTTTCTCCCTACACAACATCCGGAGGATCCGACCGTTCCTCACCCAAGAGGCCACTCAACTTCTGGTCCAGGCCCTGGTGATCTCACGTCTGGACTACTGCAATTCCTTGCTGGCAGGCCTTCCGGCCTGCGCCACCAAGCCACTGCAACTAGTCCAGAACGCTGCCGCTCGTCTGGTGTTCAACCAGCCGAAGTTCACCCACGTCACCCCTCTACTCTCCTCTCTGCACTGGCTCCCCATTGCAGCACGCATCAGATTCAAGTCACTGGTGCTTGCTTTTCAAGCGGCCAGAGGTACTGCTCCCCCATACCTCCAGTCACTCATCACTCCCTACACACCCCCCAGATCCCTCCGCTCTCCCTCCTCTGGTAAACTGACTGTCCCTTCCCTCCGGGCGCCTGGCAGCCGCTCCTTGCGGTCTCGCCTCTTCTCTGTCCTGATCCCTCGCTGGTGGAACGACCTTCCGTAATAGGTCAGGACTGCGTAATCACTTGCGATTTTCCGCAAGAGACTCAAAACCCACCTCTTCAGACTCCACTACCACTGAACTCTGTCCATCTAGCTAAATTGTCTTCACCACTGTTTACTTGTTCAACACTATACCCCCCCCCAAAAAATTTTTTTATAATAATAATTTCACTAACCTTTTCCTTCCCGGTGTTACAGGTATGGTACGCAGATGCCTGCAATGATGTCTATTGCTGTATTCCTGCACTGATCTCGTGCGCTAACTATTGTTATACTATTGTTCCTACCATGTATTAATGCACATCTTGTAAGTCGCTCTGGATAAGAGCGTCTGCTAAATGCTTAAAATGTAAAAATGTAAATGTTTAAATGTTCATCACCAAGTATAAAGATTATAAAATGTATATTCAATATATTAGTTATTATATAGGCGGCACAGTGGTGCAGTGGATAGCACTGTCGCCTCACAGCAAGAAGGTCTCGGGTTCGAATCCAGGCCGGGGGCCTTTCTGTGTGGAGTTTGCATGTTCTCCCCGTGTCTGCGTGGGTTTCCTCCGGGTACTCCGGTTTCCTCCCACAGTCCAAAAACATGCACGTTAGCCTAATTGGAGAGTCTAAATTGCCCGTAGGTATGAGTGTGTGAGTGAATGGTGTGTGTGTGCCCTGCGATGGATTGGCGACCTGTCCAGGGTTTATTCCTGCCTCTCGTCCCTATGCATGCTGGGATAGGCTCCAGCCCACCCGCGACCATGACCAGGAATAAGCGGCTTAGACAATGAGATGAGATGAGATTAGTTATTATATATTATAAAAGTACAGCAACAGATTTTTAATAAAGAGATTGCAGTGGCTTTATTGCAGTTTCCCCAGCTGAGCAGTATGTGAGGTGAGAAAAAGTACATACTAAACAGTAGTGGGCCCATAACAGATCATTGGGGTGTCCTCATCATACAGTACGTTTGCTAGATGATGAGAGATTGTTACTAATCCTGACACACTGTAACCTATCTGGTAAATATGACCTTATCCACTTCATGACCTTGGAGGAAAAGTTAAATTGAGATATTTTTGAAAGAAGGACATTGTGAGTGACCGTGCCAAATACTTTCCACAGATCGAAGATAATCGCACCGGCCACCCACCCCTTCTTCTTCTTCATCTTCTTCAAAATAACAAATTGCAATATCAATGCAATTGCAATATGGTTTTCTCTTAAGTCAAATTGCATGGGTTGCAAAGGAACATGGGTAGTATTTAAATGTAAATGTAATTGCTGAACAACTACCTTTTCTGCAGCTTTTCAAATATCTGGCCATAGGCTACTGTTGGACTCAGGCTTGAATATAGGGGTAACAATTGCCGAATTCCATGTATTCGGAAATGTATCCTTTTTTGTGGATACATTTATGAGATGTGTTCTAGGTGTTATAGGTAAGAATGCCTTTGTGTTTCTTGAAAAATGTGGTATCAAAGCCAGACACATCCTTGCCTGTCTAATGGGGCTGGATTTTATTTATTTTGCATTCCAGTTGCAATTACATCATTGTTTCACTGCAGGTTTCACATGCAGATCCAAGTGAACAAAATGGCTCTTCTATTCGAATAAAACAGCCAAAGAAACTAGGTGTGCCCTAAGAGGAGGCCGATGTGACAATCTGAGAACATTTAATCAATCAATCAATCAATCAAAAATGTATCTGTATAATGCATTTAACAAAAACAAATTCACAATATGCTTTACAGCAGACCCTGGGCCTGATCTCCCACAAAGGCACGCCAAGGGCAACAGTGGCAAGGAAACACTCCCTACATAGAAGAAATAGAAAGAAACCTTAGGAGGAACCAGACTCAAGAAAGCGAGCCCATGCTCCTCTGGCCGGTGAATCAATAGATCATTTACTGGTTGTCGGAAAGACAACATGGGGCAATTGCATCAGTTGGTATTTATAAAACTTTGTCTTGTATATTAGTTCTGAGGGCGGAGGGGGGGGGGTGGCACACGTCAAGCTTTAGCTATCACAAAAAATGTGGTTGTGTTGTGATGGATGTGGAGTTTAACATCCATTATTATCTTTCAGTAGCATCCTGTGTTGAATGGGCTTTGAGTGCATGTTCCTATTATTAGTATGATTAGAAAATTGGGAAGGATATTGTAATGTAATGCCCATTTTGACATCATACACTCCCCCCCCCCATTCATACCTAATGAGTTGGCCTTGGAAGTAATTGTCTTATCAATCTCATTAGCACGGAAGCCTGTTTCTTTCAAGTGCTTTTGCCCACTGAACTGCTGCGCTCTTATCTGTGTGCTTTAAAGCAGGTGACAAGGATTGTGATTTAACTCCCAATTTTGCAGTGCAGCTTCTGCCAAAGAGGTGCCTTTCATTTCCCGGAGACGCCGACGGTGCCATGTGATGCTAATGAAACGGGAAGCCAATGCTCTGGCGAGCTGTAATTATGACTCCGAACGGCTGCGGATTCCTTTCCCTGGACCGGTCCCCAGCCGCCGTCGCCATGGTAGCCCCTATCACTTCCTGCAATTTACATAAATAAAAATTACAAATAAATACACAAACAATAAATATCAATCATTAATAATAATGAGGGGGTTGTGATGTTGCGGCGCAAGCATCTTTTTTTGGGGCCTGACAGATAGCCCAATTAACCTTATTTACAGCGTTTCCCCCTGTCCACTAACAAGATCCACTGGGCTTTCCCTAACGATGAGATTGAGGAGATGGGGTGCTGCCTCCATTTTCATTTGTCAAACAATTAATCGGCTTCTGTGGGCTTGCAGGGACAATACCTCTGCCATCTGCGGGTGAAGCAGATGATGTTTTTTGCGATGACTCATTCCCGCAAGGGAAAAAGACAGAGGCTATTATTTTTTTGCTCATCAATGTTGCCTCCATAACGAGTGTTACGACTGTACCCATACCCATGCAAATGCGCACACACACACACACACACACACACACACACACACACACATGCGTGCGTGCGAACACACATATAGTTCAAATGGGAATCTGAGCCCCGCCCCCCACTGGCAATGCGTTTCAGCATGGCTTGCCGTTAAATGGCAGTTGACCTGCATGCGCTCAATTAATCAATAGCAGTACATCGATGGAAGAGGCAATGGAAGGATGGCGTTGAGCCTCTTTCAGATTCAAAGCGTGGGGCTCAGGTACTTGAAAAGCCAGGGGAAATCGCACGTATGTATCGCTGTTATTTATATATTTATTAATTTCCTTCTCGTTAGCTTCTTTTAAAGGAAAATGGGGGAAAATTGACTTGAGCTTTGAAGGAGTTTCACTCCCAATGGCCTTCTGTTGGATCGGTGCTTTGATGTGCCGAGTCCAACCTGCCCAGCACAGAAGCCCTTTCCCCACTGCTGATTGTCCCTATGAAATTGACAGCATTATATGGCTGGGCATGGAGCAAATGCAGTGGCACTGCAATGAATAACCACTGTACCAACAGACAGGATGCTAATAGTGTTAGTCCCAGGCCCGTCAATCTGTCCTTTGCTTTGAGTGACATCATGAAATCATAATTTTGTTATGTTTATTTTCTTTGTCACATTCTTTTTTTTTCATCGTTTTGGAGACTTACCAAAAAGCCCTGAATTCAAAGTCCAGGATGAACTGCAATGCGGTAGTCTGGAAATCGGGGCTTGGCTAATGATTTAATGTCGACACTAAAAATAAAAATTTCACCCGTGCATTCATGAAAAGTTATGACTCTTGCACAGATGTGAGTGTCTTTTCATGGATCTCTGGGTTGTTTTCTCAGCAGTATAGATCCTTCCCCCCAGCTTCTTTGGAGCTGGGTCTGTTATTAATTGATTAGCAGATGGGATTTAATTGCATTTGGCTTGAGTGTTTCAATTTACCACTGCACCGATTGTTGTTCAAAGACACAATGTTCTTCAATCGGGTCAAGACAGTTATCTTACTTTCTTTCTTTTTATCTCTGTCTATCCCTCTTTTTCCTTATTTTCCTCTTTTTCTTTTGTTTGCGTGTTATTTTTTTGCTGCTGTTGCTGTTTTTTTTTTTTTTTTTTACCTGAACAGCTTAAACCCCATATTTGTGGTAGATCTGTTAAGGTTGGATTCCACATGGTTTGCATTTTGTGGGGTTTTTTTCCCTGTCCTGCCCCTGTGAAAGGTGAAAAGGTTATTATGGGCTGTGGTTTCCATGCGCTGCCCCTGCTAACTGAGGACAGTGTTGGGGGTTGGATTGCAGCCCATAATTTGGGTTTGGTGTGTTTGCTCTGTACTCTGTTGCCCATGGGCTCTGGAATCCCTGCTGGGAAGAAGAATTGCAAACTGTTCCAAAACTGTGAACGTCCTTCACAGGACCCACATGTCTGAATCACTGTTGCTATGAGGGAGAGAGAGACATACATAGAGAGAGAGAGAGAGAGAGAGGGGAGGGAGAAAGAGTGTGTCAGAGAGAGAGTGTCAGAGAGAGAAACAGAAATGGAGAGGGGGCTCAGAGGGAGTGACTACTAAGGGAGAACAAGGGATGAGAGACAGAAAGATAAGAGGACACAGAAAGCATAGAGGTTAGTTGGTTGATTGGTGAGATGGTTGGGGGTGCCAGTGAGAGTGCCAGAGTTTGAGTGAATGAAAAATAAAAAGAACAAGTCCCTCCGGCTTCATTTGAGCCCCTGTCTGTCACTATTTGCTCACTGCATCGTTATTCCAGGTCACAGGCAGCCAACACATGTGACTCATTGACCATGTTGACTGAAATCAGTCTTATGGGACATTAAGGCTAAAGAACAAGGATTTTACACCAGAGGGTCATGGTATTGATCCCTGGCTGGGTCACTGGCACAGCACTTGCATAAAATACTTTACCTCAATTGCCTGAGATATCAAGCTCTGTCAGTGGATTACAGATGTGGAAACAGTCAGGACTTTAAATTACCCTGGGTAAGAATGTCAACATTGGAACTCAATAGCATGTTCACTTTTTTAATATCTAATGCAATTGATTTTTTTTTTTTGTTGTTGTTTTGTTTTGTTTCATGGCCTAAGTCCGTTGCGAGTTTCTGGGTGAGACAATGAGATATCGTCTGAGAGAATTGATGCCTGCCGCTCGCAGCCGAAATAACAGGGCACGGCGAGAGCCTCATTGTGATTGCGTCCCATTGATCCGTGCACAGAAATAGACACGAGGGAATTCAACGAGAGCTCGCGGGGCTTCCCGTTTGGTTATTTTGTTTGCCCTTGATTCAGTGGGCGGTGCAGCGGGGGCCGCAGTAACATGCCGGTGACGATCCTGGATCGCCTGGGGGCCCTGGTCCCACAAAAGTATCTGCGTCAGTCCATCACCGTTATTTTTGGCAGTTGGCCACCGCGGGAAACACTTTTTGTTACCGCTGTCTCTAACTAGCTGCAGAAGGCGTCGACAGAGTTTCGTTTCGTTTCGCCACCACAGTGTTTTACATATTTCTGGTTTTAGCAATAGCTCTGCTGTATTCCAGCACAGGGCGTGAAATTATTTCATCATTTTGGAATGCAGAGTGCGCAGAATGTATAATTTCTTCCCCCGATATGTACATAACTTTGAAATGATTAGTTGTGTGAGACAGGGCAAGAGGATTTTGCCACGTCTCATTCCCCCTATCGTTCAAAATGCTCCCGCTCGCCTTGTCGGAATTTGCCAGGCTTTGCAGTAACTCAGAGAGAAATGATACAATATATATGCACTGGCAGCTCCTCTAATGCAACACAAGTGCTTTTGATAATCAAGTCAGCCATTTTCGATGACTTCTATTTAACCCCCTGAGGTCGGCTGGATCGGCGCCGATCAAGCAGCAATACAAGTATATTACTATTTCTAACTTCGCGATATTTTATCATACACACGCGGCAAAAACATTGACAGAAACCTTAGAATCGCGACTTTCCGATTTGAGCACTGGCAAATCAAATGGGATTTTTAAAATTAGCTTAATTAGACCAAAAGTAAACCTTGCTTTTTACTCTGTTTTTTACCTTTTAGTAACGTCCCCCTTCTATTGACATGTTAACGAGGTGCTAATTTCGGGGAGGTGCGTCGGGCCATGTGTGAAAACGCCGGCATAAACAACACAAACTGAAGAGGACAGTCTATGCTGATATTTATTTTATTTCGCTTGTTTTCAAATACTCGTGAAAATATATATAAATTCCGCGTCTTGTGACTACATATTCCGCATGTCGCAATGTAACAAATTGCAATAGGCACAGAAAATACTTTTCAAACAGCCTAAAATGTTATAAAATATATCGTATGTCTGTGTTTACGCTTGCAATCTGCCAGCAACAGTATATTCACGAGTATATTTTCAAATACTCGTGAAAATATATGAATTCCGCGTCTTGTGACTACATATTCCGCATGTCGCAATGTAACAAATTGCAATAGGCACACAAAATACTTTTCAAACAGCGTAAAATGTTATAAAATATATCGTATGTCTGTGTTTACGCTTGCAATCTGCCAGCAACAGTCTATGCTATTGATTTTATTTCGCTTGTTTTTTTTTATTTTTTTACATCTTGTCTGTGTTTACGCTTGCAATCTGCCAGCAACAGTCTATGCTGATATTAATTTTATTTCGCTTGTTTTCAAATACTCGTGAAAATATAGCCTATGAATATCGCGTGTTGTGACGCCAAACATTCCGCGTGTTGCAACGTAACAAAAAGAGCCAAAATGGCGGCTGCTGACAAGAAGCGCTTGTCGTGAAAGGAGAAATGGTAACTCAAATATTGCTTAGCCATTTAAAATCTAAATGGTTGTTTTAACTCTAAAGAGGCATGAAATCACAAAAAGTTTAATTGGAAGACACTTTTTTCCTTGGGTCTAAGGATGGCCTTTGAGAGAGAGAGATGGCCCATCTGACAGATCTTAGAGGTGTGGACAATGAATAATGAATATTCAGGAATTTAGCATTTAGCCCTCCCACAGCCTGAAATAAATGTGACCAGTTCTGATAAAAACAGGTTTTTAGCTATTTAGATCTCAGATGTGCTAAACTATTTTCACACCCTTACATAACCAAGACCTTGGTGAACAAACGCACATTGGCAAAACAATTCGTCACTATAGTTTAGTGTGTGCTTTCACATCTTTTGTGACAGCAGAAAAATTTACTATTTTTAACTTGTGTGTTTGTAGATCTATTTACAAGCTGCATATGATACTGACCAAACTATTGATGGCATACAAATGTAGCTGTGATTGTCCTTCAAATAAAAATATCAAACACTTTGGAGTAAGTGTGTGTTAAATTGATGAAATTGAGATAAATATCAGACCATGCCAAAATCTAAAAACATCTAAAAGCTTAGCACGGACCTCAGGGGGTTAAGCAGTAGAACTCGACAAAGCCGATTTCGCTGCTTTTCCCGCTCCAGGTCTGCTCAGTTGAGATCTGCACTCCTTCATTCCTAAATTAAGGCCCTGACACTCACTCAGACTACCTCTTAAATGTGTGACTTGGGATCAGTTCTATCGCAGCTGAATCCTTAAACCCGTTACGTGCTGGAAAGTACTCGGTGCATTAGCGATGGCGGCAGCAAGTTCAAAACTCAGTACGAATGCAAACCGAACGCACAGTGTTTCTTATTGTATTATGTACAATATTTATCATGTACAGTATTTCTTGTACAAAGTTTTTCCACGATGCACTGAGATCAAAGTGTTACAATATTTTTCAACCATGAAGGTCAGACTGACTCCAGGAGTGTCATTTTTTTTTAAAGGGGTTTTATTTTGAAAAGAATAAATAAGCAACAAATTGGCTGATGTGGCTGCTACTTTTAACTGCCTACAGGTAACTGACAAAATAAAGGAAACACTTGAGTAAATAAAGGGTTCTGCTGGCTATGATATGGTGTGGGGTGCATTTTCCTGGCATATTTTAGGTCCACTCTGCCCCTTAGAGGGCAAGGTAAACTGCAATAAATACAAAGCCAAAGAGTGATCACCTTCATCTTATGTGAAGCATTTCTATCCTAATGGGAGTGCTGTCCTCCCGGATGACAATGCCCCCATCCACAGGGCACAGTGGTCACTGAATGATTTGAGGAGCATAAAAACAATGTAAAACATATGCCATGGCCATCTCAGTCACCAAATATCAACTTAATTGAACACTTATGAGAGATTCTAGAGTGGTGCATGAGACGCTTTCCACCACCATCAACAAAACACCAAATGATGGAATTTCTCGTGGAAGAATGGTGTTACATCCCTCCAATAGAGTTCAGATGTCAAAGTGCATTTAAGCTATTCTGGTGGTTCATGTGGCCCATGGCAGCCTAATTTGGCAGTTATTTGTATATAATAATATACAATTACAAAACATATTCAGCAAGAATTTACTTATACATTAAAATGACAATATAATTATCCAATGGTAAAATACTAAAACGTATATATCATAATTTAATGTTGATATTGTAGCGATCCAGCGGGTCGCTCATTGAAATATGTGCACGGGGCATTATGGGGGGACGTATTTGTATGTTTGTTCGCCCGCCCTGTGTTAATTACATTATTGTGTTGTTAACTGTGTTACATGTGTTATTGTTTTTTGTGTTTTTGAATGTCGAGGCCACCGCGACCAGTGTGCCTATACTGTTTAGTGTGGTTCCATGTAATTCAGGGCAAAAGTGTTCATCATCGAGCAAGTGTTTCTTTGACTGAGTTTACTTCCTGGTTGTTGTGCTGACTAGTGAAGAAGTTTAATGGTCTGGCGTGCCCTTTTCAGGACGCGTCTGTACCAGCAAAAGTTCGCCAGATATTATCCGGAGTTGTGCGGTGTATGGAACACGGATAATTATCGCCAGATATTAATGTCGCCTTTTAATAGATTGGCTATTCGCGTAGCCATTTTTGCAACACAGCAGGACAGCATGTACTTGATACATCACCTCGCGCACGGTTGCTACAATATTTAAAACAGTTACCTTGATCATTATACTTGTTTAAAGAAAATGATACATAAATATTACTTTTTATTACCTTTTATTTATTTATTTATTTATTTGCGTATTTGGAAAACATATTCCGCTGAAGAATGAAAAAAAACTAAAAATACAACAATTTGAATGGAAAAAAGGGAACACTTAAAATAATTACGAATTGAGATGAGGATGTAGGCATGTTTAAGCACCAATTGATCTCTTTCCCTGAAACTGGTGGAGGTGACAAGACTATGATAATTGAACTGCCTTTTCACAAACATTATCCCGGCCAGCTCACTGGACTCAATCCATCTGTTTTCGTGAGTCACAGCAGGCCACATTTTATGCTATAGTTTAGGCCGAGGATCGTTTTCCGACTCTTTGGCTTTACAAACGTAGAAAGATCATACTCACCTCTTTTTCAGAGAGGCAATTTTTCAGCCCAAGCAATTTGTGTTCACATCCTTCTGGTGGAGACCCCGTCATGGGGTTCTTTGAGTGAAGTGCGCATATCCGTGGATACCACCGGTGAGCACTCCGCTCCTCCACCGTCCTGGGTGGGGGAGTTCCTCTTTCTCCTTCGTACTGGCAGTACTGCTAAATGATTCCATTTGGGGTTTCATCAGCCTCTTTCAGATTAGTTTTTTTGTGAAATCCGGGATGTGAAATCTCTCTGCCCGTTCGGACCTTAATCAAGGCAGGGGGTGGGAGGGTGCCAGAATTACTGGCTTTGCTCAGTACTTCTCCCTGTATTTTACATCCAAATTTCTGCTCAAATTAAACCGAAGAATTGACAATCATTTTTATCATCAGAAAATGTAAAGATCTCTTGGCACTTATTGCAAGAATGGAGCTCCCTGCTGTCTTGGTGAAATTATCCACATACTACTTATAATCATACTTAAGATTTTTTCCCCTCCACTTCCGCCACCTCTCAATTCCAGAGAAGCCATACGCTGCTTCTTTTCACTCTGCCGTCCTCTAGCTGAGCTGAGACATTGTTGACCAGAAGACTGGACCTTTTGTGCAGGTTGCGTAGGGAGACTGCAGGTGGAGATGCTAGAATGCGATGAGGCGAGGTCGTAAATGCTGAATGATGTCCCTCTTCCCATCCTTAATGATCCTAATGAACTTTGGTCAGTTTATTAAACATGTAAAGATGTATTAGCAATTTTCTGTAGATGTATGTAGATTTGTATATGCAAATTAGGCGTAAACTCATTAAATATGCTAATTTACGCACACAGTATATTCAATGTATATTCATGCAATTCAAATACAGTTACAGCAAGATAGGAGTGAGTGGCTGACATTTGTGTTGTCTCCTTTTGTTAAGACACTTAATATTTTAAAAAATAGAGAGGATTTTGAATATTTGCTTCATACACTTCAGTAACTTACAAGATGTAACTGTATGCAAATATTTTTGCCTATTTTTTGTGATATAATTGCTCATAAAATCTTAAATAAACAAGATATCAAAAATCCCCTCTGTATTTATTTTAGGAATACATCCAAGAATCATCTCATAAAATTCAGTGACAATACCTTATTCACAAGTTGAGATAACTGAAAAGTATGAGTTAAAAACCCAGCTGTCAAAGATTTGCATTGTTTATTGATCGGCATTGATCGGTATGTCATAAAATGTTACAAATACATAGAACTATAGTTATTTGCCCATTTTTTATTATGCAGTGTGATAAAATAGATGTTTATTCTACAACAACAAAAATAATCGTGGGACCAAAAATCACAATTTTATTGGGTGTGTTTCGCCCTAACAGCCTTGAGTTTTGATCGATTTTTCCAAATAACCCGAAAGTGGTCAATTGATACTGATTGGCATTGATACTTTACCCACGATGCCTCTCTTTCATCCTTCCCCTTTGCCTCGCCTTCTTCTCAGAAATGGTTTGGGTAGAAACTCCATGTCCATTGTTCGCATCATAAGTTCAACAGGTACTCACAGACATTAATTGCTTTTTATTTTACCTGACTGCATTCATTTAGAAAACAAATGCAAACCTCATCGTGAATGCAGATATAATCCTTCCGGCTAAATAACTCTCGCTTCCACGGTGCGTGTACCACACTTGTTTAATCACAATAACAAGATGAGCAGCAGCGGTTCCAGGTGAAGATGTTCATCTTTCTTTCATTTTCATGTACGTAAGTGTGCCAGTTTACAGGTGAAAATGAGCAAATGCCCTCTGCGTCTTGCTCAGTCCTTATCGGCCACAGGAGCGTAGGTTTCGAAAGTGGGATGAGTAGAGTGATGGAGACAAGCACACACTGTAGACTAGGAACAAAATCCCAAATTGAGGCTCAAAGTACAAATATGTATTTTTTATTTTCTGGATGCTATAGAAAAAGTCCATGATACAAAGGTACAAAACCTGACAAACATGGATGATGTTTTTATAACTGAAACGTTTGACATTTATAACTGTATATAAATATCCAATGCAAGGGAGTTACCACATATTAAATATTGAGGGGGTCATAATAAAGGGTGATAACCAAAGGGGCACAAGTGGCATTTTGGCCAAAAATGAGTTCTATATATCAGGACACAACTGACATTTTGAACAGTATTGAATAAAGCAACACAACAACAAAGACATAAAACAAAAAGTCCTGCATTGTTTGGAGGCAGAGGGGCGTAAGCACAGTTACGCCCTTCTGGCTCTAAACAATGCATTGTGGGTGGAGCCTTAAAAGAGCACTTAAGTCAAAATGGCTGACAGCACAGCAAGGTCAAAAATGCAGAGAAGTGTTGGCCTCCCAGGTGGTCTAGTGGTTACAATGTTCGACGCTGGCCACTGCAACCGGGCTTCGATTCCGCACCAGAGTCGGCGTTGGCTGGGAATGCCACTGGGGGCGGCAACTGGCTGTCTGCCCAGGGAGGAGGGATAGAAGCTGACAGGAAGTTTGCTGCATACAGGAGTGGTTTTGTAGTACCGGAGTTATGGTCGACAGCCTGGCGAGTGTCATCTCAGAGGAGACGATACTTCGCCTTTGTCACTGTCGGTCACAGGGCTACGGCAGCAAACTCACAATACAAGGGGGGGATTGACATGAAAAATAGAGGGTGTAATTGGTTACTAAATTGGGAGAAAATTGAACAAATTGAAAATGAAAAATGCAGAGAAGAACACTTTTAACAGCAGAAGACATTTTAATGAGTTTAATGGAAGAGCCAGATGATTCAGAAGAATCCTTCCACACTCCCTAGAAAGATGCTTGCAAATACTGTGAGTGGTATGAGCGCTTGGAAGACAGTGAGAAGCAAAACCACAAAGATGAATCCATCAGTCCAGGAAAACTGTGATGTCCGGACAAGGACCCAGGCACAGACCAGGATAAGGCAGTAAAGGAACGTTTAATGATCAAGCAAGGTTCAAAAGCCGATAGTCAGAGTCAGAAAAGGTACAAAAATCGAAATCCAAAAGAGTAGTCAAAAAGGCAATACAAAAGTCAAAACCAAATGATCAGAAAGGCAAACAAACGAACAAAAGGCAAAACTCGAAGTCAAACAGAAGGGGTGTCTCCAGGGCTGGACTGGGAAAAAATCTGCCATTTCGCGAGAGTCAAACAGAAGGGGTGTCTCGAGAAATTTATAGAAAATTTATTGCAAACTCCGTGGCTTACACACAACCGGACCACAGTGAATGAGTCCAGCCCTGGGTGTCTCGGAAAATAGAAACAAACTCTGGCTTCTGAATGATGATCAATGAAATGAATGAAGGCAAACACGGACGGGGAAGGGAAACACACTAGGAATCAGGTGTGACTGGGAGGAGAGAAGGGCAAGAACACAGGTGAGAATGATAGGGATCACTAATACAATAACGAGGGGAGAAACAAGACACGGAATGGGAAACACATAAACACACTGAAAATAAATGACCTGGACTAGCAGGTAGACACGTGCACAGTTCGAAGGGGAGGAGCGCATAGAAATAATCTGCATGCAGATAAAGCGAAAAGAGAGAAGCGTACAGGGATAGGACAACGAGAGAGAGAATGATAGCGATAGGTAGAAGCATGAGATAATTAGTAATTAGTAATGTTAGTAACTTAATCTAAATCCCTAATGTTAGTAGATTAGTAGGTTAGTACTAAATACATCTAACTACAGAGTGTTTAGAAAGAAAGAAGGAAGTAAACGAGATAGAAAAACAGAGTCGAAAATCAAAATCTCCCGAATAGTGCAATAACAAAGACAAGAGGAGTGGATAAACGAAAAACACGGAACACAGAGAGACAGGGAAACAGACATGAATGAACCGTAATGATGAGAAAATAACAAAATGCAAAAAACAAACAGAACAAATGTTGCAAAACATAACAAAAACACAGGACAGAAAACATAAAGAGAGAACTTATTGTGGGGGCAGACGATATGGTAATTCTTTAGGATATGTTAAGCATAAGTAAGTTAATACCCTTAATTTTCCAATGTGTTATGTTCTCCTACAACAAACATAATTCTACTTAAAAACATTTTTTTTGTAAAACACATCCCTGAATAACCCCACAAACAGAAATAAATAAATAATAATTAAAAAATTATTCCTTGGATCATGGGAGATTGTACAAAAATAAAAAAATATTTTAAAAGTAATTTTTGCTGCTTATTGACTTATACATTTTCGGAAAATGCAACATAATTTATGGTACTTTACTGTAAAAACATGCAGAATGTGCTGTTTAAACTTGAGTAATGTATTTACAGATGTTTCTGTGTACTATGCAAATACAGTGGGAATTATATAATGTGTAAACAATTCTATATGATTTTCCAGTCAAAGTTTCCATTCCTAGAGCGGCCAGGGTCTTGTCACAGACTCCTGTTCTTCCAACGTCCCCATTTCATCCGCTGTAAATCAGCAGACAAGGGGAAGCCCTCAGCTCACTACCTTTCTATTTAAACTACAGAGGAGGCGTCACGCAAGGCCTGCATGCTTTAGCTCTTCCGTGAACCCCCTGTAGACACCCCTTCGTGACAGCGCTGGTCTGGGGCGGACCCCCCGTCGCGTCCCCCGCCTGCAAGTTAAGTGCTTTTGCACGTCTCCAAGAAGGCTGAACAGCACCGGCCAGTACTTACCCGGCACTGGATCTCACAGTCGGACTCCTGCCACAAAGCATCTACCATTGCACACTTAAGATAGAATGAATAAGTCATCGTCTTTCTGCACTTTTGAATGAAAACGTCTTGAAGCCCACAAAATGGGCCGGCGAATGAGACAGCCACCGATTCGGGGTATTTGAAACAGCAGGTATGTTTTTCAAAGTGGTTTCGAAATATCCTCCCCAGAGTATTGAAACATCCTGTTGGTGATATCAAAATGTCAATGAAGTTTTAATCTGAAAACGCAATGAAATATATAATGATCTACATAATCACAATCGATTATATTAATTCAGGCGCTTCATTATATTCCCCACAATGCAATTATGTGATAAAAAAGGGTTTCTCTGTAGTACTTGTGGCCCAATTTAATATATTGTGATTAATGTTGTGGGGGAATACTTTTTGTGGTGTTCAAATTGGTAATTGCTAGTTTTAGGGGTGCATGGCTGTTGATCAATTTCCTTACTCAGCTGATATGGTTCCCGGTTCACCTGGTGTAATCCTGGCTTACTCATACATATCTATGAAACATTATGTGGCCCCATGATTTTAGATGCATTGCCTTTTACATGTAAAATTGAATAGCTTCTTTTGGTAGCTCAAAGACTAAAAACAAAATAATAAAGTGCACAAAAACATAAATAAATACAAACCACAATAGCTTACGAAAATAAATTAGACATTCTACATTCTATCTGTTTCTACAGCTAGACATTTGTTGTAAAACATCTGGATTTAGTGTCTTGCTCAAGGCTACGATGGCCGCTTTGGATTTTTTCCGCCAAACTGACTGAATCGTCACTGATTTCACACTGACTTGATGGGTTTGAAAACAGCTGGCATTTTTATACAACAAACATAGTGAGAGTTGCATGCGGTTTCCATTATTAAAAGTGGTTAAAAGCGATTTTGACGGATGTAATCTCTCCACAATTTCTCCCAAAATGTGTGTGTTCCTGCTCATCACTGCAACCCCCCTCTGTCAATTAGGGAGCGAGACAAACAGGCTCTCATGAAAAACATGATGTCAAGCTGCTGCTCCTTTTCTCTCTAGAGTCCACCACTTAAACTCGCACAGACATTGAGTCGGAGATGGACTGTGGGAGCTTGATTGACCAGAGAGGGTGTCTGGTGCATGATGACACATGGACATCCCACTGAATGAAATTCCTCCCTCCCAGGTTGACGCTACCACCAATTATCTGCTGCCCTGCTGGCCGTGTTTGGCACTGGTACAGTCCAGCTTCGATACCAGTCCATGGGGCCCATCAACACACAACAACAATACATTAACTGGGTGAGCCACCCAACATCCATACATACAGTTTCAAATGGACAGAAATTGTGTATGTTTTGGGGCTTAATCATGGATCTGGCTGGTACTACCAGGTATTACCAGGCACTGCCAAATTGTCTTAAGGGAAGAATTATTAAATTACTAACTCTGCTTTCATTTTAGATCGTGGCTAGTTATAAATGAGTGCAGTTTAGGAGTCAACCTTTCAATTTAGATGCAGAATCCCAGTCACATTTAAAAAAAATGAGTTAAAAAACATTGACAGCCAGCAAGCAAGTGACTCCCAATGTTGAGGGATAAATTAGCTAGGTTATCATTGGATACTCACTATTGCTAGCTAGATAATCTTATGCGGTTTGATAGCTAGTGACAAACCATCACTGACGTGGAGACAAAAAAAAAAGCAGTTTGGGCAATGATAGGCATCGCACTTCCAGTACACCTTTCAATTAGTACTTTCACAACAGGCTTCCTCACCTATACTCATCTACCACTTCAGTTAATGCTCAATTCTCGTCCTTTGCTTACAAACACACAGATGCCAGGCACAAATATCCAAAGCCGCTGTCAAAAGCGTGCTCCTTATTGAAAGTTGCAACTCATAAATCTAATTATTTCTTCCTTTGTTGATCAATGACAATTTCACATTTATGCAAATATATGTAAATTATATGTTTACAAGAGCTAATCAATTTTAAAGGGTTCCGTTTTTATTTTTCCTGGGTCCCCTTAAAGATGGTCTGCTAATCAGTACAATTCAACAAAGACTGATAATGCCTTCTTTACCACTCAGTTCAAACTGACTAATTTTCCCTATTGTCTCTGACTACTGTGGCGCGCTGTTTGCTTTGAAGGATCACTGCCTTATGAAGCATATTAAGTAGAGGGAGAGAGGCCACTGTGACAGGAATAGTCGATTCCAGCTCTGAAACGGTGGCTGAACTAAGGGGACGATGCAATTTAAAAAAATCTAAAAGCTGTATCAATCACAAGTTGATATGCTGTGCTCCTTGTATGCTGAACAGTGCTTTCAATTTGACCATGGAAAAGAAGGCAAAACCTTTCTCTTTTCATTGATGATTAGTTAACTGACGGAAGCGATTGTGGGTTGGGTGTTTGGTGGTGGCGCATTAGTAGCACGCATTTTCCTTGCAAAATTGATATCCTGCTAGCATAAAACCGAAACTGTAAAAGCCTAGTTGTGAATCAATACAGTTGAATAAGCACAACGTGTCACAAAGGGTTAATACGTACTGTAAAGGGAGTCCAAATTGGAAGGCCAGTTGTCTAATAATCATAATCATAACCCCTGTAGAGTAATGCCCTCAGCGGTGCTGAGGTCTTCTCATGCATTTACAATCCTATTCACAATTCATTTTCCCTGGTTCAAAAAATAATATTAATAATAATTACATCATTATAGGTTTTCCATAACAGGTGGATAATGATGTAAATATGCTGCACACATACATTTATCCTACCCAAAACAGCACAAACAATACAATGCAGGGCAGACTGTCATTAAATATTCAACAGTTTTAATAAATAATGCAACTTTGTCCCTGAAATATAAAAAGTATTGACCCAAAAATGTTGATTTTCTTTTTTCTTTTTGAATTGTCTAAGAATAGGATGTATAGTTTGGAAAGGTTTTCTTTTTTCCTTTTTAAAGAAGAATACTATGAATGTTATTCTAAATAATTCAGACCAACTGGTTCACTCTTGAAACTGGGCTGTGATTTAGGGAGGAAGACAAAGAATGAAAATGAATACAATGTAAAAAAAAAAAAAACATTTTCAAAAGTTGCTGTATTTTAAACGTGCATTTTAATAAACCTAATATCATTCTACCAGCCATTGATTCAAAGAGAAAGTTTCTATGAATCTTCAGCAGCCTGCCCAGTGGGGAGTACATTGTTTGAAGCAGACCAATATAGTTCCAGTAACATAGCTATAGAATCAAGGAATAATTCTGTATATAGTCAGTAAATACTTAATTACTTAATGTGGTACACAAGCACTGCTTAAGTAGTTCAGAGCAGGAAGTCCTGTCTCCTCCCAGTGAATGTATGGGCTATTCTCACTCCCCTGAGAAATAAGCAGGGCTAGTATTTCACACTTCACTTTATTGAAATTTAGGGGTGGGAGATTGTAGCAAGGTGGCAGGGGTGGCCACCATGCCAGGTGGTGAGTGGATGAAAGACCAAATAAAAATAGGCCAACGGACAATGTATTACCTTTTTACAAAACAATTAAAACAAAACAGGAAGATAAGCAATTCAATCTCAAAACTATGCAATCGAGGGAAACAGCAACACAAACCAGCACTTTTGCCTCCATGCCCCAAAAACTCTCTCTTCAGGCATGGTAGGTTGTGCTTTTATAATGGCCTAATGAAGGCAATGGCTCACAGCTGAGTTGATTGCTCATTAGCCTCAGGTGAGCCTGCCTGTAAGTGAGACGGCTGCTGTTCAAGGCCCTGTAGTCCTCTCCAGGCTGTGGGAGGGAACAGGAACACCTGACAGCAGGCAAAAGATCGGCGCAGCCCTCTCTACTCCTCCCTCCACCTCTCCCAGTGTCACAGAGATATCTCCCAGGTACAGTGACAGTAGACATAGAGTTATACAGCCATTATGCTCAATTGTCTTAGTCACAACAAACTTTTTTGTGACATGAAATATGAGCCCTGCACTTCTGGTATTGCACTCAACAGTACATGCATGTGCGATTTTGAGACTTCTTCTGCTTCCAACAGTTGTCTGAAATGATTGAGTATGTCTCAAACATCTATATTAGGGTTAGTTAGAATAGTATTTGTCCTTTGCAACCCCAAAAAAATCATTGATATTGGGATGGTGTCAGGAGGAGACTTTCAGAATTTCAGATTTTTTATGAAAACACCAGGCAACCATTATACATTTTACATTTTTACATTTTAAGCATTTAGCAGACGCTCTTATCCAGAGCGACTTACAAGATGTGCATTAATACAAGGTAAGAACAATCAAGGTTAGCGTACGAGATCAGTGCAGTAAAACGGCAAAAGACATCATTGCAGGCGTCTGTGTATCATATCTGTAACATTGGGAAGGAAAAGGTTAGTGGGTGTTTCTTTTTTTTTTTTTTTTTTACAAGTAAACAGTGGTGACAGCAGATTGGCTAGAAGGACAGTGTTCAGTGGAAGTGGAGTCTGAAGAGGTGGGTTTTGAGTCTCTTGCGGAAGATTGGAAGTGATTCCGCAGTCCTGACCGATTGCGGGAGGTCGTTCCACCAACGAGGGACCAGGACAGAGAAGAGGTGAGACCGCGACGAGCGGCTGCCAGGCGTCCGGAGGGATGGGGCAGTCAGTCCCAGGGCGGGGTGTAGGGCGGGGTGTAGGGCGTGATGAGTGACTGGAGGTATGGGGGAGCAGTACCTCTGGCCGCTTGAAAAGCAAGCACCAGTGACTTGAATCTGATGCGTGCTGCGATGGGGAGCCAATGCAGAGAGGAGAGTAGAGGGGTGACGTGGGTGAACTTCGGCTGGTTGAACACCAGGCGAGCAGCAGCGTTCTGGACTAGTTGCAGTGGCTTGATGGCACAGGCCGGACGGCCTGCCAGCAAGGAATTGCAGTAGTCCAGACGTGAGATCACCAGGGCCTGGACCAGGAGTTGGGTGGCCTCTTGGGTGAGGAACGGTCGGATCCTCCGGATGTTGTGGAGGGAGAAACGGCAGGTCCGAGTGATCGCTGCAATATGGCTCGAGAAGCACAGCTGGTTGTCCAGGGTTACCCCAAGACTCCTGGCAGACTGATGTAAATGTGACCGTGCAGTGTTAAATGTATATATATATATATAGTACCAGTCAAAAGTTTGAGTACACCTTCCATCTGGACTATGGCTAAGCGGGCACTCCTTCATTCTTGAGCAAGATAACGACCCGAAACACACCTTGAAGTTGTGCAAGAACTATCTGGTGAAGGGGAAACGTGAAGGACAACTCAAACTAAGGACCTGGCCTGCCCAGTGTCTAGACTTCAATCCCGTATAACTTGTATGGGATGAACTGGACAGAACAGTCAAAGCAAAGCAACCCACAAGTGCCTCTGGGAATTGCTGCAGGAGAGCTGGGAAGACATATCGGGTGATTTCCTACTGAAACTTATTAACCGAATGGCCCGTGTTTGTGAGGCTGTTATCACAGCAAAGGCTGGCTATTTTGAGGAATCCAAGATTCAATTTTCAATTAAATTGTATTGAACATTGCTTTGATGTTCCTTTTGTTAAACTTATATGGTGTAAAACATTGTCAATTATGAGATAAACCTAGTTTCCAGCAGGTGTACTCAAACTTTTGACTGGTACTGTATATATGCATATCAAAAGTGGAGCTGAACACTTACTTTCCTCAAGTCCCCTTTTAGCAAAGAAAGACAGAAGGAGAGTAAAAATGGGAGAGAGGAAAGATTGGGTCAGGTTATGTTCCTCCTCTGTCAGATGTGGAGGCGGCGATGTGACTAATTCCGCACATGTATGCATGCACGCTTTCAGCCTGTTTTATTTAAAGACCCAGTCTGTTGACTGCAGGGTAGCTCTTTGACAGCTCCAGAGCTGTTGTGACAGTTTTGCTCTTGTTTCAGAATGTACTTTCCAGTCACTAGTTAAGGAGATATAGCAAATCTAATGGGTGTTTTTTTCTCTCTCAAATTGTGTGTGTGTGTTTGTCTGTGTGTGTGAGTGTGGGTGGGTGTGTGTTTCATGGTCACACTGCTGGATCAAACATGGAGCAATATTTGATGATATTTGAAGTTATATAAGTAGTATCAAACCTAAAGGAGCATGTCAGCAAGCACATGGGCATCACCTGGATGGAGCTGGGTCTGGCATCACCAGCCAGCCTACACAGGGTGTCACGTGCTGTTCATATCATGCACTGCGACGTTTATTGATCGAAGTCTATTATAATCTTCCGCTTAGCCCCTGCGAGGGTTTCTTCATCAACTTTATTTATGTGTTTACTTATTTTTTTTACAGTGGATATTTACAGCGCACCCCCAGAACTGTAGTGTCTCATATTTATGGTGTGCCACGCTCTGCTCCATATGTCACGGGCAGAGGAACAGTCAAAGGGGCCACTGAATGGTGTCAGGGGTCAGATTAGACAAACCGTCGCACATTAGCTGCTCTTTTAACCATGTGGTTGTGAACTGTGCCTTTCTCTCCCGTCGCCGTGGGAGCAATGTCTAGATGGCAGGCACTGCTATCGCTCTCGGATTTAACTTTGGATTATTTTTCCTTCCCACAATCTTCTAGGGGTATTAAGAGTTTTCAACCCCTTCTGATGTCGGGGTCTTTGGCTGGGTGGTATGGGGGGGGAGTGTACCTGAGGAATGGGAGAGGGAGAGAGAGGGGTCAGTCCATGGGGCTTTCATTTTGACTTGTTTTTACATTTAATTTAGATTTTTTTTCTGTGACAAAACTCAGAAAAGTTCAAGCAGACCTTTAGTATTATTAATTGCACACTTTAACAGAGCTGACACCTGATTTATTTTCTTGTTTCACTTTCTTTCACTCTCCTTCTTTATTTCTTCTGTTTTACTTTTTTTTTTTTAAATAGCTAAAAATAGATTTTCTCTTATTTGCTTTATGTCAAATTCACAGATTTCTCCTATAATTTGGAGCGAATGCTCCCCACTCAATCTTCCTGCATACAGCCATTTGCACTAAGTGATCTCTTTACGGGACACAATGAAGTGATGTATTGCCCATTACATTAGGACGAAGGAGCCTTAAGGTCGCGGGCGGAGAGACATTAAGGGGTGAAAACCAGTCTCCTAATGGGTGGCACTTGGAATTCTGAAGCCGTCGGCACATAGAAATGTTACATTTTGAATGAGAGGAACCACAGGCCTCTGCTCCCCTGGGAGAGGACATTGATGGGACACTTGTGTGTGTGTATGATGCATTAAGTATATTAGATGGGTGCATTTAATTTGGGGGACCATTTATGAGGGTACTTACCATCTGCCTTTTTCCCCATGAATTATTTATCTTGCTGGGGAGCACAAAGTGTTTTTGGTTAAGGGGGTGGCAATATCTAAATGGGCCTTTCGAGTCCCTTCCACACAATTCCTCCGGCTGACTTTAGCAAAAAAAACCTGTCACTTTGGATTTTGTTATTGTGGCATGATACACACTCTATAGCGGTGGTGTTTTATGCCTTTGGTTTGTTTTTTTTTTTTTTTAGAGACATCCCTTTTAAAAACATTACCTATGATGTGTATTACTTTGGAAGGCTTCAGATTGGGGGCAACTGAAAACAGAGAGTGTGGTCCTCTGTGTACGATGTGAAAATGTATGTAAGGTGCTTGAAGACAAATAGAATAGGATAGAAACAAGTGTTGGTTCCAGGACATTATATATATGTGTTCATTGTGTCCTTCACAACCAAATGTATACATACATATCTTCTGCCCTCACTTAATATACAGTATAAGTGCCAAGCTAGACAGGCAGCTAACCTTCCTGAATGAAGAAGAGTTGAGGCTTGAATACGTTTTGTTTTTTGTTTTTACTTGTTCTCTTGTACTGTAAAATTGAAATGACAATACATCTTGAAATTACATGTAGTTGTCTCACTTATTGTTATAAGATACTGCAGCAAAACAGCTAAACAAGTACACATAATTTCACAGTATATACTTTATATATATATATATATATATATATATACCATATATATATTGTGATATCACAAGAAGCAACCCAGGGAAATGGCTGCATTTCCCTTTACATCTTGTGATCCACTACAGCCATATAAAATACAGTTCCCATCAGTCTGCAGTCCCACACCTGGCCACCAGCTGCATTTAATGAAGCAATTTGGACTGATGGCAGCTGAATTAAATTCTGTACTACATAAAATAACTGATTGAACTGCATTGTAGGGAGGTTGGAGGGCAGTAAGCCATGCTGCAGCCCTCATGTCCTGGTTTTTATATGTTTCAGTTATGGTTGGTTTTGACAAGATTCGTTAGTTGTAAAATTATTGATTGATGATTTTCTTTTGAATTTAGAAAACTCATTCATTAAATTAGTGTTTTGTTTGGGAATCCTGCCTCCACTCTGCCTTTCCTCTATTGCCTACACCCCTGAAAAGGTCCTGTGTGTCACCAACCCAAATCCAAATTCGGTCAATTAATGCAATTGATTGACCAGAGTGTCTTCACACCTGACTACCAGGTAAAGGAAGGGTGGAAGGGTGGACTCACTTGGTCCCACAAGGACTGTGATTTTAGGAACCCTGATCTAGGGTATTTGAACTTATGTAACTTGAAATTTTAGTGATGTTAAATTGATGAATTTGCATGAATCAATTGCTGAGATTTTAGCAGTCGCAGAGAAGTTAAGGAAAATAAAGAAGTATAAGCGGAGGAAATGGTTCATATTTAATTAATTGCTGCTGAAATAGATCCTCAGGAAGCAGGAAGGGTTTGCACTGGCCCACAATACTATTTTGGTGTTACGGATTAAATGAAAGTCTGAAGAGATCAAATATTCAGGGAGCTGCCTGTAAATATTTCATGCACATACGTGGCACGTCGTATTGATTAATGCTTTATTTGAGGAGCACTGCCAGAGTTCATCCAAAATGAAACATGAGTGGGGGGCGCGGGGTTAGGGGGGGAGGTCAATCAAGACAGCTATAGAGAGAAGGGTCCTCACTGAAGCCAAGTGTTTATCGATGAGCATTGTGATAAGTGTCTGCCTTCTTTGTCATCTTAATGCAAGCCTCGGGTTCAAATATTAATTCAACAAAGAATATATTAATCAGCTTTAATGAATGAATACCAATCAATTTTATACTTTACAGAACACTTTACATATTTTTATAAAGCTGTATTTAGACATGCTTTAAACTTAAAAACAAGTAAAGAACTGATCATTTTTCAGCACAGTGCTTTTCAACACAAATGTATCTTTCTCAACACTTTCAGGTTAATTAGAGATAAAGCAATCAATTGAGCCCCTTGGACCTGTTCATTCATTCTACACTGTTACCAATTACACCTTAAAGTAAATTACTGGCTCTGCTACTCGTCAACAAGCTACTGTATTTTTGCTGGTTCGATTCCCAGGTGGAGCACTGCCGTTGCGCCCTTGAGCAAGGTACTTAACCTGAATTGCTTCAGTAAAACATCCAACTGTATAAATTGATTGTATGTAAAGACATGTAAACTGTGTAAGTCACTCTGGATAAGAGTGTCTGCTAAATGCCTAAAATGTAAAATGTAGTTTACTTTTCTAAAGTACATTAACTGCTTCTACATTTACCTAAGTTTTTGACTTCCACAGTCTACTACCATTCATTCTACAGCATATATTGCTTACTGAATCCAATACAAATATTACTGATCTTCTAGTCACATTTATTCTCACAATTGTCTCCATTAATGAGTGTGGTATATACAGTATATATGCTGTATATTTTTTAGAAGAAAGATGATACTTAGCATTTAGGCACACAGCATATTGGCTGACAACTCTGCAGGTAACAGGCGGCGTAAGAAACAAAGTCACACACACAGACATGTATACACTTATCTTCTGACCAGCCGGCCCACCTCTCAGCCTGAAAAATGAGTGTAATTATTTTGATGAAGGTCAAAGGTGTCACCCCATCACGGTGTAATTATGAGACCGTTCGGCGGCTGGCAGCTAGGAATAAGGGAAGGGTGAAGGACGTTCTGGTGATGAATGGTGCCGTGAGCCGGGGCTTTGTTGCATATTTGTTTTTTTGTGGAAAAGTTCATATTGATAGGAAAGAGAGAGCACTTTCTGTGTGGCTCAAGGACTGCCATCTCTCGCGCATTAAGCTGAATTGAGACTCCAGCTCATCTCTCAGACTGTCACGTCACACCTGTAGTTCCTCACAAATCTAATCTAAATGCAGTTTATGTTTGTTTAGGGTTACCAAATTTCCAGAATTTTTTAATGTCAGTGGTAGAGTACCCTAAACAATATCCGTCCACGTGTGTATATGGAATGCATATGCGTTCATTGTGTATGTGTGAGTGTGTGTGTATGTGCGTCTGTGTGTTTACTTTCAGATTCATAATCTGTCAGATGCAATAATACATCATCCTGTTAACAAGCACTTACCAAGAAGGGCCTTTTTCTATTGTCACAATGCTCGCATGTAAAAGGTCACGGGCAGGGTGGCTGTAAACTGGCTTACAGTTGTTTAAGTGCACTCTGATGCGCACAGAGAGAAATAAACGACAGGATGACAAGGTCCATCTGACCCACTTGCAAGCTTTAGGGATTACCATCTTTGTCACTCGTTCAATATGTGCATGTTTGCTCTAGATCATGACTTGTCTGATCTGAAAGCAGGACAGTTAAAAATAACCTGTACCGATGCAGAGCCTTTTCTTTGAGGTAGCTAACTTTCTTTGAGAACTTTATTGGATATAAATGCTGTACCTTTTGCATGATTAGCAAGGCATGCCAGATAAAGTTAAATAAAGATCACACACTGTCATTTTCACTTGACAACACCCTTGATAACGTCAACTTTATTGTTCTGCACTTATTGTTTATTGTATTGTCATATGTAACATAAATTATGTAAATTTAAATATTTAACCCATATTATGAAGCACTTTGGCTGCAGCTGCTTCTATGATGTGCAAATAAATTTATTATTATTCACAATGATCATCAACATCAACACAAATAAATAAATAAGCTGTTGGTAGGTGATCTGTAATGTCAAGCTTGCCAATAATTACAATCAACAAATAAAGGTTCAGAACAGTGATGAGTGTAGAGCTTAAACATTGCTGCCTCCTCTGGTTCTTGCTCACTTCCTTGTGTGTTTCCTGAACAATACACAGCAGTGAAAATGTACTATCGTGGTTCTGTGACAAACTGTAGCTCCATGATATAGACCTCTAGTATGTCACTGTAGTTCAGAAACATTCAGGAATGTGCTTAAATCAGAGGGGGTCAAAAGTTTGATTCAGTGCTGCCCTACCATTGACCCCATTAGAAATGGCTCAGTAACTGGACATATTTTGTGGAATATAGCTAGGAGCAGTTGTACTGTGTAACAAAAATACTAACTTTTATTTTTTAACCCTGGAGGCAGATTGTTTAATGGTAAAAGTAGATGGAGAAAAAAATACAAATCACACTAAATCATACTGCAGGGTTGTTGAAATTTGGCCAGGATTTTAGAATGATATTATATGCATTTTCATAAACTTAATCTCGATATAAGCTGAAGTCTCATGCTCGTGTCTGGGTTTAAGTGCCTATAAGCGTATATGGTGAGCTGAGCTGTGACATTTCCTCAAAAACCCTACATCTTGTTGTCATCCACTGGTACAGATGCGGCCGAGCAATTATAGCAGTGAACATTAGCTAAGGCAGGAAACACTTAGTGCAAATCTCTCTGGCTAAGTGTTACAGAATGTGCGCCTAAAACCAATTTGGTTGGCAAGTTCCAACAACTTGGATGTATCCGTTTTAAAATAAACGTGATGCTTTCCTGACCAAAAGGAATTTCCGAAGACTAAAAACAATTAGAAAATGAGTAACCAACTACAGCAAAAAAAGCAACAAAAGTAAAACCATTTCAACGCAATGATCTTAAGTGCATTTTACATTTCATTAATGATGCCATTGCGACCAAACAGGAAGCGCATTAACTTTTCCCATTAGCCACCGGGGGTCACTTTGAGTATTGCAGCCCCTGCTGTGGAGCTGCAATGGAGGAGCAGCTGGGTTTGCGGGCCGATGGCCCATCGGGGAAACCCTGTCCCTGGACCCCTCGCTCAGGCTCGCTAACGGCGCTGTCCTGGTGGGTGTCCGTCTGCGCCCATCCGTACCACAGCACTCTCCTACCATCAGGGGGAAATAATGATAATAAGGAAGAAGAGGCACAGACGTGTAAGTAATCAAAAATGGCATCAAAAATTAATGGCATTACTTCTGGGCCTGTCACCTTAATGTGCCCCTGCATCAGTGTGCACTGCCCAAGGTTTAGTGGCGTGTCACGTAAAGACGATGAAAACTGAATATCTGGCCTCGAGGGAAAGTCCTACTAACTCAGTTCATCACAAGACAAAACGTGTTTTTTTTTGGTTTTTTTCCTGTTTCTGTTCTTGCTGGCCCAAGGCACCTGATTCTTCTTTCCCTCTGTCCTTTCTTCATTCTGTTCAATCTGTTCCTCACTTTCCTCTCCGTTACCACCCTGGCAGAACCCCGCCCTCCGGTGGAGCTCCCCCTGCTGGCCATACCATCCCATCTGAAACCTCCCCCATCCCCTCATCTCCTGCGGGACTCCAATACTGGTTACAGCCGGCCAGATTTAAGAATATCAGTTTCTAGCACACTGCACCCTTGTGCTAATCCTGCATAGTACTTCCTGAAGGAGGCCTCCTCCTCTCCCCCTTGGCCTGGGTGTGCTACAGCCAGCATGCAGAATAGTCGCTTCAGTCCCAGCCAGATTCAGTCCTCTCACCTCACCTCTCCACACTGAACCTGAATCACCTGCACGCCGAGGACAAATTCCAGCCAGAGGAGGATGGGCTGCCCCTCTTGGGTCTAATTCCTCCTAAGGTTTATTTGCCACTGTTGCCTTAGGCATGCCTCTGTGGGGGTTCAGACCAGGGTCTGCTGTAAAACATATTGTGAAAAATGTTTTGTAAAATGCACTACACAAAGTTTATTTGTATTTATTTCAAATTTTTTCCCATTTTTCTCCCAATTTGGTTGCTCAATTATACACTCTATTTATCTCAATTCCCTTCCCCCACGAGTCCGCCACCCGTCCTCCGGGTCAAGACACTCTTTCTGGGTCGATTGATCAGCCTCTTCCGAGACAGAATTCTACCACGGACGCCTTTATCTGCTCCTTGACGGACTCGTGCCGGCTCACCCTCCCCCTCCCCTGGAGGCGGACAGCCAAATACCGCCCCCGATCGGGGCTGACGACCAGGGCTTGTCTGGTAGAGACGCGGGTTTCGAACCGCGTCCCTGACAGGCAGTGCACACCACACCGGACCAGCTAAAGTGTGGTGCGTTAGACCGCTACGCCATCCGCCGCCCCTACAAATAAAGTTTGATTGATTGAAAAAAATAGAAAACCTCAATGTAAAGTTGCATCATAACAGAGGGTAGGGCCATATCGTGTGGCCAGTACAGCCTGCATGCGCCATGGCATAGTCTACCAACATCTGGAATTCTCTAGGAGGACTATAACACCACTCTTCCATGAGTCAGCACATTTAACTCACATTGATGTACGTGGAAAGCGTTTTATCCCACTATATCCTAAAAATGCTTGATTGGGTTCAGATCTGGTGATAAGAGAAGAAGGCCATTACATATGGATAATGTCAGTGTCATGCTCCCCAAATATTTGGTAAGTAACTGTGCTCTGTGGATGGGGACACTGTCATCTTGAAAAACACCCTCTGCAGGAAATAAATACTTTAACATTGGGGGTTGAGATTGAGACTGTATCACTTGATCGGCAACGCACCCACCGTTTAGCATTTACAGTTGGTTGGAAAAACGTTTCTTGTTGATAGATGTATTGGTATGCTTATGGAGCTCTGGGGAAGAAACAATGTATAAAAGTCCAGATAGACAGGAACCATTCAACACAGTTGTAAAAGCAAACAACCAAGAGGAGACACCAGTAAGTATCTGCATATTTTAAAATAGAATGGAGACAGAGCAAATGCAAATGCAGGCAGTTACTTAAGTAACTTAATTTCATTATTCAAAGTGCATTGCAGCATGAATCAGGGCCTTAAGTCACTTTTGATGTTCTGCAAGATCCTGACAGATAAGGATAGACATTATGCTATTTACTGCTTGTGAAACACTGTGCCGAAAGGAAACCCAGAGGTTGTTTATTTAAAAAAAAGTATATATGTATATATATATAGCAGCTATGCAAATATTGTTTTCAGGAGCACATTTCTAATTAAAAAGCCACCAGGCCTGAAGCGGAAATTAAACGTTAGCTTTAACTACAAAAAAGAGTGTTAAAAATAATTTGCAGTTACTCTTTAAAGTCAAAGGATATGCATTTATGTGCACCACACTGCGCTCTCTCATCCCTGTACCAACCTCAATTAGCAGTGCAGTCCTTTCAATGATTTACTGTCAAGTGAAGGACATTTTATTTTAAGTCTGTAAACCTCTTCAGGAGGCTAATTAATTGAGTACATAGCCTCAAATAGCATGAGCATTTGCATATATGTAGTATATGAGGCACCTGTGCCAATTTGTATTGTGAATTTGCATGCTTGGCCATTGGCTGCAATGTGCAAGTGTAGTACTGTAGTACAGAACGTGATTTAAATGCTGATTGAGTGGCTATCGCCATTCCTTCCCGACGAAAGCTATAATTTATTTATTCACATAGTATCAGTCAAATCTAGCTGTTAAAATGTGGTGCTAAACATGCTACTGTATGTGTAAAACTGTTAGGAGTATCAGTTTAAGCATTGCGCTGGCTTGGCGAATGGATGGAAATAATGATGTTCTCTCTTGAATATATAGCCTGTAGCCCACCACTCCCACTAGTCGGTTTGAGAAGAATAGCACATATTTGCTTTAATGAGGACCTAGTTACAGAAACAAATGTTCCCAGTATCACAAAGTTCCCTTTCTGTTAGACTTATTAGCATACACACAGTAAGAGTAATGGTCCTTTACTAAATGACATGTCTTAGGCATAGACAATAGCTTTAAGTTATCATCCAAGTTCTTAACTATTACCATAATATAGCATTCGTAGGGGTTCTCACTGCAGCATTAAGGGCATATTTAGGAATCCGATATGTGTGTGTGTGTGTGTGTGTGTGTGTGAGTAGGCGCATGTGTGTGTGGGTGTATGGTGAGGATGGGAGTTACCCATTTTACATTTGTCATTTGAGTATGGTTGATGGTTGATATGGACATAAATCACTATGTTCCTCAATAAACCACCTGTACAGTTTAACAAAGCGCTGTTCCACAGAAAATGCCCATTCTAAAATGCCCCCTTGGTCCGGTATGAGGATGCATCATATATATACGTATATAGCTTCTTCTTCCTCCTCCTGCAGCTCCGCTTTGCAAATCGTCAGTGACCTTCCAACATCATGGGCATTTGCCATCGGCAAAAAGCTAGGCCCCGTAGTCATAAAAACATTCAATAAAAGGAGGAAAAAGAAAGCCACGGTCTTCTTCGTACCCAAGATTACAAATATCACAACTATTCTACAGCATTCCTTCTACTACTACTATGAGGATGAGCTGTTTTCACAGTGACCATGTTCTGGTTTTGTTTTTTTAAGAAAACAATGACCTCAGTTTTAGAAAAAGGGATAAGATTTACTTATTAATACATTTCATGGTCATATATACAGGTTACTGTCAAAATAAAGGAAACACCAAAAGGGTCTTCATAGTGTGTAGGGACACCATGAGCTGCCAGAACAGCCTGATAGAAGTGTCTGGAACTGTATTGGAGGGATGCAACACCATTATTCCATGAGAAATTCCATAATTTGGTGTTTTGTTGGCGGTGGTGGAAAACACTGTCTCAGGCGCCGCTCCAGAATCTCCCATAAGTGTTCTATTGGGTTGAGATCTGGTGACTGAGACAGCCATGGCATGGTTTACATTGTTTTCATGCTCATCAAACCATTTAGTGCCAACTTGTGTCCTATGGATGGGGGCATTATCATCCTGGAAGAAACCACTCCAATTAGGATATAAGTGCTTCACCATAGGATGAAGGTGATCACTCAGAATGGCTTTGTATATATTGGCATTTACCTTGCCTCTAAGGGGTTGAGTGGATGTGAATCATGCTAGGAAAATGCACTCCACACCGTAACAGAGCCACCAGAGCCCATCATTGACTCGTGTTTCCTTTATTACTGTTATGGTGTGCAATTCATTATGAAAAGGCTTTCGTTTTTTTAATGTTATTTGACATTACAGCATATTTTGTGTTGATCAGTGGCAATAAATCCCAATTAAGTCAATTTTTATTCCATGAAGTAAGAACAATGTGAATATTAAATGTGAAAAATGCATACCTTTTATATCCATTGTACATGAAACAAAAACAAATAGTGCCAACGGGAGTAAATGTGAACAGCAGTACATTTACACTTTTGCTTCATAGCTCATCATGAGAAACATCTAAACCTTTGAATCTGAGCAGGATTTGCATGTGATTTCCATTCGGGGACCTCCTGCATATGAACACCTCAGTTAGCACCCATCCACAGATGTTGCCCCCCCTCCACCCCCTCATTACAGCCGTAAGCACATGAGTATGTGATGGCACAGGCAGAGGGCACAGAACGTGGCTCTGCTAACCGCATGTAAGTACATGAGCAATTACAATGCAGGGAGGGGAGAGGCGATGAAGCCCTGCTGTGTTTGAAGAAGGCTGCTTTGGTTAACACAATTCCCCGTTTTCTGCTCTGATCTTGCATGTCTGGTGTGTTCCATCAGATATCCGTGATTCTTTGATTTCCTTTCACATCTTGAGTCTTCAGGCCCCTTTGATGTTCATCTGGCTAGGTATCCAATTTTCTTTTTTTCCCATTTTGTTCCATGCCACCTGTACATATGTGAGAGGCTAGCTAGTCGTCAATGCGACAAACATTCCCATGTGCAAATTTCAAAGTGAGCACTTCATTATTTTTTCGAGCTTGAGTTTGTCCATAAATTTAGAATTGACTTTAAAAAGTGCAGTTCCAAGGCTCCTGATTGTTGGAGAATCCAGCGAAAGTTCTATGTGTGGCTTGCAACCTGACTATACCAGTAGCAGCTGAACCACAGATGCATAATTAGACACCGTGACAATTTTTTCCAACTCAAGTGTGACTGCAATCAGCAGGAAAAAAAAGTGTGACCAATGCATGATATTACTTATGCAAAGCAGCTAATTACGCAGCCAACCAAGGTAATTAGCGCTGGTCACAATTAGCGGAGAGACTGCCCTACACATGGTGGGGCTGAACCCAAGCCTCATGCTTTTCCCCAGTGCCCATCCCAGAGAGGAACATAAGCACTGACCTGGCAAAGCAAGTACAATTCAAATGATAAGGTGTGTAAGAGAAAATTTAGTGGATGTACCTTCTCGGGTTGGGAAAGGAATAGAGAACGGAATTCAGTCGCACTAAAAATGGGAGCAAAAGATTATAGAACATATTGCAACTGTTGTCCAAAATATCCTCACTGACAATATTCTGACACAAAACCCACAACTCTTGTTAATATATATATACATACATACAGTGAGCACCATAATTAATTGGACAGTGACATATTTTTTCTTATTTTGGTTCTGTACTCTAGCACTTTGAGTTTGAAAGGATACAATGAGGTTGAATTGCAGACTGTCAGCTTTAATTTGAGGGTATTTTCATCCATATCAGATGAACCGTTTAGAAATGACTGCACCTTTTGTACATGCTCCCCATTTTAAGGTACTACAAGTATTTGTTGAATTGGCTTCACAGATGTGTTTCGTTAGGCAGGTGTATTCATTTGTGTCGTTTGTGAATGCAGAAGAGAGCTGTTGATGTCTAGTCTTTATTCTAGACTTTGAAATTGCCTTGGGAGATTGTTGTTGGGGTGTAACAACACAAGGAAGACAGCAGTGTCGAAGCAAATTAAGCTGGCCATCATAAGGTTCAGAAATGAAAATTAATCAATCAGGAACATTGAAAAAACCGTGGGCATGCCCAAGTCAACAGTTTGGTTCATCATTAACAAGAAAAAAACAACTGGTGAACTCAATTATGTCAAAAGATCCAGTAGACCTAGGAAGACCACTGTAGTGGATGACCGGAGAATACTCTCTATGGTGAAGAAAACCCCCCTGGCAATGGCCCAACAGATCAAAAACACTCTCCTGGATGCAGGTATAGATGTGTCAAAGTCTACCATACATAGAAGACTACACCAGCAGGACTACAGAGGGTACACTACAAGATGCAAACCACTGATAAGCCTGAAGAACACAAAGGCGAGATTACAATTTGCTAAAAAGCACCTAAAATAGCCCCAAGAGTTCTGGAACAAAGTCTTGTGGACAGATGAGACAAAAGATTTGCATCGACACTGCTGTCTTCCTCATGTTGTTACACCCCAACAACAATCTCCCAAGGCAATTTCAAAGTCTAGAATCAAGACGAGACATCAACAGCTCTCTTCTGAATTCACTAACGACACAAATGAATACACCTGCCTAACGGAACACATCTGTGAAGCCAATTCAACAAATACTTGTAGTACCTTAAAATGGGGTAATTAATTATGGTGCTCACTGTATATACTGTATATATATATATATATATATATATATATATATATATATATATATAGTAGTGTCCCTTGGGGTGGGGCAACAATCAAGGACCTTGGCAGAAGGGTAGATAATTGAATAACGCGGAGGAGGCAGTATTCAAAACAAACCACTCTCCCAAAAACACCAACCTACTCCCTCACAGTGTGACACACAAGATTCCTTTAAATAGGCCTCTAAATGGCCTCCAGCTGTCCGTAGTCCCAATCGCTTGACTTGTTTCAGGTTTGGGACTGCAAGCTGTCCAGTGGCTCCCAATAATTAAAGAGGCAGGCAGCCATTGCCTCGTCCTGCCCCTTGGGATGCCACAATATATACTGGTCTTCTGGTGATTTTAGCTGCAATAATGAAAGGTCTGACTACATGCCGCATTGCCTTTGTGTAGGCAACCAACTCTCCAATGAATTGGCTCCTTTTTTTTTGTTCCGTAAATAACACAACTCAATTTCATAGGCCTTTGTGAATTGGTCAGGATGCAGAATGATTCACACCCACTTAATCTCTCCCTTGTTTTTGCACATTTCTGAAGTCCATATGCATATATGAAGACATACGGTATGTATCAGTGGTAGAAGTCTGCAGCTTGGCTATGTATAATGAATAGCCTCTTGACTGCAGCTTTGTCCCATTAAGATTATGTTGTGAATCCCATGTTACTTTTGTTTGCGGGTGGTTGCACGTGCCTTGCAGTCATAAATAAGGCAAAATCCTTTACGTGATATCTACGCCTTAGGAGTTTTGTGGCAGAAGATTCTGGATCATGTCCAAAACTAGACGAATATCCTCAATTGAGGGAAATGCATTGTAATGGAGTTGGCTATTGAGTGTGATTCCATCATGAGTCATAGGTATATATTTTGTGAAGGATGCGGGGGGGTCCTGTCCCCCTCGATGTTGTGAGAGCGTTTAATTTATCGTCAGGAAGTGTATCCATTAATCCATAGTAGTAAATATTTTTTGTGTTTCGTTTGTTTATTTGTTAGGGATATAGCAAATGCAATTGTCACAATACTAACAAACAAGCATCAGATACATTGCATACAAGTGATTATACCCAAAGCCTTATTTCCAAAACCTGTCTCCAATAAACTACAGACAAAGAAAGGGTAGATAACTGCAGGTATCAGTACTTCTCCAAATGTTCAAATGAAACATACAGTACTCCCTCACAGGTAGAATTAATGGTTTACTCCTTTTAAGGGACACAGGTTAATGAATGAATATTAACAATTAATAATGAGGTGGAACACATAACTTCAGCTTCAGTCTGTTTAATCAGTACATCCCAGCTTATGAGAATAATTTGACAACACAATTTGTAAGCACATAACACATTAGGAAACAAGACAGAAGTGCATGAAAATAAACACAAATGCCATTTGAAGCTCTGAAGCCTTAAATGACAATGCTCTGCTAATGCCCAGCGTGTCTGAAAGACTTGGAGGAAGTGTAGCCTCCAGCTTGCGCTTTGTACGTTTCTCTCGGAAAAATGTCCTGTTTTCGGTTTCTCACTGAGCCCAGCTTCTGTGCATGGAAACTGACACTCAGTCTTACTTGGACTCTTGAAACATGAGTGTTTTGACCCAAAAAAATAAGTCAGCCTTGTGCTGAATTTACTGCGAGATTCAGCTTCTGGGTTATCTTAGTAACGGGTCCTTTGTTTTGTCTGGGTTCAGAGGTCAGATGAGATTTAACTAAAGCCCAGAGCCCAAAGGAAGAAAGAATGGGGAATAGAGATTCTCCTGTGTGCTGGGTAATTTGTCATCTTCACCAATCTGTGCCGATCGGTTTGGTTTGGACGTGAAGTCCATCCCAGGTTCAGTCTGTTTATTCCTCAGCGGTCGGAGGAGAGCAGGATTCCTCAAACTCGGCCCTGCAGGGACACTCTGCTTTTCCCTCATTGCATCACCGCCGTGTATTTTGTATGATTGCATTGGACTCCTGGGTGGTCTAGCGGTTACAACGTTCGACGCTGGCCACTGCGACTGGGGTTCGATTCCAATGGCCGTGCCAGTATCAGCTCTGGCCACGAGTGCCACTAGGAGACGGCAATTGCCTGTCTGCCCCAGGGAGGGGGGAGGGAGGCCGAGATTAGTTTGCTGCAGATAGGAGTGGCTCTGTGTACCAGAGTTACAATCGACGGCTTGGCGAGTGCCGGCTTGGAGGAGGCAGTACATCGCCTTTGTCACTGCCGGTCTCAGGGCTACGGCAGCGAACTTACAATATGAGGAGGGGGATTGATGAAAAGAGAGGGTGTAATTGGCTACTAAATTGGCTACAAAAAATCTGAAACAAAAAATAAATAAAAATAATAATAATTGCATTTCAGAGTTTAATGAATGGTGGCACGGTGGTGCAGTGGATAGCACTGTCGCCTCACAGCAAGAAGGTCTCGGGTTCGAATCCAGGCCGGGGGCCTTTCTGTGTGGAGTTTGCATGTTTTCCCCGTGTCCGTGTGGGTTTCCTCCGGGTACTCCGGTTTCTTCCCACAGTCCAAAGACATGCACGTTAGGCTAATTGGAGAGACTAAATTCCCCGTAGGTATGAGTGTGTGAGTGAATGGTGTATGTAGTGCCCTGCGATGGATTGGCGACCTGTCCAGGGTGTATTCCTGCCTCTCGCCCCAATGCATGCTAGGATAGGCTCCAGCCCCCCAGCGACCCTAACTAGGAATAAGCGGCTGAAGATGAGATGAGAGATGAGTTTAATGAATCATTTTACAAGTAGTCATAGTTTAAGTGGAATAAACCATTGCAAGCTGTCGGGTGTATGAAAATAAACCACGGCGTGGTAGTGTGATGCGGCCCCGAGGCAAAGCCGAGGTGTCATTAATCACCCTGAAGTGGTTTATTTTCATACTTTAACTGTTAACGGCACAGTTAAAGTATTATTCCGCTTTCAGCACTCTGTAAGCCTAGAACCCCACGATCCTTCTCCAGCCAATGGCACATGCTGACTTAGATGCAAGAGTAAGATGCTGAACCAAAAAAATTAAAAATAAACTCCAACCAGACATGTGAGAACATAAAAATTACATTTTGGAAAATGTCTATGGAAAATGAGTGAACTCTAAGCTGAGAAAATGGAGGTCAAAACTGCACCCTTTTTTTGCAGGTAGCTGCAGGGCTTAGGGTAAGAAATACCATTATCACTGAGGAGAGAGCTAAACGCTGGGAGGGCCTTTCAGTACACTGTGTCAGCTGGTGTATATGGGATTCACAACACAGACTAATTTATTTCAGTCCACACACACATAAGCACACAGCAACAGACACAACTGAACAAGATAACCTTTTTCCTTTACATTTTTCAGGCACTGTTTGAGTGAATAAAACAATGCTGCTAAACTGTTCATAGACAAACGTGGCACATCTTGCCATCAAATATATAGCTATCTGTTTCCATCAGAAAAAGGCTTCAGGCAACATAAAATAGTGGCTATGGAAAGCCACATTAGTTTAAATGGCAGCTCAAATTTACCCAGAGTTGTGAGGCTTATTTCTTCATGAGAGAGGGAAAGCGACATCATACATTATACACACATATTGTGTGTAAATATTGCTCCATTGTATAGATACACATCCTATATAATCTTATGTGGATGAAGAGTTGAAACCCATCAGCTCACGCATTTTCAAAATACTTTAGACTGATCACATCTCCAAACGAACATCCCATGGTGACCAGGCTAATTCCTGCGCCCTCATACCCAAATTATCCAATCCCTTCTCTAAAGCCCTGCCCCCAAGCACAACACAATACTATGCCAAACATGCACTAGTCAAGGAAATGAAAAATAAAAAGAGAAAAATGAAATGGCGATATATCTGGGCTCTTATCACCCTCCTCAGGCTTGAAGGGGATAAAGAAACGGCTCACTACACATTACTGCCAGTAACGTATTTTACACAGGAGAGAGCCACATAGAGACACAGTTTCAATAATCTTCAGCTTGACCGGAGCCAAAGATGACATTGTGCCCTAAGTGCAATTAGAATCTAATATCCAATGTGATGAGTGTAATCCAAATTCACTTACATTTCTCATTACATATCATTATTGTTTTGTCTTTTTTTGCAAGGTTATGATTTCACTTTCACTGCAGTGCTCTCCATTTTCTTATTAAATTTTCAATTTATCCACTTGATCATGGTTTGCATGACATCTCAGGAATACAGTGCGCTGTTAGTAAACTGAAAATAGAGCTTTGTCAATAAAGGAGTTCAGCTTCGGAAATGAGAAAAATAAATAGCAATTTATGAGAAGGCCGCTTCTGTAAACATATGGTGCCATTAGATCCAATTCATTTGAGTGAAGTGCCTGTGCCGTATATATGTGCGTTTGTTCCTACAAGACATATAATCCGTAATGCAACCAACATAATAGGAAAATGAGTACAGAATATGATGTATAACAAATGTATCTCACTGATTTAGTCAAAAAAGTATTTAGGTTACATTTAGAAAAAATAGTAATCATTTGACAAAACTCATTTTGCATATATTCAATTGACATATACTTTGGTTGTGGCTCAGTAGGTAGAGCATGACATTCAGTACTGTAAGTCACTCTAGATAAAAGCATCTGCTAAATATCATGCATGTTATGTTAAACAATATTTTCACTTCATTGTGTTGATTAATATAGGATAGCGAAATAGCATTATAGTCTGAGATATCCTGAGAACATCAAAGTACTGAGGTTAGGACAGGTATTGGCTATTGAGGATTGGTTGTGATACTGGACTATGCTATTGTAAAATGGATATACCTTGAATTATCATGTGCCTTCAGAAATTTTCAGAGAGGCCCAACAATCAATTACATGGCCGTGTGCGCACATTCTTTGGTTATGAGGTTGTCAAGTTGAGGATTTTTTTTTCACCTATCAGAGGCAGATGTAACCTCTGGAGAAACTATTTTCTTCCCTAAAAATGCAGGAGTAACCCACTCCCTCAAGGGAGAACAGGTTTTTTTTAGACACTTTATCATGAGTTACTTTAGAATAAGGGCGAGGAGGGGTGAATTTAATTTCTGACTGAACTGTGAGGTTGATTATTGTAGCACTGCTGGCATTGGAGTCTCAAGTAGCAGGCGTCTATTGAAGAGCTCCCGTCCCTCTGGTGGAGGACAGGTTGAACTTCTAGAAACTTCTAACGCTGGGATTTCCCTTGCTGGTGCCTCGCAGGGAGCTGGAGACTTCGCTGCTGCAGTGGAGGGGAGATGTCCATGTGCAGCTGGCTGACTGAAAAGAGGCTATCTCTGTAATGTCTGTGCACACATCTGAGAAAGAAGTCTAGGGCTTTGCACTGTATGTGACAAGGTCAATGGATGTGACAAAGTCAGGGAGGTGGGGCCGGAACGTTTCTTGCTGCACAGTTTATAAACTACACACCAGAAGTTATACGCTTTGAACTAAGCTTGCTTAACCCTTAGGAGTCGCCGATCACGCCGGCGTGATCAAATCAGTAACTGGTTCAAGATGCCGTAGCTTTAAAATGAAGTCACTTTGAGCATTGCTGTCAACTTCACTCGAAAGTGCTGGCTTGAAACCGCATTCTAGTTTTTTTAATGACGTTGAAAGACCAAGTAAAAATTGAGATATTATCATTTTAATTTGATATAAAAATTATATTTACGCGTGCATAAAAGCGCATACAGTATGTGAGGCAGGCGTCATTTTTGTTTGAATATCTTTGGCGTTTCTTGTCATATTATGAAATGGAAAAAAATGCCTAGCTAGTTTTTGGAGTTGGAGTTTAAGTTTTGTGGAGGAGAAATGAGGCGAGTGAATGCTAAATGAACAACAAACCTTGCTTTTGTATGTCGACGATGACGAACTTGAAGAAATTATTGGTAAGGAGTCTGACATCGAGAGTGATGCTGACGACAAAATTGACGACCCGTCTTTTGTCCTCGACAACGAGACAAAATAGCCCAAGACCTCTAAGGGCTACTGCCTAAAATGTCAAATGTAATGGAACTATATAAATGATAAGCTCATGTAGCAGAGTTCAGAGACGTAAGCTAGCACATGAGCACCCGCTACAGAATGTAACATCACCCCTGTAGAAGCAATAAGAGCGTAATTCGTTTAATTTAGCTGGAGATCTTGGTCTTTAGCAATTATAGTGTGATTAGTTCCCTTTAGTTGGAGACCTTGGTCTTTAGCTTAGCAGGCTGATCACACAGTATGTTGTGCGGAGTGGCTGGGGAAGGCTATGGTTAGAACCTTGCAGCAGGGCTACTGCCTTTACACTTGGAAAGTAAATTAAATCATTAACCCCCTGAGGTCGGCTGGATGGCCGACGATCCGAGCAGCAATAAAAGTATATTACTACTTCTAACTTCGCGAGATTTTATCATACACACGCGGCAAAAACATTGACAGAAACATTATATCGCGACTTTCCGATTTGAGCACTGGCAAATGATATGAGATTTTTTAAATTAGGTTAATTAGACCAAAAGTAAACCTTGCTTTTTACTCTCTGTTTTACCTGGAAGTACCGTCCCCCTTCTATTGACATGGTAACTAGGTGCTAGTTTCGGGGAGGGGCGTGGGGCCATGTGTGAAATCGCCATGTAAACAACACATAAAATGTCCAGACAATTTGAAGCACATTTTATTCAAGATGGCAAGATTTTCTGCTCTGGAGTGTTTGGGAGCATTGATGGAAAGCGATGAGGACAACAACTCATCATGTCCCGATACTGAAGAGGATTCAGAGGAAGAGAGACAGCATACTCGTAAAAATATATGAATTCCGCGTCTTGTGATGCTATACATATTCCGTTTGTTGTAACATTACAAATTGCAATAGGCTCTCAAGATCTATGTAAAAATATTTTTCAAACAGCCTAAAATGTTATGCGAAGCGTATAAAGCATTTTATCTGTGTTTACGCTTGCGTTCTGCCAGCAACAGACTGTGTATACTGATATTTATTTTATTTCCCATGTTTTCAAATACTTGTGAAAATACATGAATTCCGCGTCTTGTGACGCTATACATATTCTGTTTGTTGTAACATTACAAATTACAATAGGCACTCAAGATCTATGTAAAAATACTTTTCAAACAGCCTAAAATGTTATCCGAAGCTTATAAAGCATTTTGTCTGTGTTTACGCTTGCGATCTGCCAGCAACAGACTGTGTATGCTGATATTTATTTATATTTATTCCGCGTCTTGTGACTTCAAACGTAAATTACACAAATTACACGCCCTCCCCCCACACATCCGACAGTCTCACACCATAACAAAATTTAAATCACACCTCAAAACTCACCTGTTCAAAATGGCCTATTCACTGTAATGTACCCAGAAAACGGGCTACTTTTGATCATGTGCCTGTGCCCACTGCCAAACAGACTCTGGATGTTGGCAAACTGGCTTCTGTTGGTCGCAAGAAATGCATACTCTGCAAGATGTCGGGGAAACAACAAGGTTTGTGATGTTCCCTTGTGTCTACAGTTGACCAGAAATTATTTTGAGAAGTGGCACCAAAGACTGTGAAAGAACAGATTGTCTCACCATGTTTTAATTTTGAATTTTTTGTATATAGTTTGTGTGATATTTTCAATAAATCTTCCAAAATGAAAAAAACTTTTTTTTTCTGTCTTCTGCATGGCTCACTGACTATTGTTTACTCTGATGGGTTTTGTCTTTGTCTGATGGCCTCTGAGAGAGAGATGGCCCATCTGACAGATCTTAGAGGTGTGGACAACCCTCAGGTGTGGATCATGAATATTCAGTAAATTAGCATATAGCCCTCCCACAGCTTGAAATAAATTTGACCAGTTCTGATAAAAACAGGTTTTTAGCTATTTAGATCTCAGATATGCTAAACTATTTTGATATCCTTTCATAACCAAGACCTTGATGAACAAAATCATATTGGCAAAACAATTCGTCACTATAGTTTAGTGTGTGCTTTCACAACTTTTGTGATGGCAGAAAAATTTACTCTTTATAACTTGTGTGTTTGTAGATCTATTTACAAGCTGCATATGATACTGACCAAACTATTGATGGCATATAAATGTAGCTGTGATTGTCCTTCAAATAAAAATATCAAACGCTTTGGAGTAAGTGTGTGTTAAGTTGATGAAATTGAGATAAATATCAGACGACACCAAATCACAAGGCTTCTCTGAACTAAGCATGGACCTAAACATGTGAATTGTAAGACTGAGGTTCAAAGGGGCTCATCACATCATTATTTTTTTGGGGGGGGTTCATCACATTGTTATTTTTTATATTTGCATTGCAGTTTAACTAGGACTCTTGTAGAAGGTGCGTCCCGCTAAAGCACCATGCCCTGGCGCAATGACGCTCCTTGCAGTCCGGAATCTAAACCTGGCAGCGCTTGGGCTGACTACGCCTGACAGCTCTGCTGGGCAGCACGTAATTGGCCATAACATCCCTGAGGGAGGGGTGGTTTCAGGCTAACTGGGTGTGCAGGCGGTTGTTCCAGCCGAACACTAACACACCAGTCTGTGCCCTCTTACGTTGACAGAGGGGGCCTACAACTGTGGTTGGGCATTCCAAATGTGGCATTAATGAAAAATTGGGATGAAACTATAAGACACTGGATAAAACCAGTGATAAACAGCAGCCACATGCCCAAACTCCACATGAGGGCACAAGTAGTACTGTACCTCTCAAAACAAGCGAAGGCACGGTTCTCTCTCTCGAGCTGATAAACATTTTAATCCAAATCACTTGAATAATTAATGAAGCGCACTCTGGGAGCTGCTAGTGTCACATACCTGCATTGATGACTCTGCGTTCTGTCAGCTGGGTGACGTGAAGGGAACACAAAGTTCCATACTGTTGAAAGCAGTGTCAACAGCTCTTTGTATAAAGGTGTGGAAACTGACAAAAAGAGAGAGCTTATCTTTTACCTGAGGTACAAGAAAGCATCTGCTATTATTTCATACTTGGTAAGTACAAACAATTTAATAAATGCATAAATAAGAGGGAAGATTATGATCGCAATTGTTTATTTTATTTGTACATTTCCGTCTCATGAAAAATCAGACTATAAGCTTAATATGTGTTCTACTAATTTGTGGAAGGAACAATTACAATATTAATAAATTATCTAAATATACATGATATTTATGCTTGTGTTTTATCAAGTTCTGATGTAATGCTATATTGCTTAAAAACTAAAAATATTTCAGAATATACAGGTAAATGCCACAATAATGAAGGTAATAGGATGAAGGTGATCACTAAGAATGGCTTTGTATTTATTAGCATTTACCCTGCCCTCTACGGGGTTGAGTGGACCTAAACCATGCCAGGAAAATGCACCCCACATCATAGCAGATCTGCCAGAACACTTAATTTACTCAAGCGTTTCCTTTATTTCAGCAGTTACCTGTATATGCATGCAGGAGTCCAAAAAAAGATCTGGAAAATTGCATGAACTAAGAGAAGCAATTACCCTCACCAGGATGTAAAACCAATTTACACCAGAACACACTGCAGAGTATTATTATACCCAGCTGAACCAAATATATTATTTGGCGGTTCATAGAAATATTTAAATTGTCATCCACCATGCAATAATTTCACTGAGGAATTATACATGAAGAGAATTTATTCAAATGAAAAACACCCTGACCTATCCGTAGACAATTGTCAACTTTCTAAATTACAATTTATGTAATACTTCTGGGAAAGTGAAAAAAAAAGTTTCTCTTCTGTTTGTTACGTAATGTTACTTTTCCAACATGAAGTTTTCCGACAAGCTGAATCATAAATCTCAGTGCATTGTTACTGGAGGGCTCTGCAATGAGATGCTGCTGGAAATTAAACTGGTCATTTAAAATGTTCGTAACTTTTTATTTTCATGATTGTTTTGTCCACAGATTGCTTTCCCCATATCGCATATCAGCTTTGTTTGTTTGCTTGTTCATTTATGTACGTCTCCTTCATTTGTTTCCCATTTTTAGTATTCAAACGTATTAACATTCCAGACACTTGTTTGGGTTTTTCATTTTCACACAGGAAGTTCTGAATGTCGTTCCGAAAGCCAGGACAGATTCCTGTCGCTTTGTGACACCTTCTCTTTCCCGTCACCTGCGGGAGAACACCAATAAGCCCATTTCTTAAAGCTGCCTTTTTACTCTGATATTATTCATTCTTTGGCTCCGGCAGAATGAATACCTAAATGCGAATGAACGTCTGAGAGGCGGTCTATCTTCTCTAATTGAAGGCCTTTAAGATGTGACTACGTTTATCTCTGAACAATGATTACAAGCATGCCAGCCCCTAATCCCCAGCTTTGCAATATTGCTTTAAGAGGTTAAGAAGATGAATGTTCATTGCCTTTAATCCTATCCGTGATTTATGACTTGTGCTGTATCAACCCCCTCACCCCCCCCCATGCCACTGTATGACTGCTCAACCCGCTGTTTAAGTTTCACAGGCATCTGCGGGTAAGTTATAGGTTTTTTAGTTTGGCAGTCGTGGAGCATCGTCACCTCTGCGATGTTCCCACCATGTCCGCGGTCGCACATTCTTCATGCGCTTCAAGGTTGTGTCCGGGTGAGCTGTCCGCCATGCTGATGTATGTCCTGTGGGTCCCCTTATGGGTGAATCATACCAAATGTCTTGATTACCGAAATATGTAAAGACTTATCCCCCCTCTCTTTTCCCCCACTTTGGAGCAGATTAGGAAAGCTGATTTATTGGAAGGCGTGTGGAAGCCGGTACATATCCATTCCCTGACACCTTGGCCCTGCCTACAAGCTGAAGCACTTCTTCTCATATTCTAAAAAGCACACACAGCGCAGGGTGCAAATCTTATCTTTTTTTTTACAGCAATGAAGTCTGGCTATATTTGCTAGGATAAAAATCTCTTTCTTCGGTGTACATAAATGCTTATCGTTTGGGCTCAAACCACAGTAGATGGCAAGATGTGGAGCTCCGATATCTATTTTTTGGGAGATTATGTTTGTTTGTTTTTAAGTGCTGTTCATACAGGTAATGTTCTCCAACAGTTCGCTTTGGAGAGCAGACAGTTCGTGTTTCAGTGCATGGATCTTGGGTAGGATCCAAATAGTATTGTGTTTAGAAGCCTGCCAATAACATCATTGATGTATTTCAGTTTCTTGGAGAGCTATTGCAAACATCAATTACCATGTCAGGGTACTAAAACAAAATAATGTAGCTTTTTCCTCCCAATCTAGAAATCAATCTCAAATTGTAAGCTTGAAGAAAGCACTACATTTAATTGGATCATCAAATAATTCTTATATGTACAGTATATATTTTTATTTTTGATTCAAGGTCAATTGCATCTCCACAAACCTCTCATTCAATTTACAACTCTGTGAATGCAGGTTTTAGAGAGCATTCCCCCCAAATTCCCTTACTTCTATGAAAAAAGACAGCAACAAAAAAAATCAAACCTCATTCTGTGCCAGGAAAATTCCATCACCTTGCCCAATGTCCTTGAAAGAGAACTCATCTTGACTTACAGGAGAGCCCCCCCCATGCATATCCAGGCGCAGGCCCGGGAAGCCGAATGTGGGTGTTTTGGGGGGGTTGAGGGGAACGCGATTGTGGCGGCCTCTCACATGAGGATCACATTTTTCACATGCACTGGCTGCAGGCGTTGGCTTGCAGGCCAGCTGCCAGGGCAGTGTAAATTATTTTCGCTTAATCCACAAAGCTCTTTATCAGCAGCGACCACAATACCTGGTCCGGGAAACTGGGGGTTCACAGCGTCTCTCAAAGTCTGAGAAGGGCTCCCTTCACTTCAGGGCCTGATGCCAATCAAGTCCGAGGGGCAGACATTCGTAAAAAAGAGAGAGAGAAATAATTTTCATTTCCCTCCATTCATCTACAAAGAGGGCTTGGGCCCGCTTGCATGTAAATCAGACTTTCAACACGCATGGCAACTGATCAAATGGGGGTAATTCACTTGCGCAGTTTGTTCCTGCTATATGGTTATACAGTATATGGTTAATGTGCTGATTTAAGGAGTGATATTACAGTATCTGTGATGGGGTGGAGCGGGGGTAGGGGTGAGATTGGGTTTGGAGGTGGGGGGGTAGGATTTTATACCTACCAATGCACGTGTTCTTCTTTGTGGCTGGAGGCTACTTGAGTCCCTCTGATTCTGAACTGCTGAGTCTTTGCTGACATCCCCTCAGATCACAATTTGGATTCATCTGGTTCCATCTGTGCAGGTATCCTGTTGAGAGAGGGAAGAGTCTGAGAACAGAGGTAGTCATCCGTGCGAGAAAATAAGAGACAGACCCTGCATGAGCATCACAGGAATACCATTGAAACACACGGCTTGCAGTGGCTTTTTTGTCATAAAACAGAATAAGGTACGAATAGAAATACTGCAAAAAAATAAATAAACATTTAAAAACTTTATACATACCCTTAATATACATTAATACCACCATGTCATCATTTAATATTATTCTAAATGTACAGGCAACTGCCAAAATAAAGGAAACGCCAACAACCAACAACCGTCTTAATAGGGTGGTGGGCTAGAACAGCTTCAATGCGCCTTGGCACAGATTCTACAAGTGTCTGAAACTCTATTGGAGGGATGGAGCTCCATTATTTTATGAGAAATTTCATAAAATTTCATCATTTGTTGTTTTGTTGATGGTGGCAGGTCTCAGGTGTCTGATGTCTCAGGCGCCATTCCAGAATCTCCCATACATTTTCAATTTGGTTGAGATCTGGTGACTGAGACAACTGACTTTGGCTTTGGATTTATTGGCATTTACCTTGCCCTCTAAGGGGTTGAGTGGACTTAAAACATGCCAGGAAAATGCACGCAACAGCCTTAGCCACCAGAACCCTTAATTTACTCAAGTGCTTACTTTATTTTGACCGTTACCAGTATATATATACATTGTGGAATCCCAAGAGGCTGCACAGGAAAATGGCTCTGCCTGGCCCTTTAATTATTGGGAGCCACTGGAGGAAAAAGGACAACAGTTCCCAGTAGCCTGCAGTCCCACACCTGAAACAAGTGAAGCAATTAGGACTGCTGGCAGCTGACGTCAATTTGGGGAGTTATAAAAAGGACTGCTTTGTGTCACATGGAGAGGTTGGAGAGTTGTGAGGTTGGAGAGTTGTGAGAGTTGTGAGAGTTGTGAGAGTTGTGAGAGTTGTGAGAGTTGTGAGAGTGTTGAGAGTGTTGAGAGTTGTGAGAGTTGTGAAGATAATTGTTTTGGATAGTTTTCTGGCTTGAATTGGATTGTTTTGATAAGCCCGTTTGTGTATTGACTTTGGATTGTTTGATAACTGAATTGAATAACGACTTGGATTACGGACGAAGACCGATTTTTGTGTGTTTTGTCAAAAATTTGTTTAATAAAAAGTATCGTTTTGTTTTCAATACTACCTCCTCCGGATTATTCAACTGCCTGCGCACTCTGGAAAGGTCCTTGAGTATCACCTCACCCCAAGGGACACTACAATATATATATATATATATAGCTTTTGGTTTGAGGTACATGAGGTACTTTAACAATGTCATGCCTACTGAAATGTAAAATAAGTAAAAACAGTAATGATTGTTTCTTGATCAAATAAGACTCAAACCGTTTTGCGCAGCATTATTGTTATTGTATTGATTATTTGCATTGGTAAATGCCATGTATACCTCTGTCAAGGCCCTGTAGTTTTGATTCAGTCGCAGAAGTTTATGAATGCATTCATTCATCTGCTGAACTCGGGGCTGAACTTCAGTCCATTCATCTTTTCCTTGTTTAAACTGACTTGGCCAAAGTTCCTTGCCAGCACCCCCAAAGCTTCCCATTTACTAAGTAGCAAAGCAATCTCTGCCAACATCTTTCAATACCAATATCACGGTATATCCCGTCATGCTCCACTTACATTAGCCACTGTTTCCGACCGAGTTTTTAACGTTAGCTAGTAGCGATGTATTGTCTTTAGCCATTTTTTTGACGAGGTTATGTACATTACCCAGTATTTCTGATTGAGTTATGAACCTTAGTAAGTGCTTCTGATTAAGGTATAGATGGTACACAATATTTATGTCTGAGTCATGAACATTGGTCAGTTATATCTCTCTCAACCACCGTCAATGGGAAATTATGTTTTTTGAGTAGCATCTTAAATGGTTTGAGACAGTTGGGGGGGCTAATAAGTAAATAAATAACCTGACTGACATACTGTTATTTAATATTAACAGAGGTAGACACACCAGCGGGGGGTAACCGTGTACAAACTACTGCGGACAGACAAGAGCACGTGATGGCTGGCTTTAAATATGCTGTCTCCTTCAAAACTACCAGTAGCTAATGGCGCTGTAAAACAAAGTTCTATCTCACTAGCCAAACGTTTTTCACTCGCTACACTCTGATTAGATATGGTCACTAGTGTTCTGTTCATTGCAGTAATGTACTTGAGTTGCAGATGGAGCATGGAGCAATGTGGCTTTACTGTGCATACTTTTCTTCTCTCATCTGTTGTTATTGAATTCAAAAATGTTTTGCAAAATGCTATACAAATAACCTTTTTTGATTGATTGATTGGTTTATTGATTGATCCACTTCTTATGTGAGCCAGTAACTATTGTACATCTTACGCAGGCCACACAGTGCAACAGGAGGGAGCTAATGCCAAATCGGAAGAGAGTTGAACCTCTCACCGACAACAGCTGCTAGCCTGGGGCTGCCTGGCATGTCCCTTTTTGGAATTAATACAGTGGCAACTTGGCCGCCAACCCACCTAATCATGGCTGGGATCCGGCCAATTGTGTCGTTGCTGGCTGCAGACTCCCGATTGTAGTTGGCTGATGATATAACTGAGGCTCGAACCTGAGGCTATGGGGTTTATCCTGCACTCACAGCAATCACAATAATAATAATAATGGATTGCATTTATAGTGCCCCTTTAAAGTGTACACCCCTGTCTCAAAAATGTCAGCTTTTGTTGACTTACAGCCTGAAATTAATATATTCAATTGTACCTTTTTCCACCTTTATTTACACATTTTACTCTAGAACCTCCAAGTGAAAAAAAGTTAAATGTCTGAACATTAATTAAAAATTAAAAACTAGAATAACTTGGATTGATAAGTCTAATATCCACACAGAACCACATTAATGTCTCAACCGGATGAATGATCAACTAAGCCAAATCGGAATGTGTGAAAGGCACTGTGCTGGTGATGCACTGCTGATACCTGAGTGGGTTAAAAACTCTTTGCTAACAAGTCAGAATAGATCGAGCAGTGACCAGGGATAGATCTGGTATAATAAGTCCACGGTAGCAGTAATCATTTAGAATGTTTGATAGAACGTCTGAATCCTCAGAGACCCACCTCACTGACATGCCGACTGAGTGCCCCATATGGGACTCCTACTCTACCTTAAAACATACCGTTTTTTGTTGTTGTCTGGAGTTAAGATTACCATGGCTGCCTGCATTAGTTAATGTCATTTCAGCATCGTAGTAACTTTTGAATACAAGATCCTTTAATTATACCCATCCCATGAATCTGCTTTGTTGATTGATGTCATTTTATTGAAAAACATTTAGTCTTATTACCGATCTGCAAACATGAAACAATTGCAAGTGTTTGATACGGTTTGATGGGCCTTGAACAAAACAAACAAAAACATTTTCCACAGTTATCATCAGTGTTGCTACACAAAGCCTTAAAGTTGTGAATTAAATGCATACAGGAAAAATAGTGCTCTCAAAACCCCCCCCAAAAAACCTGAATGTTATACTCTCATATTTCTCTGGGCTGATTTACCATAGAGTAATGAGGAGGCAAATCTGAATTCACTTTCAGCCAATAAACATAATCATTATTCATAACAAGCATTAGTTTCATTCCTCATATGGGCTCTTGTACAATGAATACCAATATTATTGCACCGTCATTATTTCTAGCACCATCCTTCATCATATTTGCCATTGCCATTATGATAAAGTAGTCAATTATTTTGTCATGGAATATCAACAGAGATATAGCAAGCTATAGACATACTATGCATTGATAATCATAAAGTATCAAATTTATCATATTAATTTGAATTTGGGCAATATTCTTTATTTATACTTTTGGACAACCGTGGGTTTTGGTCATCGAATACAAAGTATAAGGTATCACACACGCTCACACACACGCGCGTGCACACACACACACAATTAGTTCCATTTGTTGAGAATGCTTTGTAAATACACCTCATGTAATAATTAATCATAGCATGTTTGAGGCCAGTATGCAGGTTTTTTAATTTTTTTATTATTGAATGATGAGTCAAAGGTCAAGTATTGTTGACTGAAAACTGACCTTAAATAAGTTTATCTTTGACATGAATGACAAATAACATATTTATTTGTAAGTCAAACTGTTGATTGAATGTTGATTGAATCTCAAACCTTCTTCTTTAAATTGTCAACACCAAAGACATACACACACTTCTACAAATTTCAAAATAATACTAAAATCCCTAAAAAGGTCAGTATGAGCAAGGCAAAGGTTGATTGTTCTGCTGATGTACTGGTTGTGTGTCACAGGCTGGACGGATCCGTTGTCCCTTCTGGTGCTTTGCTATTTAGGCCTCTATGCTATTTAGCGGGAGCTCTTTGACCGCTTCACAAAACTGACAGGGTATGCCCTGTGGTCCTGTGTGCCTCGGCCGCTACTGTTCTCTGATTGGCCACTGGCAGCCCCTTCTGTGCTTCTGTAATTATAGCTACAGCGGATCCCCTGGCCAAATCTGCTGCCGTACAGAAGGCCAGATCTCCAATAACGGAGGATGGCTCTGACATTAATTCTCTCAGGCGCACATGTTGCCTTCATAAGCCACTGGATGAAAATGATGACTGCAAAATACATAGAGAGGATAGGCTGGTAGGTCTCGCTGAGCCTAGGTGGGGGCAAACCCAGACTGGCAGGATTTGACGTTTATTTTCATCACTGACACTTCGACTGCTTCCTAATAATGGTAATAACGTTCAATTTCGCTGTCAAGACCGGGACACCTGTGGACCTGCTGATAAGTGCTGTTGGGCTCTGGATTGCTGGACCTGGTAATTATCTCAGGTGAAACGTCTTCAGCAGTGCACAGCTGCTGATAGCATTTCTTTAGATTGCCTTTTTATTAGGCTCATGAGAGGAAATCAAGCACTTTTAATGATTGTGCACGCAAATACAAAAGTGGGAAGGAATCTCCCCAGCTCAATCTGATCCGAGAGATCCAATTGAACCTCATATTGAAAATTACAATAATTTTTTTTCAGGCATACTTCAGCTGACTTACAGTGGGGCGAGAAATGCTGAGGTAAAAATGGTTCTGAAGTTTGAGGTAGCTGGTTACTGGATTTAATTAACTTTTTAAATCAAGATATTATTTGGCTTGGATCAAAAAATATTATTAAATCCTGGCGAGTTTTGGTTCCTTGGTGGTTCAGTGAGTAAAGGTGCTCACTATACAAAAGCAGGCTGGGTAATGTAGTCTAGACATGTGCTACATTGCAGTTTTGAGCCTTGGTTATGTCACTAGCTGACTATGACTGAGATTTTGTTCCAAAATGGAACAAATTTAGCTTTGTCCTGCCAGGGTAGGGTGGGCTTAAGTTGGCCAGGGTTCTCCAAGTTACTGCTGAATACTGACGTGACAAGCACCCGGCTGACAGTTGTTGTCAGAAAGAGGTGCTCATCTCCTTAGTAACTAGGTCTCCTGTAGCATTGTGTGGATGAGTACCTAGGACGAGTGTACATGCTTCAGCTGAAGTGCTCGTTGTGTGGGAGCAGGTGGCACGGTGATGGCTCAAGAGGAATGTTTGTGATTCCCAATTGGGGAGAAAAAAAAACTGCATTAAAAAAAGTTTGAAAAATTGAATATGTAATTTAGCAAAAAGGAAACCATTTACCATCCCTTTACCATAATTTTTTTCTGTGGTTATATGATATTCAATTGCATTCAGATCCTTGCCCTACAGTTATACATAATGATGATTATATCTTCTTCTATAGATACATGTCATACATGCAGGCAGGTATTTTACCGCTGAGATCAAGGTTGAAATAATGATAGAGTGAAACATCCTATTCAGACTGGAATAGTGCACAGCTGGTTTAAGATAATTCACCTTGCGTAGGTAAATGATCCAAGATAAGGTATATCCATTATGAAGGAGTACGGATGCTGGTTCTTAAGGGCACAGGTCCATGGTGAGAAGCCCAGAGGAAACCCAACCTCTTGTTAAATATGTATATTTTTCTTTTTTATACCACGTTTGAGGTGATTCATGTGAGTAGCGCTGAATAGCAGCACGTAAATGTTCTCAGTGCTATTTCTTTGAAATGGACCAAGTTCGGTGGTTGAGGCCATCTTTGAGCCTAAACCATTCCATAAACATAAACCATTCTGGGGAAAATGCATTGGGTTTGAACAGGATTAATAAAAGGAGGAGAGGTGGTGTTGATTATCATAAAACAGTGGAGACCAGACTCTGGGACTGTTTCAGGTTATGGGCGATGGAGAGAGAATAAAGCAATAGAGTCTAACAGCCCAATGTGTCCCTAACCGTCAAAGCCGGGAGGTCCACCTAATGGACCTTCCTGGATCAACCCCCCCAGACAGCATCATTTTAATATTGGCAGCGTCATTACGTTTTCCAGGCATTTGGTGATATCAAAATAAAAATAACTTTGCCGATGGGAAAGTCACATCGCCTCCAGTCCCTGGCTTTTCCTAATTAGGTTTTTTCAACACACTTGCGTTGTTTGAATTTAAATAATACAAATGAATGAATGTTGAATGATTGTTGGCACTCTCGCCTCCAAACATATGAAAATGGCACACTGAATCTGACGTTAGTCTAATGGGTGACAATGGGTGAGGAGAGGGGAGAAGACAATTCAGTATGATTACGTAATTATCCATTGTCAACATGAATAAAACTGGGCGGGCCAATATTGTGCACGTAATCTAATGACAATTTGTAAACAGGTATACGTTTTGAAATGGCACCAAGAGAATCACAAAGATTTCTGTGCTGACTGCAAGTAGGAGAGGAAGAGAGGAGAGCAGCAATTTATAAATGAAGAACTAAATGGATGAACATATTGCCGTGGGCACCACCAACGTGTTCAGTATTATCAACGAATGACTGTTAGAGTATTTTACATCGACACTTATATTGACTTATACATACACTTATGTTTTTTAAATTGCTTTACATTTATTTTCTCTTTACATTCATACATTTATATGCTCAGAAGGAGAGAGGAGAATGTTTAATTTTCATTGCATTGAAACATGGATTTGTACACTAGATATTTAGGCTATCACCCACTATAAACTAATACATAGTGTACGATTGACTTTTCTGCATTCACAGAAAAGTGTTTGTGCGTTTATATAGGCTACATTTTATAATGTCAGTGGTAGCTTTTCATGACTTTTTGTTTCTATAAGTCTGGTTTTGTTTCATTCCATAAAATGAAAAGTACATCTGGTGGCATGGTGTAAAGTCCTGAATATATTATGCTGCTTGTGGAAATAAGAGGTGTAGGTATCATAATGTTTCTTAAGACATTCCATGAAACCAAATTATTATTTTTGAGATGGCGAACTGCATCTTCTTGCATGCTCGAAAACCTGGCACTCCGAGAGTTAAGAAGTTTCTTTTTCTTTTTCTCTGTCATCTTTTTTATATGCCTCCCGCTGGCTTTAGCACAGCGGTGGAGGAGTAAGAGGCTGCGATAATTCTGGGAGAAGATGCGATGTTTCGGGGGTCAGGGGTCAGAAAAAGCCAGCATCTACTCCCTCAAACCCCCCTTCCCTCCTCCTCCTTCTCCTCCCGCTTTCACTCAACCAACAGTTCTGCAGTTGGACAGTGTGTCCCCAACCTCCAGTCCCCCCCCAGAGAATCAATCCCAGCAATGAGAAAGGAGGGGTGCGGGGTCTCTGGTAGAATAATAATCAGACACTACTCTCAGTCTCTAATTTACTCTCTGTTCAGTCCCACGTACATAAAGAATAGAAATGTGTTGTAGCCAAAGAGGATGGACAAAAATAATGAACCAAAAAAATCATTTCTTTTCAGGGAGCTGAGCGATGGCTCACCCACTACATACCGAGCCCGGCGTGGCATTGTTCATGCAACAGTTCATTGACCACATTTTCCAATTACTACATTTGAAGGGGAACAAACATGGGGCATTACTTTGACAGCCATAAAATGACCACGCACCTCAATCACTGCACAGATAACTAAACATTTATGCTCGCAAATGAACATGAAAATAATTGCGGCCGGCTACAATTGCACATGTGCCTGACAGCATATTTTGACTTGCTTGTAAACCATGGGCTCAACCTGCTTGTGTCTGCAGAATAATAAGTGTGCATAAAACAAATGAAAAAAATATATATAAAAAGCACATACACACACACGTTTTTCAATTACAGAGGTTGATATTAACCCGTTTACTCATGCGATTAATTTAAAAAGTAAATAACGTTTTTTTGCTTGTTTTTATGATCACAATTAATCAGGCTTTCCTTCGTGTTTCTCTCCCCAGCCCCACTTTCCAAAGCTAGGAAAGTTAGTTTCTGTTAGTGATGAGAGAGTAAGGAATCATGAATGACACCAAACATGAGTGGAGTATCAATTAGCCATCAATCACTTACGTTTGAACCAATCAAAACGTTTTGGATTGTTTCAAACCAGTGAGTTATTGGTAGCGTATGATAGCTCCACCCATTTTAAGGTGTCATGACACCTACCTCATTCAGCCCAACACTAGTCTCTGCTGGCACAGTTCAGGTCCTGTTAGCTCAGCAGGAGAGCGACACTGCTAGCTTGAAGAAGATAAATTTGGATCTGCACATGGTGCATTTGCGTCCATGTACTCCAGCAAGAGCTGCCAAGATCCCCACTCAGCTTGACTGACAGCCAGAGCCTTGTGCCCACTGCACTGTTTCATGCAGGGACACAGAATACACGAGTCAACAACTGTAGTTTTTTGTCACAAATTAATATTGCAATTTCCCCTCATAAATCACACCTTGATTGTACACATCAGAAGTTGCATGGGTTGTTAGCGTAACCATCATGTTTTGTAATCAACATCTGGATCTTTTCCTTTATTTCACTGCTTCTTAGATTTTTTCCTCCCCCATTTTTTTCCCTCCCTGATAAGGAGGAATCACAAATGATGCTTCTATAGCAATGATGGGCAAAACTTGGTCCTCGTTAGCGGCAGGGTCTGCTCAATTCCGTTGTGGCTCAGCACCTAAAATCAATCAATTAACGCAGTTAACTCTCCTCACCCAGTTTCTTGGCTTTAAATTGGTCTCTGATTGGCTGATTTTGAGCTGCTGCTCAACAGGATCACGTTAGACCAGCCCTGTTCTGTAGGTTACCACAGTGTCACCCACGCCTTTGCGAGGGAAACAGCAGCTGAAGTGCTCTCACTGCTCCAATTCAGCAGGCCAGTGGCTAGTTTGTAGTTTTTCCTAAAAACCACACAATACCACAGGACAGCTAGCAGCAATCAGAGGAGAGGTGTAGCTCTCAATGATGGCAAGCCATTCCCTGGTTGTCTGTGTGTAGTTGGTTGATCGTTGACAGGATCTACCACTACTACTATACCCTTAAAACTCACGCTACGCCTAGTCGAATAAGGCCGTTGTGTCCAGCTGCTATGGAACCCATGAAAATAAGAGTAAAATGATAGTACATGATTAAATGCTGCAATTAAGGAAGCCCTTTCTCTCTCAATGCAATCATTGCTCATGTGCCAATGACAACTGCCGTAAATATCCCTCCCTGCTACAATTGTCTTTGGTGTGTTGTAGTCATGTTGCAAATTGATGAGCGGTTCCGTTGATCGATGAACCATTAATGAATTCTGGTCACAAGGTCATCTTCGCCACTGGCTGTTTGTCTCTCTAAACGGTCCGCAACATGTGTTATCTGTCATGGAGACCGTTTTTTTAATGGGGAAGGGAATGGTAGGGAAGTGGAAGAAATACATTGGGAGGTACTGCCACAATGGTACTATGCTAGGTTGCTAATTCTTCCATTTAATTGACTTAGTTAATGAGAGTGATCCATGGCAACACAGTTGCAGGAGGACTTCAGACACCTTCATCTCATTTCCATGGTTGTAGGATATGTCCTCTGATTATTCCAGAATAATTCAACATTTCCCATGTCATATCAACTTAAAATGGGGTGCACCTCTGCAATATTGTTGTCTATGGAGACAAATTCTAATTCAGTTTTAGATATAATTAATATAATAATTGTATTATATTACATGTTAATATAATAACAGTGGCACAGCAAATGACAAATGACAAAGGAATCTTGGCACACAATTCAAACTCTAGTAGTCGACATACAATTTAATTTCCAGTGTGTTAAAGGAAAGAGAGCACCTAACAAAAAAAAAGGTAAAAACTTAACAATCATTTTTGTAAGAGTGAGCTGAGAGAAAAATAACTGAGAGAAGAACCCCCAGTTGTGTCCTGCACATCGGTGGTGGCTGAGGGAGTTTCCCCCTTTCACTGTGAAGCACTTTGAGATCACGAGGTGAGAGGCGCTATGCAAATGCAATCCTACCTTTTAAGACTCAAACACCTGGTAGACGTTGCTCCAGATGTATCTAATGGGTGATGTGTGAGGGATTGAAAGGATGTGCACATCATGTGCTTGTCGCATTACAAAACATATTGTGGTGTCCCCAGGGGTTGGGCGACACACACAGATCTTGCAGAGGGCGTAGGCAAGTTTAAGAATCCAAACTCCAGTTCCAAGTCCACAATCCAGTCCGTAGTCGATATTCAAAAGGGGTCCTCACACAATCCAATTCCAAACACAGAACACTCCTCTCCACTCTCCATTCTCTCTCTCTCTCTCTCTCTCTCTCTCTCTCTCTCTCTCTCTCTCTCTCTCTCTCTCTCTCTCTCTCTCTCTCTCTCTCTCTCTCTCTCTCTCTCTCTCTCTCTCTCTCTCTCTCTCTCTCTCTCTCTCTCAAATACTGGCTGGTCAATAGACTTCACAGTACTCACTCTCCAAATCCCAAACACGTTCCTACTCCTCCTCTTTTAAACATGTGATGGGAATCACCCCTTTAAATAGCCCTTGAAATATCCATGCATTACCTGTATGTTTACAATGCATGGACAACATATGTTGTTCATATATTTTACACACAGTATATATTGTGTGAGGTAAATCAAATAAGAGTACTGTGTGTGTATGAGGTTTATAGAAAGTAAAGCTGACCCAAACATCGGACACCAAACATCATGGGATGGCTTCAACAGCCCAATGGGCTCCAATCAAACCCTCCAGTTTGCTCCACTTCCCCCTTTCTTGTGGACAACAAAGGACCCCAACATCAGAGGAGGCCTGCAGAGCTGACGCACACAATAGCCCGACTGATATTCTTCACCACGGGACAAACTACAAAGGCACGGCGAAACACAGGAGGTACGAACACAAATTCCCACCCCACAAACCATTATTAAAAAAACGTTCCCCACTGAAAACAATCATCTCACAAAAGAAACGACAGAGGCTCGTGGGAGCTGTCACTCATCCTCAATGGAGACTGGAGGAAGCAGGTGCCCCCCTGCCCAGGGATATCACAGTAATGTGCAGCAGCGCTGTGGCCAATGGGAAGCCACCCACACAGAGTTATTTTCTACAATATAATCGATATTTTTCTATAATATAACCTTGTCCTTTGCCTGTCGCCCCTTGCAGAATGCAGTCATTATGTTCATCCAGCTTCATGGACAGCTCGGGTATACATGTAAGCTCATTAATGGCATGTAAGGGGTTGTCGTGTCACATGCAGCGCATTCTAGCGTATGGATAATGTCGTCCTGGGTGTATTCTCTACATGGCGTTCATCATGTGCATTCACTGTGCTTGTATTAATGAACAGGATTGATTTCTCAATCGCAAGGTAAGAATAGTAAAAAAGTACAGATAACTAACAACTGTGTAAACAGTTGGTACCATGACTCTATAAAAGATATGCCAACATCTCTATGATCTCTCTCTTCTCTCATTTTCTCTTCATCCATCTCTCTCTCCCTTACCCCTCTCTTTCTCTCTCCTCTCTTTTTGTCTTTATCAGTCTCTCTCCCTCCCTCTCCCCCAACTCTCTCTCTCTCTGTCTCTCTCTCTGTAACTCTGCAGGCTGAAACCATGCGCGCCAACTCTTCATAGATCCAGAAAACGTTTATAATCTAATTTCAAAAGACTACCTCTGAGTTCCACTGGACATAAAGTACTGTAGCAGCAGCAGCCTGCCGGTGCCAGGTCCTGTGCTGGGAAGAGCCATTTGTCTGTTGATATATTCCTGTGTGGATGAGGTTTCCCTTCAGCTGCAACACTCTCATACCCTCTTGTTTGTAGTCAATAAATTGGTACATGTTTCTTTTGCTGCAAATTATGTAACAAGTCATTTTACCTATGAAAGGATTGAGTAAACAATACAGTGATGGCATCCCTAGGAATGGGCATATATTGATATTCCTACAAGCGTCACAAAATTATATTTATTTTAGTGCTCTCAACAATGGTATTGCTGCGTATAATTTTGTGGAGAAAAAGGCAATGGAGAGCGATCAATATAAGAGATGAAACATTTAAAATAAAGGGGCGAAGTAAAAGTGGACGGCGGCAAACAAACACACGTATGAATAAGTCACTTGGAACATGGGATTGTACAAAAATAAAGATCAAATCTCTGAAGGACACAATTGCATTGATTACAAATGCTGAAGGACACAAAGCGGCAGCAAACAATTATAGCAAGTAGAGAAGAAAAAAAACACTCAAGCACGGCATTGGTACTATTCAATTTCATGAATTCAACTGGATCATTTCTTACACTTGAGTTATAATTAAGGTTGCCCTTTGGATATTAGAACAGCTTATCGCGGATAGGTGCATTCTGTAGCAGAGCAGTTCCAGATAGGCAGTAAAGGCCCTCTTGGGACAAAACATTATGAAGTCACCGGTGAGCACGTTAGATGTGACTGTGAATATGAAGAACAACTGTAGGGAACATCCTCACTGTGGGTTTTATTCAACGACCTTGTGGTTCCAGCTCATCGTGGGTTCGCATACGTGTGTATGTGAAATCCCGTTGACTGCTGCGAACATGCATGCGCCTTACTTTTGGCTACTGTCAGGTGTTCCTGTTCCCTCCCACAGCCTGGAGAGGACTACAGGGCCTTGGATAGCAGCGGCCTCACTTACAGGCAGGCTCACCTGAGGCTAATGAGCAATCAACTCAGCTGTAAGCCATTGCCTTCATTAGGCTATTATAAAAGCACAGCCTGCCATGCCTGAGGGGAGAGTTTTGGGGCATGGAGGCAGAAGTACAGTTTTTTGTTGCTGTTTCCCTCGATTACCTAATTTTGGATTTACTGCTTTATTTTCGTGTTTTGTTTTAATTACTTTGTACAAGGATAATAAATTGGCCGTTGGCCTATCAAACCATAATGATTTTGTTTGGTCTTTCATCCAGTCACCACCTGGCATGGTGGCCACCCCTGCCACCTTGCTACAATGCTATATTGGATTCAATCAACATTTGTCAATTAGAGTCAATTGTTGTTGTTTTCTTCTTCCCCCACACCACAAACTGTTAAGGAATAGTTAAGGACCAATTTTCTATGAATTTACTCTTAATAATTTTGTCTTTGCGGCGATGCCTACATCGCAATTATGTCTGACGGCAGTCTGTGGACGCATTCATAGATAGGTAGATTAATTGAACATATAACACAAGGTTTCCTCCACCCACACGGCACACTCCTCAACTCTACTGGCCCGTCGCCCTGGTGATTGTCGTTATGTGGAAAAGGAGAAGCGAAGATGAAGTGGAAATGTTGCGCGCAGCCTGGAATGATGTAGGCCCGCCATGATGCCCTTGTGATTCTGTGTCGCAGGGGCTGTGCTAATCCACGGGGGGCTGTGCTAATCCACATGATTCATAGCCTGTCTCCATCGTGCCTCGAGCGGACCACTCCACTTGATCCCACCGCCACTCCTTTTGGATGCCGACGACACCTCTGTGCCCCCTGGGGTGTCGTCGCACACTCCAGATGTGAGCTTTCAGAAGGTGTTCACACAATCCAGATGTGAGCTTTTCCCGAGGTGCAGAAGGTGTTCGCACACTCCAGGCATGAGCTTTTTTCTGAAGGGCAGTGTTGTAGAGAGAAAACAATTTTTTCTTTGGGGTTTCCAAGTTCCAAAAAGCAGAAAACACACACAGCAAATCTTCCAAGCCTGCCTTCCACAGCATGACTTTTAGTGTTACATCTTAATTCCCCCCTCCTAGTTCAATAGGCTTGAAGGACTGAAAGCAATACTGCAGAGCCACAGGACTGGAGTGGCGAGTCCCACTGCTTCGTGTGGAGCAGCTCCGACGGTTCTCACACCGCGCCTCTTTTAAGGTACCTTATCCCATGAGGCCGGACGATCGGCCCAGACGAGAGAGGGCTTCAGATTCCGCAGCTTTTGATATCTGTGAATTTGGCTTTGATGTTCCTCCCTCATGGACCGAGAGCGATTTCCTGCCTCACTCCCAGATCCCGGGTTACAGCCCCCCCTCCCCCAATGACATGCTGGAATAAGAGGTCGCTATCCTGCAGGGAGGTCGAGCTTTGAGATATGAAACCTCGCAGCTTTCAAGTCCCACATCTTCCTGAATGAATTTTTGTATCTTAATGTCATTTACATTTTTTACATTTATTTTAAATGTATTCTATCAAGGCAAATTAGATGCAAAAAGGACATTTATTTATTATTGAAAATAATAAATACATAACAAACAAGATAGAACCCCAGTCTTCTATAAGAAACCTTAGAAAATGCAACATTATTGATTATCAAACCCCTGTAATTATGGCTAACCTATTCATGCATGGGGAATATGTAGTTGACGTATATTGGAACTGTAGTTGTGAAGTGAGTCCATTTGAACACTTTTTGTTACAATGTTAAATATTTGTTTTGGATATATGTTCCATACACAAAATTGATCTGTGATTCATGTTTATGATACATGGTTTAAGACCTTTCTCTCTCTCTCTCTCTTATTTTCATGCATCATTCTTTGATGCCAGATAGCAGTAAACAGGCTTCATTAGTATCATTCTCATTAGAGATGAGCCACTGCTCTGTAATTGAACACAAGGAACATATCTCGGATCTCTGGAGTTTCATCAAAAGGAAGTCTCTTTCAATTAGAATGTGGAGTCTTACCTTCTCAATTTAACTCGTATTGCTTACAAAAAAAGAGCTGTTTTATCTTTAAATATTGTTCAAAGAAATGTACTTAAAGTATATGACTTATTCTTAATACATCATATTTACATTATGGCCTGGATTCAATCATATTTTTTTTCTGTTAAGTTCATTATGACAATCAAATAGTTTTTACAAGGCGTGTACATCCATTTGACTATGAAATTCAACGGGGGGGGTTGTTGGACATCTACCCCCAACGTCATCAGGTAGAAGGTCTTGAGTATGTGCTGTCCACGATGTCTCTAGGCAACACTGCACTTCCCAAAGAGCAAACAAATGTATGTATTCGCACCGAAAATGAAAAGCCAAGAGTCACAAGATGAAAAGTAGCTGAACTTGCTCAAATGGCTAACTCCCCAGTGCCATGGAATGAGTGGGCCTGACAGTGATAAAAACCTTTCAGTGCCATGGAATTGGGGGGAGTTGGGGCACAAGCTCGACCTTCTGTGAGGAGCCTCTTTGCGTGTACATTCTGTTTACTGGAGAATGTATATGCCCTGATCCGTGGGAACATCGCTGGGGCAGTGTTCTGAATTCTGAAGAATTTCAGCATTCTGCATGAAGCATGGCAAACCACAGGAACCCACATCCAGTATTTTCCTCATGTGATTTGTTTATCCTGCAGTAAAGTACACTGTATATCTGTGTATGGGATTAGATTCATACTGGGTAACACATTGCCAATATAGATGCAGTTAAACATTAACAATACGTACGTTTTATTCTATTTTATTTACCAAATATCAACAACGTATTGTTATCCTTAGCGATGAGACTTTGACACTGTGACACACCAAGCCGTAAAGCGGATAGATACCGTGATGACAGGGTGGTGTGCAGGCTTGTGAAGGTGAGAGGGTGACATATCACATTGTTTAATGGTGAAACCAGCCCACTGAACATCTGTATTATGGAAATGCTATTGTGTGCTGGGAGCACAATGCATTCCAAATGCTGAGCATCACCTTTTGATCCTTCACCTGCTCCACTGCATCTTCCTGCTGATTCTACAACTTCTGCTTCTTATACTACTACTGATACTACTCCTGCTATAACTACTGATATTATTATTATTATTATTATTATTAAGAAGAAGAAGAATGGACATGATACTGGATATGATAGTTAAAGTATTTGTAATTACCTTTACAAACTTGAAATATTTTGCTTGAATTTAACTGCTTGGGTAAATTGCAGCGTAAGTAGCAGGAGGTTTAATCCACAGGATCACGGAGCTGTATTCAAACTGGAACAGCTCATCCTCATCTCACAGATCAGGGATAGCTGTTCCAGTTCAATTCAGTGGTCCTGCGGTTCAAACCTGGGATTTAAAGTACACTGCAATCAACCCCACGTGTTCATGTCAATTCTTTAATGTGAGCATTCCATGAATGGCTGGATTCTGCATGTTCTTGGTCTTCATGCAATTTGCTCCATTACCTACTGTCAAAAGAGGACATCATTCAGTGTCATCATTTTGTACATTATGCTGTAAGTACAGTCATATATATATATATATATATGACTGCTCCAGTGGCTCCAATGTGTTAAGGGGCCAGGCAGCAATTTCCTTGGGCAGCCCCTTGGGATGCCACAATATACTGTATATATGTAATGTATATTCCTTACAATTCTTTTTTTTTCAAATTTGTTTCAGATTTTTTATCCCATTTTCTCCCAATTTGGTAGCCAATTACACCCCCTATTTCCAGGTCAATCCCTCCCTCGTAGTTTGCTACCATAGCCCTGAGACTGGTAGTGACAAAGGCAAAGTATCGTCTCCTCCGAGACGGAACTCGTCGTGCTGTCGACCATAACTCCGGCACCCCAGAGCCACTCCTGTGCGGAGCGAACGTCTTCCCTCCCCCCTCCCTGAGGTGGACAGTTAATTTACACTCCCAGTCGTCATGGCGTTGAAACCACTAGACCACGCAGGAGGCCCCTTTCCTTACAATTCTTACAATTTTTTTTACACATCATTAGAACATTAGCTTACCTCTTGCTCCTTTGAATAATATCACCTTTGACAGTGGTCAACCTATATACAGTATATACATATAGGTCACTGCCGTAATAAAGGCAACGCTTGACTAAATGAGGGGTCCTTTAAATGGGTGCAGTACTGCAACTGCAAGTACGGGGGGTGCCATGGCCAGTACTGGAGGATAGGATAGGATTGGCCATCCCCTTTTCAACAAGCTTCCCTCTGGGACTCTCCTAGCCTGGGCCAGGGCTGTTTGAGTGCCCCCCCCCCCGGGATACCGAAGTGTTGCCTTTTATTCTGGCAGTTACCTATATATACATGAACGATTTCAGCATTGTATTTACCCAACGTCTTGTGTACAAAGGAAAAGTCTACTGGGATGGTTTCAAGGATAATGAGTGGTAACCGCAATAGATTTTTCTTTATTTCCGAATTGTAGCCAGCAGCAGGTACACATTGCTCACGTGGATTTAAAGTCTCCTCGAGGCTTCAGTTAAGATGCGCCAGTCTCTCTCTCTCTTGATTAATTGAGATGCCAATAGAAATCAAAGCGTAATTAATGAACGGAGAATAGCCGCATCGCTTGTGAGTCACGGCGCTGCTGCTGCTCCATCTTCAGGTGTTGCTGCCTGCACGCGCTTCTCACCTATAATTACCCCGCGCTCATCCGATCAGCAGTGTAGAAGTTTCTGCCATGTTTCTGCCATTAATAGTATATATTATCACAAGTGTATGTTTCTTTCCTTCCAGCAAACTTTTTTTTGGGGGGGCGGGTGTTGGCGGGGGTTCACAAAGCAGTTTACGAGCTTGGAAGTTTACAGTTTTGTTGTGTGAATCAAACATCGGTTGCCGCTTTTGAGTTTACGGGCTCACATAAACTTGCAAGCGTTTCGAGATCAACGTCTCAGATGATGCCATCTGTCAACAGACAACAATGTGGCTGTTTTTATATAAATGCCCCCTCCCCCATCCATGGCATAGTAAAAATCAAGGTTGGACAAGACACCTTTAGGCAGCTCAGGTGTGGCAGTGTTTTAACAAGTCTTTTGTTGCTTTTTTGATGATGATGAAGAGGTGAGGGCTAACATGCATTACACTTCCTTCATGCCTGTTTTGTTCAAATTGGCAAGTGAGGTCGCAAAATCGGGCACACGGAGAGAAAACCCATTACTAATTTATCAATCACGGCCCGCGAGGAACCTGAGCATGTTCCTTGCCAATACTCATGCCAATCTTGTCAATAACATATCCATCCCACTAATTGAGGCCATTTTGTGGATTAACAAAGAGTGACACATCCACCTCATGAACATTTACACCATGAGAGAATTCCCAGGCACACATGTTGTAAATACACCTTCTTTGCTGAGCCTTTTTGTGTCTTTCAGCGCCATACACTGTGCATTAGGTGCAATGGGACTCTTTTTTTAAGGTGAGGGAGAAATTTGAGACAACAAAAAAATAATAATAAATTCCATAAAATCCAGGACAACACCTGATGAAATTTTATCTATTTTCACAGGTAATTGCCCAAATAAATTGAGTGGACCTAAACCATGCCAGGAAAATAACACCCCACACCATATCAGAGCAGCCAGAACCCTTTAATTTACTCAAGTGTTTCCTTTATTTTGACAGTTACCTGTAAGTATAAAACCAAGTGTTACAGCCTGAGAAATCTGTAAACTGTATGTCCTTGAAGAAAGAATCCTTAAAAATCTAAGGGGAGTTGTCATTTTGGTAACAAATCAAAGAGTCTCCTTATCTCAGATATCTCCTCTTTGAGGTCTTTGCCACCACAAAACATTCTTATCGGTTTTATTTTTGTTTTAATTTGTGAGCAAGTAAATTACACTCTGCACCATGTTCATTGAACAATGCAAAGAACATTCCTGGCAAAAATAGAAATGTGGCAGGAGATTCTTCTAGCAAAGAAGACCTAAGTAGTGTGGCAGCCCAAGCGGCTGCACAAGGAAATGGCTGCCTGGCCTACAACACATGGGAGCCAGGAAACACTACATTTCCCAGCAGGCCACAGTCACACCTGAGCAAAGTCAAGCAATGGGGACTAATGACCAGCTGAAAGCCATTTTGAGGCCTATATAAAGGGCTGATTCCCATCACACTTGGAGAGGAGTAGGAACATGTTTGGGAAGGAGCTGAGTGTGTTTGGAGAGTAAGTACTGTGAAGTCTTTGACCAGCCAGTATTTGAGGAGAGTGTTTTGGAGTTTTTGTGTTTAACCGGATTGTTTGAGGAACCCCCTTTGGATTTTGACTACGGACTGGATTGCGGAACTGACTTGTATAACTGTTGTGTATGTAACGTAAGTAAAGCAGCCAACGACGGTAAATGCTCAACAGATCTTTTAATACTCAAGTCTGCAAACACTCAACCACTCACAGTACTTCTTCTCTCGTCTCTAGGTGCATAGCAAGTAAGTCTCATATATAAGAACAGGGACACCTACTGGTGTGTATGTCTAGAATAGCAGTATACCACAATAACGGAATTGGATTGGACATTGACAACGAGTAGGATTGTGGACTTTGTGTGTTTGAATTCCCCTGAAGACTCCACCCTTTGTTTTGTGTTTGTTAGTATTAGTTTAATAAATCATTGTTTTGTTTTTGAATACTGCCTCCTCTGTGTTCTTGAACTTGCCTATGCCCTCTGCAAGGTCCGTGTGTGTCGCCCAACCCCTGGGGACACCACATATCGTGGAGAATGCGGGCAGAGGGCATCACCTATAGGTATGAGGAGGTAGTACAGCGGAAAACATTTAAAATTGAGCTTTTGAACCCTGAATGGATGTCGGATCCAAAAATATTCTCCTGGCTTGAGAGAGATGGGAGAAGACCCCTATCATCCAATCAAAGAGAGGTGATTGCAGATTTCTTAAAGATGTCAGAGTGCACCTAAAGACGGACACTGGAACGGTGCCCTCTTTTCCTGATGACGAGCCTGGCTGCCGTGTCGGAAGTCGTGAGGGTGATGCACCAGGAGACTTGGGACAAGGAGCAGGCCCAGCTAGCACGAAGTGAAACAAACCAATGCCTGTGCTGTCTCGGATATGGGAATCAACCCAGTGAGTGCAACTGGAAGGGAGAAGTTGGCTGGGAGGACCCAAAGGACAGACCAGTTCAAAAGGAAAATGCCCACTCCTACCCTGTGGTGCCCCCTAGGGAAAAGGGCAAACTGAACCCAGGTAGACCACAAAAGCGGCGTACCAGTGAAGCAGAAAAATGTGATGGTTTTGAGGCCGCATTGGAAGAGGACTGGACAATGGATCCAGACATGGAGGCTTGGCTGGAGGCAGAGGGTCCCAAGCATCTGTCTAAAGCGCACCAACGGTCCCTCAAAGTGTTTTTCCAGGCAAGTCCAGCCCTCAAAGGTTCCTTTTTGAATGGAATGGCTCCCGACATTGGTGAGGCCATCTGTGAAATGGATAGGGTGTTGAAAACACTAAAGAGAGGACACAAAAAGAAAGAGGTTGGAGAGAAAAATGGCCACACCTGCTCTGTAGTGCCCCCTAGGGAGAAGAGAGAAAATGTCCCGGGTAAGCCGCAAAAGCAGCATACAAGTGTCGCAGACAAGTGTGCTGGTTTAGAGGCGGAGTTAGGAGAGGCACAAGTTGTGATCAAGGGCAAAGAGGATGAGATCCAGAAATGGAGCAATGTTGTCGGGACCAGAGGGAGAACCTGGTGAAGAACCAGAAGCGGGCGGCCATGGTGGAGGACCAATGGCGAGTCACCCTCCAGGAGGTCCAACAGCTGAAGAGTGCCCAGACTGAGCTGGACAGGGCAAAGGTGGAGTTGGGGACCTCAGAGGAGCACCACCTGCTGGCAGTGGGGCAACTGCTGGAGGAGCACAGCAACTCCCTGAGAGTGCTGGGAGTCATGGCTGGGGAGCTGGAAAAGGAGAAAGCATCCCTTGGCGATGAGGTGAGGCGTGTAGAGGCCCACAACCTGGTGCTGGAAGAGAAGGTGAGAAACCTAACCACGATGTTGGAGGACGAGCATCTGCAGGGGCTGGACATTCAGAAAGCCCAGGAACAGGCTAAAGACGAATATGCCAGGGCCTTGGGGGAGGTACAGACCAGGCTCGAGCAGAAGGAGGCAGAGCTAAGGAGAGCAGTGGAGAACCATGCGTCCGAGGCGGAGCAACTCCAGAGCCGAGTGGAGCAAGAGCGTGAGGGAAGGCGGGAGCTAGAGGCACAGTTGGAGCAGGTGAAAACCCTTGCGTTAAAACAAAAAGAAAATATTCAGGCTTTGCAGGAACTTCAGCAAACAACCTATGCAGCACTGCTAATAGAACAAGGAAAAAGTGAAGAACTTCCGGTCCTGAGGGCAAAAAGTGCATGTCTTGGGTGAGAGGCTGGACCAAAAATAAGCCCAGCAGCAGGCTACAGAGAACTATTTTCGGGACGTCCTCAAAATCCAAACAGAAACTTTGCTCCATCTACAGGATGAACTAGAAAGGGTGAGTGCAGAACTTGAGTGTATAAAATGTGTTCCTGTCACGAAAGACTCTAGCATGCAGGTAGACATCTCGCAACCAGTATAGCTGACCGTAGACGATGACCAGACGGAGTGGGATAGATGGTCCTCAGTCCCCCTCAGCCTGCCGGATCTTCAAATCAAATCAAATCAACTTTTATTGTCATTGTACATGTACAACGAAATTTGAGATGCAGTCCTTGACTGTGCTAAAAGAAAGATACATAAAAATAACTTATAAAACATTATATAAAAATAAATAAATACACTAAAAGGAAAGTTAACATAAAACCCACATCCACATTCTGCTGTCATTCACATTGAACAACAACCTTAATATTGCACTTAAAACCTATTGCATTAAAAACGTATTGCACATTCAAGGTTTAGCAGCGTTTAGTGCAGTTATTGCTCTGGGGTAAAAACTGTTTTTTAGTCTGTTTGTCCGTGTTTTTATTGCTCTGTAGCGTCTGCCTGAAGGCAGCAGTTCAAGCAGATGGTGTCCTGGATGGGATGGATCCCTAAAAAATGTTTGGGCTTTTTTGAGACAACGGGAACTATGTAGATCTTCCAGGGAGGGGAGTGGGCAGCCAATTATGTTCTGGGCGGTGGTGATGACCCTCTGGAGTGCTTTCCTCTCTGCCACTGTGCAGCTGGCAAACCAAACACAGATGCAGTATGTCAGTATGCTCTCTATGATGCAGCGGTAGAAGGACACAAGCAGTTTTGGGGTGAGGTGGTTCTTCCTGAGGATCCTCAGGAAGTAAAGTCTCTGCTGTGCCTTCTTAACCAGCGCTGTGGTGTTGGCGCTCCAGGTTAGGTTCTCCTCTATGTAGACGCCCAGAAAACAGAAGTCCGAGACCCTCTCCACACAGTCCCCTCTGATGTAAAGAGGCTGAATGTCGGTTTTGTTCCTCCTGAAGTCTATGATGAGCTCCTTTGTCTTGGTGGTGTTAAGGACCAGGTTATTTTCCAGGCACCATCCGGACAGCCGCTCCACCTCGTCCCGGTATGCGGATTCATCACCCCCAGAGATGAGCCCCACCACCGTAGTATCGTCAGCAAACTTGGCGATGGTGTTACTGCGGTGGGCGGGGGTGCAGTCATGAGTGTACAGAGTGAAGAGTAGGGGGCTCAGCACACAGCCCTGTGGGGAGCCAGTGCTGATGCTGATGGCCGAGGAAATGTGGGGGCCTACTCTAACCCTCTGTGAACACTCAGAAAGGAAGTCCTTAATCCAAAGGCAAATGGAGTGTGATAGACCCAGGTCTGTCAACCTGGTCACCAGTCTGTGGGGGAGGATGGTATTGAATGCAGAGCTAAAATCCATGAAGAGCAGCCTGGCGTAGCTCCCCCGCTGCTCCAGGTGGGTCAGGGCAGCATGGAGAGTTATGGCTATGGCATCCTCCGTGGACCTATTTGCTCTGTATGCAAACTGGTGTGTGTCCAGTGTGGGTGGAAGGCTTGAGACGATGTGACTCCGAACCAATTTTTCAAAGCACTTCATTATGACAGGTGTGAGTGCCACAGGACGGTAGTCATTCAGGCTGCTTACCGCGGTCTTTTTTGGCAGTGGAACTATGATGGATGACTTCAGACAGGGTGGGATGGTGGACTGGGATAGGGACTGGTTGAAGATCTTGGTGAAGACCCCCGCCAGCTGGTCTGCGCATTCCTTCAGCACGCGTCCAGGGACGCCATCAAGACCCGTAGCCTTCCTTGGGTTCACCGCCCTCAGTATGCTCCTCACCTCATGCTCCTCCACCGTGAGGATGTGGCTGCTAAGGGCAGGTGGATGTGATGTTGCTGCCTCTGGTGACTTCACCTCGAAGTGGGCAAAGAAGAGGTTCAACTCCTCTGCCAATGAAGCGTCACCGTCAGCAGCTGTGAGGTTGCTGGGTCTGTAGCTGGTGATGTGCTGAACCCCCTGCCACACCTGCCTTATGTTGTTACTGGTGAAGTGGTCCTCAATTTCCTTTTTATATGCTGTCTTGGCCTTTCTGATGCCTCTTTTCAGGTTGGCTCTGGCAGCACTATATTGTGCCCCATCACCAGACCTGAAAGTGGTGTTCCTGATCCTCAGCAGGCTCTGGACCTCTTTAGTCATCCAGGGCTTCTGGTTGGGATAGACCCGGATACGCTTGTCCACAGTAACATTGTCCATGCAGTTCTTAACCCCCTGAGGTCGGCTGGATCGGCGCCGATCCAAGCAGCAATACAAGTATATTACTATTTCTAACTTCGCGATATTTTATCATACACACGCGGCAAAAACATTGACAGAAACCTTAGAATCGCGACTTTCCGATTTGAGCACTGGCAAATCAAATGGGATTTTTAAAATTAGCTTAATTAGACCAAAAGTAAACCTTGCTTTTACTCTGTTTTTTACCTTTTAGTAACGTCCCCCTTCTATTGACATGTTAACGAGGTGCTAATTTCGGGAGGTGCGTCGGGCCATGTGTGAAAACGCCGGCATAAACAACACAAACTGAAGAGGACAGTCTATGCTGATATTTATTTTATTTCGCTTGTTTTCAAATACTCGTGAAAATATATATAAATTCCGCGTCTTGTGACTACATATTCCGCATGTCGCAATGTAACAAATTGCAATAGGCACAGAAAATACTTTTCAAACAGCCTAAAATGTTATAAAATATATCGTATGTCTGTGTTTACGCTTGCAATCTGCCAGCAACAGTATATTCACGAGTATATTTTCAAATACTCGTGAAAATATATGAATTCCGCGCCTTGTGACTACATATTCCGCATGTCGCAATGTAACAAATTGCAATAGGCACACAAAATACTTTTCAAACAGCGTAAAATGTTATAAAATATATCGTATGTCTGTGTTTACGCTTGCAATCTGCCAGCAACAGTCTATGCTATTGATTTTATTTCGCTTGTTTTTTTATTTTTTTACATCTTGTCTGTGTTTACGCTTGCAATCTGCCAGCAACAGTCTATGCTGATATTAATTTTATTTCGCTTGTTTTCAAATACTCGTGAAAATATAGCCTATGAATATCGCGTGTTGTGACGCCAAACATTCCGCGTGTTGCAACGTAACAAAGAGCCAAAATGAATATTCAGGTATTTAGCATTTAGCCCTCCCACAGCCTGAAATAAATGTGACCAGTTCTGATAAAAACAGGTTTTTAGCTATTTAGATCTCAGATGTGCTAAACTATTTTCACACCCTTACATAACCAAGACCTTGGTGAACAAACGCACATTGGCAAAACAATTCGTCACTATAGTTTAGTGTGTGCTTTCACATCTTTTTGTGACAGCAGAAAAATTTACTATTTTTAACTTGTGTGTTTGTAGATCTATTTACAAGCTGCATATGATACTGACCAAACTATTGATGGCATACAAATGTAGCTGTGATTGTCCTTCAAATAAAAATATCAAACACTTTGGAGTAAGTGTGTGTTAAATTGATGAAATTGAGATAAATATCAGACCATGCCAAAATCTAAAAACATTAAAAGCTTAGCACGGACCTCAGGGGGTTAATGTAACACAGGACAGTTGTGGTGTGCTGCTCCAGGTCCTGATGTTCAAAAATGTCCCAGTTAGTTCTTTCGAAGCAATCCTGCAGCTGATAAGAGGCACCTTCAGGCCATGTTTTAACAGTCTTAGTTGTAGTAAGCGCACTTTTCCTGAGGGGGGTGTATGCCGGGATTAAAAACAGGGACACGTGGTCAGACTGACCCAAATGTGGTAATGGTTTGGCCCTGTAACCCTGTTTGATGTTGGAGTAGACCTTGTCCAGTGTATTAGCTCCCTAGTAGCATATTTAATGTGCTGATGGAATTTAGGGAGCACTGCCTTTAAATCAGCATGGTTAAAGTCCCCCGCTCTGATGTGAACCGCCTCAGGAAACATGCTCTATTGACTGCTAATAGTGTTGTATAAATGTCCAATAGCCAAGCCAAGCTTGGAGGGGAACTGGAGGAGCAGGATGCTGAGGAGGACCTATGGTGGGACCATAGTTTTGAGGAAGGTCTCCTAGTTATGCCTGATGAGGTCTTGTTGAACACCCAACCCTCTTCTGATGTGGTGAGTCCATCTCCGTCAAAGTTGAAAAGACCAAAAAGAAAAGTGAAGATTAGAAGGTCTCGCCAGAAGAGAAATGGGAAACAAAACCAGGCTGTCATGTAAAGGAAAGGAACATGGGAAATGCATATGGAGAGGAAATGTAAATGTGGAGAAGAGCTTCAGGGATAAAGTTAATCACATGTTGGAGAGTGTGTTTTCCCCAGTTACCCCACCTGACCCCCTGGAAGCAAAAGGGACGTGGAAGGAAAGGCCAAAGAGCAGACCACAGAGTGAGAGACGGCACAAAGTGCACTGGCGGAGCCATGGGACGTTGGTGAAGCCCAGAGCCCGAGGGGTGATTGTCTGGTCCATGAAGCACAGACCCAGTAACCACATGTGGCCAGTTGGGGGCAAACATGGTGAGCCACTTGCGCCACTTACTAACGTCTGTCAGAGGCTATTTCAGGCAATGAATGGAATCTGGACATTTGATCCCGGTGGAGCACTGCCTGAGTGGATCTGGAGAGGGGGGCCCTCCTGGTGGCAGTTGGACATAGGCCGCTCAGCCCTCACGAGGGTGTTTGGCAGCCCAAGGGGCTGCACAAGGAAATGCCTGCCTGGCCTACAACACATGGGAGCCAGGAAACACTACATTTCCCAGCAGGCCACAGTCACACCTGAGCAAAGTCAAGCAATGGGGACTAATGACCAGCTGAAAGCCATTTTGAGGCCTATTTAAAGGGGTGATTCCCATCACAGCCAGTATTTGAGGAGAGAGTGTTTTGGAGTTTTTGTGTTTGACCAGATTGTTTGAGGACCCCCCTTTGGATTTTGACTACGGACTGGATTGCGGAACTGACTTGGATTGGATTGAACATTGACAATGAGTAGGATTGCGGACTTTGTGTGTTTGAATTCCCCTGAAGACCCACCCTTTATTTTGGGTGACCGTTCCTCACCCAAGAGGCCACCCTGGTGATCTCACGTCTGGACTACTGCAATTCCTTGCTGGCAAGCCTTCCGGCCTGTGCCATCAAGCCACTGCAACTAGTCCAGAACGCTGCCGCTCGCCTGGTGTTCAACCAGCCGAAGTTCAAATCAAATCAAATCAAATCAAGTTTATTTGTATAGCGCTTTTCACAATAGAATTGTCACAAAATGCTTAACAGAGGGGGAACCCAGGCCTAGAGCCCCCCAACGGCAACAGTGGCAAGGAAAAACTCCCTAGGTAGGGAGAAACCTTGGGAGGAACCAGACTAAAAAGGGGGGGAGCCCATCCTCTTCTGGCCGGCACAGGGTATGTCCAAAAAATACCATGTCATGGTCAGTCCAAGGTGGCTCAGGGCTGAAAGACTTTGCCCCTCCTGAGTTAGGTAGTCAGCGGGGGGCTAAACCACGCGGAGAGGGTCCAGATCCAGGAACTGGGGTTGGCGTGGGGGTGAGGGTTGATGGGGGCAGCTCACACTTCTCGCAGGATCTAGGGCTCGGGGGCAGGTGCCCCGAGTCAGAGGCCGAGGCAGAGAAGAGAACATGCAGTCAGAAAAAAGCAGTGCTATAGCCAGTAGCATTATGTAAGAGCAGGGGAGCACAAGCATAGGAAATATACAGATAGCCCCAACAGGTGTAAGCTATGGCAGCATACCTATTAGGAGAGGGACAGAGAAAACACGCAGCCATGAGAGAGAGTTCCAAACAATCCACACCTGATCAAGGATAACCAGCATAACAGTGGTGGTAACACATTGAGGAGGTGACAGTATGGAAAGTTTCTCACTCCATAAGACACTAGGGCACGGCCTTCTCCATCTCTCCACCTAGACTATGTTTGGCAGTAGGCTAGGCTGAAAAGATATGTTTTTAATCTACACTTAAAAATTGAAACTGTGTCCGAATCCCTAACATGCCTTGGTAAACCGTTCCACAACAGAGCTCTAAAAGAGAAGGCTCTACCACCAGCTGTGCTTTTCAAAATTCTAGGGAGTAATAGATGGCCGGCTTGTGAACGAAGCAGTCGTGTCGGCTTATAGAGGGCAATCATTTCGGTCAGATATAAAGGTGCAAGTCCGTTTACTGCTTTAAAAGTTAGCAACAGTACTTTATAATCAGCCCGATATTTAATAGGAAGCCAATGTAGTGATGCTAATACTGGAGTAATGTGCTCATACTTTTTGGATCTAGTCAAAATACGTGCCGCTGTATTCTGTACTAGTTGAAGACTCTTTAGAGAGCTACTAGAGGAGCCGGATAATAAGGCAGTACAATAGTCTAGCCTCGATGCAACAAAAGCATGCATCAAGGTTTTAGCATCCTCTAATGACAGAATGTGCCGAATTTTAGCTATGTTTCTTAGGTGAAAGAAAGCTACTCTGGAAGTGTTCTTAATATGAGTGTCAAATGTAAGGTCCTGATCAATAATAAAACCAAGGTTCTTAACCATAAGACTTGATGTAACTATGCAATCACCTGCATTTAACTGCAGATCCAACTTGTTCCTTAATTTTTTGGGGCCCAAAACCATCATCTCTGTTTTATCTGAATTTAAAAGCAGGAATTTTACTGTCATCCAGTTCTTTATATCAGAGATACTGTTACGTGCGGTAAATGCAGACCTGGACCCAAAAGCGGACTCGACACGGAGATGGTAATTGCGCTCCGCTCAGGAGGCGTTTAATCACGGAACAAATAAAAGTGACGGAAACAAGCCGTCCAAAAACAAACGGCGAAAAACAGGAAAGCCGTGCGGCTAAAAAAAACAAGAAACAAAATAAACACAGGCAGATTCAGGAATATTCGCGAAGTCAGGAACAGGTAACCAAATGAAAGCAGTGCTAGAAAAACTAGTACGCAAAGGCAATGGGCTAAACGAGTGCCGGGTTTAAATAGGCAAAAGCATTAACTAATAAGGCAGCGTGCAGAATGTGTTAGGGGAAAACAATGTGACAGGCTAAACGAAACGAGGGAACAAGAAACAGATTGGGGCAGCGTGCAAAATGTGCAGGGAACAACAATTGTCACAGGCTAAACGAAACGAGGGAACAAGAAACAGATTGGGGCAGCGTGCAAAATGTGCAGGGAACAACAATTTACAGATTGCGGCGAAGCCGCGCCCGCAACACAGACAACCCAGGAGAACGCAAAAACCAGACATGACACGCAAGGAACAAAGTGGCAGAAAAACACAAGGAAAGTGAACAGGGCGGACAGCGATGTAACAGAACCCCCCCCTCAACGGGAGCCTCCTGGCGACCCACCAGGCCTGTTCTTCTGAGGGTGGGTTCGGTGGAAGTCCCGAATGAGGGAAGGGTCAAGGATGAGCTGGCGGGAAACCCAGCTCCTCCTCGGGGCCATAACCCTCCCAGTCCACCAAATATTGGTGGCCCCGACCCTGCGCCGAATGTCCAGGATGCGCCGGACGGTGTAAGCTGGGGCGTTGTCGATGATCCGGGGCGGAGGGGGAACGCCGGAGGGCACAGTGAGCTGGTAGTGACAGGTTTGATCTTTGAGACGTGAAAGACGGGGTGAATCTTGAGGGCTGGAGGGAGTTGGAGTTTGACAGCAGAGGGGTTGATGATAGACTGTACCTTGTATGGACCGATGTAACGTGGCTGGAGTTTCTTGGAGGTGGACTGGAGGGGAATGTCAGTGGTGGAGAGCCAGACTTGCTGTCCCGGAGAGTATTGGGGGGCTGCGGTGCGGTGGCGGTCCGCCAGGCGTTGAGTGCGCGCGGTGGAGCGACGGAGAGCAGAGCGGGTGTCCTCCCAAATCCGAATACAGCGCCGGATGTGGGTTTGCACAGACGGGACGGAGATCTCCTCCTCCTGGGCCGGGAACAGGGGGGGCTGATACCCTAGGGAGCACTCGAAGGGGGAGAGACCAGTGGCAGAGCTGGTTAGGGAATTGTGCGCATACTCAACCCAGGGTAGCAGATTGCTCCAGGAGGAGGGGTTCCGGTCTGTGATGCACCGCAGTGCAGTCCCCAGGTCTTGGTTGGCCCTCTCGGTCTGGCCATTCGTCTGGGGGTGGTAGCCGGAGGACAGGCTGACAGAGGCCCCCAGGGCCTGGCAAAACGACTTCCAGACGTGGGAGGAAAACTGGGGACCACGGTCCGACACAACGTCGACGGGGATCCCATGTAAGCGAACCACGTGCTGGACCAGGAGCTCTGCGGTCTCTGAGGCTGAGGGAAGCTTGGGAAGGGGAACGAAATGGACTGCTTTGGAGAATCGGTCGACAATGGTCAAAATAGTGTCGTTACCTTCAGAGGGGGGGAGTCCACAGACAAAGTCCAGACCAATGTGACTCCAAGGACGACCTGGGATGGGTAGGGGACGGAGGAGACCGCTGGCGGGCTGGTGGGATGCCTTGCTCCTGGCGCAGGTGGTGCAGGCCAGTACGAACTCCCGGGCGTCCGCGGCCATGGACGGCCACCAAAAGCTGCGTTTGAGCAGCGACAGGGTGCGCTGGAACCCGGGGTGGCAGGCCAGACGGGAGGAGTGCGTCCACTGCAGGACCTGGGAACGGACGGAAACAGGGACAAACAGGTGAGGGCTGGGGTTAGGTCTGGGGTCAGGTTGAGTGGCCTGGGCCTCCTGATCTGCCTCTCAATTCCCAGGTCCTGCAGCAACCACACAGGAGGGGGACAGGATGGTGTCGGGACTCGTCTGTCCGGTTTTGGAGGAGAATTGGCGGGAGAGGGCGTCGGGTTTTAGGTTACGGGATCCGGGTCTGTATGTGATGGTGAAGTTGAAGCGGCCAAAGAACAGAGCCCACCGGGCCTGGCGAGAACTGAGTCTCTTGGCCGACTGGATATATGCCAGGTTTTTGTGGTCGGTCCAGACGATAAATGGGTGTTCCGCTCCTCCAACAAATGTCGCCACTCCTCCAGGGCGAGTTTGACCGCCAGCAACTCCCGATTCCCAACGTCGTAGTTGCGCTCGGCGGGGGACAGCCTACGGGAGTAGAAGGCGCAAGGATGGAGCTTTTGGTCCTTACCCGAGCGTTGGGACAAGATGGCCCCCACCCCGGAGTCCGAGGCATCCACCTCCACCACGAACTGACGAGACACCTCAGGATGGACCAGGACAGGAGCGGAAGTGAAGCGGTTCTTTAAACCGATGAAGGCGGCTTCAGCTTCAGGGTTCCAGGAGAAGGGGATGGATGGGGAGGTGAGTCGGGTGAGGGGTTCAGCTACCCTGCTGTAGTCCCGAATGAATCGCCGGTAAAGTTTGCAAACCCCAGGAATCGTTGCAATTCCTTTACCGATGACGGTTGAGGCCACTCCACCACCGCCTGGATCTTGGCCGGGTCTGGTCTCACCTGTCCACACTCCACGATGTACCCCAGGAAGCTCACCGACGAGGCGTGGAATTCGCACTTCTCCGCCTTGACAAACAGTTGGTTCTCCCACAACCTCTCCAAGACCTGCCGGACATGGGTAGTGTGTTCCTGTAGGTTGCGGGAGAAAATTAAAATGTCGTCAAGGTAGACGAAGACAGAGCGGTTGAGAAAGTCCCGGAGCACATCGTTGACCAACGCCTGGAACACAGCGGGGGCGTTGGTGAGCCCGAACGGCATCACCAGGTACTCGAAGTGGCCCAGGGGGGTGTTGAACGCCGTCTTCCACTTGTCCCCTTCCCGGATTCGAACAAGGTGGTAGGCGTTACGGAGGTCCAATTTAGAAAAAATAGTGGCCTCCTGTAGAGGTTCGAATGCGGAGTTGATGAGAGGTAGAGGGTACTTGTTTTTAACGGTGATGGCGTTGAGGTTGCGGTAGTCGATGCAGGGACGGAGTGACTTGTCCTTCTTGGCCACGAAGAAGAACCCTGCACCGACTGGGGATGAGGAGGGTCGGATGATGCCTGCCGCCAGTGAGTCATGAATATATGACTCCATCGCTGCTCTCTCCGGCCGCGGGATGTTGAAGAGGCGACCGGAAGGCAGGGGAGCCCGGGAAGCAGGTCGATGCCGCAGTCATAGGGCCTATGAGGGGGCAACGAAGAGGCTCGGCTCTTGCTGAACACCTCCGCCAGGTCGTGATACATGGGGGAACCGAGGACATGTCTGGAGGAACCAACCTGGCGGGAGGTGAAGCACCCTCCGTGGGTGCTCGAGCCGACTGGAGGCAAGTGGCGTGACAGTAGGGACTCCAGCTCTGGATCTTGCTGGTGATCCAGTTCAGATGAGGGTTGTGGAGTTGGAGCCAGGGTTGGCCGAGAACCAGAGGGGACTGGGGTGAGGAGATGACCAGGAGCTGAATGGTCTCACGGTGGTTGCCGGACAGGATGAGCTGTAGGGGTTCGGTGGTGTGAGTGACCTGGGCTAGGAGGTTCCCATCCAGTCCGTGGACCCGGAGAGGGACGGCCAGAAGACGAGTGGCGATGCCAGCCTGTCGCACTAGCTGGGCATCAATGAAATCTCCATCCGCCCCGGAGTCCACTAGGGCACACAGCGACAGGGGTTGACGGTTCCAGTTGAGCGTGGCCTTCAACTGGAAGCGAGACTGGGCGGTTGTGGAGCCCTGGGTGTGGCTCACCAGTACGCCCAGTTGCATGGGCTCTTCAGTTGCAAGCCCCGGGGCTGACCGTTGCTCGGTGGTTCGGGAGAGGAAGGAATCAGGAGGTGACGGAGAAGAAGAGCTCGCTGGGGTGAGGTGACCGGTCTTCTCCCTCCGACGCTCCCGCAAGCGGTTGTCGACCCTGATGGCAAGGGAAACCAGAGCGTCGAGGGAGTCAGGGTAGTCCCTCGTAGCCAGCTCGTCCTTCACCACTTCACCTAACCCGTTCCGGAAGGCCCCTTGGAGCGACGCGTCATTCCAAGCGGATTCCGCCGCCAGGGTTCTGAACACCACCGCGTACTCCGCCACGCTGCGGTCCCCTTGACGGAGATGGAATAAGCGCTGGGAGGCATCCTTCCCACCCACCGGGTGATCAAAAACCTTCCTCATTTCTGTCACGAATGTGGAGTACTGGGAACTGGCTGGGAGCTGGCTGTCCCAGATGGCAGTGGCCCACTCCAGCGCCCTACCCCAAGGCAGCCCATGATGAATGCGATCCTTGCCGGCTCAGAGCCGTATGAAGATGGTTGTAGGTGGAAGATGAGGTCGCATTGCATGAGGAACCCCTTGCAGTTCCCAAATCGCCATAATAGCGATCCGGGTGGGGAATGCGGGGTTCCCTGGGTTGTCCAACCGGCAGGCTGGCAGGCGGCGATGACGCAGGGGGGTTGGGAGAAGTCGTCTGCGTCAGAAGAGAGACGTTGGAGCTGAGTTGGGACACCTGTTCTCCCACCTGAGAAATATGGCCTCCCATACTCCTCAGTGCCTCCATAGTCTCCTTCATGTGTCGCTCCTGCTGGTCTATACGAGCCTCCTGGCAGGCGAGTAGGTGGTGGAGCGCAGTCGAGTCTGCTGGGTCCATAATGGCCTTTGCGTTCTGTTACGTGCGGTAAATGCAGACCTGGACCCAAAAGCGGACTCGACACGGAGATGGTAATTGCGCTCCGCTCAGGAGGCGTTTAATCACGGAACAAATAAAAGTGACGGAAACAAGCCGTCCAAAAACAAACAGGCAAAACAGGAAAGCCGTGCGGCTAAATAAACAAGAAACAAAATAAACACAGGCAGATTCAGGAATATTCGCGAAGTCAGGAACAGGTAACCAAATGAAAGCAGTGCTAGAAAAACTAGTACGCAAAGGCAATGGGCTAAACGAGTGCCGGGTTTAAATAGGCAAAAGCATTAACTAATAAGGCAGCGTGCAGAATGTGTTAGGGGAAAACAATGTGACAGGCTAAACGAAACGAGGGAACAAGAAACAGATTGGGGCAGCGTGCAAAATGTGCAGGGAACAACAATTGTCACAGGCTAAACGAAACGAGGGAACAAGAAACAGATTGGGGCAGCGTGCAAAATGTGCAGGGAACAACAATTTACAGATTGCGGCGAAGCCGCGCCCCGCAACACAGACAACCCAGGAGAACGCAAAAACCAGACATGACACGCAAGGAACAAAGTGGCAGAAAAACACAAGGAAAGTGAACAGGGCGGACAGCGATGTAACAGATACAGGCCTCTAATTGAGTGAGTTTAAGTGTTTCACCTGGTTTCATTGATATGTACAGCTGTGTATCATCTGCATAGCAATGGAAATTCACACCATGTTTACGAATAACATTACCGAGTGGTAGCAAGTATAATGAGAACAGTAATGGTCCCAGCACTGAGCCTTGTGGAATACCATGTTTAACCTGAGAGTAGTCAGAGAACTCTTGATCTAATTGCACAAATTGAAACCGGTCTAATAAGTATGATTTCAACCATGAGAGTGCCCGTCCACGCAAACCAACCAGGTTTTCTAGCCTATGAAGGAGAATCTGGTGGTCAATAGTGTCAAAAGCAGCACTTATGTCAAGGAGCACTAGAATAGAAACACAACCAGGGTCCAATGCTAACAGTAAGTCATTTACAACGTTAATAAGTGCTGTCTCAGTGCTATGGTTTGGTCTAAAACCTGATTGTGGTGTTTCATACCGATTATTCGTTTTTAGGAAAGCAGTTAATTGTTGAGCTACAGATTTCTCTAACATTTTTGACAAAAAGGGCAGATTTGAAATGGGCCTATAGTTCTTCAGATTAACAGGATCAAGATTTGGTTTCTTTAGAAGAGGCTTGATTACTGCCACTTTTAAAGACCTAGGTACGCAACCCAATAATAGGGATGTATTTATGATATCTAACATGGGCTGGCCTAGCACAGGCAAAAGCTCTTTAATAAGCTTTGTTGGTATGGGGTCTAACAGACATGTAGATGATTTGGAGGACATAACCAGTTTACTGAATTTGTCCAGATCCAAGGGAGTGAAAAACTCAAGGGTCTCTACGCAACCCTGCTCCTGATAGCCCTGTGCTATCTCAGCAGTTGGAGTGCTATATATTGGAGTCATTTTCATAATTTGTTCTCTGATTGTCTCAATCTTATCAGTAAACGAGTTCATAAAGTCATTGGAATTATAGTTAGAAGGGTAACTGATGGAAACTGAAGACTGTTTTTTTGTCAGTTTAGCTACCGTGTTAAATAGAAATCTTGGGTTGTTTTTATTCTGGTCAATTAATTTTGAGAAGTACGATGACCTAGCTGTAATAAGGGCGTGCTTGTATTCTATGAGGCTGTCCTTCCAAGCAGAGCGAAAAACCTCTAAATTGGTAGAGCGCCATCTGCGTTCTAATTTTCTGGAAACTTGTTTAAGGGCACGGGTAAGGTCAGTAAACCAGGGTGCAAGTTTCTTCTCACTGCATTTTTTCCTCTTGAGGGGTGCGACCGCATCAAGTGTATTCCGTAAAATGTGATTTAGCGCATCTGTTTGATGATCAATTGACAAAAGGCTATTTGGGTCCTGACTTAATACTAAGGATTCGGGAAGTAAGTTTATACATTTTGAAGCCGTCAATGAATTTATAGAGCGGCTGGAATAGTATTTAGGTTCTGATTTAATAGGAATATTTACCTGAATTTCAAAAGAAATCAAAAAGTGATCCGATAGTACAGGATTATGGGGAGACACAATGATATTCTCGACATCGATACCATAGGATAAGACTAAATCTAAGGTATGATTGTGGCGGTGGGTTGGTTCAGATATATTTTGAATAAAACCGAGTCAATAATAGCTGCAAAAGCCAGTCCTAAAGGGTCAATGTCATTATCAATATGTATGTTGAAATCTCCAACAATCACAACTTTATCTGCCATAGTTGCCAAGCTTGATAAAAACTCTGCAAACTCGGAAAGAAAAACAGTATACGGTCCAGGTGGTCTATAAATAGTTATTAAGAGGAAAGATTGCACTGAGGTAACTAGATATTTTGACCGTCCAGAAAACATAGCAAGCGATTCAAAAGAGGAGAACTTATCCCCACATTTAGGTGTAAAACTAAATTTTGTCGAAAAATCACAGCAACACCGCCCCTCTACCGGACAGACGCGGCGCTTGGCAGCTGGCATAACCATCGGGAGATGCCTCATTAAGTGCACTGTATTCGTCAGGCCTAAGCCAGGTTTCAGTGAAACTAATCAGGTCAAAACTATGGTCCGTGATTAGTTCGTTCACATGAACCGCCTTGGGGGAAAGTGATCTAACATTTAACAATCCACATTTAAGATGCGTCTTACTACAGGCAACACTTACTGCAGGCTGAGAGGTTTTAATATAAATAAGATTATGTACACAAATGCCACGACAGCCAATGTGCTCAGATAGCTTTTTACTTCTGAAACCATTTCCAAAATGAGGGACAGACACAGTCTCAATAGCTAAGCTAGTCACGGGTTTTTGGAAACTAGCAGACAGTGGTTTAGGACCAGAAGTCTGCTGCCTGGCTAGCGCTCTGAGAGGTCATACATTTTGCGAATTTATACTACGGGAAAAATTTCTAGATAATAGAAGAGCACCTCTCCAGTTCGGGTGGAGTCCGTCTCTCTTCAGTAAGCCAGGCTTTCCCCAAAAAGTGGGCCAATTGTCTATGAAGCCCAAGTCGTTGTCAGTACACCAGTTAGCCATCCAGCGATTTAGCGACGTGAGTCTACTGTAGACTTCGTCACTCCTACGGGCAGGGATAGGCCAGAGATAATTACTTCCCGACTGAGTGTTTTAGCGAGCTTACACACCGAAACAAAATTATTTTTAGTGATCTCCGACTGCCTAAGTCGAACATCGTTGGTGCCAGCGTGGATAATAATTTTAGAATATTTACGATTATTCTTAGCTAGCACCTTTAAGTTTGCCTCCACGTCGGTAGCTCTGGCCCCAGGCAAACATTGGACTATGGTCGCTGGTGACTCTATCCTCACGTCTCGTAAAATGGAATTGCCAATTATCAGAGCTTTCTCAGTAGGTGTATTACTGAGTGGGGAAAAACGATTCGAAACGTGAGTTGGGTGTATGACCTCCTTGGGACGGCGACTATGCCTCCCTCGAACCGTGACAAAAGCGCCTTGCTGCGAAGGCTCTGCTGGGGGAATAGCACTGATGTCTAGGCTATTTAAACTCCCTGGTGCGTCCGGCGCCAACAGAAAAGACTCTATGTAACTCTCTCCTTCCTGAATCTGGCGAAGCGTCCGGATGCGGTCCTCAAGCTCAACTATTTTCTGCGCCAATTCTAAATTGAGTTGACACTTACTACAAATACCAGTTACGTTAAACTTGGCGTCAGAACTAACACTAAACATATTGCACTCCAAGCAGGAAACAAGGGAGGAAGCCATGGTCGAATCCCTTACCGTAAATGTTTTCTTGGGTGTCGAACAGAAAACCACGGTGTTCACCCACGTCACCCCTCTACTCTCCTCTCTGCACTGGCTCCTCATCACAGCACGCATCAGATTCAAGTCACTGGTGCTTGCTTTTCAAGCAGCCAGAGGTACTGCTCCCCCATACCTCCAGTCACTCATCACTCCCTACACCCCGCCCAGACCCCTCCGCTCCACCTCCGCTGGCAAACTGACTGTCCCATCCCTCCGGGCGCCTGGCAGCCGCTCCTCACGGTGTCGCCTCTTCTCTGTCCTGGTCCCTCGCTGGTGGAACGACCTCCCGCAATCGGTCAGGACTGCGGAATCACTTCCAATCTTCCGCAAGAGACTCAAAACCCACCTCTTCAGACTCCACTACCACTGAACACTGTCCATCTAGTCAATCTGTCGTCACCACTGTTTATTTGTTCTACACTATAAAAAAACAAAACAAAAAAACACTAACCTTTTCTTTCCCAGTGTTACAGGTATGATATGCAGACGCCTGCGATGATGTCTGTTGCTGTTTTACTGCACTGATCTTGTGCGCTAACTATGATTGTTCTTACCTTGTACTAATGCACATCTTGTAAGTCGCTCTGGATAAGAGCATCTGCTAAATGCTTAAAATGTAAAATGTAAATGTAATTTTGTGTTTGTTAGTATTAGTTTAATAAATCATTGTTTTGTTTTTGAATACTGCCTCCTCTGTGCCTATGCCCTCTGCAAGGTCCATGTGTGTCGCCCAACCCCTGTGGACACCACAGTAGTTTATACGTGTATTAAGTTTGCATGTGCAGTAAGCCCACACGCACGTTGTAATACTTAACCATTTTCTTCTGGAACAAAAAAACAACAATCTCTGTATGTGTATTCTCTATTGGTGCAATGTGTTATGTCTATATATGCCATTTTGCCCACAGCTGTGAGTGTAAATGATAATTTTCAGAAGGAAAAATGGAAAATGTATTATTCTGTAGACATTCATCCACAGTGAATGACAGATAACATGCGTTCTACTAGTCCGCCTGTCTTTTCTAAGACCAATGAGTTCCAGCACACTTGACATACAGCATATCGCCTAAACTGGTGCCAACATCCTAGAAAAGCACATTCTCTGTCTCACAGACACACACACACAAACCCACACCTCTTTGATATGCAGTAAATCCCCACTTTGCCATCACATAAAAGATTTCCTTTAAGGCTCGTTCCCTAGGAAATATTCAGTTTAACAATCCGTCACAAGTACATTGTGCAAAACATATTGTGTGGGTACAGCTATCAAAACCGTTGGTTAAGTTTCCATTCTAGCAGTGATGGGAGGCATATAAAGCAATCAGACAAAATGGCGTTTCACATTTACTTTGACCCGAGGATAGCAATTGGTTATATTTTCCTCTGGGCAGCATTAATTCTCTCAAAGAACGCGACAGTTTGAACGTAAATTCAAGCCTCCCAGTACATCCAGTTGTAACCATAGTCATTACCTAACTGTGATGCATTGCACTCATGTCTCATGTTTATGTATTGTCTTAGGTTTTAGGCATTATTTTGCCAATATTTTCCGCACTAATTGTTTTATTGCTGCCTTTGAATTGTGGCTACAGATTTACCTACAGGGTCCTAGTTTAACTATGCGGTTGCTCCTAGCACCTGGAATTGTACTTCCCTCTAGGGTGGCTTTCAGCGAAACTGTTCTTGACTACGGTTAACACTTTGATGTACATTGCTCTGGATAAGAGTGTCTGCCAAATGCCTGTAATGTAATGATGGTCTTTGATGTTCTGGTTGCCATTGTCCTGAGGTGTTGTTTTATCCTGGCTTAGACTTAAGAGTAATATAGATATGTCAGGTCACACGTCTTGACACCTGTCTTTCAGATCTGAGCGGTGATTTACTGACATGCCTCACCCCACCCCAATCCAGAGAGCACTTGGAGGTGTTTGAAACTGCCACTGCTGACAGCGCACTTCACTGCCACAGGGAGGTGGTAAAGAAATAGCTTTCATCCTGACTGTCACAATAAATGGAGCTACATTTTGTGCAGTAAAATACAGAGCAGCTGTGATCGTTTTGAACAGCCATAATTTGTCTCAGTGAATAAAAAAAAGAAAATTATACACTTTAACCTTTAAAAGAATTACATTTTGTAATACCTGTAAATTATACACCAACAAAATACACACACTCACACACACACACACACGCATACACACACACATATACGCAAACACACACAAACAAAAAAGTATAAAACATTGCACAATGCTATAAATAAGCAGCAAGTGTAATTTATATCAGATTAGATGTACAGTATACCCCATTGATAATATTTTGCACATACCCAAGTGTGTGACTCGACTGGTTGTTCCTAACCCTTGCTTTTAAGGTAGAGGTGAGCCTAACCTACAATTGTGTAGCTGTACGAGTGTACATGCAAACAAAATGAAAACAAACAAAAACATAATGAATGCACAGGCAGTCCCGGTTCCAAAATTGGAAATTGGGTCAGCAGCTCACCCAATCAGAGGCTTCCCAATGCACGTCTCCTTTCATGGCGAGCCCGGGCCTTCAGGGCCTTCTTCTTCTTGGCATAGTCAGTCGAAGTGGATGATTCCCTAACCGAAGAAGCCTTCCTTGTCCAACCTTTGGACCAACATTTCTGGAGCTTTATAACAACATCCAATGTCCTTCTCAGAAACATAAACACTTGCCAATCATAGTTGCCACATTCCCATTGGAGATTCAATCTATCGTCAAAATATAGCATCACACTCTTCATCCAACGCCTCCATCTGGGTCTTGAGTATGACTTTTAAACCCTGGGAAAGGGACTGCCCCCTGCTATGTCAGGGATGTGCATAGCATACTAAAACAAAGAAAACGCATGTGTTTCTAACACAAGCTAAAGGGTTAAGCTGTTGTTGTTATTTATATCATTAAATTATGCATAGTGCATTAAAAAAATCAAGGTGTGAAAAATATGTTTAGCAAATGTCTCTGTCATTGTAGTAACTACTGAAGATGCAACACTTGAAAACTTCAGAATGTGAGCCAAGGAAAAATATTTGAAAGAATAACATTTTAAAAACTAGAAATGGCTACCTTTTTTAGACTGCTACCGACAAGTCAAATTCAAATATTTCAGTAAGTACCCATTATGCTCACACCATGAACCAATCAAGTACTTTGCTGCATTATCCCAGCTGGTGGCAAATTCAGCTGCCTTGCACCTTTCAAAGAATAAACCTGCTTATTTTATCTTGAAAGAAATATGTGGGGGCAGATAAAGGCTCTAATTCCCCTTTGTCAAGATGAAACGTGTATTGAATGTATGCTCCTAAAAAATATATTTGTATCTGTTCACATATATTATTTGTAGTTTTTATTTGTAGTTTTGAAGTGCCATACCCAAATTATAATGTTTGTCAAGCATACAAGGAAAAACTACCATTTCAGTTACAACAACCTTGACCAGTCAAGCTTAAATAATGGAGGAATGGCACAGAATTTCCTCACAGGATGTGAAACAATGGTTGACTCAGTTGGTAGAGCATGGCAACGCTTAGGTTGTGTATTCAATTCCCACTGGGACCACATATACTGAAAAATGTATGCATTCACGACTGTAAGTTGATTTGGATAAAAGCGTCTGCTAAATGGCATACATTATGTTAACTAAGAACAAATTAACGAATACAGCAGATTGATCATACGCATGCTGTACACACGGATCTGTGCGTACACACTACTCGTGAATGAGAGCCGTCGACAAGTTCAGACTAGCGTGCGTTATTCTCCGCTGTGCGTTCTGCCGGCCACCGATTATTCTCCCTCTGCAGCCCCCCTGCTGAGCTGTACAATCATTGTGTCAGAGGAGTACCAGTGGAATGAAGCCCTCCCTCCCTGGGTGACACTACCCCAAGATGGCCGCGCCTATGTTTACGGCTGCTCGTTGCTTGCGCTATTTTTGTTTATTCTATCTCTGATTGTGTCCTCGTATGTGCGTGTTGTGCAAGGCATTGTAGTCTGCGATCGCTGGACGCTGCTGAATATTCAAGCTTCTTTGGTGGATTTAGCTACATTGTACGCTGAAGACGGGAGTGCTCACCGCTGTCTGTTTCCTCGTCTACCGGAGGGAGTTTGGGCTCCTCGCTGCGGTTCTCGCCGTGGGGGGAGACTCAGGAGGCGGGGTGGGCGTGCAGGTGCCTTGGTCAAGCTGAGAGACCTTGCTCGTTCGTGCTCCGTCTCTCCATCGAGCCTTCCCCTCCACCTCTTTGGCGACGGATCTGACCAGTGCTCCTGCTGCTTCCATCGGCGTTCCATGGAGCCGAGATGCGCCTCGCTTCGCCCGGTGTGGCCAGTCCGGGATGAACTGCCCCAGGCTCCGCTCGGCATCCCCGCACGGCTACGCGTGAGATGCGGGGGGGCTGTCCTGCACAGCCTTTGCCCACTGGCATGGATGGATGGATTGAATCTGAGCTCAGGGCTCACTTGTATTCCTTAGCGTTCCCCGACTCACACTGACTCCTGCCTTGTTTGTTTTGACGTGTTGTTCTGTTCCTTTGTATGTCTGTTGGTTGTTTATTTTCTGTTTATTTATACTTTAGGCTACCTGTATTGTAAAGCACTTTGGTTGACGAGCGTCATGTTTAAATGTGCTATATAAATACATTTGATTGATTGATTGATTGACTACAGCCAATTATGCAGTGCCATGCTGGACGGCTGGCCACAGTCAGCCATGGCATGACCGGATTGGACAGGAGCCCATAGGGTGCATCACCACAGCAACCGCACAGATCAAGGATCCTTGAGTGTCCTTGCTGTCCCTGCTAAACTGCATGCACCATTTCATTATTTTTTTTTTTTTCTTAGGTTATCAGCGGTTTCCATATGGCCGTTGTCACGGTATTCCCCCTCTGCCTCCCTGGGGGGGTTCATAATCTGTTGATCTTCATTTCCTCAACTTTCATTTCCCTGCTACACCCGTTCACCATATGTTACTTCAGAAGCCTTACACTGCAAATTTGTGATGGCTAATGACATTTGAGTAATCAAAAGAAGAAGAAGAAGAAGAAGAAGAAAATAATAATAATCAGATCTCATATACAGCTGTAATGCCCACGCCTTTACCTCCATCAGGACATTCCAAACAGAGCAGGGCCACCTAAAGGGGCATTTAATTACAATGCTATTCCATATACAGCCTGAACCATATCGAGGGATCATAAACTTATCACTGCATGATATCAAATAAGTAAACGATAAAATCGAATGCACAAAATATTCATTCAGAGATATGCTTCAGATTTTATGTCCATATCCAGATGGAAAATCGCATTATGGTGTTTCCAATTATTCATGTTCCCGTGCACTATAGATTGACTACTGTGTCGTCTGGGATGCGGGAAAGCTTATTCTGAGATAGAAAGGTGTAGCCATAAAGGACTCTCTACAGTTTACCTTCACCTGCATTAATCTCACCTGAGGCCATTTCGGTCACACTCAAATGGCCCTGACCCGGGCCTGGACAGTCCCAGCCAGGTGCCCTTTCGGCTCATGTCAGAGTCAGTTGTGAGGTTGTCAGGTGCCAGTTGGGTCACGCTGAAATTTTAGACCCAATCAGAACTCTGTTTCCAAGGTTACTTTTTCTCTATATAAAATTCAATTAGAGAGAGGTGCTACACTGTAAATTTCAAGTTCAACAATGACCTGACTCTATTCCAGCTATTCCACAAAAAGTACAGTGAATATTTCTAAAAGGCAAACTTCATGTCTCTCTAAATTGTTATTTGCAATATCAACAAAGGCCATACAAGCAAGACAAGTATGCTCATTGGCTTCTCTAAAATGTATAACTTGTAATTTATTGCAATAACTTCCAATTCCAACTGAAACCGTGCCTGAGTCGACTGCATATGAACTGGGACTGTTTCAAAGAATAAAGTTTTATTATTGATTTTCAGTGATAATGTGCGTGACAAGGAATGGATGCATCAAGCAATCATATTCCTTCGTATCCGTAGCAACAGTTTGGTGCTGGATGGAGGGGGAGCAGGCCAAAAGCTTTGTGGCGAGGTCATTACTCTCCTGGGTTTTGGGTGGAGCCCTAAAGGCAGTTCTTTATCTGGAACCGATTGGTTCCATTGACTTTGTGAACTGGTATGTAACACAGAAGCGAGACAAAAATAATAATGCTGCCCCACAATACCCGGAGTGTCAGCTCTGACTGAGGTCAGCTGCTCGCTGTCCTTATGACAGGAATCTAATCTCTCGCTGCCACCTGCTCGCGACATCGAATCTCAAACAGGGCCCGTGCCTGCATTGTAAAGGCTGGCGTCGCAGGTGAAATGAACCATGCATTGGAGGCGCACGCGTTTGGGGCTTGAGGAGTTGAGCGGCTGTGTCTTCTCCTCGCATGTGTTTTCTACAGGCTCAAAACACCTGTCTGGCCTGTTCCGTGAGGCTTTAGCCTCAGTATCACACGATATTGTATCTTAATGAGTTATTCATTTGAATGTACATATTCATTCACTGGACATAGTGAATAATAATAGCTTATTATATTCCAAAAACACAAAGCAAATAAATAAATACCTTTTCCACTAGGTTTGTAAGTGCTAATGGTGATATTTCCTTTGTAATTATTTGTCCTTGTTGAGTGTACTAATTGTTAGGGTAAGTTTTTTGTTTGTTTGTTTTAATGTGTTTGAAAAAATAAAGTTAAACTCACTGAACTAAATGGTGTCGGTATTTCATGGGGGTAATCATGGTTCGGTAACATCAAAGTGGTTTGATTGTCCCTGTCATTCATCATCTCATTAACAGTGGATCTACTTCTAATTATTTTATTTTTTTGTTACCTTGTTAATGAACAAGAGTGCTGGAGCACAGCCCTCTGCCAAGAACATGATTTTTAGTATCCAATTATCGACTCAGACATTGTTTCCCTGGAACGGCTGTACGCCCACACAGATTCGGATTAACGATATCCATAGTGCACAAGTGTCAGGGAGGGGGTGGCTAATTCATTGTAAATAAAAGCATTTCTCCTAAAGAGTGTGGCGTGTTTCTCCTGGACCAAAAATGGCACCGACAGTCACAATAGGCCAATGATTTCCCAACCTCTCCTCGAGTACCCCCAGCCGGTCCATGTGCTTGTTCAATTCCACCACCTGCGCACCTTATTCAACTACTAACTAACGAGCACTGATTAGTTTAATCAGGTGTGCTGGTGGTGAAATGACACTTATATTACAAATACATGGACCGGACGGGGGTAGCAGAGGAGGGGTTTGTGAAACGTCGCAGTAGAGGAATAACGAGGCCTTTGGATCAGCTTCTACTGAAGCCCAGGATCGGCAAGATCGTAGTTTTTTTTGTATCAGATTTTTTCCTGTTTTTCTCCCAATTTAGCAGCTAATTACACCCTTTATTTGTTTCAATTTACCCTCCCCACATGGGTCCGCCACTCGTCTCTACAAGGCAAGCTAATTCTCAGAGGGCAGCTTCCTTCTAGACGGAATTCGCCAACCCACATTCTGGAGACTCCTTACGTACTTCATGGCAGACCCAAGCTGGCCCAACCTCCCCCCTTCCACTGGGGCGGACAGCCAAATGCCGCTCCTGATTGGAGCTGACGACCAGGGCCGGTCTGGTAGAGATGGGTTTCGAACTGCGTCCCTGACAGGCAGCGCACACCATATTGGACCAGCCAAAATATGTTGCGTTAGACCGCTATGCTATCCACCACCCTAAGATAGTTGGTTTTGAGGCCGCTCCTTCGTCTGTGCTAACTTGTGAAATGAAATTCACGTTTTTGTCAACACCAGTCAATGCTCCTGTGATGGAAGTAAACGTGATTGAGGCTTCAGAGCCAGGTGGCTCACCTAATGGCAATCTCAATGCTGCAGCCCTCATTGACTTGACCCAAATCTTGTACAGCACTATGGGAAGACAACATTCACGCTCCTATCAGTTATGCACACTTCTCCCACTCTCCTGTTCAATTAGTTTATTTGCTTTACCCCTTTGAAATCTCTGTATGTTCATCAGGCAGTACACCTACATAATTACCCAATGACTACAATGTAGTCAATTCAACCATTGTAATCTTCAATCAATGCAATCAGTGTGGTCTCAAGCTTCTGTGTATCAACATCTTGTTACACATTAATTAATGGCTAATTAATTGCAATAAGTGGCATAGAAAGACTACGTAATTATATATTCCATCTGCATTACCCTAGCCCTAACCTTAGTTTTGCCCCATCCATGTCCCTCACCGAAACACGGCCCTAACCTTCAATATAATTACACTATTTCCGTGAAACGGCGCAATTGCCAGGCAGTTATGCAGCACCAATTTAACCACAGCACAGCGTAATTACCTCATTAAACTTGAGATAATATAAAGTATGACCCATTCTTTGCTTTTTTTTTTTTTTTACATTTGCACTGGGAGGACACCTTGATTTGGAAATGCAGCGGCATACTCTGATTAATAGTAATTACACCCAGTAATGAGGCTGGAATTGAATGAGCCATCTAAAAATGTTCATAACGACGTGGGAGAACTTTACCCTAGAGACTGACAAAAAAATTATAATAATTTGAAAGCCACAGTCGTAAATTTAAACCTCATATGGGCAAATATAACATATTTTCTTCCAAGAGTTACACATAACAGAAGATAAAATATCTTCAAAATAACCAGAACAGGTGAAAACACATAAAAATTCAATTCCGAAGAAAAGAAAACTACATTTTGCACTCAGCGGGCACAAGTGCCAAAATACCTTAAATATAAGCAATATTAAACTGGAGACATTTCAATTATTGAATTTGATTAACTTTAGAATTACAAGTCTGAAGTCAAATTTGTACCTTCATTATACAACTTTGCGCATCATTTGGAAGTGGAATAGCATATCAGAACGTGTGCTGGTTTGTGTTATTTTCTCCGCACCACGACACACTGTTATGTCTTTGTCAGGTGGTTGGATGAGCAGTTCCTCTTTTCCCTGACCAGAGATGTCAGGAGTTCATGATTGTATCGTGCATCAGTGAGAGAAGGGGGCAATTACTGAGACGCTGGTCTGGTCCTCGCACTCCTCTTCACACATGACAGTCATTGCTATGTTCACATGGGACCCATTATCCTGACAATATATCCCACCATGTCCCGCTCATTGCACAACAGATCTTTCATTTCATTGCCCCCCCCATCTCCTTTGTCTTCCTGAGAAGATCGGGCAGCATCCACGTCTGATGATTCTCAAGCATATGGTCTGAGCCAATCCTTGCTTTACAAGTATCTTGCTCTTCAACGGTAAGGTTACGCGTTAACTTGTGAACGGCTTCGATCGCCGGGAGGTTGCGGGCTTGTATCGTGGTTGTGGCACTGCTGGTTGTGTGCCTTAAGTTATTTTTTTTTTTTTGTATTCTACCTTTATATAACCAGGTATGTCAACCTGACAATTCAATTATCTCCTGCAGCAATGACCTGGGGAATCAAAGTGGGTAGGGAACAAAAAGGATTGTGTAGCCAATAAAGTGTAGGAGGGGATGATTAGGTGGCCAGATCAGGTTTTGTGGAAATTTGACCAAGATCGCTAGGGTCAACATGCTCTTTCAAAAAGTACCAATTCAATCTTTAATGACAGCGCTGAATCAGAACCTTGGTTTACTTTCTATGGCACGGTTCCTCCATCACTGTGCTGGGGAATTGGATTTAGTTTGGGCCAGAAGGAAGCATGCCCCTAATGACTCACCAACACCACCTCTAGCAGTGACTTCATTTTCCCAGGACGGCACCCATCCGAGGAACAGCAAAGCCCAACTGCTTAGCTTCAGCACTCTAACACGAGGACGCTGCAGGTGGCAAGGCTGCTGCTAAAGCCTGAGGGTATGTAACATGTTTACAGTGATGCATTACTCTCTTTCTGCAATACTGGCTTGTTAAGTATGGAGGACACATTCAGGCTTCTGGTATCAAATTAAACGACACCCTTGCATTATCATGGACATGAATAATCAGAATCTATTGCTGCCTACCAGGTGTGTGACTAGACATTGCAAACATCCGGTGCTGAGCCCACGACCTAGTCTAGATAACAATCTATAATTGTACTTACTGTGTAGCAAACGTACAGTACATTGAATGTAAACAATGCAACTAGCCAATCATTATAGTTCTTATATTTATAATGTTCTTATATTTATAATTAAGCACTTGCAACAAAGTTGAAATAAAGCGAAAAGTAGGGGGGTGGGCTACATTTAACACTTGCAATGCAGTGTTCATGGTTGTATTAGTAATGCTCAATGTTAAACACAGTCAATAATATACTAAAAAAACTGAATGAATTTGCCAAATAATTGGTCCGGGGCTAATGAAAAAAGGTCCGGGGCTATAGCCCAACAGTCAGGCCATACCCACGCCCCTGCTGCCTACTCTGAGATACTGTAGATCAAACAAAAATACTACTATATAAAGCTATGCTTTAATATGTATACTTCAGTTCTTGGTAAAATTGTTGATTTGTTTTCTCTCTCTCTCCCACCGTGATTCATTGAGATGCCTGTAACAAGAGGATAGAAGATTTTGAGCTTACTGAGCAAATCCCCTGAAAAGGGGTTGCAATAAACCTGAGCCCAACTTGTCCCCAGACCTCGTTAAGACTTTCCGAAACTTCTCAAAACAAACACCATGTCTTATCTCCTTACATGATCTCACCAAAGAAGAGAAAATCCATTTAAAATGTAATATGGAGTATCTTTCTTTCAGCTGAGGTAGCATCATGACAACACATAAATGTTCTATGCTGTTCAGTCTCTGTCAGAAATATTTCTGATCTGAGGCCCAAATGATATAATTCCCTAATATCACTGACACTGGCCATCATACTGATTGGAGATTTGCAGAAGTGGTAGTGAGTAAGGCCATTCACCAAAGGGGACCGCCTACATAGCTTACTGTTAAAGGACCAATTGTGTAGTGTGAGATGTGCTGCTTGGTTCTCTTCCTCCCTAAATGACTGGTGCACTGTTAGTTTATATACTGAGCCAAAATAAATAGATACAGGCAAATAGTGTGGTTTTGATTGAGGTTTAACACGGATTAACAAAGCGAATTACCAAACATTTGTTAAGATGAGTTCAGTTAGCAGAACAAGAGGGCACATGTGGAAATTAGTTAAAGGCCAATTCTGCATGGATATCAGGAAGTATTTTTTAACACACAGAGTTGTAAAAGCGTGGAACAGCTTGCCAGGTCATACAGTGGAGGCTTGGGGTATTCAAGTCCTGGCTTGATGCAGTGGTGGAGATTCTTCAGATAAGGGAATGAGGAGCATAGATGGGCCGAACGGCTTGTACCCATAATTATGTTTGTATTCTTACCCTAAAATCATCTCATAGTGACAAAAACAACACATCATGCCTGTCAGTATGAATAAGGTGGGCACAAAATAAGTAACTTGACCAGTTTCTCATGCTGCAGGGGGTGGTTGATACACCGTCATCCATATTCCGGTTTTTACCTGTTGGACCTGAGTGAGATGTTCCAAGCAGGGGAAATTACGCCAACTTTTTAGACTTCACCGTGGCAGGATCGGACACTGCCAGCGATTCACACGGCAGGAAAGGAAAGTCAGTCAATTGCATTCACTTGTCAATTCTGCACCATCTCTTTTGAACAATAAGTAGCTTTTTTGGCAAGTGACACACAAAAGCCTGTCACGGTTGGCACTGCGATCTTGCGGTTTCCGTGGCAACCCCACGGCGTGGGGGAATTGAGGGAAAATAAATAAATAAGTGGGAAACAATGCGCCTCCCGACAAACATCCGTTTTGTTTCCCGTTAGCCTCCGGGTCACAAGAAGAAGAAAAAAAGCTGTAGGAACTTATTTTATTGCATATTGTTTTGCATTCAATGTGTTTTGATTCTCCTTTTATTTGTTTTTATTATTTCATATAAATACAAACATTTCTGTGTAAAAAGAGGCATTAAATATCACTCTAGTCCTATTATAAATGTCCTAAATTATAAAAACCCCAGACAAAAGATGAATGCACGTGCAGCAGAAACGTTAGTTCAGTACGGGTACCATAAGAAGAGCTTGCAAAAGTAGTCCTTACCTGCAGTATTCAACACCTAACTATAGATAAACATAGATAAAATATTAAATCTACAAAATCAGTGTTGGGGTACGTATTTCTGGATTATTCAACTATTGAAAAAATATATAGAGAGATATAAATAAATAGATAAATCGGCTTCTGTGAATGTTTTACTCAAGATGGCTTTTTTCTTTTTTATTAAATTTGTTAACGAGGACCCAGGGGTGTATAGTTGGGTTTTAGTTGGACAGTGTACAGAGAATGCAGACTGAAGTACTTCACCAGAGGTTAGTACAGAAACACAGAGCTGTCTGTGATGTGAAGCGTGAGAAGAGATAGAAAAAACGTATAAAGACTCATTGGTGTCTTGTAAAGTCCCATGTGCTTAGTGCTCTGTTCTGTGCAGGTGAGCTTAAAATGACATTTGGACCACAGTGAAACCAATCAGTAACTGAATAGAAACCGTTGCAAGTAATCCGGATTCGGTCGAATCGCACAGTCAGAAACATTCTGGAAATAATCAGCTCATCCCTACATGCTAAAATATTTTTCATTCACTGTCATACAACCTCTTACCAAAATAAAGTAAACTGGTAAATGATTCAAAACTGCTTAAATACGCATTACCTTGCCTCACTCACCCAAAATGAATTGTTTGCTTTCACTAAATCACAGCAAACCAGCTATTATAAGAAAATAAATAAATACAGAACAGAAGAAAAAACTACTGGAAGCTCATCTCTGCTCGAGCTTGCTCTCTCCTCTATGGACTGACACTGTGTCCTGAAATCCTGAAAGGTTTATTAGTCTTTGTGGGTGAGGTCTTCAGTGGTACATTGTGGTGAGTCGCACGACACCTTTCCGCCCGGCGCCAGAACGTTCCGCTGTGTTGACAGTGTGATGGTGTGGCTTGAGGAGGAGGAGGAGGAGGAGGAGGAGGAGAGCTGGGTAGCGAGCTGGCTGTGACAGCCACACGATTTAAGTCCCACACGGGGAACGTGGGAGCAGCTTGCACCGCGGGCTAGACGGACAGAACCCTGGGAACCTGTGAGAATCCGCAAAAAACTGTTAGAACCCCACCGCTGTTGTTGGGGATGTGTTGCCACGGAAACTCTCTCTAAGGCCGCATGCGACAACGTGTGAAGGAGTTGTGAGGACGCCACACAGCCGAAGGGCATCCGACACACGACGTATGAAAGCAGCAAAGCGTCCCATCTATGCTAATGAGTACTGTGCACGCGACGCAGTAATAAAGTTTTCTAATATTGAGCAATTATTTTTCTGCCGACTGGCTTGTTTTGACAGCCACTGTGTAAACATGACACTTTATGTCATTCAAAAAATTAGGCTGTGGATAACAGTGATATCACTGAGTACATCTGAAAGGATATTTTCTTTTCCTAGAAGTATGAATAATTTTATTTATTTTTATTTGTGGGTAATGTAACTACTTGAAAGTGTGGGATTATAAATAAAGGAAATGATGGAGGACATTGTCCAAAGACTGACGTCTCAGAAAAAAGTGCTGTACTGCAGACAAAAGGATCACCATTATGGTTTTTCCATTACATACCTCTGGAAGTAGCCAAAAAAGCTGGTATTAGGCTATGAATTGAGTTATTCATTGTCAGGCTTGATTTATTTGTAATGGACAGGCTTTTTCCTCTGAAAACTCAAAATTACACCCTGAAAATGTGGACTGTACTTAAGGACCAGTGAACATCATGCACTCCACACTCATGAGGAAGGGGGGTTCAAGGGCTTTCCCAAAAGCCCTTGAAATGAAGATTTTCATTAAAAAAAACACAATTATTTAGTATTAGTAGTATGAGTATAGTATTCTTTCTCTCTCACTCTCTTTGCTCTCCCTAATTTGTTTTCTCACTCACACTTACTATCCTGTTTTCTATCTCTCTCTCTCTCTCTCTCACTCTGTCATATGTTTTCTCACTCTCTCTCTCACTTTTTCTATTTCTTTTCTATTCTATTTAAATGGCACCTAAAGTAAACTCTAGACCCAAGACTGACTCTCATCGTGCTCCTCGTGTGCGTGGAAAAAAAAGGGCCGTTGGCAATCATGGGGAACTCCTGTGGAGGCCTTGCTGGGGCTCCCAGCGTGTTCAAAGGATGAAGGTCAGATGGTCAGAGGTCGGCAGCACTGGTGGCTAGACATCTCCCCACAAATAACAGCTACCATTTTTGCATTTTACCCACCATTCCCTCAGATCAAATTGTCAGTGGGGTTCCCCCATGTCTCATTCATGAGGCTCGGCTCCTCCACTCTCACCCACAGGGGGAACCGAGTCGGGGTTGATTGCTTCTTTTTTCATCTCAAAAAGAAGCAATCAGCACCCATCAACCGCACAAAGCCCAGAAGTACCGCCATCGGTTACCCACTGCTTCTTATTGGATATGGATTATTTATTCACACACCAGCTGCTTTTATCCAAATAGTCAGATTATAATACTGTATGGGAGAATTCTGAGGCTCGGCGTGGCCCAGTTTGCAGTGTAATGATCTGTCGCAGGTCATGTACTGTAGCCCTGGAAGAAGAGATGCCTCAGCTCGCAGATGGCACATCAGAGTCAAAGTGATGGTAAAAACACATTCCCAAAGTTGGCCAGCAGAGGCATTTTGCCAGACTGGGACTGTACCAGTCAGCACACTGTGCCCAGGTCACCAGTTGCTATCTCAGCATCATATCATAGATGGCCATCGGTGCTGGTTGTTTCAATTTAGTTGACAAAGACCAAAAAGACCAAGTTAGGGCAAAGAGTGTCATCACTTTACCTGACATATCTTTTTTAAGAGTGTTTTTTTTTCTTCTTCTTACCAAAAAAGCTTGAGGCCCTTTTCACATGTGTGAGATGGGTGGTCACACTGAAGAGCCGCTTGGGCTGCTGGCTACTGAAAGACGAGTGAGAAAGTTCACCTAGCCTGGTAACATGAGCTGAAGGTAGCGGCCATCAATAACGCCTGAAGACAGGATTTTCCTGGCAGACATGAATATCTCCTTTAACCCCCTGAGGTCCGTGCTTAGCTCAGAAAATCTTTGTGATTTTGGTGTGGTCTGATATTTATCTCAATTTCATCAACTTAACACAAACTTACTCCAAAGTGTTAGATATTTTTATTTGAAGGACAATCACAGCTTTTATATGCCATCAATAGTTTGGTCAGTATCATATGCAGCTTGTAAATAGATCTACAAACACACAAGTTATAAAGAGTAAATTTTTCTGCCGTCACAAAAGTTGTGAAAGCACACACTAAACTATAGTGACGAATTGTTTTGCCAATATGCGTTTCTTCATCAAGGTCTTGGTTATGTAAGGATGTCAAAATAGTTTAGCACATCTGAGATCTAAATAGCTAAAAACCTGTTTTTATCAGAACTGGTCAAATTAATTTCAGGCTGTGGGAGGGCTATATGCTAATTTCCTGAATATTCATGATCCACACATGAGGGTTGTCCACACCTGTAAGATCTGTCAGATGGGCCATCTCTCTCTCAACGGCCATCAGACAAAGACAAAAGCCATCAGAGTAAGCAATAATCAATGAGCCATGCAGAAAACAGAAAGAAATATGTTTTTTTCATTTTGGAAGATTTATTGAAAACATCACTCAAACTATATACAAAAAATTCAAAGTTAAAACATGGTGAGACAATCTGTTCTTTCACAGTCTTTGGTGCCACTTCTCAAAACAGTTTCTGGTGAACTGTAGACACAAGGGAATATCGCAAACCTTTCACTCCCATGGAGTGTACTGTTGTTTCCCCGACATCTTGCAGAGTATGCATTTATTGCGACCAACAGAAGCCAGTTTGCCAACATCCAGAGTCTGTTTGGCAGTGGGCACAGGCACATGATCAAAAGTAGCCCGTTTTCTGGGTTTAAGATATTTATTTATCTTTAAACGTCTGTAGGAAAACGAAAGCAAAATCCGTGTCTGCGAAGACACGGAAAGACATAAACAACAAAACAAAACAAAATAACCAACAATCAGGAACAAACAACGTAAAACGGTAAATCCAAAACGTATCCAAAAACTCTGAATAAACTAAACACTGGGAATCTAAACAACAATACGCACACACAAACAAACAAGTTCTCGAGAGGCACGAAACATTAATCACAATAGGTACTATCAAGCTAAGCTAGATAAAGTCCAAGAGCCAAAACAGAGAATGCCAGCTGGTTAAATATCCTCCCGTTAATTATTCGCAGCAGTTTGCAATGATTCTGATTATTTCCGTATAGCGCACAAGACGCGGAATTCATATATTTTCACAAGTATTTGAAAAGATAGGAAATAAAATAAATATCAGCATACACAGTCTGTTGCTGGCAGATTGCAACCGTAAACACAGACAAGATGCGATATAATGTCGGGACATTGTGTTGTTTACAGGCGATTTTACACATGGCCCCATGCCCCTCCCTGAGACTAGCACCTAGTTACCATGTCAATAGAAGGGGGACGGTACTTCCAGGTAAAACAGAGAGGAAAAGGCAAGGTTTACTTTTGGTCTAATTAACCTAATTTAAAAAATTGCATATTATTTGCCAGTGCTCAAATCGGAAAGTCACGATTCTAAGGTTTCTGTCAATGTTTTTGCCGTGTGTGTATGATAAAATCTTGAGATGTTAGAAATAGTAATATACTTTTATTGCTGCTCGAATCATCGGCGAGCCAGTCGACCTCAGGGGGTTAAGGCTCAATTCATCTGTCTCTCTCTTGTGTCAGGCTTGCTTGTAAGCTCGATGACCTTGAAAGTTGAATTGTGGGGTTACAAATCAAAGTCCGGTTTGGGAGTAGCTTTCCCCAGGACTACAAAAGTGATGTGTCAAGGGCCTCCCGGATGGTCTAGCGGTTACAACACTCAACACTGGCCACTGCGACCAGGGTTCGGTTCCACTGCCCGTGCCAGAGTAGGCTCTGGCCGGGAGTACCACTAGGGGGCGGCAATTGGCTGTCCGCCCCAGGGAGGGGGGAGGGAAGCCGACATGAGTTTGCTGCGTATAGGAGCGGCTCTGGAGTACCAGATTGCGGTTGACGGCTTGGCGAGTGCCGTCGGAGGAGACAATACTTCTCCTTTGTCACTGCCTGTCTCAGGCAGCTACGGCAGCGAGCTCACAATATGATGGGGGGATTGACATGAAAAAGAGAGGGTGTAATTGGCTACAAAAATATAAAAATCAAATATAAAAAATTATTAAATCAGAAACAAAATCCCCCCCCCCCAAAAAAAAGGGATATGTCGTGGAACAAAATGCTCCATGGCCGAAATACCAGCATGGGGACATGACAGAAAGGCCAGACAGCATGAGCAGTTTGATGAGGTCATATCCTTAATGGGCAGAGACATCTTCTGCTGTCAAACATTAATGGACCAATTAAAAGACTTGTCTCTCCACAATGACAACAAAAAATATTATCAAATACAACTACAACTGGTTTGAATCAACGGTAGTGTGTGGTAGCCCCTCCCATTTTCAGGGTTCTCAATGCCTCACTGCCCTGTCACAAGGAAATTCTGTGCATTGGGTGGACAAGGTTGTCAGCAGGGCCGCCCAAAGACTAATGTGATGGGGGCAAGCCGGTCTTTGGCACGAAAGGGGGCCGGTGGTATGCCTGGCCTGTACTACAAGTGACTGATTGGCTCCAGGTAAAGATCCGCTAATCACACAGGTCTCGACGATAATCGCAAACCCCTGCAATGTAATTCACTCCTTGTAAAATGACATATCATTCACCTGACAACGTAAATGGCTAAGGCACGTACCGATCCATTATTGAGAGGGGAATGACACAAAGACAAGAGAATGGCCTCGTGGGCCTTCATTAGCAAACACACGGGTCACCGTTCCAGCTTGGGGGGTTGCCATGAAAACGCAGCTGGCATCTGCGACACCCTTCTTCATTAGCAACATCTTCAATATAGGCAAACGCACAATGAGGCTCCTTTTGTGTGATTCAGGTGCACCAGCCAAGGGAGGGGTAAAATGGTGGACTATTGTGAGTTCCCCATACAACTTTGCTCTTAAACATTTTTTTATTGTGGGAGAAACCATCAGGACCATGAATCATAATCAGGTTAAGTCCATTACAATCAAAATGAAGTTGGCATATAATATAACAATATCACATATTCTGCATATGACATTGTGTACAGTCAGGTCCATTATTATTGAATGAAAATTGTTGTTGTTTTTGTTGGATTTCATTTAAAATAATGATTAGGGGTGCCAATAAACGTGACACATCTTTTTTTGAAATGACTGGTTAAAGAACCTTTTTCTCTGAACAATTCTATTAGTATAAAATAATATAATGTTCATTTTTTTGAGCATACAATATAGCTTATATCCTGTTTTTTCATTTATTTTCATCAAGGCTGCCAATAATTCTGGACCTGACTGTATGTATACGTATGTGTGTATGTGTGTGCACATGTGTTTCTAATTACATATTTTCTCAGCTTTTCTTCAAAGTAAAACATGGGCCCTGTAATTTTATATGCAGTTCCCATTCTCAGCTCAGCACCTGAATTATAATATTGATGTGCAAAGGCTTACATATGGAATATCATTTGTAACTGAATTAATTTCTATAGCAATACTGTTGCAGAATATTTTGCAAAAATATCATGTACTCACAATATTATCAAGTTTAATTAGTTAATTATCAAGTGCTACATTATCCAGTGATTCTGAATGGCATGGAAATAGGAATGAATGAGATAACAAAAAATATATTGTGGTGTCCCCAGGGGTTGGGCGACACGCACGGACCTTGCAGAGGGCATAGGCAAGTTTAACAACAAGGAGGAGGCAGTATTTGAAAACAAAATGATAATTTATTATACTAACTATGACGAACGTTACACAAAACAAAGGGCGGGGTATTCGGGGGAATACAAACAAAGTCCACAAATCCTTTCTCGTTGTCAAAGTCCGTTCCGTTGTCCAAAATCCAGTTCGTAGTCCGCAATCCAGTCCGTAGTCCAAAGCCAAAACAATCCAATCCCAAAGACACACAAAACAAACACTCCAACAAACACTCTCTCCAAATCCTGGCTGGTCAAACGACTTCACAGGTATTCTCTCTTTAAACAAACACAGTAACTCCTTCCAACTCACGTTCCTACTCCTCTCGAAGTGTAGTGACAATCAGCCATTTTAAGGCCTATTTAAAGGGCTGATTGTCACTACACTTCGAGAGGAGTAGGAACGTGAGTTGGAAGGAGTTACTGAGCTCTCTCGGGCTGTGGAAGACCTTTGGGCCAGTGTGGAAAAGCTGGAGACTGAAAACAAGGACCTCAAGAACACCAGAGTGGATCTACAAGACCGATTGGAAGGGGTGAGTGCGGAACTGAAGTGTGTAAAACGTGTCCCTGTTGTGAAAGACTCTAGCACGCAGGTGGAGGTCTCGCAGCCAGCGGAGCTGGGAGGAGATGATTATCCAACGTTGGAGTCAGAGCGGGATAGATGGTCCTCAGTCCCACTCGACCTGCAGGACCTTGGAAGGGGTCTGGAGGAGCAGTATGCTGACGAGGAGCTATGGTTGGACCATGGGGTGGAGGAAAACCTCTTGGCCATGACTGAGGCCGGGTGGAACACCCAACCATCTCCTGACCTGGTGAGTCCATCCCCTTCCATAAAGTTAAAAACAGTAATGGAGTTAAGAAGTTCTCATCTGAAGAAAAGTAAAGGAAAACGGAATAGAATAATGACGAAATGGAATGACTATAGGAACCGTTTAGGGAAAATAAATTCAATTGTGGAAAAGAAATTCAAGGATGAAGCTAACTCTGTTAAGAGCATGTTTTCCCCGGTTACCACACCTGACCACCTGGAAGCAAAGTGGCAGTGGCGGAAAAGGCCAAAGAGAGGACAAAGGATTTACAAAACGGCACAAAGTGTACCGGAGGAGCCATGGAGGGCTGGGGAAGACCAGAGCAGGAGCGGTGACCGCTCCGTCCATGGAACCCCGAGCCGGTACACCCATATGGCCACTTGGTCACAGTAAAGGTGACCTACTTGCGTCACTCACTGTCTGCCAGATGTTTTTTCAGGCGATGAAGGGAGATGGAATCTGGGCATTTGACCCTGGCGGAAAACTGCCTGAGTGGACCTGGAGAGGGGGGCCCTCCTGGTGGCTGCTGGACATAGGCCGCTCAGCCCTCCCGAGGTCAGAGCTGAGGAGGAGGGTGTGTGGCAGCCCACTGGGCTGCACTAGGAAATGGCTGCCTAGCCTCCAACACATGGCAGCCATTTCCTAGTGCAGCCCAGTGGGCTGCCACAATATATATTTTCATGTTTTGATTATTAACTGGGTGATTCTATGATGTCTACTTTACTTTGCTTCTTTTTTTTCTCTCTAGAGGAATATGTTAATCCATCTAATTGGTGTGCATGTACGGGAGAGCACCCAGAAAAACAAATCTTAATTAATGACTTAAATAATGCAATCTTGAGTGTCTCAGCAATTGTCCACAATGGAATTTAGAAATCTTCTGATAAATAATTAGTTCAATTACGTTATGGATAAAATGAGCCTTGTATAGAATTAATATTGAAGTTTAAAATTGAAATTAGTATGCAGATAACTTGCCAACTGCAAATACTGAATAAATTATATGTGCCCTGTGAAATATTTGCCCGTAAAAAATATATATTATCATTATAAAAAGACTTAATAATTTCATTGCATTGATGAAGTCATCATCATCATCATCATTGACAGTCACTCGAGTTGAGTATGACTGTCCTCTGTAGGGTTGTCTACTGATGTATCTGCAGATCCAGGATCCACATATTCTGGTGCCATTGTGGGCAAGGGTGAGTGGTAGTTGTGGTTGGTGGTTGGGCCTTATTGGTGTTCAGCCTCTCCTTGTGAAGCTGTCGCCTTTTGTCTGCGGCATGTCGGAGGTCCTTTTCATGTAGCGCAGTCCCTCTTGAACTGATTTCCTCCAGGTATGTCTGTTGAGTGCGACCTCTTCCCAGTTGCTGGAATTGATGTTGAATTTCTTCAGGCTGGTTTTGATGTTGTCCTTGTAGCATTTATTTTACCAACCAGGACACTGACCTTCCTTCAGCTGGGAATACAGGATCTGTATCCGGATGACATGTTCTGTCCATTGGAGTTGGTGCTGCATTATTGTGGTGGTTATGCTGTTCATGTTGGCCTCTTCCAGGATGCTGGTATTAGTGCATCTGTTCTCCCAGCTAATCCTCAGAATCTTTCATGCAATGACAATCATGGGGTGAAAACATGCTGTGATTAAACTTTCCATTGATATCTGTAGTCATTCCACATTGCCACGGAAACTATTTTATTTCATATTAAAATACAAAAAAAAAAAACTGTTCAAGAAATAAGTCTGCTCATTTAGTTACCACAAGTCATCTTAGCAACAGCTGAATGAAATAACCAAGGCATAGCATGACTGACATCCATCAAACACATGTGTTCTCAGTAAGGGACCAAATAAACAAATAATGGTGAAATATGCACACAGTTAGTTGGTTAGAGAAGGCATATTTATTCAAATTACCATCATTAACTGTGGGGTATTTTTTAACCCCCTCCGATCTTCCCGACCACTGTACCTCCAGTCAGTTCACTATTGTTGCACAGCAGTCTCTTACTAATTAACTGCATTGTTTTTCTTCCATTTCCCCAAGTGATAATTCATTAAGAAATGCATATAATGGCACTCAACCATATCAGCATGGCTATAATAAACACACAGGGAGGGAAAAGTACCAAACGTTAATTCTCCCTATATCGCTCGGGTGTGTACACACACACATGCAAACACACACGCATGCACACACACACACCAAACACATGCACACACATACACACTGAATGCCTGAAATCCTGAAAAGGGCCAAACCGTCATTGCTGGATTACATATAATAGCCCATATATAACTTTTAACGCATAACTTATTTTTAATACAGACACATACACACAATATTTTTCTCTTTCCTTTTCTTCTCTGTAAGTTTCCAGGCATTTTAGGACAGAAAACTGTAGCTTTCAAAACTGATGACTTGTAAAAATGTCTCGCTAACATAAATATGAAGTACTGCATGGATGATGGACGAGAAGCACTCGTATGCTTCTATGAAAATTTCATCTTTGACGTTTAAACTGACGGATTTCTGGAATTGAATGAGTTCAGTTGTGAGCTAGTCGGATCAGTGGAGGTCTATCAGAGATGCTGCACAAATCTTTCAACCAGTCCTCCTCATTTACCATCTTCAACGGTAAGTGTTCATTTACAAGGGAGCAAGCCGCAGCAAAAAGGTGTTAACTAGCATATATGGTCGCAGGGGATGCCACCTTATTGTGGATGTGGAGCTTGTTCCAAATTCCGCCTTCACGGCCACTTGTCACCGCTGGTGACATCTGTGCGTTACATTATTTTGCTTAGCAGACACAATCCTGTGCTTACATTTCTTACATATTGGACATCTTTGCATTTTAAATGCTGTGTTGTATAAGCTCCGTGAGTGTGGGAAAAGTGCTTTAAAAATAAAAAGTATTATTATTATTACTATTATTCTTTTACAGCTGGATATTGTACTGAAGCAATTCAGCTGAAGTACCTTGCTCAAGGGCATAAGAGCAGTGTACCCTTCCAGGGATTTGAACCTGCAACCTCTCAGTTACAAGCCCATCTAAATAGGGTCAGTATGTAGATGAAGCAGCACAGGGTGTATATAATAGTTTTATTGTGTGTTGATAATAAAACTATTATATAATATAATATATACACTACCGGTCAAAGGTTTTAGAACACCCCCATTTTCCATTTTTTACTGAAATTTAAGCAGTTCAAGTCCAGTGAATAACCTGAAATGGTAAGCGGTAAACTGCCAGAGGTTAAAAAAAAAAGGTTTAGGTTACCAAAAACTGAAAAATAATGTAAACTTCAGAGTTATAAAGGAAGGCCCTTTTCAGGGAACAAGTAATGGGTTAACATGGGTTAACAGTCACTCTGTGCAAGTCGCCGACTCTGGATCCAGCAACCCAAGACCATCATGCTTCCTCCTCCATGTTCGACAGTTGGTGTCACACACTGAGGAACCATCCTTCCGCCTACTGGATGGCCTACAAAAACCTTTAAAAATTTCCAGATGTCAAGATTTTTGATTAATCGGCCCATAAGACCTTCTTCCAGTCTTCAGTAGTCCACTGGCGGTGCTTCATGGCCCAGGCAAGCCTCTTTTTCTTATTTTTCCATCTTAGCAATGGCTTTCTTATTGCCACTCGACCTGTCAAACCTGCAGCTCAAAGTCTTCTCTCAGCTCGAAGACTGAGACTTACATTTACATTTTACATTTTAAGCATTTAGCAGACGCTCTTATCCAGAGTGACTTACAAGATGTGCATTAATACATGGTAGGACTTCCTTACTTCGACCAGTGTTAAGTTGTGCTTGAAGCTGTTGTCCTGCGAGCCTCCTATCATGCAAGTGTGTTGACTCTCAGAAACTTACCTTCTGATTTTGTTGTGGCTTTTGGTCTGCCAGACCTCTTCCTGTCAGTTTCCTCCAGTTTCCAAGTGCCTTTTGATGGTGTAGTAAACTACTCACAGTTTTTGGTAACCTAAACTTTTTTTTTTAACCTCTGGCAGTTTACCGCTTACCTTTGTAGCATTTCAGGTTATTCACTGGACTTGAACTGCTTAAATTTCAGTAAAAACTTATATATATATATAATTAAAACCTTCCGTGTGTTGTTCAAATATAATATTAATGTATTTAAACCGCTAAAACAAATGTGACTGTATGATCTTGCTCAGTGAGTCACTCAACATTCCTAACAGATTGTTGGATACCAACATGAGCCAAATCCAATATCTCCCCCTTCACAGTTGGTGTTGAATCTAAAGTTTGATTTATTTGAGATAATACAAATAATACATCATGTCTAAACCTATAGTTAATTTAGTTTACTTTTATGGATTCATTTAATTGAAAAGTCATTTGACTAAGTGTGCAGGCATAATTTCATACTCAGGTTAGCAAAGGATAGAACAATTGCACACACTTCAGTGAGATGATATAATTAAATAATCAAATCTGTCAATTACATTCAGTTATTGTGAATATATTTATATATATATACATATGTATATATATATGTGTGTGTGTGTATGTATGCATGTTTGTGTGTTTGCATGCATGTACATGTATTAATTCACAGCAAGAATGATCTTTGATAAAATCAGTTATCCCATGTTTTTGTCTCATTCAATATCTATTGTTTCACATTTACTCTGTCATTTAAGTTTTTTCCAATTATGTAATTTGAGTTGTGTAGTTGTTTTACTTAATTCACAAAAGTGTATGCAGGTGGGCAATTCATTATCCACACACAATGAAAACACAATGAAAACGAACAAACCAAAAACCCTTTGGCACAGAAGGAGGTTACATCAAAGATACATGTTTTCTACCATTTTGTGTGCATACAATGTACATTCATACATAATACGAGAACAGGATAAGGGTAGAATAAGAATACAAAAAAGAAGACATATGGATTATGTTGTTATATCCATCTTTGTATTGTTACTGTCAAAATTATTTTGAAAGAAAGAAGGTCAAACAAGTAAGAATGGATTATCCATGCTTACTGGAAAGAAAATAATATCAGACTCAAGGTTGACTGATAAAGAAAGCTGTAATGCATTCTTCTCTACAGTGAATGCCTCCAGCAAACGACAATTTGTCTTGTAAGGCTAGTCTCTGTTTGAAAGACGACTGGGGAAAAAGTGTAATTAAAATATTTGACACTGCTGTTCACTTAGACAGCTTGTTCCAGTCATTTCTGACATGAGAAATTGAATACCCACTCAAAGGCTGCATTCATTATTATTATTATTATTATTATTATTATTATTATTATTATTATTACGTTAATATTCACACTGAGGAGAATTTTTTTTTTCAAAATTTCTAATGCTGACGGACAAGTGTTAGAATGGGGAATTTATACTTATTGTTATTGTTATTATTATTATTATTATTATTATTATTATTATTATTATTATTAATATTATTATTTAGTTTTACGCTAATGTCTCACAATAAATAATGAACTAAAATCATTTTATATCCAATTGTTACCAATAAAAATTTTCCATTCAGTTTTTGTTAAGATATGGAAAGTAGAAAAATCATTCCTCATTTTATTAAGGTATAAATCAGGTGGGTGCCTCTCAGGTTCTGTCAGAGGGGGTGGGGTTAAATTACATAGCAACAGGGAAAATACCCTAGTAACCAACTATCATGAGAAAGTAATTTAGCCCAACTCCCCCCCACCATGTTGAGAAAGTGGCCAGTTGCAAAATGAATGCTGGAAACTAAGCCATTGTTGTCGTTGAATTTGAAAGGGGGCGTCTCATAAATACTCAATCCCCCACTCTGTTCATGTCGAGGTATATCACAGAGCAGTTACCTCCTGTTTCAGTTGCTGTTAGTGAACATGACGTTTATGCTGTAGTTTCCATGCACGTGTCCAATAAATAAAGACGCTAGAGTTGCCATTAGATTAGTCACCGCTGTTGAAATATCAGAGGAAAAAAAAAGTACAAATTAAGTTTGGACTGGGAAGGGTCTTTAATCTTTGTCTGACTACTAAAAAATAAATTTTATTTAACAGCTTTATAACTCCTGTTAATGGGATGAGTTGCTCTGATATGCAGTAATTCCTGGGCATCACTGAATTGTGCAATTTATCATTTACAATTTTGTTATTCAGCAGGTGCTTTTATTCAAAGTGACTTAAGATCCAAAGTCCATTAAGATCTGGCATTGTAGATCTGTCCTTCCACGGTGTTTCATAATAATTTTCTTGAGAGAAAATATGATAAGTGCATTGTCAATCTGACCATATAAATCCTCTGGTAATATTTTTAGTTATATTGAATATATTTTGTCAAAATGACTAAAGTACTTGAGCTGGCATGGTGTGATGCCAAGAGAATGTCTACAGGGGGAAATCATCGTGTTGCTGAAGGTTCTGGAGCCCACAAGAGATTAGGTTAAACCTTAAAACCATTTATTTTTGTTGAAAATAGAATTTTCTTATCTGTGAAAAGTCAGAAGTTTCCCTTTAACATGTGGCAAGAATATATTTGAGAGGATGCATAGTTATGAAGGAGCTTAATTTATACCTTGTGTAATGTGTGTGTGTGTGTTATAGCTGTAGGGAAAGGCTCCCCCATACACACACGCACACACGCACACACACACAGACACACATGCACACATTATCTTACACAGACACAAGGTTGATAGGTTTGAATGATGCCCTGTGCCTCTTTCTGTTCGTGATCATCATTCACCCAATAAGGAGAGTAATCTTTGATACATTTGAAAAAGGCCCAGACAAATTTATATTCAACATTTCTAATGAAATTCAGGTGTCCATCAAATCCACATACATAGGTTAGTGAGTGAGTGATTAATTAAGTGATTGGTTGAGCGAGTCAGTAAATAAACCCTTTAACATCACGAAAGGCATGTGTCAGTCAGGGGCGTGTCCAGGGAGGGGCCTGGAGGGGCACCTGCCCTCACAGAAAATTGGTTGGCCACACTTTGGTTGGCCACCCTACTCCATCTGGCTCTTGATAGGTTGTTAGGTTGTCAATCACATCTTTTCAAATGTATTACATTTTGAATGTCACCCCACTGTGTGGTTCTGTGCCACTCTTGGGCCACCTCTGTTAAAGTGGTCTGGACCCACCACTGGTGTCAGTGTAGGAACAGATACTGTCCTCTTCTGAAGGCCTTACACATAGGTCCCCTTGCAAGCTGATCAGTGAAGTGGCAAAGTGTGTGTGTGTTTTTCCCTTTAATTCCATCTAGTCTTGCAAGGCCAGATGCTGTGTTACTGAGATAACGTCTGGAGACACGTTGTTGTTAAATAGTCAGTCTCTATGCCATTCAGAACAGCTACCAACAAGCCAGTGTCTTGGAATTCACACAATCCCAATCAATAAATCCATTTCCTAACGCATTCACATCCTTCAGCTTAAGCTGTAACGTTAGCTGGCTGCCGTAACATTACATAGCTTTTTTTCGAAACAGGAATGATTTTATAAGCCCTCAGGAAATAAAGGATTTGGTGTCCCCATCTGATAAAAAAACAGAATGTTTGCAGATTGGAATGGAATGTCTCACCCATTCTGATGAGTTTGACTTAATAAAGTAAAAAAAGAAAAAAACATATGTTTATTATCGTTCTTTATCAATACTTCCCGGTCAGTCTATTGATAAAACATGGGTTATCACCCCAACCTTAAATGCGACACACATCCACAAACTTTGAAAGAGTCTTTTTAAGCAATCACCGTGCCATTGTAAAGGAACCCACTGCCTCATGCTGCACTGCTGTTGGTACTACAATGTTTGCGCCGACACGTTTGCATGACGTTACATGCCAATTTCACCATCAGAGACGTTAGATTGGTTTTTAAATTGAGGATTGTTTTTCTCTCTCATTGTTTCCACCCACTTTTGAGCTCAATTCTAGCTCAATGCTTATCCCCAGTCTATCATTTTAAGATAGCACTGATAGACTGTGAACAAGTTTAATCATATCAAACCTCAGAAATGATACTTTATTTCTTAGGTTTAAAATAGCATACTGCAAGTTAACATTGGGCGGCTTGCATATGCTTGCAATCTCACTCTAATTCAAATTAAAATGGCCTTTATCAGCATGACAAGAATACACTTGTATTTACTCTGTACTATATCTATTTCATTATCTAAATTTTAGTAGCATAGGCTGAAGTAGCAAATACTTTAATAAATACATAATTATATACTGTAATACATAATAAACAGAACATTACATATATACAGTATATACTATATATATATACGACCATGATTACGGATTACGGACTTATCTTGCTGGCTTTCCCCACTACCCTTTTTGTGTTGATTCCTTTGAATAAACGAAGTATATTCTGATTTATATCGTTGTATGGTAATTGTATTATTATTCATTGGCTGTGTTGTACACCAACACCCCTGATCCTGCCACATTTGGTGGAGAACGCGGGCAGGCATCGGTGCCTAAATAGCCAACTGAAAAATTATTAAACTGATACAGTGAAAAATGGAAAATTTAATGAAACAGCTCGTAGAGGCTAGCATCGCACAACAAGCGATGAACCGAGAGTTGATAGCGGAGCAACGGGAACAAACTGCGCTCCTGCGGTCGGAGATTGGTCGTCTGACAGCCGCTGGAACCACGGCTGCGCACCGTTCCCGGGTGAACCCCAGCTCATTCATCCTAAAGCGGACGGACCAAGATGACATTGAGGTATACCTGAAAACGTTAGAACAAATGGCAAGCAGAGAAGTGTGGCCAGGCCCGTATAAAATCCTAGAGAAAATAGGAGAGGCGAACTATCGGGTAAGACAACCAGACCGCAGAAACGTGACGCAAATATATCATGTAAATCTGTTAAAAAAATGGCATGAACAAGAAGTACTGTATACTGCATGTTCCAAGCCCTCCTTCACAGATGCAACTCCAGATGAGGTGCCGAAACAGGAGCTAAGGGAACTGGTCGGCCGCAACCAGGATGTGTTCTCAAGTGAACCGGGACACACAGACTTCATACAGCACCGTATTGACACCGAAACCGGAAAGAAGGTAACGTTGCGTCCCTATCGCATCCCTGAGGCTAGAAGGGAAGCTGTACGGAAGAGGTACGGACAATGTTGGCGGCAGGGATTATTGAAGAGTCCCAGAGTGAGTGGTGCAGCCCCATTGTGCTAGTTCCTAAACCCGATGGAACTATCAGGTTTTGCAATGACTTCCGCAAGTTAAATGAAATCTCTAAATTTGATGCGTATCCCATGCCTAGAGTGGACGAGCTGATCGAGAGGCTTGGAACAGCCAGGTTCATAAGCACCCTAGATTTAACTAAAGGTTATTGGCAGGTCCCCTTAACACCTGGGTCCAGAGAGAATACTGCCTTTGCCACCCCAGACGGCCTCTTCCAATATCTCAAACTGCCATTTGGACTGCATGGAGCCCCGGCCACTTTCCAGAGGCTGATGGACCGGGTTCTACGACCACATAGAGAATATGCCGCAGCATATTTAGATGATATCGTAATCCATGGGGAGGACTGGGACACACATCTCAACCAGGCGAGAAAAGTGTTACATGCACTACGGGGGGTGGGTCTCACAGCTAACCCAAATAAATTAATGTCACCTGGGGTTACAGGAAGCGGAATATCTGGGCTACACCATTGGGAGAGGCAATGTAAAACCCCAGATGAAAAAAGTGGAGGCGATCCGGAACTGGCCCCGGCCCGTCACCAAGAAGCAGGTTCGCACCTTTATTGGGCTCACCAGCTATTACCGGAGGTGTATCCCAAACTTTGCAACCATAGCCAGCCCTTTAACCGACCTGACCAAAGACAGACTGCCCATACAGGTAAAGTGGAGCGAGGAGACGGAAAAGGCTTTTCAAGACATCAAGAGGGCGCTCTGTGGGGGACCAGTTCTGGTGACACCGGACTTCCAGAAACCCTTGATAGTACAGACTGACACGTCGGAAACGGGCCTAGGGGCTGTACTATCACAGCTACAGGAAGGTGAGGAACACCAGTGATTTTCATCAGCAGGAAATTGCTGCCGCGAGAACAACGGTATTCCACCGTAGAAAAGGAATGTCTCGCAATTAAATGGGCACTCAAATCCCGAAAATATTATTTATTGGGGCAAAAATTCACCCTGATCACAAATCACACGCCGTTGGTCTGGATGGCGAGAAATAAGGAAACGAACGCACAAATTAGTTTTTTCTGTGCTTCACAGGTCAGGTGTGGCCCACAGGAATGCAGACGCCCTCTCCAGGAGGGATGCCCTGTGGTGTCAGGCCGCCCCTCCCTCCCGGTTGGAGCTGAGGGAGGGGATATGTGGCAGCCGCACGGAGGCATGCCGAGGGGCGGTGATTGAGGGGTGGTACGTGGTGTCCCGCTGGCTCCACCCCTGGACCTTAATGGGAAGTCCGGGGCGGACGGAGCACACCTGTCCCAACTTTAATAATAATAAAGAGGAGATAAAAGATGTACCTGTACCTCAAACAGGCGCAAAGTACCGAATTAGGGAAACGCGTTGGTGAGTGGAGGATTACTAGAGGTTCTCTGTGGCTCAGTAGGTAGAGCTTGGCATTTGCAACGCTTAGGTTGTGGGTTCGGTTCCCATTGGGACCACATATACTGAAAAATGAATGCATTCATTACTGTAAGTCGCTTTGGATAAAAGCGTCTGCTAAATGACATATATTATTATATTATAGAGCATTTATTTCGATTGACTACCTGGTTTGATTTTTTGGACTGTGGATAACCCCCTGTGTGTACCGACTTTTTGGATTGACTGAGGAACTACCTGGCTTTACGACTTTTTGGAAACGGACAACGACCACGATTACGGATTACGGACTTATCTTGCTGGCTTTCCCCCCTACCCTTTTTGTGTTGATTCCTTTGAATAAACGAAGTATATTCCGATTTATATCATTGTATGGTAATTGTATTATTATTCATTGGCTGCGTTGTACACCAACACCCCTGATCCTGCCACAATATATATATATTGCAATCGGCTGAAGGCAGTCTGGGGTATGGTGATAGATGGGCGGTATGCGACGGCACACTGGCTCCACCCCGGTCCCTTGATTGGGGTTGTAAGCAGAAGAGCTACACCTGACTCTTGTTTACCTGAATGGGCCTGGAGAAGAAAAAGTGCCTCGCCTATGGCTATTTGATGCAAAGCACAGTGAGGGAAACACATTGGAGAGAGTGAGTGTGAAAGAGCGAATTAGTGTGGATTATTGGATATGACTTGGATTGTTTTGAAAACCTGCTTTGTGTACTGACCATCGAACGTTTGAGAACCCAGGCTTGGAAACCGACCATTAGACTTTTGACAGTGAGTAAGGATTGTGGATTGGACTTGATTACATTTCTCCCCCTTCCCCTTGTTAGTTTCCCCAAATAAAAAAGGTTGTTTTGAATTTCTCCTTTGTATGTGAGGTTTTGGTATTGAGCCTAGCTGCGTGGAAACCCCACACACCTGATCCTGCCACAATATATATAATATACACTACTGGTCAAAAGTTTTAGAACACCCCCATTTTTCCAGTTTTTACTGAAATTTAAGCAGTTCAAGTCCAGTGAATAACCTGAAATGGTACAAAGGTAAGCGGTAAACTGCCAGAGGTACAAAAAAAAAGGTTTAGGTTACCAAAAACTGAAAAATAATGTACATTTATGTTTGGAGTTATAAAAAAAAGGCCCTTTTCAGGAAAGTAATGGGTTAACAACTTACAGCTGTTCTGCAGCAATGGAAGTAAATTAAGCCTTGAAAGTTGATCCAAACAATTCCTACAGGTGTCCCAACTTTTGTTGATTACTTACAAACCTTCTGTCTGTATAAACGCAGTGTTGGAACAGACTGTGTTACTACACCCTCTGAAGCATTATTTGGACAATATTGCACTGCAGGAAGTAGTATATTGCTATCATAATGGCGAGAAAAGGCAATTAACAAAGGAAGACAGACAGACCATTATAACCCTTAAAAGTGTAGGTCTTTCCTTTAGAGAAATTGCAAAGAAGGCCAAGGTGTCAGTGAGTACAGTTTCCTACACTATCAAAAGGCACTTGGAAACTGGAAGAAACTCTGACAGGAAGAGGTCTGGCAGACCAAAAGCCACAACAAAATCAGAAGACAAGTTTCTGAGAGTCAACAGCTTGCGTGATAGGCGGCTCACAGGACAACAGCTTCAAGCACAGCTTAACACTGGTCGAAATAAGGAAGTCTCAGTTTCAACTGTGAAGAGAAGACTTTGAGCTGTAGATTTGGCAGGTCGAGTGGCAGTAAGAAAGCCATTGCAAAATAAGAAAAAGAGGCTTGCCTGGGCCATGAAGCACCGCCAGTGGACTACTTAAGACTGGAAGAAGGTCTTATGAATCAATGAAATTTTTTAAGGTTTTTGTAGACCGTCGAGTAGGTAAAAGGATGGTTCCTCAGTGTGTGACACCAACTGTCAAACATGGAGGAGGAAGCATGATGGTCTGGATGGCTCTTTTGCTGGATCCAGAGTCGGCGACTGGCACAGATTGACTGGCACCCTGAACCAAAAGGGCTACCACAGCATTTTGCAGCGCCATGCAATACCCTCTGGTCTACACCTAGTTGGTCAGGGGTTCATCCTACGGCAAGATAATGACCCAAAACATACCTCCAGGCTATGTCAGAACTACCTTAGAAGAAAAGTACAAGATGGTAGGCTTCAAATCAGCACAGTCTCCAGACTTAAACCCTATGGAGCAGGTTTGGGATGAACTGGACAGAAGGGTGAAAGCAAAGCAACCTACAAGTGCTACACATCTGTGGGAACTTCTGCAACAGTGTTGGGAAGAACTTTCCGAACAATATTTGATTTCCATTGTCGAAAGAATGCCACGAGTGTGTTTGGCTGTTATACTGTATCTGCAAAAGGTGGCTACTTTGATGAGTCAAAAATTTAGATTAAATTTTGTTAAACAAAATGATTCCATGATTTATCTCCAATTGTTTATTTGTTCTATGCTTTCATTTCAGAGTACATTGAAACATTAAACTGCATACATTTCAATAAAAACTGGAAAAATGTAGGTGTTCTAAAACTTTTGCCGGTAGTGTGTATATATACTGTATATATATATATTTTGTTTGCATAATGTGCTGTCCCTTTTGTGACAAATGGCAGTACACTGTGCTGCCAAAGCCACATTGTCCTCTCGTTTCCTTGCAGAAATAGGAGCCTCTATTGTCCTGAAGTCTTCAAACACGGGACAGATTTCCTTCGTTTTGAGGATTTACAGTGCTGTGAAGAGTGCTTATACTTTGGTTTAGGTGTCACATATAGGGAATGCAGCTAATTACACCCACAGAGAGCACAACCTGTCATGTCAGGGCAGCCAAGTCTGCTAGCCTGCCAGTCTCGGTAGCCATGTTGTCCATGCTTAATCGGTCTGTACCATGTCAAAAACGTATCCCTGGTTCATAATTTTCACTCAATTTATCATATTAATGTCAGATAGCATGCTGATTTATGTGTGCAAGTGTGTGTGTGTGTGTGTCTGTAAGTGCTGTGATTTTTGTTGTGCAGTTTTATAATTTGTTTGAAACTAATTTGTTGTGATGTTATGATGTTGTTAAAAAGCTGCTTGTTTTTTTATTGGGTGTAAGTGCTGTCTGCCTCATCATTGACTGTGGGGATTGCTATTTGTTTGTGACTTTTAAAGGCTGCAAGGCTTCCTTGGTTAATTGTATAAATTACACCGCTCCCAATTGAGGGTGCAAGATGAAAAAATGCATTTGTCACATTGTCTAATATTCCCAACTGGTAATATCCAGATATTCAAGCTGAGGAAGAGGAAAATGAGGAAAATGCAATATTGAACATAGTGAAATGTTTTATGGCACACTACTGAGGGATGCAAGGTGTATCACTTCAAACTGCCACACAGGGCGGAGGATATAAATAAAAAGGCATTGTAATACATGACATGACGGGGGGGTTATTCCACATGCAAGACAAATCAGGAATCTCTGCAATGCAGGAAACACTGTTAACAACACTACACATGTTAAAAATTACTACACAATGCCCAGTATGTATGCAGCTGACCACAGTCACAGCAAACACCATTAGTAATGACAAATACCTGATGCCTGCATTTTTCATTTCCAGTCAGGTTTCAGTGAATGGGCAGACTTTTTGATTTGCTCTAGAATGCATTGCTGATCTGTCCTGGTCAGCCACCTCCTCTCCACTCCTACACTCCACAGTATAGCCCTACATAGTCTTAATGTCCTACTGGACCTGCAACAGGTTTGGATTGTATAGCCCTTTTTATGTCTATTAAAACTGGATATTGACCTAATTCTGCCAGCATAAATTGTTAAGTGTTTGAATTTTATCTTTCTTTTTTCATAACAGCATACAGGGCTTATTTTGGGTTTGTCCTATTTGGAATGAACTGAATCTGTACACAGAGCCAATGCTTCACGACTATATTGCATACTAATTTGAAGCCACATTTTACAGCTATTTCTTTTTAACCCCTCTCCGTGACATAAAATAGTGCCCCACAGTCTCTCTTTCAGTTAATTTACTGCTAAGCTGGAGCTCCCCGTTGAGTGGACTTTTAAAACCTAGGTGAAATATATGCTGCATTTTAATGACTGTTCTCTCCTGGTAAAGTCATGTTTGCTTTTCTGACATCTGGGTATTTTTTGGAATACACAAGTTTTCTTTTTGGGTGATATCTATTACTGGGGCCCAGTTCTGACAGTATCTCACCTGCAGATCTAGGAACATTTGTTCAATGGATGTCTGTGGAACCAGGGTGTAGAGCAAGAATTCAATTTATTTGTCACCTGGAGTCGATATGTTGAAGACTGTTGTACTCAAACTTTTGTTGCATACATGTATTGAAGTTGTTGTGGTGGCTCATGGTGGCCCAACACCCTTTTAAGACACTTTACATTGATGTTTCTTTTATTTTGGCAGTTGCCTGAGTGTACATATAAATATACTGTGGCATCCCAAGGGGCAGTATGAGGAAATGGCTGCCTGCTTCTTTAAGTCTTGGGAGGCACTGGAGCCAAAAAAAAGGACTACAGTTCCAAGCAGCCTATAGTCCCATACCTCATTTCCCCAGCTGAAGCAAGTCAAGCAATTGGCAACTGAAACCAATTTGGAAAATGTATAGTAATAGTAATGTATATTTGGAAAAGGACAGTTTTTTGTCATATTGGGTGGGTGGTGGAGTAGGGTGGAGTAGTGGTGAGTGGGTGAGTGTTTTGGCAGAAATTAGTATAATAAAATTATCTTTTGGTTTGGAATACTGCCTCCTCTGGATTCTTAAATTGTCTACCCTTTTGCCAAGGTCCTTGAGTGTCGCCCCACCCCAAGGGACACTACAATATATATATATATACAGTATATATATATATATATATATATATATATATATATATATACAGGAGCCAACTGCAAAGAGAAGCCTACAGTACCACGGGACCAATGATTTACTGATGCTCCAGTGCAGAGGGCAAAAACAGCTGAATAATTATCCAAAACTTACATTATTAAATGTTATCATAAAATACTATAAGATAGCATAGGGCATACATATATTTACACTGTGTTTCTCTCTATCTCTCTCCACAGTGCCCTCTCTTGAATGACATGACAGTTTGTTTCCCCCCCTGAGGAGACTGTCTGCAGCTGATTAAAATGTTATGATAATATGATGATTTCTTTCACCCCAATTTCCTTGTTGGACTAATGGGAGGTGGAACTTTACCTCTCGGGTGAGGAGAGGGGCCCCTGACAAGTGTCATAAGGATGTGAGCATTTTACTTGCACTGACCACTTGAGCTGATGTCTGATCTTCTTAGACTGCAAATGATAAGAGCAACCTTCAGTGAGCATCAAAAAAGAATAAAAAATAAAAAATATATAAAATTGTCCCTGACAGGAAAGTGGGTGTATTCCAGACAGGCTGGAGAAAATACATATCAATTATTATGCATGTATTTATTTATTTTAAAATACAGTACTAATAAGACTCTAATAATACAACGCTTCAGGAAAACATTGATGACAGAGAGCAACTAGAGTTAAGGGACATACCTATGCAAATTAACTGACTTCTGAGGTTCTCAATAGAGGTTAGTAATGAGCCGGGGATTGGCAAGGGGAATTGTTATGCGTTTGAAATGCTAATTAGAAAAGGACGAGAAAATTACAGATGTGTCACGTGAAAAGATAAAGCAGGCATTGGTACAAATTACGCTCCCGTAAAAACCAGAGAGAATATACGGCAGGTGAAATGAAATGAAGGAGAGGGAGCAAGAAGGCCATCTGTTTTTCCCACGTATATGTTTTCATTGATGGGGTAAAATGCTCCAATGAACACATTACACAGAAGGAAAGCAAGACAGAGCTCTCTGGGATTCAATTTTACACACGGATTTCAAACCGTCCATGGTTTAAAAGAATAAAATAAATAAATAAATAATGCTGTGTTGACCCAATCCAAATGTATTAAATCACTGATTGGTTTTAGAAATTAAAGCGACATGTATGAAAAGCCTGTGGAAATTACCAACATATTTTTGAAAGAGCAGCATTATTTTTATTTTTTTGTATGTGTAATTTGTATGTGTGTGTTTGAGTGTGTGTGTGTGTGTGTGTTTTGTGTGTACGTGTGTGTGTGTGTGGGCGGCTTTATGTCTGTGTATGTTTGCGGGAAGGGTTGTAAGCATCATATTACATATAAGCAAAAAACTACATTTCATTGAACCCTCAGCCTTTTCTGATTGCTGGTGCACTTTGCTGTTGCTGTTATTGCACATTTGTTATTGGTTTATTTCAGAGCGTCCCCTCCATGGCACTCAGGCACGGTGGCATAACTTTGATTTAGAATGCGGGGGGGCCAGGGGCATTGCACAGACACAGTTTTGAGCAAGGGGTTGGGAGGGGGGTTAATTAGGGTCAGACTCTTATTCTGTCAGGGAAGCAAACGGAAGCAAAAAGTCCCCTCACTTTCATTTTAAATGTGTGGCAAATGCTAATTCCTTTGCTTTAATTAAGAAAAATGGTGGGGACAAAAACGGTCTTTTCAAATAGCGCTGGGGACTCCCAGCTGCCCCCAGTTGAAATAGCGTCCCTGCTTATGCATGACTATGACACTTTGTTTTATTATATAGTTTCTTTTTCTGCTTTACTGAAGGTAAAAGTATGCAAAAATTATGCATTGCCACATTTCCTAGTATCACCAACTGTTAGGCTCGTGCTAAAAACAAAGAGTGATATTAACAATTCAAATGTAGTTTAATAGGATGTGAGAATATGAATGTATATATATACAGTAGAGGACGCAAGTCTATCTTGCCCCCACGTGTAGAGAGACAGATGGTTCAAGAGGCAAAAAGAAGTGCAAGGGGCACAGTTCAACATCTCCAAAACAACTTGGCATGTTGGGGTTACAAGGTGTCTAAAGCTACCATTCGACAGCACATGACAATGGCCTTATGGTAGAGTTGCAAGAAGGAAGACTCTTTTGAAGAGAATTCACCAAAAAAGGCATCTTGAATTAGTCAAACTACATCTGAACTACAATTGCAAGTAATGTTGAAAAGCACCTCATGCCTATGGTGAAACATGGATCTTTAATTATTTGGGGTTGTTTTGCATCTACAGGCCCTGGGGCCCTTAGCCATTATAATTAAAATAGATGGAACCATGAACTCCAGCATGTACCAAGACATTTTGTCCAAAAACCTTGTTCCCTTGGCCAGGAAGCTATACCTTGGCTGCAGATGGACCTTCCAACAAGGCAACAGTGGCAGGGTTCTGTACAATTGTATGTATTATGCACAGTTATCAGCAGATATGTTATTGTGTCATATTTATTCTTTCGGAAGTGCAAATATAATTTACGTTGGGGTATCAGAGAATGAGTAATAAAAAGAGTATATATTTATAGATAGATAGACAGAAACATAATTTAAAATCTGTCCTGTTTCTGATCATGGTTTGTTTGGCATATCCAAATGCACTTATGCAGAAATTTTGCATTTATATGCATTATGAATGCAATATCAGGGCATTAATGAATTGGCATGAAATACACTGATGACTGCAGCAGGAGCCCCGAAACAGGAACACTGAACACACCCACACACAACTCAAAATCTTACTGTTGTGCTATTGAACCTGAAAGATGTTTGAAATGTAAACATGAGACACTATGTCACACTTGGCGACCAGTGGGCTTTATTAGCTGATCCTAGATCAGTCCATACGTTTGATTATTAGAATATATTTTTACTGTTCTGAATGACAACATCCAGGACTTCTGCTTACACGAGTATAAAATGACAAAATGTATTGAACTGCATTAGAGAAAATGATCATTCTATTACTAAATTTTTCAATTGATAATTTAAATATAAAGGTGAAACTACGCTGAAGAAAGGTTCTTTCAAAACAAAATCTGTCAGACCACATGAATGTTTCTCAGACCTATTTCAATTCCTCTCATTTAAATAAAGGCAGGAGATCAAGTAGTTAAGTAACCAACATCACATTTCCACAGTCTCCCAAGCTAAACACAAAATTCAAATAGCTAATACACAGACATTTTCAAGAGCAAGAGGCCATAAAGAGCTTGATTGCGGTATTACAATTTGAAGCCGCGGTAACTGCCAGAGGAAGGAACATGGGAGCGAGGAGCTTGTATGGCCATGAGATCTTTAAAAAAGTATTTGAAAGGAGAGGGAGAAGCATAAAAAAAAGACTTCCACAAATCCATTCATCTAGTATGTCTTTTAAAGAAGACGCTTTTGGAGAAAGCAAAAAGGAGAAGAAGAAAAAACTCCACCGTGGTTTTGACATTTTAATCACGTTTATGTTCATTAACTTTAGCAAAGGATTAGCAAAAGGATGCACTCATTCATGACCCACCTAAATGGCTAGAAATCACCGGGAGGACATTCAGTTGCATGAAAAGGAGAGATCTGAGTCGTCTGATGTATTTAATCGTGTCTTTTATTCACGTATTTATTTATCAATCTGTCTATTTACTTACTGACTGGGGTGCTCAGCTGCCAAACTGCCCGCCTGGAACAAATGGTACGTAAATACCATGTCACGGACTAATCCAGCCTTGCGCTGGCTTATAATTGAAGCAAAGTTGAGTTGAGAAAAGTGAGGCCGGGTGTGATAATTGGTCTTTAGAGATTCAGTGGGCTAAAGTGGAAACTGGCAGGATCCTGACAGCTATTTGTCCACCACTTTTCCATGAGTAAGGTCTCATACACGTGGACGGACTGGCGATCTGATGAACTGTCAGCTTACAAGCAATGCAAACTAGTGCTATTAGCCACCGACAGCTGCGTCCGCTGCCAGACTGGGTTTTGTTAATTGGCTGTGGGGTTAGTAAAAGCAAACGGGAATACTTTGTGCCTTTCTCAGCGTTTTCTTGCCCCATGAACATAAAGCAGAGTGCTGAAACGATGGTTGTATTTTGTCAAATACATTAAAGAGCAGAGATAGTGTGCGATGTTATGCTGTTACCTGGCCCAAACACCCTTGGAAAATAGATTTTTTTTATATCTTAATGGAACTCACATGGATAAATGAAGGACAAATGCATACTAACATTTTTATCCTCCATTAATCTACACCTTGTTAACGATTAGTTGTGCGTCTTCTCCTTTACACATTTTTGAGGAATGATTAAAAGAAATCATGTACTTTTGATTGTATGAGAGTAGTACAGCAGGAGTAGGCAACCCTGGTCCTGGAGTGTCAGAGATGTTTCTGGTTTTTGTTTCATCTGGCATTGACTGTACCGTTTGATCAATTTATGAACAGCCTAAGCCTGAATTTGGGGAGCTCAAACAGGGAAACCTCCAGCGCACGGTCACCTGATTTCATTAAGCCTAATGATTAATCCATATATAGTTAAAGGTTCTGAATAAAAAACAGAGACTTCTGTGCCACTCCAGGACCAGGGTTAGCTACCCCTGATGAACAGTATAGGGGGTAATTAAAACAATTAAAATGTACACACGAGAAACTAAACATTTCCGTACACCTTTTTTTTTTACACAGGACTTTTTCTGCTGCCTCAAGTCTGAACACAACTCATTGATCTCCTAAATGAAGATCAGGCCCTCAGGGCAGGCGACTTAACTTTCCAAGCTGCAACAGATAACGCCTTGATGGACTGCCTCGCCCTCTCTGCATCCTCATTAACGTTATTTAATAATGGATACCGGAATGGCTTGTTGCGATACAATCCTTGGGTGCAATGCTGGTCTCTTCTCTTCAAATTGAATGTCATAGCTTAGGTCTTAGCAGCATTGATTTAAGTGATTGACCCCATAAGGTGAAAGGAAGCAATAATACATGTGTTTGTGCTCCCCGTGTCCCCCCTAATGGAAAGCAAAAGAGTGCCCTGCGGTATGGGTCGGGCGACCTCCAAAATGGCCGCCGTCTTATTTCTCAAACGCTGACCTTGCAGTCCATTTTAATGATGGCCACGAACCTTCAACGCTCATGTCTGAGGGGACACTTGCAGATTTGCCAGCGGCCAAGAGGTTCTGGCTCCTAAGCTGCTGTTTCGGGAGCTGGACGTGGGTCGCTGCACAGAGTAGCTGATACGTGTTAGCCTTCTTTCGTGGGCGAAGGTTCCATTGGACAACAATGTGCGTGGGATGAGATGGTTATGCTGATCTGGCTGCGGTGTCAGAGGTGTTATTTAGATAAGCATGCTGTGAAACTGACCCAGGTCATTAGCTGCACATCCATTCACCCACCTCAGCCTGCAGGCCTGCCCTAGGCGTTTGCACAGCAAATTGGTCTGGGCTGACAGCACTGTTCACCACCAGATATGGCAACAGGTACAACAGATGTGCGCCTGTTTAAGACAGCATAGCTTTAAGCAGTTAAAGTGCTTACTTCTTGTGTGTGTATGTTCTTCCCAGTGTAAAATAGCATAGGACTTAGCAGTAAAAACACTTTCTCCTTGTGTACTTATGTATCTATATGTAAGATTTAAGCACTACAAATGTTTACTCTTTTTTGTGTGCTTACCATATTTAAGATAGCATAGCATTAAGCAGAAACAATTCTTACTCCTTGTGTGTTTATGTAAGGTACCATGGTTTTAAGCAGTAAAGACATTTCCACCTTGTTTCCGTGTTTACCCTGTGTAACATAGCACAGCTGTAAGCAGTGACAAGGCTTATTCCTAGATAGGAAGCATGGAATTAATTCTAAATTTGTCCTAAACTTTGACTTTGACAATTGAATGTCCGCAAAAGTTTAGCGAATGACCGAAATGAGGGCTTCCAGCTCTTATTGAGCTTTGAGCTTGAGTCTCGTGCAGTTCAGCAATTTCACACGCTCTCACACACACACGTTTCCATGGCAATGCAAGTGTTACAGTAAACAGGCTTCTGAAAAATATAATGCTTGTGTGAATGTATATTAATACATTCAGAAAATGTTCTGTTCATAATGCTAATGAAAAACAAAATGCTACATATTGTGGATCAAATCTTAAATAGATTCAGGCCTTGATTCAATCAACACTTGCTCTTGCTTGGGGAAATTATATATATACCATTCACAGATATTTTTATGCAATCCATAATCACTGGAGAAACACCAGATGACTGGAAGCAGGGTAGTATAATTCCAATATATAAGAGGTACTGTACTGACCCAGGGAACTTTAGGCCTGTCAGTTCAACTTGCATTGCATGTGAAATGCTGGAATGTATTATTAGGGATAAGTTGGAATCATTCTTGAAAAGTAATAGTATTTTAAGGGAGAGCCAACATGGTTTTGTCAAAGGGAGGTCATGCCTAACAAACCTCCTGGACTTTTTTGAAGAGGCTACAAAGTGTGTTGACCTGAACCAGGCTTATGATATTATATATTTGGACTTTCAGAAAGCTTTTGACAAGGTATCACATGAGAGGCTCATTGCTAAAATGAATTCAGTAGGAATTTCAGTAGTTTCAGAGTGAGTTCATAATTGGCTGCAAGGGCGAATACAAAGAGTAACAGTAGGTGGGGCCGTATCTGACCTCGGTGCTGTGGGCAGTGGTGTCCCGCAGGGATCGGTGCTGAGATGTCTGCTCTTCCTTATTTACATAAATGATCCTGATATGGACGTTAGTAGCAAAATAGTTACATTTGTAGATGATACTAAACTCGGGGGTTTGGCAAACAGTTTGGAATCGACTAAAGTAATCCAAGATGATTTAAACAAAATCAAAGAATGGGCAGATGACATTCAGTATTGCTAAATGTAAAATTATGCATGTGGGAAATAAAAACATTAGACAGGAGTATTATATGGGAGGAGAAAAGTTAGTAGGTGTTCAATTTGAAAAAGACTTAGGAAGTGTAATTGATCAAAGCCTATCTGCATCAAAGCAGTGTGCTACAGCAGTGAAAAAAGCCAACAGGATGCTGGGATACATAGCAAGAAGTACTGAGTATAAATCAAAGGAGGTTATATTAATGTTATATAATGCCTTTGTCAGACCTCACTTAGAATACTGTGTGCAGTCCTGGGCATCGCACTACAAGAAAGATATAAAAGCTCTTGAAAAAGTTCAAAGAAGGGCAACTAAACTGACACCTGATATGAAAGGTAAAAGTTATGAGGATAGACTTAAGGCACTCAATCTATTAAAGTTTAGCAAACAGAGACTTAGGGGGGATTTGATTGAGGTTTTTCAATTCCTAAAAAGGGATTAACAAAGTGAATTACCAAATATTTTTTAAGATAAGTGGGGACAGCAGAACAAGAAACAGGTGGAAATTAGTTAAAGGCAAATTCTGCACAGATATTAGGAAGTTTGTCTTTACACAGAGAGTTGTCAATGCCTGTAACAGCTTGCCAGGTCGGGTAGTAGAGGCAGAAACACTTGGGCTATTCAAGTCCAGGCTAGATGCAGTACTAGATACTTTTTATATTAGGACATGACGAGCCTAGATGGGCTGAAAGGCCCATTCTCGTCATGATGTATTCTTATGTATTCTTTTGTTTTTTCACAGTTTGGTGAATTAAGCAATTGCCATACTGAACCATATGGTGTATGTGAAGAAAAACACTTTCATTTACTTGTATGTCAAAGCTAAGGCCTTATTTTGGTTTAAATACGCATAGCTAGGTGCAACTAGCCTGTCACTCGAAAGAAAATTGTAAAACAATTGTATTACTTTGATTGGCATGTTTGTGTAAACGCTGCAAGCACACACACACACACACACACACACACACACACACATATATATGTACATATATAAAATTGTTTTTATTTTAATTTTTTCCTTCAGCAAGACCTACTGAAGCAATGCATTGCATGTTGACAATCCATGTTAGGCAAGTACAAAAGACTCTTCATCGATTCCAAAATGTAAAAAAAGACAGAGTAGCTACCTTAGCATGTATCTGTAGATGCTCCAAACACACACACACACACACACATATATATATATATATATATATATATATATATATATACATTGTGGAATCCCAATGGGCAGGATGAGGAAATGGCTACCTACCTCTTTACTTCTTGGGAGCCACTGGAGAGGGAAAAACGACATTTCCCAGCAGCCCGCAGTCCCATACCTGAATGAAGTCAAGCGATTGGGACTACGAACAGCTGAAGGCCATTTGGAGTTCTATTTAAAGGACCAACCCCTTTCACACTAGGAAGGAGTAGGTTAGTGTGTTGGAGAGTGGTGAGTGGTGAGTGTTTTGTAGAGAGTTGTGGGATTGCTGTTTGGATTGTTTGTTTTGTATTGTATTGTATTGTTTTGAGGACCCTGTATTGTGTACCAACTTTTGGACTGTGTGAGGAACTGGCTTGGAAGTGGATTGGCTTATGAATAACGACAACGAATAAGGATTGTGGACTTTAATTTTTGGAATTTCCCCAAAGACCCCACCCTTTTTGTGTTCGTCAGAATTTGTTTATTAAATTATAACTTTGTTTGTATTACTGCCTCTTCTGGGTTATTTAACTGCCTACGCCCTCTGCAAAGGTTCGTGAGTATCGCCCAACCCCAAGGAACACCACAATATGGTGGAGGATGCGGGCACAAGGTATCACCTATAGGCATGAGGACGTAGTACAACTGGATAATGTTTTTTAAATGGAGCTTTTGAACCCAGAGTGGATGTCGGATCCAAAAATCTTCTCCTGGCTAGTGAAAGGTGGGAGAAGAAACCTGTCATCCAATCAGCGAGAGGGGATTTCGGATTGCCTACGGATGCCAGAGCGCACCCAAAGACGGACACTGGAACGGTGCCCTCCTTTCCTGATGACGAGCCTGGCTGCCGTGTCTGAAGTCATGAGGACGATGCATCAGGAGGCTTGGGACAAGGAGCAGGCCCAGCTGGCGCAAAGCGGAATACACCAATGCCTATGCTGCTTGGGATATGGGAATCAACCCAGTGAGTGCTACTGGAAAGGAGAAGTTGGTTGGGAGGACCCAAAGGATGGACAAGTTCGAAAGGAACATGGCCACTCCTACCCTGTGGTACCCCCTAGGGAAAAGGGCAAACAAAACCCAGGTAGGCCCGGAAAGCAGCATACAAGGGACTCAGAGGAATGTGTTGGTTTAGAGGCAGCATTGGAAGAGGACTGGGCAGTGGATCCAGGCATGGAGTCTTGGCTAAAGGCAGAGGGGCCCAAGTACCTGACAAAAGCGCACCGACGCTCCCTAAAGTTGTTTTTCCAGGAAACCCCAGCCCTAAAAAACTCATTTTTGTCTGGAATGGCTCCTGACATGACTGATGCTCTCAGGGAAATGGACAGGGTGTGGAAAACCTTGAAGGGAAGAAAGGAAAAGGCCAAGAATGGCCACTCCTGCTCGGTGGCACCCCCTAGGGAAAATGGAAAGAACACAGGTAGGCCACAAAAGTGAAGTGAAGCAGAAAAGTGAAGCCAAAATGGCGGAGAGATGTGCTGTTTTGGAAGCGGGTTTAGGAGAGGCGCATTGAGGAAGAGGTGACAAACCTAAAGCAGCATTGTGATGACCAAAAGGAAGACCTGGTGAAGGACCAGAGGTGGGCAGCCATTGTTGAAGACAGATGGCGAGTCACCCTCCAGGAGGTTCAACAGCTGAAGAATGCCCAGACTGAGCTGGACAGGACAAAGGCTGACTTAGAGTCTTTGGAGGAGCACCACCTGATGGCCATGGGGAAACTGTGGGATGAGCACCAAAAATCCCTATGGGAGATTAAGAACATGGCTTTGGAGCTGGAGAATGCCAAAGCCTCTCTTGGCGATGAGGTGAAGTGTGTCGAAGCCCACAGACTGGAGCTGAGGAGAGTAGCGGAGGCCCATGCATCTGAGGCAAAGCAACTCTGGAGCCGAGCGGAGCAGGAGAGTGAGGGAAGGCGGGAGCTGGAGGCACAGCTGGAAGAGGTGAGGACCCAACAACAGGAACAAGTAAGGCAGCTTGAAGAGCTCAAGAGAGTATAAGAGTACAAGAGATTTTTTGAAGATGAAGAGCCTTACTGTAAAGCAAAAATAAACAATTCTGGCTTTACAGGAATTTCACCAAACCACCTCTACAGCACTCCTAATAGAACAAGGGAAAAATGAAGAGCTCCCTGTCCTGAAAGAGAAAGTGCTTGTCTTGAGCGAGAGACTGGACCGAAAAGAAGCCCAGCACCAGGACACAGTAAACTCCTTTTGTAAAACCTTAAAAATCAAAACAGAAACATTAGTAAATCTATCAAATCAACTGGACAAGGTGAGCGAAGAGCCTGAGTGTGCAAAACATGTGCCTGTTGTACAAGATTCTGCCACACAGGTGGAGCTCTCGCAGGCAGTGGAGCCAGCAGGAAATGAGGACCAGATGTCAGAGTGCAGTTGATAGTCTTTGGTCCCACTCAGCCTGCAGGACCATGGAAGGGGACTGGAGAAGCAGTATGCAGAGGATGAGCTATAGTGGGACCATAGCGTGGAGGAAAGTTTGTTGGTGATGGCTGAGGCCGGATGGAACACCCGATGGTCTCCTTACATGGTGAGTCCATCCCCAGTCCTAAAGTGGAAAAGACGGCAAAGGGAAAAGGAGACTAGAAGTTCTCGTCTGATGAGAAATGGTAAACAGAACAGGCGGATGTTTAGGTGGAATGACCATGGAAAGCGTCTGTGGAGGCATGCTAATAGAAAAAATTCAAGGATAAAGCTAACCATCTGTTGAAGAGAATGTATTCCCCAGTTGCGGAAACCTGACCACATGGTAACAGAGTGGAAGTGGAAGAAAAGGTCAAAGAATGGACCAAGGAGTGAGATACTGCACATGGTTTGCTGGAGGAGGCATGGTGGTCTGGTGAGGACCAGAGCAGGAGCGGTGACCATTCCGTCCTTGGAGCCCAGAGCCAGTACACACATATGGCCACTTGGTGGCGGTCAAGGTGAGCAACTTGCGTCATTCACTAATGTCTGCCAGATGCTGTTACAGCTGTCTGTGAGTGTCGCCAAAGGGACACCACAATATCTTTTTTTTTTCTCTGGAAGGCCTACCGAACCAATGCATTGCACCTTCAGAATCCATGTCAGCTGAGTTTAAAAGTGTCTGTATCAATTGCTTTACATCCTAAATGTGAAGTAAACCATCACACACCAGGTCCCTTTGCATAAACAGAGCAGCTCGTCTCTCTGAAGACACACGGCCCGCGAGACGCACTTCTCGGCCATGGCTCAGGCTAGCGGTGGGGCGCACGTCTCATTCAGCCTGAGTAATATGAAGAAGCAGCTACCTGCCATTTTAATTGTATTCTTCATCTCCGTGGTAACCACAGGAGACACGGTATCCTCCTGGGCAGGGCGCCAGTTGGAGCAGGAGGACAGCGTTGTGTCAAATGCATTCCTGGGGAACATTCTACTGTTGTAGCCCAAAAAAAACCTGAGACTGGAAATGTTTTCATTACAAGCAGGGAGCTCACAGTTATTATTGTTTTCTTTATTTTTTAGCCACATTTGCTTTAGAAAATATCACCAGTGATTATTATTGCAAAATGTATTTTATAAATGCATTATTTATTGACCCACTGCCTCTTCTGATATTCTCTAAGAGTCTGACATGGCAATTTATTTTCTCACAAAAATAAATAATGCAATTTTATGTTTATTAATATTTTTGTATTTATTGACCCATGACTTTTCTGTAATTATTTGTGAGTCTGAATTATAAACTATTTTCTCTGAAAAATATAAATCTAAAGCAATTTTCTGTGTATACATTGTTTCTAGCGCATAGGGGTAGCACAACATTGTATAATTAAATTTCTACGCTACCAAAATAGCATTGCCATGGCTCATTTCTGGGTTTGTTTATTATTTGAGTTTGTCTGACGATGATACCAAGTCTGAATGATGCAGGTTAGTCTGAGAGAGGTTTAACTAACTTTGATACAACATCCTGCAATTCTGATGCTTGGAAGATGTTTATTTATGGTCGTGGGTCGTAGCTAAAGTCACAGCTATAGTCAAATTAAATTATAAACATAACCATCAAATGTAGATTGTGAGAAATTATAGGGATACAGAGGGTATTGCTTATTGGCATTGTGTGTGCAGGATGGCCATGGCTAACACACACACACACACACACACACACACGCATATACATGCACGCACACACACATTCATCTCTCTTTTGAGATGAATTACTTGCCTGCCGTGACACCTCGCCAGTCAAACCTGCCCTCTCCTGCTACCTGCACCCCCCCCATCCCGCGATGGTGTGGCAGACTGCATGCATCTCATCGGGTGATAATGCTTGGGTTCCCTGGCATCGATGAGTGTCAGTCTGCTGGTGTCATATCTTCAAGTGTGCAATCTGTTTCTAGTGAATCTCATTAGGTGTGATTACTCTCACAGTCGAGCGCACTCCTTCAGGGAGTCTGCGTGTAGCCTAATATTACGCTATTAGTCGTAATATTTACAAATTAAGAATGAGGTGGTGTCATGTAATCCCAATGCAGACGCTCAGAATGGAAGAGGTGAGATATACCATTAACATTACAACAGAATCAGTGGTTTTCAGACATCAGTCAGACATCTCTCTCCCGTTAACTTTTATCTGCTCCTTGGCAACAGCCTTATTTTGTTCGAGTGGCAAAAAGCATCTGGGTTGAGTTCCCATCTGCTGTTGCTCAATAATTTATGTAGAATTAATTAATTTGGCAAAATAAGAAAACTTTTTGTTCAGTCAATAGTGAAAAAACAAAGGGTGCTCTTTGAAAAAATGAGGTTGAAGCAAATAAGTACACCTGCAGCAGCTCAATCACTAAGAGGGTGAAATACACAAAAACACATCCAAGGCACTCTGTATTTCTGATAGTTGTCCCACTTTCTCTCAACCTGGTGGCCAATTGTACCCTTTTCTACTTGAACTACCCCCCCCTCCAGCAGTGACAAGAAGCCGAGCCGCCTCCTCTGAGACGAACTCACCAAGCTGTTGACCGTAGCGCTGACACACAGAGCCGCTTGCACACGACGATCTTGTGCTGGCTTACTCTCACAGCCAATCATTAATTGGCATGGGCCAAGGCTGCAGTGGAGCATGAGTTACAAACCCACCTGACCATATTTATGCAATAGAGCAAATTAATGAGGCATCATTGAATTAGCCCTTTAACACTGATCCAGTAGACATACATTTCTATTATAACTGATTCTGCAATTGTATGTTTTTAAAAGAATGAAGGAAAATATCGTACAAAGTACAAGAAAGGAGCAGACGCATTCTCTCTAGCTGCTGTTGAGGTGGAAGATCACTTGAAACTCCACAGAGCATAACCAGCCCGTGGTTTATTCTCAGGACGTGTTCACTGAATGTAAACAGCAACTATGAATGGAATAATACATTTTGCCTGCGTGTAAACAGAATACAAATTCAAATTTTATGCGTTTGGAATTCCACAACATTCCGAGTATGCTCTGCATGTAAATGTAATCACACTGAGAGGTTATACGGTCAAATTGGGCACCCCACTGTACAAATCCACAAGACTGAGCGAAGAGCTCCATTTCCCTGAGATTGATAAACAACTGGATTGCTATCAGCAAACTTTTTGTTACTTTGCAGTTGAAGTCATGTTTGTATTTCTTTTTATCGCTTTGCAGGCATGCGAGATGAGGTCATGACCAGGAGCGCATCAGTTATGTGACTGCTCCACATTGACTACCCTTATTGGTGGATCACCAAGGTGTGAATCTACAGCACACATCATCTGATTAGCTCCCATCTTAAGCCACAACCCCCACCAAACTCATCAGGAGTGATTTCGGTCTAGTGATTCAATGGGGGGGTGCTCAGAGAACCATATGAGAGAGATCATTAAATAAAATACTTTGGCCTGGATTTGAATGATCGATAGGAAATGCAGTGCCCCTTTAAAGCCCTTTACACCCCATCTCAAAAATGTGTAAATATAAAAGGGAAAAAGTCTGATTTAATATGTTTTAATCTCAGGCTGTACGGCAAAAAAGGTGACATTTTTTAAACAGGGTGTAGACTTTAAAGGGGCACTGTAACTTACCGCTTGTAGGTCAACATGCAAACTTCTGTTTTCTGTTTCAATTAAATTTTCTTGTTATCTATATTGTTTTGTCATTAAGCATCTTTCTTTTTTCACATTTTTAACAGCACCTCATGAAGCAGCCTTGAATTCAGCATCTTACCATATGCCTGTTAAGTTCCGTTTCCACGGTTCCATGACTTTGCCCACACGGTTCAAGCGGTCAAACCGCAACCCCAGGAATTAATTTCCAGGGTCTCCTCGGCCAACTAACTGTTCAACGCACCATGAAACTACAGGCAATTTATTACCCTTTTCTCACCCAGGAACATGGTGACCTCATGCTAAAAGCAGGCTAATAACGTCATGGCACATCCATATTTTAAAGACGAAGATAATGGCTTTGCGCTGATAACACTGAGCCAAAGGCCTTTTGAATGAAATACAGGCTGAATGGAAAGAGAGGTTGTTAATCAGCTTGTCAGCCTCTTGCAGTCTTAAATCCATACCTTAAATATCTATTAAACAGATGGATATTTGCTGATTTCCCAATTCTGGGCTATGGGTATAATATTAACGTGGTACCCTGCATTAGGTGAAGAAAATGTACAGGTAACTGCCAAAATAAAGGCAACACTTTGGTAACCCTTGGGGGAGAGGGTGTTGGTTTGTTGGAAAGGGGGAGCTGGGCTGGGCCTATCTGCCTGTATGAGTCATGGCATATGGTGGATACTTGTAGTACTGCAACAATGTAAAAGATCCCTCATTTACTCAAGTGGCGCCTTTATTTTGGTATTTACCTGTATGAACGGCACGCGAAAGTAGCGCCGCACACAGACGGCACAGTGAAAAAACGACTAGGTTCTTGTACTCAGCGTGGAGGTTCATAAAACTATAGGCAACCAAAATATCCTGAACAATGCACATCCATACATGAACGCATACATACCTATTAAAATGCACATGTGTACAGTGCCAGCAGAACGTACTCATTACATTTACATTTTACATTTTAAGCATTTGGCAGACTCTCTTATCCAGAGTGACTTACAAGATGATGTATTCACCCCCTTTGAATAATTAGAATTGTTTCTGCATTACAACCATAATTTTCAACTAATTGAAATGTATTATTTTTCTCTTGATTCGCACAATATGCCAAACAATTTATAGTGGCAAAATAATTGTATTGTGGAACAAAAAATGTATGAAAATTGAAGAACTTTTTCTTAGCATTCAAAGTATTAACCCCTTTAATCGATACTTGGTAGAAGCATTGTCCTGAAACATCGAGGAGCTGAACGAGTATGACGTTTGAACTGGACTGTAAGGTAAAAACGACCAACTCAACTATGACATACACTGACAATACGCAACATGCAACCGATGACACATAGCCACATAATTCAGTTGATAAGTGAATATGACCATGTACAGTTGAAAGCATCTCAATACACTGAGCATCATCTACAAGATTTGGAACATGATATAGACCCGGACAATAATTTCCTCCTCAATATCAATGAAAACTGCTGCTACTACACTAATGAACAGTACAACCAGAACATTATTACTAAGGGCAAATGATCAATTATCCATTTCAATAGCAGAAGTCTGAATAGAAATTTCACGGACATCAAGGACTATTTACAAACCTTTTCACAACCATTTAACATCATTGCAGTATCTGAAACCTGGATTAACAGTGAAAAAGAGACAGATTTTGAACTGGATGGTTATGACTTTATTAATGTAAATAGACAAAACAAGGGGGGTGGAGGAGTGGCAATCTATGTGGATAACACCTTGAGATTCAAACTTCTGGATGATATGATAACTGTGGTTGATAACCTACTTGAATGTCTAACAGTTGAAATGTCAATTGTTAGTTGTATATACAGATCACCAGGTTCAAGCATTGAAAGTTTTACAGACAGGATAGAATGTATGTTTTCAAAGAAGAGTAACAAAGCTATTTTCATTTGTGGAGATTTCAATATTGACTTGTTAAATCCCAGTAAACATAAAGCTATAGATGATTTCATTGACACAATGTACAGTATGAGCCTATTTCCCAAAATCACCAGACCCAGCCGAATGACATCCCACTCGGCCACTCTAATCGACAACATATTCACTAATGATATTGAGAATAAGACTGTGAGTGGGCTATTGATCAAAGATATCACTGACCACCTGCCAGTTTTTCTGGTATTTAATGGAAATTACAGGACAAAAAGGCTAGATAAGACAACACAATACAGAAGAACGAGGTCAGAGGAATCCATCAGTTCATTTAAACATGATTTACTGGCGCAGAATTGGGATGTAATTTATGAAAATGGTGATGTTGATAGTGCTTACAATATATTCCTGAGAATGTTTAGGTCACTATATGATAAAAATTGTCCAATAAAAGAGTCGAACGGTAAAAGGAAATATACCAATTGTCCATGGATCACAAAGGGATTGCAAAATTCTTGCAAAAAGAAAAACACTCTACAGAGAATGTATAAGATTGAAAACAAAAGAAGCAGAAAACAAATATAAAAAATATAAAAACAAGTTAACTCCTATTATAAGGTCAAATAAGAAAGATTATTATAAGAAATTACTAGATGATAATAAAAACAACATTAAAGGAATATGGAATTTATTAAACAGTATCATAAGAAACAGTACCGCTTCAAACAAGTATTTCATTGATGATGGCAAATAAATTTATAATATAGAAGATGTGGCTAATGGCTTCAATAAATTATTTGTAAATGTTGGACCCGATCTTGCAGAAAAAATCCCAGATCCAGGGACAAATGGTAAAAATATGGAGGGATTGTTGGAGAGAAATCCCAACTCTATGTTTTTAAATGCAGTGGATGAAGAAGAAATTTTGGATATTGTAAATAAGGGAAAGAACAAAATGTCCACTGATTTCAATGACATTGATATGGCACTGGTGAAAAAGGTCATTACGGGGATATCAAAACCATTAACATATATCTGTAATTTATCATTTCAAACTGGTTAATTTCCAAATGAAATGAAAATAGCTAAAGTTATACCTCTGTTTAAAACTGGGAGCAAACAACACTTCACAAACTATAGGCCCGTTTCTTTACTTCCACAATTCTCTAAAATATTAGAAAAACTCTTCAATAACAGGTTAGAAGCATTTATAGAAAAGCATAAATTACTATCTGATTGTCAATATGGATTTAGATCAAACAGATCTACATCACTGGCAATAATTGAAACAATAGAGGAAATCACAAATGCCATGGACAACAAACAATATGCAATGGGAATATTTATTGATCTAAAAAAAGCATTCGACACAATTAACCATGATATATTAATCAATAAAATGGAAAGGTATGGCATCAGGGGAGTTGTGCTAGACTGGCTTAAAAGTTATTTAAATAAGAGACAACAGTTTGTGAAACTGGGGGATTGCTGTTCATCATATTTGGACATTGCTTGTGGTGTCCCCCAGGGGTCAGTGTTGGGGCCAAAATTGTTCATCCTGTATATCAATGACATATGTAAAGTGTCTAGGTTATTGAAATTAGTGTTGTTTGCTGATGACACAAATATGTTTTGTTTAGGGGATGATTTAAATCAATTGCAGGAGGTCATTATGAAAGAAATGAGTAAACTAAAAACTGGTTCGACTATAATAAATTGTCATTAAACCTGACTAAGACAAAAGTAATGCTGTTTGGAAATTGTACAAGTGAAATACGGGTGCAGATACAAATAGATTGGGTGGATATTGAAAGAGTTTTTGAAAAAAAAATTCTTGGAGTTACGATTGACTTTAAAATCAATTGGAAATCACATATAAAGCATGTACAAACTAAGTTGTCAAGAAGCATTTCAGTAATAAACAAAGCAAAGCAGGTTCTGGATCATAAATCACTCCATATTCTCTACTATTCACTAGTTTTACCATATTTAACCTACTGCGTGGAAGTCTGGGAGAATAATTACAAAAGCTCACTAAACTCAATAACTATACTTCAGAAAAGAGCCATACGCATCATCAACAAGGTTGGATATCTGGACCATACTCATTCACTATTCTTACAGTCAAAAATATTGAAATTTATTGATATTGTACTGTATCAAACTGCACAAATAATGTATAAAGCCAAAATTAATAAACTCCCAGGAAGCATTCAAAAATTGTTCAGCACACGAGAGGGGGGTTACAATTTAAGGGGACATTTTCATTTCAAAAGGCTCAGTTATAGAACGACCATTAAAAGTTTTTGTATTTCAATTTGTGGAGTGAAACTATGGAACGGTTTGAATGTGGACTTAAAACAATGTCCAAACATAAACCAGTTTAAAAAGAAGTATAGACACATGGTTTTCCAGAGGTACAAAGATGAAGAAGCGGTTTGATATTGGGTTGTTTACAAGAGTTACAGAAGATTGTGGGGCTGCCCGTTTGGGGTAGTGGTGCTGCTGGTGTGGCATGATGCCATTTCTAAGATCACTTGTGGTAATGGTGTGGCTGTGTATGTGTGTAGGGTGTATATGTATGTATATATTTCGAAGATATGTATTATATAAAATTGTATTAAGTTTGACCATATAGGGAACAGATAGTTCTAATTGAGTAATTTATGATTTAATAAAAAGGGGTGGGATTAAATAAGTGTATACTTCTTCTCACTCCTTTTCAAATATGTAAAAAAAAATAAAAAAATAAAGAAAAAGTCCATTGTTTGTTCATTGTGTTTTCTTTTTTTTTCTCCATTGTTTTTGTTTCGTTATAATGGCTGTTAAGGCTACAGGACTGTATTGGTTTTGTTTTGCATATTTGAAATAAATTCTATCTATCTATCTATCCAATGCCATGAGTTGGTAGCGATGGTGCTGAGGTGTGGTTGGTTTGCAAACTGCATTCAAGCCAATTTTTGTTTCATCAGACCGCAGCATATTTTGCTAAATGGTCTCAGTTTGCCACATGCCTTGTTCCAAACTCAAGGTGTACTGCCATGTGGCCCTTTTTGCAGGAAATGCTTCTTTCTGGCTAGTCTCCCATAAATGACACTTCTCTGTGAGAGATTAGACCTTCTGAACAGGTTCTCCCATCGCAGCCATGGAGGTCTGTACTTCTGGCAGGGTGGTCATTGGGTCCTTTGTCACTTCCTTGATCAAGGTCCTTGCCCATTTGTTCAGGTTTGGAGGGCGGCCTACCCGAGTTGGTGTCTGGGTGGTTCCATATTCTTTTTGGATGGAATTTTCAACATACTAGAGGTTTGTTAATACCCTCCTCCTCATGCCTCCTCACAATTTCCTGACGGAGTTTGACAGACAGTTCCTTGGTTTTCATGGTGGACTTTGGGCTCTGACATACACTAACACACTGTGGGACCTTATAGCCTACAGACAGGTGCATTTCCTCTGAAATCATTTCGACCAACTGAACTGACAAGAGTTGGACTCCATTCTAGTGTTAGAGTGACCTCATTAGGAAATTGGATGTAACTGAACTCAGTTTATGTCACACCAAAGGGACATTTCAGTTTTTTTATTTTAAATTATGTCTTATTTCCAAGATGGCGGCGCGTGCACATCGCGAGGCCCAGCGTCTACCCAGATTGTGCGAATTAGCAGTTATTTACCTATTAGTTGTAAATCTGTTTATCCAAAACAGTCTTGCACTAATATCGTACACCCGAGAACATCTTTTGGACCTTGGATTACAACAATCCCACGACGTTATAGCCGTTCTTCCGCTCCCCAGCGAGATCGCTCGCACACCCGGGACTACTACTGCAGTGCGGCCGGCCGGCCGTGCTCCTCGACCGCGCAGAGAGCGTAAACAAAGACGGGGTAAGCGGGGAGGCCTAAGGGCTAAGCTAAAGCTAACACCACACTGGCAGGCGCTCCCTAGCTTATTCCTCGCCAATGTTCGCTCTCTGGTGAACAAGATGGATGATCTACGGCTGTGGATTATCAACCACCATTGGATTAAGGACTGCAACGTCATGATATTGACGGAATCCTGGCTCAATAGCAAAATTCCCAACAGTGCTGTTGAGCTAGCAGGACGCGAGCTACACCGAGCGGACAGATCAGCTGATTCGGGCAAATCACGGGGAGGAGGTCTGTGCATTTATGTAAACAAAGCTTGGTGTACAGACAATTCCACTGTTGAGAGTCACTGCTCTGTTAATCTGGAATATCTTGTAGTTAAATGCAGACCTTTTTATCAGCCTAGGGAATTCACAGCTACCCTAGTGATTGCAGCCTACATACCCCCAGATGCTAATGCTAAGGTAGCAATGAAAGAGCTCCATGCTGCCATTAGCAAGTATCAGACAATGCATCCGGAGGCAGCCTTTATCGTTGCAGGAGATTTCAATCACTCCAGCCTGAAGACTGTGCTCCCCAAGTTTTATCAGCATGTCTTGTCCCACAAGAGGCAACAAAACTTTAGACCATGTTTACACGAACATAAAGGAGGCATACAGAGCTGTTCCCCTCCCCCACCTGGGACAGTCTGATCACCTCTCTTTGTTCCTACTACCCAAGTACACCCCACTCATCAAACGGATTAAGCCCCTGACCAGATCTGTGAAGATATGGCCTGAGGGGGCAGACTCTGAGCTACAGCGCCGGCTACAACCCACGGACTGGAGCCTGTTTGCCACCCAGGCCACCACAGACTCCCACATAGACATTCACCCCTACACCTCCTCTGTTTTGGACTATATCAGCTCCAACATCGACAGTGTCACCACCATCAAACGGATTACCACTTTCCCCAATCAGAAGCCGTGGATGAACAGAGAGGTCCGCTTACAGCTGAAAGCACGTGACACCGCTTTTAGATCTGGTGACAAGCGGGCCTACTGCTCAGCCAGGGCTGACCTGAACAGGGCAATCAAGCAGGCCAAGCACAGACACAAGCTCAAGGTTGAGGAACACTTCAACACCAATGATCCCCGACGCATGTGGCAGGGCATCCAGGCCATGACGGACTACAAACCCTCCAACAACAAACCCCCCGCAACTGACCCCTCCCTCCCCGATGAACTCAATAACTTCTATGCTCGCTTTGATAGAGACAACCGGGAGACATCCACCAGGGCTGCTCTCCCTGCTGATCTCCAACCCCTCACTCTCTCCTCCACGGATGTGTTCGCCGCACTGAGCAGGACTAATGCACGTAAGGCAGCTGGGCCTGATGGCATCCCCGGCCGGGTGCTCAGGAACTGTGCTGAGCAGCTGACGGAGGTGTTCACTGACATTTTCAACCTGTCTCTAGCCCAGGCAACTGTCCCAGTGTGCTTCAAGACCACCTCCATCGTGCCTGTGCCGAAACACTCCTCCGCGACGAGCCACAACGACTTCCGCCTTGTTGCACTCACCTCCACCATCATGAAGTGCTTCGAGAGGCTGGTCCTGGCTCACCTCAAATCTGGCCTCTCACCATCTCTCAACAAACATCAATTTGCCTACCGTGAGAACAGGAGCACGGACGACGCCATCTCCTCCGCGCTACACTCGGCCCTCACCCACCTGGACGAGAGCAACACTCACGTGCGAATGCTGTTCATCGACTTCAGCTCAGCATTCAACACCATCATCCCCTCCAAACTCATCTCCAAGCTTGGTGACCTTGTGGTAACCAAGGACCTGGACATCATCCCCTCCGTCTGCAACTGGATCCTCGACTTCCTGACCAACAGACCCCAGTCTGTTAGGATAGGCAACCTCACCTCCTCCACCCTAACCCTGAACACCGGCGTCCCACAAGGCTGCGTGCTGAGCCCCCTTCTCTACTCCCTCTTCACCTACGACTGCACTCCTATGCATGATACCAACACCATCATCAAGTTTGCAGACAACACAACGGTGGTGGGCCTCAGGGAGGAGATCCAGCACCTGGACCTTCAACACCTCATCACTGGTCAAGAAGGCTCACCAGCGTCTCTTATTTCTGACATCAATGGGGCTGAGGTCGAACGTGTCTCCAGCTTCAAATTCCCACCTATCTCCTCAGATCCTGGGCTGAACTTCTTATTTCTGAGTGTGCCATTCCTCAGATCCTGGTGATCCTCACCAACTCCATCACAACTCTGGTCACAGTCTGGTATGGCAACTGCACTGCCTCTGACCGGAAGACACTGCAGAGGGTGGTGAAAACTGCCCAACGCATCACTGGCTCATCTCTCCCTGCCATCAAGTCCATCCACGACAGACGGACAGTCGAGGCTCACAGCATCATCAGAGACTCCTCTCACCCTAACCACGGACTCTTTGCCCTCCTCCCCTCCGGGAGGTGCTACAGGAATCTACGTTCCAAGTCCAGCAGACTCAGGAACAGCTTCTTCCCCTCCGCTGTCATCTCCCTGAACTCCTCATCCCCTCCTCATCCCCCTCCAGTGACTGCCCCTCTCCACCTCCCCGTAGTATCTTGACCTTAGACTCTGGATCACTCCGGATACTCTGACTCTGGATTACTATGGATTACTCTTCATGTAGTAACTCTGTTCATTGACTCTGGATACCCCCCTGACTACCCGCACTAGCTCTGTCATACCTACATTCTGCACATATCCATGTACAATGCTGTAATATAGCCTTGTATAATTCTGTATAATTTTGCTGTATAATACTGCTGCACTATACTACTGTATAATACCGCTGTCCACATCCTATAGCCTACTTATATTATCCCATACTTATATTTATCCCATACTTATATTTATATCCTGCTCTTCATATCCTGTAAAATATACCGTATATTATACTTATATTCACCAGCACTGTTACTTACCTACTTACCTATACATATACGTATTTATATATTTATACTCACCTGTACCCTTATTGCCATATGTACATACCTGCATATACTTACCTGTACATAACTGCACTATGACAATACATTTGAATCTAATCTAATCTAATCTAAAATGGGGGCCTCGGGTGGTGTAATGGCCAAAGTATTTGCCCAGAATGGAGAGCTGGGCATCCCTGGAAAGTAGGTGAACGAGTTAATTGCCAGCCTCTGCGTATTAGCTTGACACGTTTTACAGGTGGCAGGCTCATGGGGATGGGAGAATCGAAAGACAGCCACCAAATTGGGAGAAAAAACGAGAAAAAATCTGAAACAAATTAGTTAAAAAATTAAGAGTAAAATCATTTCCAGATTTCTCATTCCACTATGCTGTTATAGAATAATTTGGGTAGATGAGTGACAAACACCCATATAAATGCATCTCAATTTGAGTGGGCAGAATATTCAAATCTGAAGATGCTGAATTCTTTCTCAATGTATGTTCAAATGTACATTCTTGATAACAGACAACACATGCAGTCATATATAGGCATACATGTATGTGTGAGCGAAGGCAAAATCTCTGTATAATACAGAGGGCAATGTCAAGATTTATGGAAAGCACTAAATATTGAGGATGCCATTCTCCTCGCTTTTGCATGGATTATGCCTCTGTGTCACCATTTTGATTGTGCTTATAATAATGACATTCGATTTGGGAAGCAAACCTGAAACCTTCTGGTTGAAAAGTTTCTGGTTGAAAAGCTTGAAAAGTAAGCTTGAGAGTTCACTACCCACGCTCACACTTCCACACTCGAGTCGCTCAAACCACCCAATGCATGCAAATGCTGTTTGTTTATAACTCGGTACTGTTCCTTTTAGACCGACGGCTGCCTGTTCACAGATGCTGTGCTAAAGCGAGTGCCTCGCACCTCAGTCCTTTGTGGGCGGCAATTGCATCAATGCTGAGTGTCTGTGTGGATTCTGTTTGTGCTGACTCTGCAGTGCTACCTGACTGCGTTAGCCCAAGGGAGCTTTGTCACATGGTTCAAACTGGCAGTCTGCACACGGCGAAATAAAATAGTCCAACCACCGATGTTCTTATTTTCCCCTGCACGCATGGAGAAACAGTTCCAGAGTGATGGTGAGTGAAATCCTCAGCTTTTTGCCTCGGTCACAAAGGACAAAGAAAACTATGAAAAGCTGAGTGTCACATCACAAAGGGAAAACGGACCTCCACCCTCTCCATCTTTGCTGTTGTTGCAGTGTGAATGTTATTTTTCCCTCAGACTGATTTTCTTGCTCTATACCTATGCAGCGCTCCAGGAACATCCACGCAACACTGGAGTGGAACTGTTTTGCCTTCATTTGCCTTGCCCCCACCACCCACCTTCCCCAAATGTGCAGTTTATGCCAAAGAATTCAAAAACATTTAGGCTCTGTCGAGCGGATCTGCTGGAACACGGGCCCAAAACCCCTTCAAAATGAGAGTCTTTTCCTCAGTGGAGGGGAGCACAAACAGACAGCGTGCTTCAATCATTAATGCACGTGACATAGCAATGCTGAGGTGAAAAAAAATGTACAAGTCTCCACAGAGGGATCTACAATCAAAGGCAATGATGGCTAATGGCATGGAGCACACGGCTCCCGCATGGATGGTGGCATGGTCGGACTGGCGAGCCAACGGGGTGCGAATTCCGCTGGAACTAGCCAGCAGAGCTCCACCAATCACAGCTGACCAAACCTAACTGTAGCAGTCATTTGTATTCTGGATGCGTGAGCCTGTCTCGGGCAGGATTTGGTTTGCGGCTGACCAGGGACTGCTTCAAGACCTCCCCAAAAATGTCCGTCTGGGCAGGCAAGGAAGACTCAATTTTAATTAGGCCTATTTAAGTCTGTCTGCTCATACTGAAAGATGGCTATCTGCATTAGAGCTCATGCCATGATAATTAATATTCATCCAACAAAAATAAATAAAAAATATGTGGGTTACTGCCAGCACCAATTGATAATTTGACAGCGCAGTGTTTAAGCATCCCCAGCATTAATCTGAGGGCTTGTGTTGTGTTTTTTTATGCATATTTCATGTACGTAACGACAAATGACAGGCAGGATATGCCACTTAGCAGAGCCTGCTGTCTTATTTGGGTATCCGGATGAAAGTTTGCTTCGCCTTGTCAGATTACTGTGCGATATGGGCTGTCCTTGAATATTTAAAGATTTATGAAGGGGCCTCAGCACCATGCAGTTTTCATGCCAAAAGCTTATTAGAATGGTGAGCTCCAAAAGCCAATTATGGTGACATAAATATTCACGGCTTACCCTGCTTCATTGTGCATGTCGCACCTCTCTTAATTGTAAAGTTTGAGATGATTACGCAGTATAAAGATGTTAGCAACAAGATACTGCTATGCATGACCTTGTAATGTATGTACTTGTATCATATACTGTATTGTGTGTATGTACAGTGTTTGTGTGGGTGGGTGGGTGTGTGCGTGCACGTGTGTGTGTGAGAAAAACGCAGAACAGCAGAAAATATGCATATATGTTCATCCATGGTAATATATGCAATAGGCACAGATGTGAGCAATAAAAAATTAAGTATTTCATATGGAAGAAAGCATCGATCTGTAAATTCAGTGGACTGAATGTTATCTTGTGCACTTTCCAAGTCATCTGGGGAGTTTAACTCCATGTCATGTCAACACCCAGACAGAGAATGCTCTGGAAGAAAGCAAACAGAGAGGAAGATAAATATGAGTTGCCTGGCATGTGTTCATTTAAGCAATGGGACTTGGGATTTATGGACATAAAAAACACCAACAGAAGAAAAATAAAACATATGTGTCTCAAGCTAAATAAAAACCCACCGTGTTGCTAATAGAGACAGCTTTTATGGCTCGGGTGAGTGAGAGAGATTCAAGCTTGGCAAGCACACGCCAATGCAGATGTTGTATGGTCCTTGTTTACAGTGAAAGACCATTCGTAACACAACCCTTCTCACTTACTGCCTAATGCTGCGCTTTATGGAGCCTCGGTTTGTAGAACATGCTCATTAACTTGTGTCAGCTGTCAGTTTCTGAGGTTTATCTTAAAAAAAGGGAACATTACCCACATCTGAAATGATAGTTCAACTTCAAGCATTGCCATAACTTCACAAGCAATGTGTTTTTATCATGTTTTTATAAGCCATGAACTTTCACAATGGTTTTTGTTATTGTCTCTGAACGCTGTGCAGGTTGGTCGAGTCTTTTTCCGGTCTGCTTCCTCCTTAATCGTTGAGATTTACATTCACAGAGCACAAAGGGTCCCATTAAACCATAGATCTAAGGATGCCCACATCATAAATAAACAGGAAAAACAATATTTGAAGGGACTGAACTTTACGTTTAAGATTGTATTTTGCATCCACCTATGCTAATTGCATTGTTATTATCCTTGGGGATAGTTCATGTCTCTCTATCTAAAATATAAATGTTTTAGTATGAGCAGTACATCACTATTATAAATGCATTTAAAATGTGTTTTTGGAAGCTTCGTGCTGCTCAGAAAAATGCAATCATTAGGCTCCTCTAAGATTTATGGTGTCCTAATGTGCGAGATAGCTTCTGATCCTCAGGGTCTAGTTCAGGGACTACATTAATTTCTTGTCTTTATCTTGGCTTTCAGCTACAAATCAAAAGAAAATATATACATTTATGCTCTCCCTACTAAAGAGCCAATGCACGCACGCAAACCCTTGGATCGGCTCAGTAATTCCCTCCCTCTCCACCTGAGATGACGTGCAGTGAGAGTTCTGCCATAAAATGGCTGCCATGCATCACCCAGGTGGGGTCTACGCATTGGTGGTGGCTTAGGTGTGTGTCTCACCTTAACTGTACACCACTCTGAGATAGTGAGATGAAAAACGCTATATAAATGCAGTCCATTATTATATCAATATCATTAGTATTATGTAACCCTCTTCTGCACTTTAATTTGATAGAATACACCCTAGATTAATGGCATTATTTCAGAGCTGGTTTCAGTGTGTTAAATATGTTCTCCCCCACTGCGATAGCAGAGGATATGAGTACATTTGAGCATGGCCTGTGGGTAATGCAGTTCTTTGGCTCATTTGTTATGCAATAAAGTTGACTGGACAGAGAGACAAATTGTTCCATCTGACACAACACGTGAACCAGCTTGCCAGGTTGTGCAGCGGCAGAGACAATTGGGGTATTCAAATCCAGGTTTGACGCTGCGCTGGACATTCTTTAGACTGCAGGGAAATGACGAGCCTGGCTGAAGGCGAACGGCCTCTCCTTATGTGCTCTTACGTCCTTATCTTCGAACACCCCACTGCACTGTGCAAGGATGCACTGAAAGCTAAGAATGTACTGTTACACGAATAACAATAAAAAAAGAAAAGAAAAAATAACAGAAAATGTGACTGAAACGGCATATGTCGCAGGGTGCCTTTAGCGTTAACACTGCTAACCCAGTCCCCACGCTGATGGCACACGTCTCTGTCCTTGTCACAAGCCACAGGCTGGGAGGAGATGACAGCATTAACCATGCGGCAGATGTGCTGTGAAGTACGCCGCCTCCGTGCCTCACATCTGCCCCACTGTAGGTGAGCGGCGGACAGCCCATAATAAGCTAATCCAACGTGCTTAATGCCGTTAGACTGCGATAAGATTTATGCCCTTCGCGTCAAGGCCCTAAACCCATGTTCTGAATGACCGACCATTATAGATCCCACGGTCCTTGGAGCAAGGGATAATATGAACATTCACCAAGTGTCACTCAGAGTCGTCCAACCCTTCCCAGTCTAAACCCTTAGGGGAAAAATTACAAGAATTTTGCACATGAGACTCAAACGAGTGGCTGTTTTGACATGTGATTCACACATGCACCACTCATTTTTCATGTTTACCACGCACTGTCACGTGTGGTATGCACAATTCTTACTTGTTTGGCAGGGGGGGAGGGAGGGGAGGGCACTGAAACAGCCCTGGCCTGGGCTAGGAGAAAGGAGAGGGCCAGGGTCTGCTGGTACTGACTGTGGCACTCCCCTGATGGACATTCGGGGTACTGCACACCATTACAAGAACCCTCATTTACTCAAGCGGTGCCTTTATTTTGGCCTGTTGGTTCATGTACGTTTCCCCACCTTCACTGTACTGCATCTCGAAATGAAAAGTGCTACATAAACACAATCCTTATCATTTCACATTTAACATGGCCTGACTAAAATGCATGTCCACTTCACTGCGTATGCCAGACCAATTTAACAAATGAATGATGGGTGTAAGAGAACTGTACATATTTAGGGATGAGGAAACGATATCAGGTAGCAAGGTGCGACACAGAGGTATACACAAAATGTCCGGTGCACACGTGATAAATGTTCAGCAAAAATATACAGGCTGTTTACTGTTTACTACTGTCACATTTATTTGGTTCATGGTTCATGTTTATTATCCACTTTTATTTACTGTACAGCACATTCACAATGGTTCAAGTATTACTGTTTTGCACACAGACACACACACGCATGCACACACACACACACACAC